>CM035785.1:48741430-49368930 GCA_020466265.1 Siphamia tubifer | reverse complement strand
CTCAGCGCTGCAGTTGATGCATGCATACTGGACTGTTTCCACCTCTGTGTCTCATTGCTTTGGTCTCTCTTTTAAAAATGCTGTCATCTAACAACCAATTCGCATCAGATACTTATTCCTAAAAAGGGCATTTTTGGCCAGTACAAAACGTGTAGCTCATTGTCCAATTATGAGAAACCCTGGGGGAAATGATTTTCCCCTACAGTCAGCCTACTTCTGAATGACTTCTGTGGCCTGGGCTGCAGTAAATCAGAGTTAAATACAATCAGATCTGTGCTTCGCTAATTGCTGCTGCAGTTCGGGAGATCAATGAAGTGACAGAAATGGGAAAAACAGAGTTGTAACTGTGACAGTATGGAGGAGTTGCGGCAAAAGTTCAGATGCTTTCCTATCCTCCCATCGAATACTGTAATTGTCTCATACATCATTTTGCCGAAAGCAAAACTGAAAACCTCGTATTTTCTTTTCCTCTCTCCTTTTGCAGCTTTGAATTCATGTCATTTTTTTTTTTTTTTACTGAGTCCTTTGAGTGCAGGAAGGTTTTTCAGTAAAATATGGAGGTTGAACTGAAGGCACTGAGTATAATAGTGTTTTCTATGCTCCCTTTTTGCTTTTTATTATAACTTAAATAGCCATTTCCTTGACCCCTACCCTTTACAGGGAACAACTGCAATGTAATTTTAAGTTTGATTTGAGGTTTCTGATGCGTGCACTGTAAAGTATTTTGTCGTTAAAAAAATGCTGTGGAGTTTGTTTTAGATGCAAAAACATTGATTGATTATTGCAATAGATTAATGTTGTCAAATCATCATAATATAATTGTATTTTCATGCATTTTCAACATTATTATTTGAATTAAAAAGTAAATGCATCTAGTTTTGATTATGACATAAAGTTCTGGTTCATTGTCTGACATCTGGCTTTTATTTTCTTGTATATACAAGAAGTCAACCTTGTAAAACAGTCTCTTATCCTTAAATAAATGCTCTGTAATCATGGTTTAAGGTAGGATTTCCTTGGGTTTTATCAGACAGCTTTGTTGGAGAGGGAGGTTTGGGGAGGATCAACATACTGTCTTTTTCACTTTTCCCATTGTTTCCCTGGGTCAGGTTTTAAAAGAAAGGAGTTCAGGGGGAAGTTGGCGATCGCTATCACAGCCAACTTCATCAACAGAAACACCACAGCGGAGGCCAAGGTGGAGGAGATCAGCGGAGTGGCCTTCATCTTCAACCAGAAGTTCTTCCTGGATCTCAAAGAAGAGACGGGTGAGAAACAGTTTGAATTCTTCACCACTGGCTTTAATGCGGAGATTTAAAGACGTGTAGATACAGTGAAACTATGGCTTTTTGCAGGTATTGATCTGGAGAACATCGTGTACTACAGAGACAACACACATTATTTTGTTATGACTGCGAAGAAGCAGAGCCTGTTGGATAAAGGAGTGGTGATAAACGTAAGCACTTTACATGTTCACATCAAAACATTTTTTCATTTTTCATCTTTAAGTCTGTTCTACACCCGTAATGATGTTAACATCTGCCATGTTGTTGCATGACTTCTTAAAAATCATGCATTGATTTTTTTTTTTTTAAACTCTTGTAAGAATTTTTACGATGCTGTTTCTATCTTTTTGTGCATCATGAGCTTATATATATATTTTTTTTAATTATTATTATTTTTGTGTGCTGTTTGGACTTATTGTTGGTGTGTTGAATAATAATCACTGTTTGGAAATAAGAATTTTTACTGTCATTCATAAAAAAAAAAAAAAAAAATTTAAAAAACAATAATTTCTTGGTGATTATGCACACTGTAACTATTCTATTAAGTACAATAATATAAAACTTTATAGTAATCCAGTAAAACTTTGGTGTATTATCATGTGTAGACTTTCACATTGTTTGATTTGATTTGAATGATTTATTTCGAACATGTGCAGAATGCAACAATAATCAATACAATAATAATAATAATAATAATAATAATAATAATAATAATAATAATAATAATAATAATAATAATAATAATAATTGATGTACTAAACATATACAGAAAAAAAACAAAAATCAAAACAGAACACCAAAAAACAAACAAAAAACCCAACAACAAATGAGCAGATAGGAAAGTAGGTAACAAATGGAGTAGAGTTTTTTTTTTTTTCCTTTTTCTAATTTGTCTGCATTTTGTTCTTATTTTTTTAACCCCACAGAGGGGGGGGTCAACATTGCTTGAGATCAATGCATATTCCAGCCAAATACTCCAATATTTAGTGCATGTCCAAAGTCCAAAGTTATTGGAAGAAAGCTCAGTAGAAAGTTTTCATGAAAATCTTCAGTTTTTATTATTTGAATTATTTTATTATTATTTTATTATTTGAATCCAAACAATAGATAAACTCATACAAACGCACACAGAGCAGCTCCATGTGACTGTGTCCTACTTTTGTTGAACAGGACTACGTCGACACCCAGATGCTGCTGAGCAGTGAAAACGTCAACCAGGAAGCTCTTCTGTGCTACGCCCGAGAAGCTGCTGACTTTGGCACCAACTACCAACTTCCCACGCTTGATTTTGCCATGAACCACTGTGGACAACCAGATGTAGCAATGTTTGACTTCACCAGCATGTACGCCTCCGAGAACGCTGCCCTAGTCAGGGAGCGGTTTGGACACCAGCTGCTGGTGGCACTGGTGGGCGACAGTCTGCTGGAGGTGAGTGAAGAAGGGGAGGGGATACGGTCAGAGTTTGGCCGCTCAAATGTTCAAATTCCTCCTGTCAGACCCTAAAGAATCTGTGAGAAAGGAAAGGGAGGCATATTTTACAAAGCTGGAACCTGTTTCAGCCCCAGGATTAATTTAGAGGGATGTGTGTTGTGCAAGATGATCAGACATGGTTGAATACAACGTTATGTAAAAAGCAGAAAGACCAGTATTTAACCCTTTAATGTCCACTGAGGAATTTTACAATTTCCTTTGCAATAGTAAAAAGTAAGAGCTTGAACGGAGCATAAAGTGTCAAAATATGAGGCTTTTTTTATTATTGTGCTATTTTTAAGCTCAAGTGATAACCCCCCCCCCCTTCACAAAAAAACACTAATTACAGTTTTTTGTACTCAACCCATGTAATATTTAAGTATAAAACACATTTTTTTTCCAATACAGTTTCCATACACTTCTACTAAAAGAAACTGTGACAATTGGATTTTTATGTCATTTATGTCAAATTAAGCTTGTATTCATTATTAACTATGGACTTCTTTGGCTTTTTTAAAGGAAAATCTAATTGTTTACCACTAGTCATGCTAAATATGTGAAGATGAATTAATTTGTCTCATGTCCAATAAGTTTCCATAAAAAATGTTCTTTCTATTTCCAAAAAAAAAAACAGGCTTTACCTTAACATACTAAATGTAGTTGTTGTAACTATATATTGTTTAATCTTCTTATAGTAGGAAGAGTTTAAGTATTTTTTTTTTTTACTTTCTGCTTACTTTTTAAATCAGAAGTGGGAAGTAACTTTATTTCTGTACTTTTTTTTTTTTTAGGTATCTGTACTTGAGTATTTATTTTTCTGGCAACTTTTTATTTTTACTCCCTACATTTTTACAGAAATATCTGTACTTTATACTCTTACATTCTCTGAATAAACTCATTACTTTTTCAAATTAAACAGATGTGACAGCAATAAAATAAATTAGTCGCTTCAGAGGGAAAGTCAGTGGAGAGGAATTGTGACTTTATATATATATATATAGTTACATGACTATTATCTCATAATTTAGACTTTTTATCTCATAATTTAAACTTTTTATCTCATAATTTAGACTTTTTATCTCATAATTTAGACTTTTTATCTCATAATTTAAACTTTTTATCTCATAATTTAGACTTTTTATCTCATAATTTAAACTTTTTATCTCATAATTTAGACTTTTTATCTCATAGTTTAGACTTTTTATCTCATAATTTAAACTTTTCATCTCATAATTTAGACTTTTTATCTCATAATTTAGACTTTTTATCTCATAATTTAAACTTTTCATCTCATAATTTAGACTTTTTATCTCATAATTTAGACTTTTTATCTCATAATTTAGACTTTTTATCTCATAATTTAGACTTTTTATCTCATAATTTTGACTTTTTATCTCACAATTTAGACTTTTTAACTCATGATTTTGACTTTTTATCTCATAATTTCCGGTTTTTATCTCATAATTTTGACTATTTCTCTTGAAATTCAGAATTTTTATCTCATATTTATAACTTTTTTTTTTAATCTCATTACTTTTTTTTTAATCTCAATTGTGACTTTTCTTGCCCCATTTACCCTAAATTTCTTGCCCATATCCACAAAACCGAGTAACTGTGACTTGATCAAACACATTATCTCCACAGTAACTCACTTTTAAAGGTTTTGTTTTAGCTACTTTTGAAACTTTTCTGATTTTATTTTCTGAAGTATTATTGCGTTCATGACAAAAAAAAAGCAGTTTTACATTTTAATTTTGTACTTTATTACAATTGAGAAGTTAAGTAGAAGAACTTAACCAGTACTTCTACTTTTACCAGAGTATTTTTTCACACAAGTAGCTGTACTTCTACCTAAGTACAGAATGAGAGTACTTCTTCAACCACCTCCATTTTAAATATTATTTATGGATGAAATGTGTTATCTTACCAAAACACAACATTAAAAAAAGTATGTGCTATATTTTTGTATTGGAATTTAAAATCAAATACACTTTTTGCCCATGAATTAGAGTAATATATTTTTTATCTCTTCACATGAAAATATTATGATAATGTGATTTATTTGTGATAGTTAAATAGGATTAAAAAATTAAGGGAATGTGTCTGGAAAAAAGAACTGACACTCATGCTTTCGTATTGCATGTGGGTGCAGCCCTTCTGGCCCATGGGAACAGGATGTGCCCGAGGTTTTCTGGCTGCCTTCGACACAGCCTGGATGGTAAAAAGCTGGGCTCAGGGTCGGACGGTTCTGGAGGTTTTGGCAGAGAGGTATGTACAAACCAACTCGCATAACACTGTTTGACATTTGTACGTTTCCAGGCTGTGTGTTTTTTCACTCTCACTGTCTGAATATTTCATCAGACTATTAAACTGAAGCAAAATGTTACTAATGACGTGTATTTTTTTATTTTTTTTTTGCCATTTGTTCAATAGGGAAAGTATTTATAGATTACTTCCACAGACAACCCCTGAAAATATTGCCAAAAATTTTGATCAGTACACAACAGATCCTGGGACTCGATACCCGAACCTAAACTCCTCCTGCGTCAGACCACACCAGGTGAGACGAAAAATATATTTCTTTAGAAAGTAATTTAACATCTGATTTTGACTTAGACTGATCAAACTACTTAAGTTCTCAAAGAGGTTACAGAAGATTTATCGCATTTCAGCAGCATATTGTAAAAATAACAGAATATTGTAAAAGTTAAAGTAGATTTCAGCTTAATATGTAAAGCAAGGGAGGATGAATTTATATTACCGTTTATTCTACAAAGTGATGCAAGTGAATTAGTGAATCTTAAATAATGAAATGTGCTCTAGGTGGATGATGTAAATAAATGTGCAGAAAATATTTGGATATATTTTTGTAGCATAACCTTTTGTTGGTCACGCTACAAAAATCAAAAAAAATTTTTTTTTTTTGCTTTTTCCACCTCACGGGTAATATTCTAACATAAAACATAGATTTAATTATTTTTTACAGACCCTAAATTGAATTAAAGTATTAAAAGTCAAACATTATTCCTTTACCAATCTTACCAATATAATTTATGACTTGGTTCAAATTAGATGTATTAACTCTTTGCGTTTGTATCATTCGTGATTAGCATTAGCATTAGAATTTCATGAGACTTTACTGTAATCTCTACCGTGTGGTTGAACATGTTTTCAAAAAATTATTATATGAATACCAAAGTATTTCTGAAACATGATGAGGATTATTTATGTAAAATAGACTCTGTAAAAGTTAATAAAATGAAAACAAAATAAAACTTTCCTGCAATTTTGTGTCCAAAAGAAAATATCCTCCTATAGCAGAGATGCTGTCACAGTTATGATCTTCTTCCTTGGTGTTATATATACTAGCATGACCTGAATATATCATTGACTGCCTAAGAAGTTTGGTGTCAAAGGACTTAAATTTAGATTATATATCAGGGTTCAAAGTTACCTCTACCAAACGGTTGAGCTGACCAACAAAGGGATAAAGAAATAAGTAAAAGCTAGGTATTGGTTTTCTTTTGATGCCCTTCATTATCGTACCAAACTCTGACTGTTATAGTTATAAAGTCATTAGCAATCAGCTGATAGTTTACATTATATCTCTGTTAGCTTAGCTCTGCTGTTAGAATTCAGCCACAATAAAAAAAAAAAAGAAAAATCACCTGTTTTCTGCTTTACTAAAACATATATTACACTGAGCTCATTTCTAAGTGTATTCATTATAATTTTTTCGTCTTTCAGGTGCGTCACTTGTACATCACTGGAGAGGTTTCCTGTTCTCTGGAACGAGCTGCTTCCATACGACGACCCGTCAATCTGTGTAGACGAGGCAAGTGTAACAAAGACTGACAGATTGTGTGATTTCCATGAGTGGGTGTGTAGTTTTTTACAGTGTGTCCAACTGTAACTGCTGACTCAGCTGCACATTATTTGAAATAGTGAAAAAGAAGGACAGATGATTATTTAAGGTTGTTAAATCATCTGTGTGAGCTCTTGTCTCTCTTTGAAGCTACAGAAGTTAGCAATGATCTAGATTTAACCTCCGTTTAGGGAATCGGTCACGATTGGAGGTTTATTTTTACATGTGGTTACAGTGGGAGGAGGATGCTTTTGAAAGAGGAACTGCCTGGTTGTGGCCAGAATAGTCAAACACACACTCTACTTTTATGTTCCTGTGTTTAACATAAACCATCATATGAACCTAAGAAAACAAGCACTTACATCACTTTAAATGCCTCCATACAGCATAAAACATATACTTTATGAGGAAAAACTGAAGCGTTTCATTCATGACTTCATCTTAATTTCATGTTCCAGACTTCACAATGTGATTTTTATCTATACTGAGTCGCATCCAACATTACGTGAGGCTTCACAAGGTCAAACTGTTTCTGAGCTAATAATTAAGTTGGCCACTGCACATGCTGAGCTGAGTTCTATATTTAACACAATCATTCACTTTATTCAGTCAGGAAGTACATGTCCAAACAGATATATTCACATCTGTCCCATTTCCTTCTTCAGGACTTGATTAACAATCACATTATGTGTTACTTATTTTGAGCTTAAATCACACAGAGAATGCCTGTTGAGACGCATTTTGTAATAAACTGCCCCAACGCATTTTGTAATATATTTTTGCCATATTATGTAATAAGTTATTTCATTTTGCAGCAGCAGGGTACTTTGGTGGTGTAGCATTAAAACTACAGCAGCTGTTTGGGAAACTTTCCAAGTGGTTTATGGCTTGGCTGGTAATTAGACATATTAGACATGGACAATTTGAAATTACAAATATATTTTTGAAATATAAGTGTTGTTGTTTGTTTAGTCTTTTGAGGCAATTTCATATTTGTTTAAAATTAATCTTACTGGATAAATTATCTGGTCACAGCAGGTCTGTAAACAAACAGAAGACACTTATGTTGTTTAAGGTAGAACTTGTATTCAGACATGATGAGATAAAAAGTCAAAATGATAAGCTAAAAAGTCAAAATAATGAGATAAAAAGTCAAAATGATGAAATAAAAAGTCAAAATGATAAGATAAAAAGTCAAAATGATGAGATAAAAAGTTAAAATGATGAGATAAAAAGTCAAAATGATGAGATAAAAAGTAAAAAATTCTGAGAGTTGTTTAAAATTAATGTTAGTGGATAAATGATCTGGTCACAGCAGCTTTATAAACAACCAGAAGACACTTATGTTGTTTAAGGTAGAACTTATATTCATTGGTTCATTATTATTTTAAATTGGCCACAAACCTGCATGTGTTGGTTGCATTTATTGTTGTTGTTTATAACTATTCTTGATTCTTCCAATAAAAAAAATCTGGAATTTACAGAATATTCTCTGTTAATGCAACCTTTGAATAGTGCACTGATATTGCTCAGTACTGCTCCTAGGCTAATACAGTGATACTAATAGGCCTAGATTTTACAAATAGTTTAAAGTAAAAATAAAATCCAATTAACAACAACAATTAACAAACCAACAAACACTGTGCTTTAGAATTGTTATTACGTAATGCACCATATTATTACATTTTCTAGAGAATAAAAAAGTTGCAAGTGTATTTTGTAATAATCTTCTAATTTAATAACTTATTACATAATGCGGCAAAATGTATTACAAAATGTGTTGGGGCAGTTTATTACAAAATGCGGTTTTATTATAAAATGAAATGAAAAAGTTGGATTTTGGATGTTTATTACATTTTGATTTTGGACATTTATTACAAAATGCACCGTTATTACAAAAATGTGGCTCAACAAGGCCACACAGAGTTGTTTTTTTTTTTTTTTTTTTTTTTTTTAAAGCATTAGTTTTGGGGGGATATTCATGCTGTTTCGTAAAAGTACAAGTGTTTATAGATGAGTAATGTATGGAGGGAGAGTGATGGAATGATATGTGGTGAATGGCTTCAGGCTGGAATCACTGTGGTGAGGCATTTATTGTACCAGGTGAACCACAAGGACATTCAATGAAGGGTACCACAATGGAACATGAAACACACAATTATGTTACACTACATGAATTCCTTGCACTGTTCAAAGACATGCACCATAATAGGATAATTGGTCACTGTAAATTGCCTGTAGGTGCAGTTATGAGAGTAAATGATTGTTCATCTGTGCAAAAGTCTGATAAACAACATTAGGTTTCTTGATTTTGGAAAATTATAATGATCATATATATGCATTTCTCTCTGTATGCACTCCAGTATTCTCATGACTCTTATGTGGATTAAGATTTTCAGAACAATGAATAAATGACTGAATGAATTTGATAATCTGATTTGCTAGAACAGGTGCTTCATTAACATGCTCTTAAATGGATACATGGATTATATGATTATATGGATTCACTATTTTTTCACATGAATCTGTATAGAATAAATGTCTTTACTCCGATGCAACCACAGTACCCTTGACAGTGTCATGTGAGCCCAGTTCTGGTCCGGTTTTTGTCAAAGGGAAAGTAGTTCCGGCAGGTTTCCTGGGACCACGAAATTAAAACTCGTTTCTTCTCAAAACAGCACGTGTTCGAATGAATCATTTATCAGCACTTGGCATTTCTGAATGTCTGTATATTCTGGTTCATAAAGATAAGCCCTTGGTTGTGTGCTGAAATTAATGCTTTCGTCGTCGCTGTAGTCAGACATGTGTCGTTAACTTCCCAATCAGTAAAGTAAGTGAATGAAACAGGTAGCCTAGATGCTAACTTACTTTGCGGCTACTACGTGCACAGAGCTGTTGGCGCATTGATCGCTATTAAGAAAAAATAACTCCAAGCAATTATGAGGTGTGCGTTTTTGAAAACTAGGGGTTTTGTTCTGATAATAAATCCAATTCCCACCCATTCGAACACATGCTGTTTTGAGAAGAAATGCGTTTTAATTTCGTGGCATTGGGAAATCTGCCGGTGTTCTGTAAATCCTTACTTGCGGACGAGATATTCTGCCAAGCCCCACTGCGCATGCGCATAACACATTACATAATTTCCACCCTACCATCAGCTGTGTCGAGGGAAAAAGGGTTGTATGCTACACGTAAAGCCAATGTTTATTTCTAGCCTGTATGTGAGTTTAACTACTTGACCATCTCAACTAATTCTTATAGGCGTGTTTTGTTAATAAAACTATCTGTATGAGCTGTTTAAGCATCGTGTTTTGCGGACTTGGTTTGTCATACAGGGTGTACAGCCGTTGTTTGATATTGTCAGTAAAAGTTCTGTTTGCAACACTTCTCCATTTCAGTCTTTATTAACAGATTTATTCTACTAACTTCTAAGTAGTAATAGTAGTAATTTAGGCAGGTAAGGTCGGCAGACATGTATGTTATTTCGTTCTACGGTAGAACGTTTCGCGGAAGTAGAACAATTCGGCAGAACACCGGGACTACTTTTGCTTCGACCAAAACCGGACTAGAACTGGGCTCACAGGGGTAAGTCACTGTGGGTGCACCAGAGTAAAGACACCGATTCATGTGAAAAATAGTGAACTATCCCTTTAAATCAGTGGTATTCCTTTAATCACATCATATTGTTTCATTATGCGTTTGTTCCAGAATCAGAGATCAGACCCGCGAGGCTCCTCACCTGGTGTCAGAAACAGACAGAGGGCTACAGGCACGTGACCATCACAGACCTGACGTCTTCCTGGTTAAGCGGCATCGCCTTCTGTGCCCTCATCCATAGGTTCAAACCTCAGCTGATGTACGTACAAACACATCAGATCATATCAGCAGCAGCCAGCAGCACTGACACATGACACCACTGTGTTATTTTATCTGTCTCCACCGTCCAAATCTTTTTTATTTATGGGCCGATCCTATAACAGGTAGTTGTGAGGACAGAACTTTTATGGGTGTGTTAAATATTTTTGGTATGAAGGCACACCGTGTTTGTGATAAAGCCCAGTTTGTGAGCAGAAAAAGGCTTACACTGTGTACTTTGGACAGATACATTTCTTTTTTTTTTATCAGCATTTGTTCCTTGTGTTTTTCAGCAGAGATGAAATAATCGCATAATAATTTTGGATCCTAAAATAAACATTTGTAGAAAATAACTTAATTATACTCTGTTTGGTTAGAACCTTAAAGCTTGATTTTAAAAAATGGGGGAAAATGTCCAAATTGAAGCAAGCTGTGCTTATTATAAGCAATCAAAAACAGTTACTTAAGACAAATTCAATTTACTTAAATTGAGTTGGTCTCTTGTTTCTCTGTTGGATGTTATGTCAACTATTTTTAGCTTGTTCTGGTTAAATGTACCTCAATATCTGCTCTAATATCTCACAAAGATAGGGTGATATGCACATGAAATTATGTTAATAATGAAACTATGTATAACAAGATTATTTCTTTAAAAAAAGCATTTATTTTTTTAAAGCAGTATACTAGATAACATTCCCACAAAAATGTCTTCTTATTGAGCTATAGGTAGTATTTATTTTTATTTATATTTTTGACAGTTTTGTCAGATTTTAAAAGTAAACCTTTTTCTTATCTTTGCAGGTTTTTGTGTTTATAGGCCTTCCACTAAATCTGCTTTTAGTGACATTTTCCATATGAGAATGTAATATAAGCAAAGGACGCCAATGGCGGCTCCTGAAAATGTTCACAGGAGATGCAAATTATCTGATAATGTCTTAGGTGACTCATTCAACTGGTGCATTAATAGGTAGTCATTATAGATATTATTGACCCAATTTCTTTCTCTCTCTACAAATTGCAAAACATTGCAGTGCCACTTAAATCCAGTAGATGGCACCACATTACAGAAACCTTTACCCTGTAGCTAGCTGGTTTATAATACATAATGGTGTAAGGTTGTGAACAACATTCATAGCTGGGGAATAGTTTGACTCTGTAATAACCAATTCAAATTCCACCCTATTTACATTTTTTAAAAATTGTATAATGTGAAATAGCCAAGGATGTCTTTATAAAACCTATGTTAACAAGCAACATAAGAAAGGGAACAGTTTTTAAAAGAAAAAAAATCTATTAATTTACCTGTCTTTAAATATTATTATACTACAGAATGTCAGATTTTCTAAATGTGCAGCCTCTACAAGTCAAATTCAGTATCTTCAAGTAGGAAAGTGCACTTAATAAAACCATTTTAAAATGAAATAGCCTGGTTGAGAGGATTTAGACCTTGCCATTTTGCATATTTATCAAGGATATTACCGCATTGTAAACAGTAGCATGTCAATAACTATTAAATAATAGTTGAGAGGATATTTAGACCTTGTTATTTCTAGTATTTATCATGGGTATTATCACACTGTAAATAATAACATGACAATAACAATTAAAAATAGTTGAGTAGATATTTACATATTTACATGCTATTTTAATTGAGAATGTTACCAGGGGTAACTATCAAAGCAAAATATGACAAATACAAAGAAACAAAAGGTGTGTGAGCATGTACCTTGAGTGTAAGATGTTCCTCCCTTTGATGAAACCTGTTTTATTTTGACATTTGGTTGAGGTGGTCCTGTTTGTTTTGTTTTTGCTAATTTAGCTCCATCTGAGCGCTGACTAAAGGGAATTTATTATAAGGACCGGACCGTTGCTTTCCACTGTATCCATTTTGACAGAACTGACAGGAACGATCGTCCTTTGACCGCAGAAAATTTGCAGTGACGAAAGTACGTTGGGACACGCCCTCCTGGAAGCCATAGATTGTATTGAAGTGACTGTTGCGTGAAAAACAAAAATGCATGAAAGTCTGTCAGTGAACTCTTGGGCGATTTTCAACGTAACTGAAATCACCCCGAAAGGGGTGGTACCAAGTGTCACTGACTGTACTTAGGACTTCACCCTGATTGGACAATGATATCCACAGAGAGACAGATGAGCTCAGTCAGCTCTGCTAAAGTAGGGAAGAAGGAAAATAAATGTTTTTCTTTTAAATTTACGTTTCCTATGGTGTGGCAGTGCGTCGCCCAATCGCCCTTATGGAGAAACTGCCCATGAAGGACGCCTAATTAATTTAATTATTAATTTGGAACAATGGGATGGGCGGCTCTAAATTATACCATGTTATATTGTTGTTTATCTGATGATTTCCTCTACTTAAAATACAACTGAACTAAGTAACTAACTCTGGAGCTGTAGAGGAAAACCATCTCCTTATATCACTTAGCAGTTCTGTAATGACAGTTTCTTCTTTCTATAACTACACTTTAGACAGAATAGAAGCAGTCAGTGCAGCTAAAGATTAGTATGTACAAATCTGATTATATCCTCTACACGTCTCTACAATTTCATGTGGTCCTGTAAGATTCCCAGTAACCACTGGCTTTTTTCCCCTCTCCTCCATATGTATGAATGTGTGGTTTGTAGATTTGTCAAAAAAAAAAAAAAAATCCTCCATAGTGTGAGTGTTTCTGCTCCTGTTTAAACAGGTCTGCAAACTGTCGGCGTCATCTTTCTTTGTCGTCTTAACAGTAATCTGCTTCTTATGCAATTCACAAAACGAGTCCCTCTACAGATGTGAAAAGATTGTTTCTGTGAAGTCATTCCATTGTGCTGACGTGGGCCGTCCTCATATCGCTGTGTGTGTTGTGTTTCACTTTGCTGCTCACTGTCAGTCATTTGACACGGACATGACATGAAATCTCTGTCAGGAAATAATCCTTTCAAAGAATCTGTTACAAACCCTGCAGTCACATTCCTTTCTCATTATTCAGGGCTTCTCAGATAACCATTAGACCATTCACAGCTACGTTACTGTATACGCTACATTTACCATAATCTAATACAAATGCATGAGCGTGTAAGTATGAAACAGGGAAACTAAAGATGGTAAAAATGGAAAACAAAACTAGCACATTAAAAATGTCAGTGTTAAAACAACATGGAAGTAAAATCAACTTTGCATTTAATAATTTTCTGTCGATTTGCCCTGTTGTTGCTCTTTCACTTTGACTAAAAGTTCCATTTTTGCTTTTGCAAATTATATTAGATGACAAATATTCTTTTTGTCAGGCCTTTTCATCTTTTGAGGATCACTCATTCAAGAAAAATGTGACACTTCTTGTGCCAAAACTCACCCAAAATATCTGTTTACTATGCAAAAATGTTCGGTCAGTCATGTTGATTAGACTTGTTGTTGTTGACTATCGGATATATTTACAGCTTTAAAAACAAAAATTAAAGGGAAAAGTCATTTCAATCACCAAAAGTGTGACCTCCCTTTTAACATGTTTTTAACCTGTTTGTTCAGACAGTACGAGACTCAGTGCATTCATTTATTAGGTTTAATTTAATACATGTCAGACATTTGGATCCAATTAATTTTTGTATGATTTAAGGTAGTGCCCATATATTCACAGAAAAAATATTAGACCACCCTTGTTTTCTTTAACTTCTTGTTCATTTTATTGCCTGAACCAACTAAAAGTATGTTTATTTGGACAAATATAATCATAATAAAAACAGTGCAGAAGTTTAATTTCAGAACTGACACGTCTTGATAATAACCAAACTCACCTCAGTTCTTGCATTAATATATATGACATTGTAACGACAAAAGCAGTGCTTTTAGGCATTCCATGTTTTTGTCTGTTTTAGTCACATGACCCACACAGGACTTACTGTAATACTTAATTGCATAACATTTTTGATGACTTTTGATGTTTTAATTTTTTTTTCAGTGACTGTATTTCTTATATTATTGTATTTGAAGAAAAGAGAATGAGAACTAAATGTTTCACTAAATGTTCATTTCAACAACAACAAAACTAAAGGTACTGAAAGAGTTTTGCACAAATCTGTATAATCAAAAAAAAACTTAACATGAACTGTTTTAATATTTTTTATTTCCTTATATATTGTTACTCATTTTTACCTTTGTGTTATTGTCTCAATGTATATGCTTTTTTGTGAGATAATTATAGAAAATCTCTTATAATTTCTTTATTATTATTGTTATTACTATTATTATTATTATTATTATTATTAGTAGTAGTAGTAGTAGTAGTAGTAATATTAATAATAATGATAATATTATTATTTAGTTATTGCCGTCGCGCTGCATCTGTCGTCAGTCCGTCTGTGTCGTCCACAATTCACTAAAATAACTTTTCCTCCCTCAGTTCTCAACAGATTTCAATTCTGTGAGTTTTATCACTTTGTCAAAAATGGCCTTTGTAAACAATTTGTTTACAACTGTGTTTATTTTTCCAGTCTGTCACTAAACTCACTGCTCTTCCCTCAGTTCTCTTCAGATTTAATTTCCCATTGATCAGTTCAGTTTCAATCCAGATCAAATAAAGCAATTGATCCAATATTAGTTTCCACTAACAACCTCCTGCGTAGCATTGAACCACAGTAATATGTCATTACCCAGTTACCTACTGTTGTTCAGTCAGATGTTACCCCAGAAGAGCTTTGGGGGCTTCCTATACCATTCACACTGTTTTTGGCATTTGTTGATAAAAACACACAGTGGAGTTGATTTGATCATCTATTGAATGACTCCCTTTTGTTGATAGCAAGACATCACAGCTGTGAGGTCCGGATGAGCACATGGACATTGACCCTTTTTTTTAATCATTCAAATACATGGTAACACTGGGGAACACAATTTTTGTTGAGTTAGGTCTGACAGCAGTTTTTAACACGTTTTTGGGCACGGAATCTAAAACTAATCTCAGTTTTTCTTTATCACGTCAAGTTTTTGAAATCTAGGATCCCTGTTTTCTTAAAACATATTAACAATACTGTACTTAACAGGTATATGCTTGTTTTAAAAGGCTTTTCAAATATTGACATACAGTGAAATATGAAAGAAACTGTCATGTTTATTTAACACTATTCTGTTTTTATAAAGGATATGTCGACTGTAATTCTACTGTTATTATACTGACCTATTGGGAGCTACACACATCTCTCACCACACTGTCTCCATGGTAACTGCACGAACAAGTTTCCACGTAGCTTTAGATGAATCCACTTGTAATTAGCCGACAATTCTGACTACAGCAAATCAGTGGAATTGTGCTCCTGTGGAGGGTGAACGACGTGCTAGAAAGAAGGTTTTTTCTTTATTTTCTGGAATCAGCATGACATTTTTAGTTTTAGTAAGCATAAAAATCTAACTCGGCAGTAATTTTCTTTCAAATGGTTTCCCCAATATAATAATAGAAAAACAAATAAATAAAAACCCAAGTGGGGAGCCTACGTAAGATTGAGAGGATTGTAAAAAAACCACAATTATAATTTCAATGTATTTTTTCATCAGAGATTTTGATTCATTAAATGAGGAAGACCACGCTACAAACCTCCAGCTGGCCTTTGACATCAGCGAGCGGGAATTTGGGATCTGTCCATTCACATCTGGGAAGGAGCTGTGCAACGGCCAAGAACTGGACAAAACAAAGATGAACACTTACTTGTCCAAGTTCTACGAGCTGTTTCGCGGTACACCTCTACCTGCCTCAGGTCAGTCACTGGACCCTGAATTCTGTTCATTACACAGCGTTTCCTTCTCTCCTGCTTGTGTCTGGCTTCAGCTGCCGTTACTGTAAAACCTAATAAAATATGTACAAAAACCAAAGATTCCAGCGAAGGAGAAAGTATTAAATTTCCTCTGGTTTCCTGTGAAGGGCCATGTGTAGTGTGCTGTTCTGTTAGTAAAGTATGGAGGCATGAGAGGAATGCACCAGAGCTGGGGACTATAGGATACTGAGATGCTTGACAACACAAACACAGATGTGACATTTAATGCAAGCTTTTGTCATGTTTCTTCTTTTTTTTTTTTTTTTTTTTTTTTTTTTAATCTCAGCCATTATGCATCGCTCTCCCCATATGTAGTCACTTAAAGGCTTCAGTAATGGTTTAGTGGAACATTAAGTGGAACAAGAAACCACTCACATCATGCTCATAACCTGGAAAGACATTATGCATGATACTGTTTGACATTTATGGATGTGTGCTGAGGAAAATATGAAAACCTTAATGCAATCTGGTGATACTCCACAGGTCCCAGAGGAGTGGATGAAAACAATGATTACCCGTCTAAGGAAGTCAGAAGCATTAATAATGTGCTGAATCTTACCATGCCAAGAAAACGGGTACCAAAGGTAAGTCTACTGTTTAAGTTCTATCTGTTTTGTATTATCTTTATTTTAGGGTCAATGTGGAGTTTGTGCCTTTTTAAAACCAGTCTCTATCAGGCTTACAATTGCACCAATAAGGATTAATTTTCATTATAATTTAATTTTGACTCTAAATCTACATTCACTGAAATGTTAAATTCCACTTTAACTCATACAGACTCGTGAGGCGAGCAGTGATGGAAAGTAACCTCAGTTACAATCCATCTACCCTACTCTGCCCCACAAACCTCTTTTATTAATTATTCATGTAAACTTGAATTGAATTGAATGCCTTTATTGTCATTGCATATAAAGTCCAACGGAATTGAAAGCTGCTCCAGTAAAGTGCTTTAGTCACACAGGCATCACAAACACACAGAGTAATGTAATAAATATACATTGCAATACATGTGCAACTATTATTATTATTATTTTATTATTTATTTATTTTATTATTATTTTAATTCTATAAATATATATAAAATGTACATAGTGTTCTGTGTGTGTGTGTGTGTGTGTGTGTGGGGGGGGGGGGGGTCGCGTTGCAGCGTCTTTTTCCTCTGTTTTCTGGAGCTGCATTCCCCACTGTGGGATCAATAAATCTACTTATTCTAGTTTTCAGACACCTGTAGCAGAGTTCCAACAGTGAATGTGCAGGGTGATAACAGTCTTTAACAATGTTTCTAGCTTTGTTCAAAAGTCGACCCCTTGTCATCTCCTCCACAGAAGGCAATTATTTTTTGTGCTGCATTTATGACTCCCTGCATGGATTTCCTATCAGCTGCTGAGCCACATATTGTTACTGTACATAAGAACACTTTCAATGGTGCAGCGGTAAAAACAAATCAACAGTTTCTCACAGACACTGTTCCTATGATCTGATCTGATGTCAATGTAAACCTATACAGACCCAAATAGCCACTGGTGTTTAAAATAATCTGCTGGTATAAACTGTTTAAAACTAGTTGAATTTTAGATTTTGGTACCTTGTGTGTTTGTTTTAATATTAACCCATAAAGGTTCAAACATCCACCACTGATCAAAAGCATCTACTTTATCTAAAATGACTAATTTGGATGTTCAGAGGCTCCGTAGTTACCATGGAAACACTATACTCTTCTACAATATTGATTTTCTAGTAATTTCACAAATGACAGTGGATGGAAATGCTTGAATTATGTTCAGTTAATGACATATTTTAATGCAAAGTCACTTTCTTCAGTTTTTTATGTTTCTAATATGATAAACTCTCATCTTACATCTGATTTTTTTTTTAAATGAACACTTTACATGGATAGTAAATTGAATGTAGGAAAATGATGATTTTTGAGTGAATAAAGCAAAATGCTGCGAATAATACTATAACAAATGGTGATTAAATCAAATAAGAAAGGCTAAACGGAGAGAAAAATGAATTCTTATAACTGGTGCAAAGGTAGCTCTGGGTCTTTATGGGTTAAAATGTGTGTCCTTTAATGCAACAGACTTCTCTTTATTTTTTTTCAAACGCTACATTTATTAGATATAATTCTAGATTAAATTAAATCTGTGTGCTACAACCTTGTCCTTAGACATATTTGTATGCCACTCATGTTACCTGAGGACTTCTGGTAAATTGTATTAACAGTAGAAATAGTCTCTGATCTTAATTTTGTGCCAATATGTCTGTAAAATATGAAAGGTAGTAAGGACACTTGTTATATAATTGAAAGTTGTGTTTTGAGGGACCTGGTTTGGATAACATGGATATTCACTGAAATCAATTGAATCCTTTAGAAAAGTAATAAACTATATCAGAAGGTGAGATGAATAACATCTACTCTCTTAAGACTCAGCAATGTGTTTTTGTCTTGTGAAGGGGACAAGATTTCGCAAAAAAAAATTACATTAAAAATACTCTCCACTGCAAATAATATTCCATTAAAAATAATAAAAAAAATTTATCTGAAAAAATGGTTCTACCATGGCATATTTAATCAAGACAATTATTTCATTTAAAAAGGCCCAAACTTTTATTTTTCTGGGGGTCAGGGGGATGGATTAACCCTTTAAACTTCCACTCAATTTCACCTCAATGTCTTAATAAATTAAATTGAATGTTCTTGAACCATTTTAATAACATGCAGTTGGTGTTTGATTATATTATAAATGAAAGTATTCAGATGAAAACTGTGAATACTGGAGGTGGATCCTGTTAAACGATGCAATAGATAAAACATTGATGGATATTTATTGATGTTTTGGACTACATATGGACAATTTTTTTTTTGTTTGTTTTGGATGTTTTTGTTGGACTATGACTGTGTTTGTAAGAATATGGTTCCTCTGTGGATAATTATGAGACATAAAGGTTCAGATCCGCTGTTTCACATTTGTATTTTGAACAAATGAGTTTGTATATTTTATGTGAAAGTGGCTTATTATATATCTTCTGATGTGTGAGAATCTCCGTGGTCAAACTACATTAGGTCATGTGATATTTGGGACAGGTTTGGGTGGTTTGATTAACATTTTTGAGTGACTAATTAAGGCCTATACTGTACAGTATGAGGGCCCTTGGACGTTTAAAGGGTTAATATTGAGGGGAAACAAAACAAAATCACTTTGGTTGTCCCATGTGAATAGAACACATCTCATGAAACACAAAGTGTGAGTTAATTCCATATCATCATATTTTTCTATTTATGCACAAATATGGCTTTTTAAGAGTTATATACAGTAAGCCCAATACAAATAAAGTGTTTCTTAGCATATACTTCCTGGTCTATGATCAGTCATTATTACATGTTTGATTTTCTTATTATTTTCTTGCTCAGGATGAAAAGAAGTCAGACGGTACAGACTCCATTTACAAAAGAAAGCGGAAATTCTGCAGTTATTTGGAGGAGGTTTGTTTATAAATTATATTAAATATTAAGCTTGATCTCATTTGGGGACTGCTGATGGTTTAGGTTCTTGTCTCTGTTCAGGCAACCAACCTGTCGAGTAACGGCTCATCAGTGCGAGACAGTAGCGAACCCAAAGAGAACAAGGTGCGTTCGATGGCGACTCAGCTGTTGGCGAGGTTTGAGAGTTCACCAAACCAGCACACACCGTCCGCAAACAGGTATAAAACAACAACACTGTGCTCAATATTAGTCCAGTTTATTTATTTTCATTCATTATATTTATTATTCATTATAGTCCTGTGACAATATATTACTATTTGTTTTTCGCTATTTCACAACTCTGCTCTTAACAAAACTTTCCTTCAGTTAAAAACCTACCATTTCTGGACTGTTGTCTTTTCTGTGTTTTCTATTTCTGTGTGTTTTTTTTTACTGATTAACTCTCTTCCTAACTTTCTGCTGAACCTCAGTTGGACTGTGAGAGGTCGTCATTGTCACTGCAGACTCTTGACCTGACAGAGATTCTGCACGTAAAACTCAAACCTGTACCCCCAAAACCTCCTGTTGAGACACAGGTAATCTGGAGGAGCCAGATTCACCTAAAACACATAACATGCATACACAAAACCAAAAACACTGCGACATCTTTCACACAAGAGACAGTCAACATATCCTCCTGAAACCCAGAGGTGGTCAAAGTACTCACATTCTGTACTGAAGTAGAAGTACAACTACTACTGGTGTGAAAAATTACTTTGGTAAAATTAGAAGTACTGATTCAACTCCTTTACTGAAGTAAAAGTAAAAAAAAAAAAGTACAATTTCTCAATTGTAATAAAGTTTCAAAAGTATCTAAAATAAAGCCTTTAAAAGTGAGTTATTGTGGAAATAATGTGTTTGATCGAGTCAGTTACTCAGTTTTGTGGATATGGGCAAGAAATGTAGGAAAAATTGGGGAAGAAAAGTGACCAAAAAAAAGTCATGAGATTTAGAAAAAAAAAAAGTTATAAATATGAGATAAAAAGTTCCTAATTTTAAGAGAAATAATGTTAAAATTGTGAAATAAAAAAAGTCAAAATTTTGAGATAAAAAGTGTAAATTATTAGATAAAAAGTGTAAATTGTGAGATAATAGTCATGTAACTATAATATATAAAAGTGAGTTATTGTGTAGATAATGTGATTGATAGGGTCACTGTAAGCAGTTTTGTGGATATGGGCAGGAAATTTAGAAAAAACGGGGGAAAAAGTTGCAATTGGGATAAAAAGTCAACATATTAAAAAAAAAAAAAAAATAAATATATATATATATATATATATATATATATATATATATATATATATATATATATATATATATATATATATATATATATGAGATTTAAAAAAGCATAATTTTAAGAGAAAATGTCAAAATTGTTACATAAAAAAGAAATAAAAAGAATTGTGAGATAATAGTCATAGAACTATAATATATAAAGTCACGGTTTCCACTGATTTTTCCTTTAGTGACTTATTTTTTATATTGTCACATCTGTTTAGTTTGTAAAAATAATGAGTAATGAGTCTATTCTTAGAATGTAAAGAGTATAAAGTACAGATATTTCTGAACAAATGTAGGAAGTAAAAGTAAAAAGTTGCCAGAAAAATACTCAAGGAAAGTACAGATACATAAAAAATCTACTTAAGTACAGTAACAAAGTACTTTTACTTAGTTACTTTCCAATTCTTCTGAATCCCAGTAATGCATTTTTGTCCTCTATAATGGACAAGAGTTTCACAGCTTTATTTTCAAAAATAAAAATATCTACTGAAAAAAGGACCTATTAAAATATTTAGAACAATGTATCTTAAAAAAATCAGTTTCCAATTAAGGATATTTAATATAAAATGGTGAATTTGTTAATTTACTGGTTATCAGGAGGATATACATTGCTCTACACCACAACATTTAATCGATATACACACATAGAAACACACAAAACATTGATCAAAAATGGGACATTTAAGTTTCCATATGGTATTTAAAGTACCTTACTGGTGGTTTTATAAATGCGACTCTAATTTTGTTGTTACATGTAAGTTCACTGCTCCTAATGTGTGCTATGTGTTAATTGTTTTTGCTAATGCTAATGCTAGATACTGTGTGCGTATTAGGACAGTTGAAATAAAGAGACCAAGGGTTAATATAATAATAAAGAAATGTAACCGTTAAACTTGATATTACAATTTTAAACCAAATTGTGACTGAGTGAAAATCCTTCTTAATTGAATATTAAACTGTTACAGATAAATTCAACACTGTTTTGACAACAGTGCATACAGTTAAATATTTAAATCAGTAAAATTACAACTGAAAGGTAGTTCATATTTTCTTATCTACATGGACTTGAGATATAATTCAACAAAACTTTTCTAATATGCAAAAAAAAACACAAACACATATGACTTTTGTGCCTATAAATTAGAAAGTGTTGTTATCTCAACAAATCCCTGAACTATAGCTGAAGTGAAAACATATCGATGTGTTTGAGAATTTTATACAAATAAGGAAGAAAATGTCAAACACCACCGTCGTAAAGTGTAATTTTTTTACCCACACTAAGAATGAACTGTTGTAAACTTTTATATCTTTTGACAGCTCTTGGATGCCTTGATCATAGTTAAACTTTATTTTGCTGTGATAACGACGTAACTTTGGAAAGTGCAGCAGCAGATTGTTGAATATAATAGATTATCTATACTATGAGCTAAGCCTCTGGTTATGCTTTGAAAAGATTCAGGAACTATTTATTTGTAGTTAATAGACTGAATTAAATCACCGGTACAGTTCTTTAAATGATCTACAGACTGTGAATCAAAGGTTAAGTAACAGTGCGCTTGACTGACGAGTGTGCTCATGTGTGCGTTAATGGTCACTTTCAGTCTGAAGCTGATCTCAGACCAGCAGCCGCACACATGTTTCTTCTGCCGCCAAAGCCTCTGCCCAAACCCAAACTCCAAACACCTCAGTCGCAGCAGCCGCAGCTGTCTGTAGTGAAGCTCAGACATGTTGATCAAACACATGCCCAGACGAAGCCCCCGCCTCAGCCTGAGAGCCAAGCCCCCGCCGCCGCCCCCCCCTACCACTCAGCTATCCAATTCATGTCAAGAATCCTCGAACGCCTCAGGGAGGTGGATGAACACATCTCTGAGGTGAATCTCCTCCTCTGAAATAACTCCCCTCTGCTTTTTCTTTTCTCCTCCTCCTCCTCCTCCTCCTCCTCCTCCTCCTCCTCCTCCTCCTCTTGTGATTGTTGCATGTTCTCATCCCCAAAAAGGCCCCAGAGTGAATGTTGATTATATATTATGTCTTGATTATAGATTTAGGCATGTGTAATGTGTAGTCAGATGGTGAAGTCAGCCCCTAATTATCCACCCTGACAAAAATGGTAAGAGCAGACCTACAGACCTGGCACGAGGTTTAAGACCGACACACAGCAGGCGGATTATTGGTCGGTCTGAGTGTGTGTGGAACAGGTCGTCCAGGGCCAAACTGCAGACACCGGTTACATCTGCAAATTAGCTATTTTCATTGTTCAGATCTGCCAAAGGTCTGCCTGCTTTGGCTCAGGCAACACTTCCAAAAATGTTAAGCTTAGCATGTATTTTCTTTAGACAAAAGGTCTCTTTGTTGGCAGTGGAAATGTTGTCCGATATTTTCGCTTTAATTACGGTTAAAAATGAAGTCTAAGGAAACATTACAAAAATAATTTCTTAATCTAAAAATGCCTTTAAATAACATCATTACTGTTGAATTGTGAATATTTACAGCTCTATCCATGAGGCTGTGCAGAATGGATATTGTGTTTGATTTTCATACCAACGTTGGACACACCTATAGACTAGAATTTACAGCCACGCCAAGGTGGTTGGTAATGTTGTCGAACAACAACGCCTTCGTGTGCTGTAAATTACAACTGAATTTTCCTCAGGAATTCAAATTAGGGCTTTAAAATGACAGAACACTGACGTTTTAAAAACTTTTAAGCTTTGTTTGATTGACTGATTGATTATTTATTTTGAGCATCCAAATTAAAAAAACAAAAAAAAACATAAAAACTAAAATGAACAGAAATATCTACAAGTGAGAATACATGAAGTCTCTCACACACACACATGCATGTCATCTACATTTACACATATACATTCATAAGTGTGTAGCCTACATATATATTACATAATGTTATCTAGGTATTACCGTTTATCATTTTAACAGTGATTCAACATGTGCTATCATTTCAATGTGTGTGTGTCCGCAGAGACATATCATGCTATAACTCAATGAATACTTGCAATATCACCATGAAATATATATAGCTAATGTGGATCAGATGCAATAATCCTTTTTGGGCAAAGGTCAAAGGTCAATGTCACAATTAACAAAAAGGTCAAAATCACGTTATCGGTTATAACTCAAGAATGGAGGGTCACAGAACTTTCGGATTGGTACCAAACAATACGGAATGAATATTTCTACAATTCTCATATCTGTTGTTATCACCTACAACCAAGAGTTTTCGAGATCTCGAGAGGTCAAAGGTGACAAAATTAACTTCTGTAACACTGTGTGTGTCAATAGGGTTAATAGGGTGTCAATACTGGATATATTATCATAATATTACACACACTGAAGCATATAAGCATAGAACAAAATTATCAATAAAAGGTCAAAGGTCAAGGTCGCATTTAGCAGAAGGCTCAAAATCACATTATTGGCTCTAATTCAAGAACAGGTTGTCAAAGAAATTTGAGATTGGCACAAAATAAGGGCGAGATTAAGCATTTTCTGAATACTTGTTATATATGTTATCACTGTCATTAATACCACCATTTATATCTTAGAATATAATAGTGACAATAGTAGTTATTTATAAAAGGACTCAAATTGAATCAAATTTACACTGTTACAGTGAAGTAATTAAAATAATAATTATTATAAATACAGATAATGGGATTGAAGACAGTGTCTTATATTACAGATGTTTTTTAACAAACAAAAACAAATGACTATCAACTGACAAAGTAATACAACATATAATATACATGTAATATAATATATAAAACATAACACATAGGGTATGTGGGTCATAAACAAAGTTCTATTGCTCTGAAATTCAGATTATCTGGAGCTCTGAGTAAATGCTCTCTTAACTTTAAAAAACTCTAGAAATTAATATTTCATGATCAAACTGTATCAGACTGTCATTCTTTCTGTTATCTCTTGTGTCCAGAACTGTCCTTTTGACGTGTTTTAGTTTTATTTCATGTGCAAAAACTATTTGTCATGTTGGTGACATTTTAGATCTCAACCATCAAGAAAAATAAAACAAATAAAGTTTAAAAGGTAATGGATTATTACACAACATATGTAGTAAAAACAGAATCCTTGAACCATATTAACTGTAATAAAAAAAACGGTCAGAGTTCAAGCAGTTAAAAACATTAGCTTGAACCACCACTGTACACTATTTTGTAAAGGAAAATATTGAATTTTCAGACCTGAAAGGAGGCCATGCTGTAGTCTGTTCTGTCGTCAAAAGAACATGTGTAAATGTAACCTGTGTCTAACCTTTGATTTAATCCAGTTTCCACTCAAGTTTCTATCAGTGTTTGTTACTGATTAGTTGAGTTTTTGCATCCACAGTTCATCTCTGTTACGACCGCTGTGTAAATAATCTCAGCACAAACTCTTCTTTCACTTGTCATATTTAATTAACTGCCTTAAATTTAGATTTGATCCACTTAAACCTTAAGAACGTTCTGTCCTTCTAATTCGCTCTAACAGACATTGTTTTAGCTGATCTAATGTGCTCGTTGCCAGATCTGTGTGGTCGTCTCTCGTTTCTTTTCCAGAACAATAAGAGCAACCACATCAAGCGGGGTGTGAAATGAACGCAATAAGGCCGACGTCGTTCCACATAACAAAGTTATTGTTCTGGTCCCGACAGTAAACATTTGGCTGTCAAATCCACTGTCTCGTTGGGAAAGTAGAACAGGGAGGTCTTTCTTCATGTGTCTGTGTAGTGCTTATTAAGTGGTTATTAGTCCGTCTAATTATGTCTGTACACACACACGGGCTCTGCTGGAAGGTGGATTAATGTGTCTGCCTGTAATGGTGGTGGTGAGGCTGATGCTTTGTCTCCTGTTGCTCCGTGTCGTCCTGCAGAAAAAGGCTCACACTCAACAGAATAGAGAGTTTCAAGCAAAGAGCATAAAGGAAAAAGCCGTTCACCTTTCTGGTCTGTTCTCTAGTGACAGTCCTGCTGTTGTCAAGGTGAATACCCCAGGTTTGATCTGTGATGTGTGAGCCCACCCTGACCTTGTGTTTGGCACCACATACCCTGCACACGTGTTTTTGCATGTGAGAATGTCACGTTGAAGCTGCACGTCGATCTTTTCACATTCATATCCATGGCTACTATTGATTTCATACCCTTTGTTTTTTTGTTGTGGAGTCTGGAAGATAAAGGTTTTCAATGCAAGATTCATAGGATATGATTAGAGGGGTTTGTTCTATTAAATGGCATTAGGTGTTATTTTTATTGAGTTTTTTTAACCATTTGATGCATGAATATTGAGAACCTTAGTAAAGATTTTTTTCTTCCTGAGGTCTGAAAAAAAAAGAGGAAAAAAAGGTGATTTTTTTTTATTTTTTTTTAACTGAACCAATTTTTTTTATGGAGTTACAAAAACATCCACTCAGCTGAACATGATGCATTCACTTTTTAAATAAAGAAACCTGTATTTAAAATGATAAGAAAACTATGAAACAGTCTTTTAATGCTGCTAATTTGATTTTATCACAATTTAACATAACGGAATAAACATTATTATTATTAGTAGTAGTAGTAGTAGTACTAGTATAATTATTATTATTACTATTATTAGTAGTAGTACTAGTATTATTATTATTATTATTATTATCATCACCCACTTTATAGAGATAATATGCAAAAACAAATAAACCCGTTTTGGTATATATTTAGGAAAACTGTTAATTACAGTCTAATTACAACTGATTGAAGTAATAGGTGGAATATTATTAAAATTCTACTTACTTTTCTGAATATTTCTAGATTATTATGAGAACGAATTGATCTGAATGTGGACCTTGAACTAAAAATATTGCATAATGATTGGACCCTTAGGCTGGCCAAATTTGGCCCGTGGGCCTTATGTTTGACACCTGTGAATGTATGCGACAGTACATAAGTGTCCACTGTGTCAGCTGATATACAAATAAAAGAAGGAAACCTATGAATATAGAAGAGAACAGCTGAAGAAGGTGTCCAATGCACTGACCGTTATGCATGAAAGGGTTAACAAAGAGATTCATATTCATATTATATATTTCATTGCAGAATTGAAGAAATAAAACGGACTTGTTACGTGAAAAACCAAAAACAGAAGAAATAATGCCCATGGTTACTGAGATATATATATATATATATATATATATATAAATTAAAATGTGTCAATGCATTATGTTCTATTTAATTATATTGTAAAGTCTGCAGTTGTCGACAACAGGGGGAGCTATAACACACAAACACATCCTCAAACATTACATCTATTGACACTGACTCCAGAGCGTCAACACACACACATCATTTCAGTTGAACTTTAACATTTTCTTGTTTATTCTCTTATCTGAATAAGATAAAAGATCTAAGATTTGTTTTTGCATGTGAGCTTTACTTTCTGCTGCTGTTTCTGCCCCTTGTGTTTTTAATTAGCTGCAGTCCTCACAGAACAGAAGTGTGTGTTTTTGTGGTGGCACTTTTTGGATTCCTCTGCCCCACCCTTCCCAAACGGTCTCCAACTCCACAGCCAGATGTAAAAGTGGAGCTTATATGAGTAAAATGTTAAAGGACAATTAGGCTTTTGGGCTGTTTTTGGATGGAGTTTGATTCCTGAAGTACAATTGGTAATGTGTTTAGACCAGAGGTGTTGAAAGTACTCACATTCTGTACTACTTGTGTGGAAGAAATACTCTGGTAAAAGTAGAAGTACTGATTCAACTCTTCTACTTAAGTAAAAGTAAAAAAAAAAAAAAAAAAAAAAAAAAAAAATACAGCTTCTCAATTGTAATGAAGTACAAAAGTAAAAAGTAAAACTGTTTTTTGTCATGAATGCAATAATACTTCAGAAAATTAAATCAGAAAAGTTTCAAAAGTATCTAAAATAAAACCTTTAAAAGTCAGTTACTGTGTAGATAATTTTTGATCGAGTCACAGTTACTCAGTTTTGTGGATATGGGCAGGAAATGTAGGAAAAATGTGGCAAGAAAAGTCACAATTGAGATAAAAAGTCATGAGATTTTTTTTTAAAGGTTAGAAATATGAGATAAAATGCATAATTTTAAGAGAAAAAGTCAAAATTGTGAGCTAAAAAGTCACACTTGTGAGATAATAGTCATATTACTATAATATATAAAGTCACAGTTTGTTTCCTCCACTGATTTTTCACACTGTCACATCTGTTTAGTTTGTAAAAGTAATGAGTCTATTCTGAAAATGTAAAGAGTATAAAGTACAGATATTTGTATAAAAATGTAGGGAGTAAAAGTAAAAAGTTGCCAGAAAAATACTCAAGTAAAGTACAGATACCTAAAAAAAATCTACTTAAGTACAGTAATGAAGTACTTTTACTTGGTTACTTTACACCTCTGGTTTAGACTTTATATAATGTTCTATTCTTCTGGAACCATGTGTTTCTCTATAAACCTTTTCTACAGTATATTCATGGTATGTTCTCATAGTAATTTTCCTCAACTGTTGGCGAGCAGAGCCTCCCATAATAACTCACATATAGCATCAGCTCATCCAAAATATCCCCACAGAGGTAAAGTCATGAAGAAAAGCCGTGCTAAAAGTGAAAGCGTCCAGAATGTGGCTGTGTTGGAGTCTTCATCCCACATCCCTCACACATGTAAATCCCTCTGATATAGGAGGGGCTCGGCCTTCTCTGACCAGAACAATTATGGTTTTAAAATAGGTTCAGTCATGATGAGATGGTCACATGAACTTATGTCCCCCAAAGATAATTAGCTATGGATAACCAGGACAGAATAGTCATCGTATGTAGAGGTGGTCAAAGTACTCACATTCTGTACTGAAGTATAAGTACAGCTACTCGTGTGGGGGGAAAAAAATACTCTGGTGAAAGTAGAAGTACTGATTCAACTCCTTTACTGAAGTAAACGTAAATAAAAAGTAAAATTTCTGACTTGTAATAAAGTATAAAAGTAAAACTGCATTTTTTGCGATGAATGTAATAATACTTATTTAAAAAGGAAAAATCCTAAAGATTTCAAAAGTATCTAAAATAAAGCCTTTAAAAGTGAATTACTGTGTAGATAATGTGTTTGATCAGGTCACAGTTACTCAGTTTTGTGGGTATGGACAGGAAATTTAGGGGAGAAAAAAAGTCACAAATGAGATAAGAAGTAATAAATATGACATAAAAATTGGTAAATAATTAATTTTTTTTTGCTATATTTATACAAAAATTTAGGAAGTAAAAGTAAAAAGTTGTCAGAAAAATAAATACTCAAGTAAGGTACAGATACCTAGAAAAAAAAATATATATATATATTTATATATATATATACACAGAGAGAGAGAGAGAGAGAGGAGACTCTTTGTATATTTTCATGCTATCAAGTTAGTGGGAACAGTCGTGCATAGAGACATAGGTGAGAGAGTTTGATGTGGATGAATGTGACTGTCCTGAACACAGTCCTGGCCTCAGCTCCACAGAACACTTTTAGGATGAATTAGACACACACTGAGAGCCAGGCCTTCAGTCCAACGTCAGTATGTGATCTGACAAATGCTTGTGGGAGGAATGGTCCCATAAACACACTCCTAAACCTTGTGGAAAACCTTCCCAGAACAGTTGAAGCTATTGTATCTGTAAAGGGTGAACATATATGACTGTATAGATTAACAATGGGATGTCAAGGCAGGTGAGACAATACTTTTATAATATATTGTACTTCCACCTCTGGATACAAGTGCAGAAATAGTATGTTTTTTTTTATGCAGTTTTAGCATGGCACGGCACGGCACCACCCCTCAAGGAGTTTGACACCTGTTAATGAGTGTATCTGTATTAATATGTAGTTGTGTGAGTTTGTGCAGTGAGATTGAAGTGTTAATACTCAGCGCAGGTCTCTACGTCTGTCTGTCTGTCATGTAAATGCATAACTGTGTCTGTGTGTCTCAGGGCGGCTCAGTGCGGAGGGCGTTTCCCCAGTCCAGTGACAGGTGCCACTCATGTGACAAGCGTGTGTATATGATGGAGAGGATCTGCGCTGAAGGGCTCTACTTCCACAGGGAGTGTTTCCGATGTTCAACCTGCACTTCTAGTCTGCGTCAGGGAGCGCATGCCTTCGACTCTGAAAAGGGTATTTTATCTGTCAGGTTCACTCTTGTAAAGGTTCACAGTGTCTTCCAAAGATAACTGTTACATTAAATAGTTTTTAACAGACAGGTGCAGTGTTAGATTACCTGCTTGACTAGTTTGAGCGTCTTCCTGCAGGTAAACAAACACTGCACCTGTCTGTTAAAAACTAATTGTACAGTTCGATACAGCACTGGAAAAAAATAGACCACTGCAAAATTATTACTTTCTCTAATTTTACCATTTATAGGTGTGTGTGTGTGTGTGTGTGTGTGTGTGTGTGTGTTGGAGGAAAACCAACATTTTTGTTTTATTTTCTAAATTAACAACAACATTTCCCCTATATTTCAAATAAAACTCTTCTTATTTTGAGCACATATTTGCAGAACACAACACATGGTCAAAATAACAAAGTAACCCAAGTGTTTTCAAACTTCAAATAATGCAAAGAAAAGCAGTTCAGACTGATTTCTATATAAAACAATACTAATGTTATAACTTAAGAAAAGTTCAGAAGTCAATATTTGGTCTAATAACCCTGATTTTCAGTGACAGTTTTCATGTCTATTACTGTTGGGTGAGTTTATGCAGCCCCTGGTAGAGACAGAATACATTGCATTATAACTACCATTTCATGAGAAACTGTTTTATTCTTACTTTATGGGTACAGTGTACTAAAAATGTTTTAATTTGAATTTTCTAACATGACAACTGCTGTCATTTTGCAGGGAAGCTGTATTGCAAACTTCATTTTGATCAGCGTAACAATGGCACAAATCTACGGAGGAATTTCTCTCTACGTTCAGTGAGTATTGTGTTGTCCTAACAGTACCATAGATGACTTTATGATGCAGCGTTTTTGTGTAAGATCTTTTAGGGTTATGTTCTGAACATTACAGGGGCTTGATTAATAAACATAAAGTTCAGCATATCTATAAAAACAAGTGGTTCCAGGTACAACTAACCCACCCCTCACAAATGTTTTACCTGACTTCACCTGTCACATCATTATGAAAACACATGTTGGGTAATCTGGACCTTTGAGCTACATTAATAAAAATATAATGGGATCTATTCTGGACCACTTCAAATGTTTCCTGAAAATTTCATGGACATTGGTCCTGTTGTTTTTGCCTAAAGTTAAAAAACAGAAAAACCCAATATTCCCAAAACAATACTCCCCCTCCAAGTTTTTCTTTTTCTCTTAGTCCAATAAAGCATTCAATTGCTTATTATATTATTTTGTAATGGACATAATATGGTTAAAAAGTTTGAGTTTGGAGCTAAATTAAGAACAGACAGACAAAAAAACCAAACCAAAAACAACCCAAAAATTCTTGTTTTTGACGTGTTTTTCAGTTTGTTTGTTTGTTTGTTTGTATGGAGCTTTACACAAAAACTATTATTTCTATGAAATTTTCAAGAAATGTGTGAGGTACTCTAGAACATATCCATTTATATAATGTAATTATTGACTCAGATCTGAAATTTAACAACCATTTAAAAGTTATTACCAAAGCTGCCTGTTACCACCTGAAGAACATCGTTAGAATGAAGGGTTTTCTGTCCATTCATTTTCAGTAAGTTAGATTTTTATAATGGTGTCTTTGGTTTAAACAAAAAATCAACCAGGCAGCTGCAGCTGATCCAAAACGCTGCTGCCATAGTCCTGACCAGTACCAGGGAACTAGACCACATCACACCGGTCCTCAAATCCTTCCATTGTCGTCCTGTGGGTCAAAGGATAGAATTAAAAATCTTACTCCTGGTCTAACGAACTAAACGGCCTTGGACCCAAATACATCCTAGACCTGCTGGTTCCATATGAAGCATCCAGAGCCCTGAGGTCAAAGGTCATCAGGAACAGGTTTACTGTGTGTTCCAAAAATCAGAACCAAACAAAGTTCATCATCATTCAGTTGTTCTGCTCCTCACCTGTGGAACAAACTACCTGAACACCTGAGGTCTGAAATCATTACTGTTCACTGGAGCTTTTACTGAGATTCTCATTTGTTTTTAAATGTTCTTATGTCTCTTATTTTAATTGTCTTCTAATGCATCTTAATCATTTTATTTTCTTATATGTGACCCACCACCACGAAACCAGGCATAAGTGTCTGGAAATCAAAACTGAGTTATCTGTGTAGCTTGGTAGAGTGGAAACTAAGGTTTAAGATGGTGAAAAAATTATGTTTCTATCACAAGTAGAACCAAAGTTATGGTCATTTTAATATCCACATTTGGACACATTTTGCAATTTGCATATTTTTAGATATTGTCCGTTAAAGTTATGGACTATTTTGTGGTAGGAAGTCCTTAGCAACGCATAATAATTTGTATCCGATTGACACAAATTTTTCACAGATGTTAAAGGACACTCTGATGGACATGTCACAGAAGTTTTATATATTATAATAATAGGACAGAATTGCAACGTATTATAATCATTTGGCTTACACCATTGGACAAGAGCATTCAATATAGGCTTTTACCTCGTACCGAACACTTGGATGTTTACTCACGGAACGGAGATCGGTTTGTTCGGCGAAAAGAGGTGGAAGTCGTCTTTGTCTTTGCTCCGCAATCCTTAAACTTTTGTCACCGCTTAAATAATTGACCCAATAAACACCTTTATTGATTGGATTTCAATGTAATGACCACAGGAACTGAACATAGAGGTGTTAAGGTACCGTTTTTTGATAAGGTGTAAACACAAATAAGAAATCGCCTTCCAGCCTAAATTTGGCTGTAGCTCTGAACGGCTCAGCACGACTTATGCCTGGTTTCGTGGTGGCGGGTCACATATGTTTTATGTAAAGCATCTTGAATTGTCCTGTACATGAAATGTACTATACAAATACATTTGCCTTGCCTTGCCTAAATTTTGGTGAATGTAGGTCAAAGGTCACAGTCATCAAAATGTGTTTAAACAATGATTAGAGATTACCCTATCTCTTTTCACTGTGAAAACACATTTTTGATGACTGACAGGGTCTCCATGGATCCTTAAAAAGTCTTATTTACAATATGTGGAGGCGCGAAATGGCTGCCACACTTCTGTCAGTCTGTCCCAGGGCAACTGTGACTACATATGCAGTTTACCACCACCAGAGGGAGCATGTGAGAGTGAATGAATAATGGATCACTAATGTAAAGCACTATAGAAATCTAATCCATTATTATTATTATTATTTTCCTTTGTCTCAGAATCGTTCTGGGGCTGAAGTCCAGCAGAAACAAGTTCCTGATGGGGAGTCCAGCAGCGTACCAGACCCTCAGAGCCAGTCCACAGGTACCTTCTGCTCGTTCGTACGGAATCGGCTGAAGTGGCCCCTGAGTGTGACCCGCTCTGTGTGTAACGCCCCCTGGTATTTATCCAACTGTGTGCGTAGTGCCACTCAGGCCTTTGTCTGCCACCTGAGGGACAACGCCCAGGACTATGCCTTCCTGTATGAGCTTCTGAGCATGAGTGTGCCCATGCTGCTTGTTTTCCAAGAGGTACTTGTGCAGATGTACACAGAGGATGTACCTGAGGGTCCCAGCCTTCTACAGCCTCTTCTGCAGTGGCTTCAGGATCAGATAGGGCACAGGCTCATCTAGACCATCAAACCTGGACAGTACAACTAATGTATCTATGGCCATGGTGCACATTAGCGAGTGTGTTTTTGGCCTATTTGTAGCTGTGTACAAGCACCTTGAAATGTTTACTCTCATGGAAAACACCTTTACATCAGCCAAAGAAGAGACACTGTACGCTGCACTATAGGGATTTATTTTGAAATGAAAGCTGCACCAAAAAAACAAAAAACAAAACAAAAAAAAAAAAAGTGCGGTTTCTTTGATGCAGAAACTGTACAAATAATTTAAACAAATAGGTTAAACTACTTAAAATGCAAACCAAAGTAAAACAGGCCATTGTGTGTACCTTACAGACTCTATCACAACTGCTGACATGTCTGTTCATCGTTGCTGTTGAGTTGCTATAAACTGATCCTGTAGTTAAACCAGATTAACTCAGGTTAATATGACTGACTGACTTGATGCACTTTATCTTTGGGAACTGCTTTGTGGATTGAGCCACAAACTGTCACATTAGATAAAAAGCTTGTTGCAACAGCAGGCAGGTTTGTTTTGAGTGTCTGCTGTTTTTTTTTTGTTTTAAAGTTGTTGTTTTTTTTTAATGTATATGAATATGCATGTGTGTGTGTGATTAATTCACTCATCACTCATTTTAACCCCCAACACCCTGTTAAATGATACAATACGTTTTTACTTTCTATGGGTGTTACCAAAGACAGAGGGATTTCTAGATGATATTTTGTTTTCTTTTGCTGCCATCTACTGTTGAGACTCGGAAAAAACATGAAGACAAAATAAAATGTCATCTTTTTTTACGTTTAACCCTCTCTGTGTTTAAAGTTAATTTACTGTAGACAAAAGAGGCTGGTAGACATGCTGTGATATGTCTGAATGTGCTGCCACTCTTGCCGAACATTAAAAGCATGTTATTGGATCAACTGCAAACCTCTTCGACTGGAGGCCGCCCAGCTGCTTCCTGTTCAGTTACACTATCTAATGATGCTTATGAAGCACTTTAGGGACAGACATTTTTGTTAAAACGATACAAAAAAAAAGAATCAAAAACTGTTGTTTTCTGCAACACAGGAAGACATGCTGGAAAAGCAAGATGATGTTTGTGTTTTATTTTGTTTTTTCTTGATGAATATTTTTGAATTTGCTTACAGTTGTTTATTTGGAGATAAGTATATGGTTTACACTGCAGGGAAGGTGGAGGGGTTTAAAATGCCAAAGATCTGTTCTCATACCATACACAGACTTTTATACAAGCAGAACTCAGAGAAATGAGGGATAGTTTTGAAAATGTTAATAAAGTCTGAAAACCACTGAAACTATATGGATAAAATACATTGTGAAATATCCCATCTAGAGACTGCAGGACTGAAAATGTTTTTGTTTTTAATAATTAGGTTTGGCTTTTAGTAACATTTGCAAGAAATAAGAAATTTATGGTGAAAATATGAGCAATATTTTGGAATCCTAGAGGTAATTTAAAAAAAAAATTCTAATAAAATAAAATATTTCCTTCAACAATGATTACATTTTTAATCAGATTAATCACAGGGTTGCTATGGATTAATTTCAAGTGATCATGATCAAAACACCTCTGCGTGGTTTGGTGTTTTTTGTTTTTTTTTTTTAACCCACAAAGTACATAAAAATACACTAAGAAATAAAATATATAGAGAAAAATATATACAAACCATACTGAAATCTACTAAAATTAACCAAGAAGAGTTATGCAAAAAAGTGCTGAAAAATTCTAAACATATTCAAAAACTCTTCTACAATACAGAAAAAACCACAAAAAAGTACAAAAATATGCAAAATGTATACACAATAATCTGAATATATATGCAATTAACATGGTTTTTCAACACCTTTGACAATTTCAACAAAACAACTTGAAATAAAACAACTGTTCCATTTAATTGTTTTGATGAATTGATGAATTTAATTGGACATAATGATGGTTTAATGCATTCATTTTGACAGCCCTAATATATATGTGTGTATATATATATATATATATATATATATATGTCACTTCTTCATTCATAGTCCAACCACCTGTTTGTAATGAACCACCTGAATCCAATGTGTCCTAAATCTTTTGTCCATACAGTCTTTCTATTTCTATGCTTATTTTGACTTGTACGCCACAGTGTGAAGACCACATATATTATGTTTTCATTTGATGTGTAAATATCTGTCCATCAGACGACACTGTGTCAAAAACCTCATAGTTTCATCGTTACTTTGACCAGTTTTTTTCTACTATCGTCTCGTGTCCAGAAACATCAGCGTCTCCACTGTGGAATCGAGTTTATTAAGTAAATGTATAAATTGCACATTTAAATTTTAATTGCATTTTCAGTACCATCCAGACTTTCTCTGATGTTCATACATGGGAATAATAGTGTCATATGATCTGTAACATGGTGCCCACTTCCAGACATCACCATTGAATGTCAGTATTTTAGGTTTGTTTTCATAAACATTTTGTACGTACCTTTGTGCATTCGGCTGTGTTCATTCATGCCTATCTGTTTTCTGTGTTTATTTTCCCGTTTTCCTCTCATCCAGCTGAAGACTTTTATGACGAATGTCTAGCCGAGCTAACTGACTGGTTTGGAGAAATGACATGAAGGTGATCACCTGCATGGTCACATGGTTGTGTGTTGCAGTTGTGGTTTGGCTGCACTGACAATGACACATAATAACTGACACAACCCTGAATATACTTATACACGTCACCTTTGGCTAAATTAACGTATGACTAATAAATGAATTCAGTGTTTCGTCAGAAATTTTCTGGCTGATCTGGAGTTTGTATTAATCTAGATCGATTCACTGAAGTCATACAACTGTTAGTGATTCAGATTAAAAGTGTTGAGTTAGTTAGGAGGCTCCAACTGGAATGAAAAAATAATATTTAATTGAACTGAAGCAGACATTTGTGTAACGATAGGATAAAAAAGAAAGGGTTAAAAATATATAAAAGTCATCAGTGGCCTCTAATAAGGATCTAACTCCCATCTCTCACAGTATTACAACAAAGAAAGCATCCTTGACCCATGTCCCCTTCACAATTAATTGAAAATCAGCCTGGTATTTTAGCTTTTACACCTACTGACAGACGGCTAAATGTGACTAATCACATCTCAGAGGATGTAATTAAAATATACAATAAACTCACAACTGCTTTGTAACTATTAATCAACATCTGTCATTCAAAGTTTTGAAAATGTTCTAGAAATACATGTTTCTTATGTAATAATAATAATAAACTTTATATAGCACCTTCTGTACAAAAACTGTGCTTCACATTGATTAGAAATTAAAATAAAATTTTAAGACAAGGGTGAAATAAGAAATACATTAAGATTTAATTGTATAAAATAAGTTTACTAAAGTACAAGATAAACTGATTATACATATATTATAAAATTTCAATAAAATAAATAAGAAATACATTAAGATTTGATTATACACAAAATATAAAGAATGTAAAGAATGGGGTCACAGAATTGTGACTCCATTGTTTTATTTCCCTTCAAAGGTTGATGAAAATAAAAACGTTTTTTAATTTGGTTTTAAATCTACTCAGTGAACTGGTTTCCCTGATGTCTTTTGGAATTGTATTCCATAACTTTGGTGCATAGTTAACAAAGGCTGCATCCCCAATTTTCTTTGTAATATATCTGGGAGTCACTAGTCACCCTGTGTTGGAGGACCTTAGTGTTCTAGTTTGTACATAATTGATCAGTGAGTTTGAAATGTAACTGGGTCCTGTTCCATTTAAGGCTTTATAAGTGAGGAGTAGTATTTTAAAATGATTCTGTAGGTTAGCGGTAACCAGTGCAGGGAAACAAACACTGGAGTAATGTGCTCTGTCTTCTTGGTTCTGGTTAGTAACCCAACTGCAGAATTCTGAATCAGCTAAAGTCTGTCTGTGGTGCTTTTTGGGAGGAATGTGAGGAGTGCATTACATTAGTAATGAACTGGAAACTCTAAAGCAGGTACCATTATGTACCATTAAAATACTCTGGAACATTTTAACCCATCTACAATTGAATGTAACATTAAGTGGCATACAGTAGAGTTTTAATCAGCTGATGAACTATGATTATTGTCATGAAAGTCACAGATGAACTCTTAGTTTATTCTTTGTGTTACTGTTTTACTCATATGTAGTTTATTCACTTTAACATGCAGACCTATTAGGCCTCAAAAACAATCAATATAGAGTGACAGATGTTCAGAGTGTTTGTGCACATTTTATCATCACATGAAAAAAGAAAAGCTATTAAACCTCAAAGTTCAAGATGTAATTAAAATATACAATAAACTCACAACTGATTTGTAACTATTAATCAGCATCTGTCAACCAATCTCAAGTCAAAGTTTTGAAAATCTTCTAGAAAATACTTGTTCTTACAGTATATAGCACTGAAACTGGAAACTCTAAAGCAATGGGTTATGTACGTACTGCTAAAATATCCTGGAACATTTAAACCTATCTACAATTTAATGTAAGATTATATGGCATACAGTAGAGTTCTCATCAGCTGATGAACTATGATCATTGTGATCATCAAAGTCACAGATGAACTCTTAGTTTATTCTTTGTGTTACTGTATTAGTCATATTTAGTTGCATTTATTCACTTTAACATGCAGACCTATTAGGCCTCAAAAACAAGCAATATAGAGTGACAGATGTTCAGAGTGTTTGTGCACATTTTATCATCACATGAAAAAAGAAAAGCTATTAAACCTGAAAGTTCAAGATACAAAGATTTTATGGATTGAAGAAAGGAGAAAGTATGATGTTTAAAGAACTGTTACTGTAGTTTTCTACATTCAACTGCAAATAGCACAGCCAGGACAATTGAATGTTTTCCTCTGTAACGCATAAATGCAGCATCGTTCAGTTCATGATAACTGTCTCTTTATGTGTGCAGATGTTGACCTTTGTATTTGTATGTTTTTATGACACAAAAGCTCAAATACTTGCTTAATAATAAAATACATTAGTGGAATTTTCTCTGCTTCCTCTCAAGTCTTTTTTTTTTTAAATGGAATATTGCCTCCTTTTTTTGTTTGACGCTGCTTGGGAATGCACTTAGAGCTCAGAGGGCGAAGCCACCATTGATTTAATTGCTCGGTGCAAATTGCTTTTGGAATAAGTGTTGCATGAATGCGCTGCAAAATATGAATTAAAAAAGCCCTTAAGTTTGCAACAGCACTTCATGTTCAGTTGGAAACTCTGGTTCTTCTTCCTCTTCTTAAATTATCCTATCGACGTCTTTTACTTCTACTAACAGAGTTATCTAGATTTTGATTTGATTTAAATGATTTATTTCAAACATGTGCAAAGTGCAACAATAATCAATACAACAATAATAATAATAATAACAATGACATGTCCGAAAAGGAGTAGGATGAAGCATAAGCTTATTTAATCCTACCCCTTCTTCACTTCCCCATTAACCTGAATTCATCTTATAGCAATATAGTGCATAGTACAAAAAAATGATGATAATAATAAAAATAATAACAACAATAATACCAATAATCAATAACTGAAGTACTAAACATAGACATATATACAAAAAAAAACTAAAAACAAATGAGCAGATAGGAAAGTAGGTAACAAATAGTTTTTTTGTTGTTTATTGTTTTCTTTTTTCCTCCCTTCCTTTTTTCTTTCCTTTTTCTAAGTTGTCTGCATTTTGTTCTTATTTTTTATTTTATTTATTTTATTTTTCTATTCATTCACTTATTTTATTCATGTATTTATTTAATTATTTATTTTATATATCTTTTAACCCCACAGAGGCGGAGTCAACATTGCTCGAGATCAGTGCATATTCCAGTCTTGCAGCCATATACTAGACTATTTAGTGCATGTGTGTGACCATCATCGGTCCTCCCCGAAAGCTGAGCAGACATCCCCCATTAGAACTCTCCCTTACAAACCAGTGAGTGCAGTGCTGCACCTCAGTGATGTGCGGAGGAAACAAAGACTGGACAGGACTGACAGGATGAACGGGGACAGAAACCAACAGGCGGTGCTATTGTAATTAAAGACTGTAAGGTGGTGTGTTATTCCCAACCACCAACTGTCCATCAATAAAAAAAAAATTAAAATAAATAAGTAGATCAGAAAAAGAGGAGAAAACCAAACCAGCACAAAAGGAGAAACAAAAAAAACAAAAAACAAACAAACAAACAATTAAACAATCGGCACCGAGCACCACAACCGTGGGTGTCCTGATAGTACAAAATAGAATGCAATGTAATAGAATAGGCCAGAAATCTTAAATCCTTAACACAATTGCTGTACAAGTGTTTTTGTCACTATTAGTGTATATGAGAGTATGTGAATAATCTAGATTTGGTATGTATAACAACAACGTAATAGCATTTCTGGAGTTGAAACTGAATTAAAAAAAAAATAAACACAAATAATTAAATATACATACTTTATTTCCACTGACATTTACAAATAAATAACTATATTAAGGATTTTGATCAATATTTCAGTTTGATGAGGCAACAAAAATTGGTCTAGAATTATGTTTCTGAGCTTGTGATTGGGTGGATACAGCTGTCAATTAGGGTGGGCCCCGCTGTCATGAAGATTATGACGACAACTGTAAAGGTGCGCAGGATCTAAAAATATTAGTTTTTATTCCTGCAAATGACAGGTTTTAAGAACTATTCACATTGTTCTACATTTCAAATCCCAACAAATCATCAGAATCATTAGACTGACCTATTCATATCTTTTAATAGATGTGATGTGAAAAGACATTTAGTCTTCAATGCAAAAAAAAATAGAAAAAATCATGAGTCATTATTTAATCTATTTCATATAATTGTGAATATCATATAGCGATGAAATCATAATGCACTTTAAATAAAAATCAGTTTCAGTGAACTATAGAGCAGAACTTGCTTGTCTACACACATTTTTAATCCTATTTTCTGACGTCTTCTCCATTTTATTCATATTTAGAAGCTGAATCTCTGGTCACATGTTACTTCTTGCAGACAGCGCTCAGACTGTAGATCATTGAGTACGTCACTGTATAAACTATAATATAGATTTGTCTTTGTTTGTAGATTTCTTTGTGCTCTTTAGAGACTGAATGTACTGGGTATTTACTTTGTTCATAAATAAATAGTTAACATCTTTGGCTTTTCTGTTGTTTAACTTAAGACTAATTTAGGATGTTTGTTTTTTACAGGAAAACTGTATTATAAATTAATTATTCATTACAACAAAGTTTGTACATAAAACTTTTTTTTTTCCGCATACACAAAACATCAAGTTCAAATTTAAGGCTCGATTCTTAGTTTTAATTCCGGAAAAATGCCCAGAATTAAACGATTGTACAGTAAAAATAAATATATAATAATGCGTCGATGTGAAATTTAAATGCAAAAAACAAATAATAAAATGGTTGTTATAAATGTTCACACTTCAAATGAACAAACTGAAATAGAACATGATCGATTCTCATGACAATGTTGAATATTTTCCATTTAGAATTAATTTATCTCATAAATATCAGACATTCCCCTTCGTTCACTGTGAACATATTGACCTCTGTAGCCTTGTGCAGCAGCACTGAAATGTACTTGATAAAAGAAGCAAGTAATAACTTCAATCTTCTCATGCTTAAAACTGTTTAGGAATGCACTTAAGAGCTCAGGGGTGCAGCACAAATGAATAAACTTCTTTTTCTTTCAGTCGAACTTTTGAGTGTTGGAAACCATGAGGGCAGTCTTTCTTCATTTTGAAAAGAGACAATTTATCAGAGTTGTATCTATAACATATAGTATAATGGTGGATCTCTCACCTTAAGTGTTAAAAGGTAATTAAACTGCAGCAGGTTGTTTACTGAGAAGCACTGTGCGAAGGCTGTTATTTCAAGTGGTTTAATTTAAATGCAGTTTAGTTTCCTTGAAAAGTAAATGAAAAATTAACTTGGAAAATTTGACTTTGCTTCTTTTCAGCTGGAGAAAGCATGTTAAATGTAACCTTGCAACTTGTGTTTTTATGTGTCAACATGAAAAAGAGCACTGAATGTGAGGGTGCCTTTAAAAATCTATTTATTAAAAGTGAATAAATACATTAAACCATGTTGTCGTCTATTAATTTGCATCTACAGAACATAATGTTTATTTTAATTGGAGCTATGTGTTTACTCATGTATTTATTTAGTTTTTTAATCTGGTGTTTTTTGATGCTACCTTGCAGAGTAGAAGTCCTTCAAACCAAAAATTTGTACTTCTGTTTGGACTTGAACACATCACAGAAAAACAGTTTTAATCAAAATGGTGTCACTTATGAATATTAAAGAAAAAAACATAAATCCTTTGGTTTTACTTTTACTTTTGTAGCATGTATAAAGGGTGTGTTTATGAGACACATTAATCTCTGTTATGCTCAAGTACATCTGTTTATTGACCTCAAGTTTTTCATATTTTTATATAAATAATAAAAACTTTTATGGGCAAAAAGAGCAGAATAGAAAACAACTTATACAGTAACAATGATTAGCATTCAGCAGAGCAATCAGAGCTTGAAATTGCACTGAAATTACAGATGCTGTGAAAGTTGATGAAAAAAATAGAAAAGCACGTTGAATCTAAAAATATAATGTCATTATTTTAGCAGTTTCAAATCATCCTTTTGAAATATGAAAAACAAGTCTCCAAAAAAGGAGGAACAAGAGATTAATAAATAATGTGTATTCTACTTTGGACATTTACATTTCCTTACAATAACAAAAAAGGATGCACATCTCAGTAAGAATCTACAACAATATATTAGAAATTTTATCAGTTATTAAACAAATACAACACTGTAGCTGTAACATCAAAGACACAATGAGGAGAAAGTCAACACAGACACAAAGACATTTTCTATAACTCATGCAGAAGTTATGATTACAAACCTTTTAGAGTCAAACAACAAGTAGAAAATCAGAGAAGCATTGGACAATGCGGTTGTGGTTTGTCTGGTGATGCTGTCGACCAAAGAGACTCCTCTGTGTCTGCATCGACCTCCTGTTGAACCAAACGACCGCAGAGGAAACGTTTGGCTTCAGTGTTTTCAGTAACAGCAACAGATCAGAGGAAGTAACACCATCGTAGCAACCAGAGACAGTGAGAAGAACAAGATAAAGGAGCATTAAACTACAAAGTTAAAAGCAGAAATACACAAAAAAACAACTATGTATTTGTTTTTTTATTATTTAGTTAAAGGTGTCATTCCGCTGAAAACCACTTTTCCACGCTCCTTTTGATATCTCAGGGCCGGTTCTGGTCAATGTGGTTCCCTAGGCGAACACCCCTGTTTTCTTTTTGTGGAATTAGAAATGATCATCTGTAAACATAGTGTCCTACATCTGATGGAGTACGTACTGAGTGTCCATGAATAATCACTATCAATGTTAAGTTTAATGATTATATTTACAGTATTTTACACACTATAAGGTACACTGTCAATGAATGGTTTATTTATTTTTTTCATATATAAGGTGCATTAAGTGAAGCTAAACAATCACAATAACTCTCAACCTTGTTGAGTTGTAAAACACACTCTTATTCTGCTAAATCAAACTTTGAAAGAATCGAAATTCTGAGATAAAAACGTCTAAATTATGCGACAAAGAGGTCAAATTATGTGATAAAAGGGTCAAAAATTTCAAGTACAACCAGAATTCATCTGTATATAAGGTGCACTGTGGAATTTGGAGAAAATGAAAGTCTTTTAAGTGCACCTTATAGTCTGGAAAGTACAGTAGCTTAATATTGTAATTCTGTGGGACTTCGCGCCCTCAAGACATCTGGTGCCCTAGGAGACTGCCCAGTCTGCCTATGTCTAAGGCCGGCCCTGTGGAATCTAATGGGTCACCCCGACTTACCAACACATGCTGCCGTTGAAAGTGGTTTGTCACCTCCACTGGCTGCACAGAAAATATCAACAGGAAAGAGAAACCTAGAAAAAGCCGGTCCGTCTGACAACAGTGGGACTTTAGCTCACCCACGTGGGCTTAAAGTCCGTCCACGGCAGCGAATCGGAAGTAGCATTAGCATTAACATTAGCATTAGCATCTACAAGAGAAGTCGGCGCCACAGTAGCTGCTGCACAAACTGGGAAAAAAATGGCGGACCAAAGATGGGGGGGGGGGTGTTCCTTCACGCATACTGAGCCAATCACAGACGCCTCGTGACCGCGTATGAGGAAGTACCAATAAACTGTTGTTCGACCTCAAGTCATTTTTCTATTGTGAAAAAACAGCTGGAAACAAAGCAATCCAGATGTTTTATTTTTTTTATTATTATTATTATTTTAAATAGAATCAAAACGCAATGTATTCAATAACACCGGAGAACACAGTAATATTAATGAAATAACCATGAAATGACAGCTATAACATTGGGATTCATATCACAGTGGAACTGAAAAAAGTCATTACAAATATATTTCTTAAACTAACATCAATCATATTCTACAGTGAAAATAGATGTTCAGTCTATTCCTATACCATATTATTCCTTTAGTGTACAAATTGTGGCTTATAGTAATAGCAGTAATATAGGAATGTGATGCTATACTGCTGATGTGTTACCGTGATTATATATTTATACGAGATACATTCATTCTTTCATTGAATTCATGTTTTTAATATTAATATACAGCAGATAATTTACAAAATCCCTGAAGTCTGAATACATTTGTATTTATATAGTTAATGTAAATCTATTAGCATATGCTATGTGATCTTTAAAATCAATTTGATAGGAATTGTTGAATGCGTTTCAGATGCATTTACCTTAGTATGTCCTTCTAGATTCTATGCTATGAAGTGACCTTGAAGTCTGGACCTCAGAAGTAAGGTTTAGTTAATGACTGAGTCTGTATGTTGTACTATGTATAAAGCTGGAATGTGCTTCAGATTAATCCATCTGCCTTCTGTTTATGTTTTTTTTTAATCAAGAGCAATTCACCACAACCCTATGAATGCTTTCAAATATGTTGGACGTTGATATTTATCTACAAACTCACATAAAAATATTTAGAAGCCTTTTTTTTACCTTTATTATTTTGATCAAAAATCACTTTTACAAGACAGAGACATATCTAAGGCAGCAGCTCCACGAACCAGTGACATACAACATATACAACATGACACAAAATCTATGATAAGATAGAAAATCAGCTAAACGCAACCTCTCAAGCAAAACAAATGTGTGCCTCCTTCACTACATTCTTTATGATGCCCTTAAAGAATGTGACCCTTGTAAAGTAGCATCTGGGAAAATATGCTACAAAGTATTCAATAATCATTTTCTAAACCAACACTGCACATTTTATTAACAAAACATATTAAGTAAAAAACGTCATCCTTGAACAAACCATGTGCTGCCTCTTTTCAGTTCCGACTAGTGCTCGGCGCATAATATAAACATCTAAAATTGCATTTTATAAAGTAAATCAGTACAAACAAGGCAGCCTTCAACACAACTGAGATTCTTCACATTTTCTCTTTTATTTGGGACCAAAAATTCCATCAATGTCAGGTCTCTGCAGCTTGTCCATTAATGTGAAATATGCTTCCTCTAATTTGGGTGCAGTGTTTTGACGAGGATATTACCTCAGATTTTAATTTATTTTGTAAAAATAAATTTCTTCCACGTATTGTCCCACCTCATGTCTTACCATAAACCATCCAAAGCAGTGCAATCCATTCAAAACAGTGCAATAATTTATATTTATACAATTATATTGTAATAGAATTATAATTTTTTTATTATTTTATATTATTATTATTATTATTATTATTATTATTATTATTATTATTATTATTATTATTATTATTATTATTATTATTATTATTATTATTATTATTATTATTATTATTATTTCTTTATAGATATAAGTACTCTTGTGTGCTGTGCTTTAATCTTGTTGTTGTAAACCTGGAATGTTTTCCCTAATGGGACTAATAAAGGAATATCTCACCACATCTCATCTCATCAGATATTATATTTTATTCTGAATGTCTGTTTTATCCAATTTAGTTTGTATGCATGAAATGTATTTAATGCTTTAATTTGCTGCCACTGTCAAGTGTCAGGACACTTGTTGAATAAAAGTGAAATGGTCCTTTAATAAGAGCCATTGACAGTCTAGGTTGATTCAGTTCTAACAATAAAGTTAATTTTCATTCAAGACAAAATAGTGCATTTTTCCAGGTCATTCTCAGATGTAGATGTTGTCTGGCAAAGTATTTTGAAATTAAATATCTGAAAATGGCTTTAAAAAAAAAAAAAGAAAAGAACTGATGAAGAGAAGAAACATTGAAAATGGTGATTGAAAGCAACCTTGGAAAGTACAGCACCATGTCCTTCAGTTCTGATAAGTTCTGCTTTAACCTGTTTAGCTGGATATAACACAGTTTAAACACACTAATTAAAAAACATGAAACTGAAAAAAAAAGTTACAAATTAATAAGAAAGTTAAGTGTATTTGAACTATTTCCTGGTTCAGAAAGTGACACAAAGTATTTTTTGCTGAACATGAAGTTATATTTAAGTTGAACTTTAACCTGTTGCAAATGAAAGCCTTCACATTTTTGTGGAACTAATAATTTCCACTGTGTTCATCCTTGAATCCTAAAGAAGGTTTGAGCCAAATTTGAAGAATTTCCATCAACATATTGTGGTCAGGAAAATACATTAGACAAATACATCCTTAAACCTAAACAACATCCACTGATCAGATGAAGAGGTAATAATAGGCATAATTCTGTTACAATGGCACCTGACAATACGTGGGAGATATTCATGGCATTGATTTGTCATGACCCCACTCATGCGGTTTGACAAATCAATGCAAGACTTTATCTGAAAAGTGTTCAAATGTATTCATGAACCATAACCCCAAATTAAATGGAACAAGATGGATAAGATAAATCAGTATTATCAGTGTGTTATACTGTTGGATGAGTGCAGAATTATGGATGAAAGTTAAAGCTACTCTATGTAAGACTATAGGTCAAAACTGGTACTGCAACCACAACCAAAGCACTGTAGAGCACAGTACCCCCTCCCCAGATCTAACATGAGCGTTCACTAGGGCATTAACGACTTCAGTTTTTTTCAAGTCGACTTATCCGTCAATAAAGTCGGAGTCGAGTCGACATGTCGTGATGACGTCGTCACATTGTCAGCTGACAACACAGACACGTGGCTAAAAAACAAACAAACAAACAAAAAACCACACGGACAGCAGTTTTGTTAGCCCACCACAACTGTTTTACCTGCAGCAGCCACGTCTTGCTTTGGTCTGACTGTGTTTACGCGCAGAGAGAGAGGCGACTAATAATAATGTTTATTCTTTATATGTGATTGTTGGCAAAGTAATTATGTAATTATATATTGGTCAATCCACTAAATTCTACATGATGAACAGTGAGTGCATATGGACTAGCATGGAAACACTACGACACCCGGGCCATCTGTTGTGGTTTTATGCTATTGTTGGTCCAGCTACGTGCCTCATGGCGTCCACCACAAAATCCACACTGGTAGCATCCACTGTTTCTCCTCTACAGACTACACTACATATGTTAAGACTGAAAGAAGACTCATTTAGTTCATAATGTCTAAATTACGTTTCATATTGCTATGCTGTGCTAATGACTAACGGCATCTGGGCAATATACATTCCTAATGTTAGCAATAACAAATCACTGTTGTTTTTTTGTTGTTGTTTTTTTTCCAAAGAATTTATTAACCGGTCAATTTAATAACTCACCTGCATATGAGCTAACTTACTATGAACAAACATACATAAATTTATTCAATAGTAGAGAATAATTGAAATGTCCTACAGTAAAGAAGAATGAAGTTAGCCAAAGTTAGTTGACTCTTACTTGTCCAGGAGAAAATTGACAAATTCTGTGACAGTCTTCAAATTATTTTCCACTTTCAGCTGTGTCCATCTTTCAAAAGCATCTCTTATACTAATTCTAGTTTTGTTTCTCACCTTGTCAAGACACATTTGGGAAACATTAAGAGGCTTTTTAACCTTAATAAAGTCAGACATATTTGATCAGAGCTGTAGCTCACTGGGAACTGGCAACCTGGATACTGAAACATTTCGGACTCTGTGATTGGTGGATATGTAATGGGCGGAGCATCAACCAAAACACCAAATGAGGAGCTTAAGTCTCCACCCCTCCCGGAAGGCTCATGCACCCTGAGATCAGAAAATGAATGAATGGTATTCAATGGGAAATAAAATGCGAACATCGTATCTGGGTTGTCATGTGACCTGAATCACACACAATAAATGATAATTATTAATGTACGTTTCAACTGCTTCTGTTAACTAATGGCTGATTCATTTGTGAGTAAACCCCATTAATAATTTGGAATACACGCCTGGCGCACATGTGACGTCACCACAGACTCCACACCACAGCTGAGCGGAGTGTGACGTCACATACGCGACACATTGTAGTCTCTTACTAAGCCCACATAAAACCTAATGTCACATTTGTTTCCCATCAAAAACAGGTGGTCTGTCTATGCCACATCAAATATTTATTATTAACCGCTATCATATGTGAATTTCAGAGCACTTGTCAAACGGAATCAGAATTTACTTTGACTCGCTCCATTCACTTCCATTCAAATTTTTGGTGAGCTAAGCACCCATGACCAGAAGTAGAAGGGCATGACTTAGCCTCTCCATGACAACGCAAACATTATTTATGGGCTGTAAATGAGCTTTTTCACAGGCTGATATCCTGGCTGGGCTACTTCTGTCACTTATATCAGTATTTGAAAAGAACATGATTCCTCAATGTCTGATGACACATCAAGGCCATTTTATGATTAATGGGAACAAAAGTGCTACACACAGCACCTTTCATGCAACAGTCTAAGATTAAAACTAACACAGGTCAAAGCCAACCAAAGAGCAAAGTCAAAACATGGTGTAAAGAGACAAACAAAGACAGCTTTTATGTACTCAGGTGACTAGAGATGTGCGCTTCAAAGTGCTACTAAGCTCCACCCACCTGGATCTGCAGGACAATAAACGCTAGCAAAGACACTTAGAGACCTGCTAAATGGACAGTGTGAGGAGCTGAAAGGCTTTGACAAGGAATAAACTGTGGTGGTTAGGACTGAGTGAGTGGGTTTCTAAACCTGCAGCTCTATGGTTGGTTATTATCCTCTGCGGTCTCCATTGGTTACTACCTACTGACACTGGTTTATGTCACAGTCTGCTTTAGTGTGGCCGCCGGCCCCTCCCTCAGCTATCAGACTCACCATCTCATCCACCTGTTGTGCTGCACAGCTGCAGCTCCTGCAGATATGGTGAGGTTCTTTTCTGTGGCTGTGCAGGGCTGGATCATCTCTTACCATAACCTGGGCTTCGCCACCTTTCACTTCACTGTATTCTGACATCAATACATTCTGGGGTTTTTGTTCCTCTGTATTACTCCATACACTGCATTCTGAAATACAACAGCTGTTCTGGAAATCCTTCTTACTTATACAGATAAACCACGCTTCACTGTGCATGCGCATATTTCTCAGGACTTGAGCAGAAATTCGTCCCACCAGTCACATGTGCTGTGACAAAAGCTGTTTCTAGCCTTTGTTTGAGTCTTTGAGTCAGAGTTTAAGTCATTTGAATCAACTTACTTATTCAATTCAATTGTATTTATAAAGCCCCAAATCAGTCATCTCACAGGACTTTACAGAAACACAATCAACTACGGAGATATATGAAAAGTCCCAAGCATCCCCTGTCCTTAGACCCTCCTTCTCAACAAGAAAAAACTTAAAAACCCAGTGGGAAAAACGTATTTATGTGGGGTGAATAAGTCTTAATCAAATGTGAGAAACAATTGCATTGCCCTGTTTAAGCTAGCACCTGCACATATGCTTACATAAAAGCATATCCTGATGGGGTAATGTAAAATGTGACGTCGTTCCTGCATATATATTTTTGTGGAAGCACATTTTGATGGAGTCAGTTGAACTGTCATCACGTCCTATCATATGAATGTGGAAACACCTTTTGACAGGAAAAAAAAAAGCATTAAAATGGGGATGACATTAAAAAAACTAAATAATTTTGACAAGGTAGGATGTATTGGCAGATATGTCTGTTAATTCATCCTACTGTAGGATGTTTCACAAAAGTAGGATGATTTGTCAGAACAGCAACATGATTGATAATAATTGGTAAAATATCATTGGTTAAAATTTAAGTATTTTGAGATCCCTGTCTGAGGCTGATGAGTTTTCACGCATCAGTTGTTGTGGGCAGGGGCGGAGCATTTGGTTCCCTGTGGGGGAAGGGGGGGGGGGGGTCCTAGTCCTAGTATAGGTAATGTTAGTGTTCATTCCAACACCATGGATTTAATTAGTCCTCCTCATGTTGATCTTCCACAAGGCATTTTGTTTTTTTTTTTAATGTCTTTTATATCTTGTGTGTTTATGTTTTAAAATTGTTTCTGTATAAAAGTAGACTATAGACCCCATCATAGTCAGCATCATTCAAACATAAGAGGAAGTAGCGCGACTCAAAAAAACTGCATGGAAAAGCTGTTGTTTATTTAAATGACATTCATAAAGCAGAGCTAGAAATGTCTAGTTGTTGTGTTGTTGGTTGTCAGAATCGTTACAAGGACAAGGTATAGAATTTCATCCGGATCTCACCCATTCAAAAAAAAATAATAAAAAAATTGATGACATCTGTGGTTACAAGTGATCCAGTGTGTGGACTGGAATGACAGCACGATCAGGAATGGCTGTTTGTCTGTCCTTCCTATTTTAACCATAATCTGGACCTTGAATAAAATTGCATGACCCAAACCTACAATGAAGTACATATTGAAAATAAATGAAATAAATAACTAAATAACTAAAATGAAAGATATGGGAAATATCCAAGTAGGTAGTTAAGTGATTAACCTGGGTAAATTAAACCAGAGGAAGTGATAAACCTCTTAGCAGAGTAGCCTGCTACAGTAGCTTTCTCGATTTAAGAAAATAATGACTCCAGCCTCTAGGTTAACTTACCCAGGTTTACCACTAAACCACCTACTTAGAATCACGACAACTTCCTCAGTGCAGTAGGATGTTTACCCTGCCATGCATGTGTAGTTATCTGTCTAAATAGAACCATCCAGGTTATTGTAAAGCACCCAGGCTTCGTACATAAGAACCTTCTGGACCTGAAGATGACTTGGTAAAATGTTTAACTTCAGTCACAGAAGTTTACATCTATGTCTGTGTAAAACATGTTTTACACATGCACACACAGTGGTGGTTAGCACTCGTGCCTCACAGCAAGAAGGACCCTGGTTCGAATCCCACACCAGACCTTTCTGTGTGGAATTTGCATGTTCTCCCCGTGTCCGCATGGGTTTTCGCCGAGTACTCTGGTTTCCTCCCACCATCCAAACACATGCACTGATAGGTTAATTGGTTAATCTAAAATTGTCCATAGGTGTGAATGTGAGAGTGATTGTTTGTCTCTATATGTTCAGCCCTGCGATGAGCTGGCGTCTCATACAGGGTGTACCCCACCTTCGCCCATTGTAGCTGGATTAGGCCCCCAGTGACCCCCGTGACCCTAGTGAGGATAAAGCGGGTTCGGATGACGAGTGCGAGTACACACATTAGGGTCGTATGTGTCTAAACACTTGTAGGCACAAAGTTTTTCACGAGTGTACATAGAAGGCTTGTTAATTAAGTACATATATGTCAGGCTATTGTATACTAGGAAACTTACCGACATAGTCCTTCCACTCTTTTATCAAGTAAGGATCCAGTAGGCGATGCTCACTTTTAAGTGCTAATTTAGTTATATTAGGAATAATATGTGACATAAATTAACACTAAAAGTATATATACTGTATACACACACATATGTCTATCTATCTTTAAGTACATATACCCAGACATATATAAATACATATGCATATATATCTAATAACAACAACAATAACAATAATTATTATGATCTTTTTTTTTACTCATTCTGTAACTGAAAAAGGAATAGACAGAAGCCTAGGTTTATTTGACCTATTCTATACAACCTATAGAATGACCAGCAGATCAATAATACAAAAACACAAGAGAGGAAAAAAACAAAAACAATATTTTACTCTAAATTATTCATCTTAGTCATATTAATTGATCCCTTTACATTGTACTCCTTAATTATCTTGCCTGTCAATGTTTCATCTCATCACTCAGGCCATAATATAACTCCCAAATAGGAAACACATCTGTATTTAACATTCATTGTCACATTTCCTCTTTCAAAGATACCCAGCCCTCTGAAATTATATATTTTTTTCTCTTAGTTTAAAAACAATACTTAATGGGAAAAATGTACAATGCCTATTGTACATCAGTTTTGTTTCATTTTCCTTCAAACTTGACACATATAGAAACAACTGATATGCTGACATCAGCACATGCATAGACATGATGACATCAGCTGGATCCATGCCAAAATAAACTAGAATACATGTAAGAGGTGGGGTCTGTTGTGCCTGGCACCACCTGTTAAAGTCTTTTTTTTTTTCCCTTTTACAAACCTTCATTCATACATTTACTTTTGTACATTTGAACATACCTCATCTTTTTCTGTCCTACTTCATTTCATTTCACCAATCTTTCACATGAACCAGTTTTATTCTAAAACCATCAGGATTTGTGCACACTATGAAGTACCTTCTCTTGTCTTTCTTTTATGGTGAAAAGCTTCCTCAGGTTTTCTCCAGTTTAAATCATCATGGTGGTCTTTTGGTTGAATATGCTCCTATGAACTGAACCATGGATTTCTTGCAGGCTGACATTTAAACTGAGATTGTGACAATGCATTTCAAAAGCCCATTGTTCTGGACCACTATCATCGGTAAGGCACAAGACCTGGGTGCTGTGCTTTTTCACCAAGCAGCAGAAAATGATCACCCATAATCAGACGTCATACATCAAGATGTCTTGAACAGGAGCATTTCCAGCTATTAGGTGAAATTACACTCCTGTATTATGCCTTTATATACCACTGTATTCATATGAAATGAGCCTATCTGTTCACACCATACTACTACAGGCCCCTCTGTCTTTGCACAGGTTCTGACAGTACTTAAGAAAAACACTGTCTTCAAGGTGAGCTGAAGATGTAACATTAAACTAATTCATGGTAGAACTTAATGGGTAGATTGATTTTTATATTTTTTTAAAAGGTGTAAAATACAATGAAGACACCAAATTACAGAAGCAGTCTTTGAATTGTTTTTACTTCTGAACATTACACAGCATACAGTGAACCAGTCATGTGAAACACAGCCTCTGCAAAGGTTTCCTTTTTTTTTTTTTTTAATTTGGATTTTCACAGCAATTTTTTTGCCAGATGGCAGAAATTCAATGGTGCAGTGATTCTTTTGGATGGTAGGACATAAGGCTCTGTTCTAAAAACATGCATTGGTGCGATATCACAAAATCCTTGGCCTCAGATACAATCAACATGCACATCTGGTTTTAATCACATTTTAAACATTGGTTATGCAATAATCTGTTTTGATGTCTGTATCCTACTTACAGTGCTCTCTGCTGAACTGAGCTTCCAGAGAGATAAAGTGGACTGGTAGGCAACTCGCAATTAAAAAACATTAACAAAAAAGAAAATACACACATATTGTAAGAACTTTTTCTATGTTTTAATAATTAGGGGAAATATTCTGCATTTAAACTGCAGTATTAGAATAAAACGCTGTACAGAATTTGTCATGTTATTGTAGCAGAAACTGAACAAACTCATGTTCAGCTTTCAATAATTTTTTCTAATTGACAGAAGTAGACATTGACCTTCTCTTTGCAAAGTGCAAACCTTGGATTAATAAATGTAAAATGGGTCAGAAGCCTGCAGAGGTGAATATTGAGTTGGATCAATTTACCCTGAACCTCTGGTGGAGTTTTCAAACAGCAGTGAATGACCAAAGGCTTTCATAGTTTTTTATCCAAGTTGCTAACATGGTTTTTCATGTTAAGACCTTGAAAGAAAACCTGCCACAGATTTCCAGTCTTGATTGGTAGATACGTGATCAATTTAACAGCTTTAAACCAGTCCATTTAACCTGATGAAGTATGCCACATTACCATGGAGACTAATGTGATGGGTAGATATTTGAATTAAGAAAGAAAATCATGTAGAAAAGGTCTATGGAAATTTTTTGGCCATCACAGTTTGCCTCAATGTTAAGACATTTTTCATTAAACTTTTTATGCTCTTTGGACTATTGTTGATCCTCTGCTTCTTTATTCTGTATATTGAATGTGTGTGTGTGTGTGTGTGTGTGTGTGTGTGTGTGTGTGTGTATTTGTCCTTTTTTAAATTTTCCATCAAACATGAAAAAAAAATATGCTGTTCATTTATAGGATATATGAAAAATTATTAGCTTTGCCATTTTTAAATAGGAATGACTGAACAGATGAGACATTTGAAAGATACACTAATTAAATAAGCAGTCAAGTGTCTGTTTTCAGTGGTAGTGGGAAAAAAAGACCATATAATTAATATGTGTTGGATTATAAACAAAGCTGCATTGTGAAACATGAAAAGAATTGTTGTGAAATTAATTACTCTTGTGACTTTTGTACTAGAGCAAATCAGTGCACATGCTTTCTCTTTGTGTGTGTCTATATATATATATATATATATATATATATATATATATATATATATATATATATATATATATATATATATACATATATGAAATATAAAAGTCCAGGATTGAAAAAAAATATATAAATAGATACATACATAAATAAAGTGAACTAATTTATTTTACATCGTAATATTTGACAATAATATTTAACAGAAACAGTGTGGAAAACATTTCTAGGATAGTAATGGTTTACATATGACCTGGATGGGGAAAAAAGTAAGAAAAAAATAGTAATCTTGGCATTTTTGATAACAGCAACAACAGTCACAGCCAAAGGGTTTGGCAGTGACATAAATTTCATTTTGGATGCTTGAAGGTTTTGTTCCCCCATTTTTCTAAGATGCATTGTACAACAATTATCAAGATTTTTATGGGCAAATAAATTCAATTTATACAAAGTGTCAGTTTGTGTCATCATCAAACCTTTTGACTCAAATTACAGTTGGAGTACCAGATCAGTAAAGTATTATGAGATAAGACTTTACTTTTTCATAGGAGGGAAATTCAAGATATTTACCTTAATAACCTGATCACAAACCAAGTCACTTCTATGGTCTGCTGCCATTTATGTCTGTTAAGATATTTCATACTGTATTTTATACATTTTCCGAGTTAAAGCTGTATATGATGAACACATTGTGTATCGTGCTTTGTCGACCCTATTTGATATTTAAATGCAAAGTATTATTTTATTTACATATATTTCTGCCTTGAAGTTTATTATCATGGACAGATGTATCTAAATGTATTTCACTGTAAAATGACAATAAATAAATTCAATTGGTTGAATTTGGTTAAATTCTGTTCATTTCAATTCAACTTAATTCAATGATCACAATCTTTTTTTTTTCCCACTATGTGTAATACAATCTATAACAATATACAAATATAACCAAAACAATTTATTTAAATCATTAAAACATCTTAATGATTTAATTTTTGATAAATTACAAAATTATACAAACATACACACACACCCCCATATATATACATGTGTAATATATATATAAGGAAATAGAAGGGAAAGAGTCAACTATTTAATGACATTTATACACATTAAAAATCTATATTACCGTTTTTTTTTGTTTTTTTTTTGCTTTTTTTGTTATTATCTATTGTATTTGTGTGATTTGTGTCTCGTAATTGCGTTAAATAAAGAATTTGTCAGTAAAACTTATCCAGATGCAGTGGATGAAATGCTCTGAAGCTGTGCTGATTGTGATGTAGGCTCCCCCTCCTCTATTCATTTAGTTGTAAGTGGTCCTCTAGTCCTTCTCCTATCTCTAAATAAAGCACATTAGTGCGGTTGGCCGAGCAGTCGAAGCACAGAGCCAGGGAAGCACCTGGCCTTCCACCACTATCTGATTAGAAGCAGGCCAGACTAAACCAGACCAGGCCAGGCAGGGCAGATCTGGACTAAAACGAACTAAACCAGCCTAATTCTATTGCACCGTGGCCTCTCTTAAAGGCTTAAAGCGGCTGGTTGAAAACAAAGACCCCCAGTCTCTTATCAGTTCAAGAGTCAGGTATGAGGCCTCGCACGTCTGCATTAGAGAAACTAAAGCTTCACTGGTTCACAACAGCTGATCTGTGCTCTCTGAAGCATGACTTTAAAGATTAAGCTGTTATTATCTTTAGTGTCACAAAAAGAGAGAGTCCTCTGACATTTTTTACCTCAAATGAAAATAGCTTGAACAGTAAATGTGACACAAAGGACCGGAGACATTAGTGACAACTGTGCATGGGAAAAAAAAATGACAAAAGGATTTGGAGTATTGAGTCTTTTTTTTTATCTGTTGTATGAAGTAATTTGGTCATAATTCTGAGTTAAAGCTTCAAAAGATACTCTATTATGAACACAATAGAGATTGTACAGTGCATATACAGTATGTGGTTAATAATGCTGAAAAATAAAAATAAAATCTTATAATATATTTTTTGAGATTTGTGTTTTGTTTTGTTATGTCTGATATCAACATTTGAGAACAAATCAATTTGTCATTTGTTTGGGATAATAATACACTAAATACACTTATACTTACAGTTTACTTACACTTATAGAGACACAATCAGGAGGAAACTGTGTAAACCCAATGTTAGATATAAAACTTATATCATGACACTCATTAATTATTTAGTAAAGTTCATGTTAAGGATTGAAATTGTTCAACTGGATGCAGCCTGAGTGAACAGTAAATACACGCTATTACTGTTTGGTTTTTCACTGACATGGAGGCTGTTATAAAGCATGGTCAGTTCCATTAGTCTGTTTTTTTGCTCAGTTTGAGGAAGACAAAAAAAGAACATTTTTGACCAAAATGTACAGACACTGAAACATTTAAGTACAGTACAGTGCTGGAGGGTTTGATTCAGGTTCCGTTTCCTGATGGTTTTAAGGCAGTGACATCCGAGGAGGAGAAATACATCACAGTCTATTTACACTTTCAAACCAACATGTCCTGCAGAATCCCCCCCCCCAACAAAAAAAAAGAAAAGAAAAGAAATGAATAAATAACACAGGGTGATTTAGAGCATACAACACAAACACATTGACTTATGTATTTATGTCAAATATGAATGTCAAAAACTAGAAAACTAGAAAACCACTCTGAGAGAGCAGATGTCCACCAAGGTAGACCCCCCCCCTCGATCACCACCAAAATCTAATCATTTCCAAATCTCCCCATTACCAACTTACCCTGAAAATTTAATCAAAATCCATCTATAACTTTTGAGGAATGTTGCTAAATAACAGACAGACAAACTCTGGCAAAAACATAACCTCCTTGGTGGAGGTAGTTAGTTAGTTAGTTAGTTAGTTAGTTAGTTAGTTAGTTAGTTAGTTAGTTAGTTAGTTAGTTAGTTAGTTAGTTAGTTAGTTAGTTAGTTAGTTAGTTAGTTAGTTAGTTAGTTAGTTAGTTAGTTAGCAGATAAGTCAAACAGTTATGGATGGATCTTGATGAAAATGTCATGATGTGTTGGAGGTGTCACAACGAACAAATGATTAGATGTTGGTGATGATCCAGAAGAGATCCTGGATTCTGGATCACTTTGAAATTTGACATTGGAGTAAATGGAGAATACATTTCAAAGTGTTAGTGAGTTAGTTGTGAGTTATCTTGTTAAATAACAGACAGACAAACTAAATAAAACCCTTAAACACAAGACATGAGATATAAAATATATGTACATATATTCAAAAAGAAGTGAGAGGTATAACTCCCAGGGGAGTATAGCTCCCACCCCTTCTCCTAAATTAATGAATTAATAATAATATTCCTAAGTATATCTATACCATATACAATAATATGCCTGTGTCAATTATAATTAGGACATTTTCCAGAGGGGAGAGGGGTATTGTTTTTGGTTGAGTTTGTGTGTTTGTGTGATTGTAAGCAGCTTTCTGAAAAAACTGCTGAACCAATTTCCATGAAATTATCAGGAAAGGAGCAAAGTGATCCAGAATAGATCCCATTAAATTTTGGTGAATGTATGTCAAAGATCAAGGATGCAGTCACCAAAAATCTGTTTTCAGAATGATAAAAGATAGGGCATCTCAGGTAAAATGTGTGCAGGGCTGGGTGAGGTTTGTTAGTTCAGGCACCACTTGTTTCATATTTACTAATTTGTTGTTTTTTTTAATTTTTTTTAATTAACAGTAGTGTCCCTGTTCCATGGGGGTTAGGGTTAGGACCCAATTGCAACACGCAGAAGTGAGAATCAGTTGTGAATGTTATTTATTTAGAATCCACAGTACAGAGGAGCAGATGAAACGATGTGGTTGTAGAGTAACAGTGAATGAGGTTTTTTTTGGGGGGGGGGCAGGTTTAGTGGGGGAGGCAGGTTTAGAGGGGTCAGGCAGAGGTTCAAAACAGGGACGTGAGAAAAGAACAGAGCAGCAACGTCTGGCAGGTACTGAGGAACAATCTGGCAGAGGAGTGAAGATATACTGTCAGCCTGATGAGCTGCAGCTGTGTGCACAGGTGATCACAGCTGAACTGATGAGGTGGGTGTGGCTGAGTGAAGGGGGAGGGAAGGAGGAAGCAGACAGGTGGAAGGGGATTGGCTGAAAGGTGTGGCACGGTGAGGGAGAGGACAGCAGCAGAGAGGCCCAGATGTAAACAGACTGAATGAGGTGACAGGGTTAGAAAGGAAATGACAAAAAAACTATGACACACTGTTAAACCTTTGATTATTAAAGTTCCCACAGTTTACAATCTGTTTAATTCTTAACCATTGAGAAACATTAACACTGGCAGAAAATAACGATTTAGTTTGTTTTACTTTGGGTTGCATTGCTTTGTGTGTGTGTTTGTATTCCTATCTTTATGGGGACATTAATATGTTTACACAGTCACACTATGGGGACCTCTGACACTGTGGGGACCAAAGTTCAGGTCCCCACAAGGATTAAATATAAATAAAGGTCCCCACTAGTGAAATAGAAATGATATAGGCCTATAAATACATTAATTTGTTTTTTTGAGGAAGTCCTCATAAAGCATGAGGGAAATGGGTGGAAAGTGAAACATCTAGAAGATGCTTTTATGTTTAAAATGTATTTATTTATTTAATGTATTTTTTTAAAGTCTATTTAACTTTTATTTATTTGTTTTTAAGTATATTATTAGTATTTATTTATTTGATTTTTTAAATTATTTTTTATTTATTCGTTCATTTTTATTTGTTTGTAATTTTATTTACTTTTCTAATTTTTAATTACTATAATTTTATTTTATTTTTTTATTAAAAAGATGTGTTTACACTTGCTACACAATGGAAGTTTGATTAAAATCTTGGTCCTCATGATACATGTAAACGAGTATGTGTGTGTGTGCGTGTTCAGGTAAAAAAACTAAATTGTTTTAATTTTAGTGTTATTCGTTGTTGACTATGATAACCCTGTGGTTACAGTGTTGTTTACTGAACCTCCTTTCACTCTAAAATATTACAAAGATATTTACATACAAACAGTGTCAGACACAACAACCCCACCACCACCCTCCTCACACACATTTTACCTGATTTGTGAAAACACATTTTTTAGTGACTGTGACCTTTGAACTATATTTACCAAAATTTCATGGGATCTATTTCGGACCACCGTGCAGCTTTTCTGAAAATTTCATGATAATCAGTCTAGTAGTTACAAACAACCAAACAGACCAACACACAAACTGACTCAAAAACAATACCCCTCTACCCTTTCGGGGGTTAATAATACACATACGGGGTCTTAAACACCTGTCTCTGTCACATTTGGTGACATTCTCTCACATTCATTCATTCATTCTTTCTTCATGTGCATATCCTCTAACTGTACCTCATGTAGACCACACCCTGTTTCATAACATTAGAGGTGCTGTGTGTGAACATGGTCCTCATTCAGGAGCTTTGAGTACCACCATATCTCTCACACAGAAGACTGATAAAACACAAAAACTTCTCAGATAAGAACATGAGGAAGTCATACAGCCATATAAAAGTAGACATATGTTATGTATACCGGTATGCTTTCAACGATCACCACAGTTACAGTATACTCATGCAGCTTCCAGAAGGTGTCATCTGTTAAATTATTTTATTGTTACTATGGGAGTAACATCTCATCTTGAAAAGCACCAATAACTCACTACAGATGCCAAAAGCCAGTTTTTGATAATTATTCATTTGTTATTAGAATAAAAAACAAAACCCAGGAGAAAAGAGGAGGTGCATAAAGTGATTATCTTACAATTTATGGAATAAAAACAGTCACTACAGTATAACAGTGATATGAAAATAACATTTAAATCATATGCTTCCCTGTGTTTGTGTGGCAGTGAAACGTGCAGAGACAGGTGTTAAAAGGTGTTGATGGATGTCCTCAGAGGGGCACTCGTTCATCTTCATAGATCCCTTTCTTTTGAAGGATTGGTGTCAAAACACTGGCTTGTAATGGATGACTTGCTCAGACAGGACCACATTGTGTCTTTGGCTGGATTCTCTATCTCTAACAGCTCCAACATGCCCTTAAATCTGCTATCTGTACATTTCTGAGAGGTGGTGAAAACACAGAGCACACACACAGGTCACTGAACAGAGGACTTACACCTGAAATAGTGGAATGCAGAATAATAAACACATGGATTTACGTCATTGAAGCACTTATTTGATAAAAAAAAAAAAAAAAAAAAAAACAACACAAGAGGACATTTTTAATTTGGATTTGTATAGAAGATTAGTTATTTGTTGTTGAAACTGATGATTAATATATATCACAACTGAAAGAAGCTAATTGGAAATAATATAATAAACAACCTGTGTCCTCAATATGTAGCTGTTTAGGGAAGACCAACTATGTTTGCTGAATAAAACCTGACTCTTTCCAAAGTTTCTCCACTCCTGATCTGCTTGAACATCTGCTTTCAACAATCCTCTCTTTATTGACCAAACCCCTGAAGCAGGCTGATGGCTTCAAGGACTGTGGGAAATACTCAAACATTTTACAAATCACATCATGTATTGAATATGCTGCTTAGTAGTCATAGATGTGAGAATTATTTTAGACCTACATAAAGGTTTGCTCAAAGTTTTGATGATGCACATGCTTTAATATAATAATAATAATAATAATAATAATAATAATAATAATAATAATAATAATAATAATAATAATAATAATAATAATAATAATAATAATAATAATAATAATACAAGTTCATACATTATATTACTGAACCAATTATGCGTTAGAATGTAATTTTCTTCTCACACACAGAGCAGATGTGGTTTAATGTGGTGGATGTTGAGACTTTACTGCAGGCATCGGCAAACTACGGCCCGGGGGCCATATGCAGCCCGTTAAGTGTTTCAATCCGGTCCGCCAAACGTGAATAATATTAGATTTTTATATTTTATATAGTAATAAATTTTGTTCTATTTTCCATGCAGTTCTGTCGTTTTCCCACTAGATGTTCGAATTCTAGAAACATTGACCTTTGTTGTGTGGCGTATTCCTCCATGTATGAACTTTACACTTTGACCCTCAGCCCTTCTGTAAAAATGAGCGGAGCTAAGAAATGAAAAGTGGACAGAGAATGTCGAGTCTTTAATAAGGCGTGGATAACTAAATATTTTCTTAACCGGAAACCGATCAACTAATGTATGTCTGCTATGGCAAAAGACTGCTGCGGTTTTTAAAGAAGATAATATAAGCAGTCACTTTACCGCAAAGCATGCTAACTATGCTAGCAAGCAGTCAACGAAAGAACAGGAAGTAACTGCTCAGTGGTTGGCAGCTAATGCACGAGCTCACTGCCATTCAAGAGTCAAGTACCAAGGTTTTATGATGTCGTTCAAATTAGCAAAGCACAGCAAGGCTCTATATGAAGGCAAGTTTTTAAAATCATTTATGGTGGAGACAGCAGGTGTCTTGTGTCCGAAGAGCAAAAATAAATTTGAAAAAACTCCATCCATCTGTACTGTGTTGTACTTTAAACATTCAAGAGAGACAAGGAAAAGCAACAGTTATTCTTGACAAAATAATTACATATACAAATATAATAATGTACTTGAAATACACAAATACAATATATTAACATATTTTATTTGAAAATGCATCTTATTGTATCTGTCCAAAAAGTCAAAGTACAAAAACGTAAGCGTTTTTAAACGCATGCTGTACAGACATCGTATTTAATTGGAAACATTCCACACTATTTCTACACAAAAGCTACATTTCCTAAAGCATCGGGCAAGGAAATATTTACATGCTGTTTAATAAATCAAGGATTTTAATTATTTCCTAACTTATTTTCTTGTGAAACTGTGTACAGATATTGGAACAAGGACTTTAATAATTACACACTGTGTGCATTTGAGGCTATCATTTAAAAATATATAGTTTTTAGTTTTTATACTTAACAGGCCTTATTACAAGTTACTTTTAAGAGCTGATATAATAATGATGGACTATAATTAGAAAAAGCAGTTATCCACAAAAACTGAACATTATTCTTCTTATATATATATATATATATATATATATATATATATATATATATATATATATATATATATATATATATATATATATATATATATATATATATATTATTAGAAGTGAGCAAATTTTGAAAATAAAAAAATATTCTTGGGCTGAATAGATTAAACTGAAGTAAGCATCAAAGTTAGTGTCATTTATCAATAAAATATCAAAAATGGGATGTCAAGTTCACATATGAACCAAGGCAGGTGAACAAATTAGCAATTCTATCTATCTATCTATCTATCTATCTATCTATCTATCTATCTATCTATCTATCTATCTATCTATCTATCTATCTATCTATCTATCTATCTATCTATCTATCTATCTATCTATCTATCTATCTATCTATCTATCTATCTAGTCAAAATATAACAGGATGTTAAATAAATTAAATAATTAAATAAATTAAATAAAATAAATAAAAAACACTTTATCATATGCACTGGAAACGTCACTTAACTATCACTTTTGTCATTTGTTTCCCAACTCACTAATGAAATATGTAACATTTATGAACATATTATCTCTGAAGCAGATCATTCGCAGTGTTAGTCTTCCCCCCAAAATCATAACTTCCATTTGGAGAAGCTAACAGAGACATTAGAAACGGACACAAATCCTTAAGTCCGATCATCCAACTGATCTGGGTGTTGTTGTGCTCTTCCGTGGATCTTCCTGTTTTCTGAGTTCCGGAGTGCCCCTGAAGGCTCCAGTTCACGGGATGTTGGTGGGCCCTCCCCGCCCTTGCCCCCGCCCCGCCCCCACCGTTACCCAGGCAGGCTGCTGCTGCTGCTGCTGCTGCTGCTGCTGCTGCTGCTGCTGCTGCTGCTGCTGCTGGGGCTCGAGCTCGGGATGACGCCACCTCTCGCTCCGCCCCGACGCAAACTCGCTCTTTGCGTTCATTTCATTCCTCTTCTCATTCCGAGCATTCTTCGCATCTCTGACAGTGCGCGAAGCGATTCACCTACACCTTCCTGGCTGGCCCAGAAACACCAGAATAACTTGATATAGTATGAAAAATACCCAATAATATCACATTTACCAAAAAAAAGGGACATTTTTATATGAGATATCAATAACGAGGTAAGTTTCAATGGTAGTTACGGACTGTTTCTGTTGGTGAGGTTGAGTTTACGGCTTGGCAAATATAATATTAAAACCTACACTAGGATTCTAATTGAGGTGTTTATAAGTGTGAAGTAACGTTAGGTCGGTGTTTCCATGGTTCTGATACATGGCCGGCTCTGGTCGCTGTTGCAACAGGGTGCTCACTTTGAACACTCACTGTTGTAGCCGATGCTTTGACATAGCGAAAATCTTTGACATTTTTTACATTTTTTGAAAAGAAGCCGAATCATACGCCCCTATAAAAAGCCTCAGATGCCGTATTCACTGAGTCAGACCTTTGGGAGCTCCCAGTGGGATCCAGGATGAACTAAAATCACACTGTACGAATAACAAGATTTTTTTTTTTTTGGACAAGATGACGGTTGAAAACGTTGCTGTTTTCCTCTCCGTAGTTGTCGGCTCAGCCTGGAGTTGTTGGACATTTCACCGGAGCATTTTCGGACCACCTCGACAACCGACTGGAGAGACTTGTTGCTTCAACGCGTTCAATCGTGTATTTTTGTTCGATAGAGAAGTTTTCTGTGAGTATTTTCCAGTTCTACTTATATGTGTGTGGGGTTTTTTTTTTTTAATTGACTTGCTCTCCATGTTGTTACTGTAACTCCCAACACAACCGCCTGAACCGGAGGGAAAAGGTTAGCCAAAACTCCTCGGGGTGGGTTCAAAACTACTCTTTCTAGTTGTCTTATGTGCAAAAAAACCCCCAACACATTTATCGAAAACATTCATTAAAATCCAGCTTAATGCGTTTTTAATGTTGTAGCCGTTTTGTAAAAGTCCTATTAAAGAGGTATTCCACCCATGTTAGCTAAAAGTCTTTGGTTATCGATCAGCTCCAAGAAGGAAAACTAGGTTAAATTGATGTTTGCGATTTCCTCGCTTTTCTTAAAAAAAAACAAAACAAAACAAAAAAACAGTAAATTGATCCCTTAGAATATGAGCTAGAAATTGCAGTTTCCCAATACATGCAGGAGTAGCTCTGCTTCATTTATCCTCTGTAGCTTTTTGTTTGGAGTCTCCTTCATTGTTTTCCTTTCCTTCCTCTAGTTTGGGAAATGCCTGCTCAGCTAAAACTCAAGTCTCCTGATCACAGAGCAGCTGTGGCAGCCATCCCTATGTCACAAAGTTTTACCTCGTTTCCTTGTAATGATTTCATCCCCATAACACAGGGAAATCCATAGCAGATGGGAGGACTCGTATATGGTCAAATACTTTAATTAACTACAGTAAATTAGCTTGAAAAGTGGGTGTAAACCATGTTGCACCAAACACTGAAAGATCCCCTCTGCCTCTTTAGTAGCAGACTTTGGTTTATGTCCCTGACAATTTGCAGAACATTTGCTGTTTTAAGTTGTCAGATTTGGTTTGCTTAGAACAAACAACCCGGTCAGATCATCAGGCCATAGTTTACACAGCTCAGATATGCCACAGCCAATGTGTCTTAACCTTTATTATGCCTGCAGAACCTTTTAATTTTCATTACACATTATTTATTGTGTCCCGAGCACTCCGTTGGGCCTTTGATTATGTACTTCAATGTGATTTCACTGAAATCTGGTGTTTAATAAGCTTGATCATTACACAGTGGGATCAAAACAGACTTGTTAACGCTTTAAAATCAACTTCCCATCACTAACTGCTGCAAGTATTCACTGCAGCAGCTACAGGTTCATACCTCTTTAATGACTGGTTGTGTGAACTATTCTGCTGTTGTAATTTATAATATAGCATTTGAGTCATTTAATAATTACTCATAATTTGAAGTAACTTGATCCAGACATAAAAACACAATTCATTTCATTTAATTAACATGAAGTGGTTGTTAGCGTCTACTGAAAACAGTTTAAATCTATATCAAAGAATAAAGCTGCTTGCTTGGAGGGAAACAAATATATGCATTGCTTTTTTTGTTTGTTTTTTTTTTATGCTTATGCAACTAGTGGACCTGTTGGACAGACGCTTGCTTAACATTTGTGAAACAATAGGATGCAGTCTTTGTTCTACTTCACTTTTGAAGCAGTTGGACCCTAAACTCTTTTTAGAGGCTCTGAAGCCTGTCCAGGGAACATTATTCAGTGCATTAAGGATAAACCGTCATTTGTTTTGCATAATGTGGACATGGTGACTCTCCCAGCTGTGTTTATCTGTCTGTCATCTTACTTGAAGTTATTTTCACATTAATACAACTACATAATTAGTAATAAAACATACTATCATTGAACCTACTTTTTTCCTACATGACCAGTGCAGATAGATATCATAAAGTGAGGCCCATGCGGTTGTGAATCTCCTGACTCATAGGTAACATTATGCTTTTAGTGCTTTGTAATTATCAGGTTTTGTTTTATCATGTAGCCTTGTTGATGACTGAGAGCAGAACTACTGACACTGTGATTTGCTGAGTGTGAAGTGTGGACACAATAATGTGCTGTATGAAAAACTGAGTGTTTCTTTTGGATCAAAGCACAACTCTTTCTCTTGTCTAGTCATCAGAACTTGTTTTAGGGTAATGGTTATGGATTTACAGAAAATAATATTCTGTCACAGTTGTCTGTAACAAAACTGGTCAAATATCTAGCCTTGTTTTTATTTTCATACAGTAAAGATTTAATGCCTATCATCAGTGTGAGGGTCTTGTGAGCTGAACATCACATGGCGTTAGTAGCTGTTATCATACTAATTTTCAAATTTTTAAAATAAGTCCATTGTTGTCGTGTTTTTCCACAGTATAAACAGCATATAGTTTGTATACGAAATAAATATTAAGTGGAAACAGATGCTGCTGGGTGAAAAACTGATGCATCTGTGTGTTTTTTCAAGCTAACTTGGTTTGGTTTTAGTATATTTCCAATGGGTCTAGTTTGCAAATTTCTATAATATTTTTTGGCTGAGTTAGTTTACTTTTAGTTGAATATTAATTAGTGATTCACCAATCAGCATTCTTTGGCCCGATCACCGATGGCGATCACAAAAAAAAACTTGATCTGCCGATTGCAGATCACTACAGATCACGGAAGGAATTTTAAATGCACATACCTTTTATCTAGGTATGGATAGTTGCATCTAGGGCTGCAACTATCTAATATTTTTTTAATCGAGTTTTCTGTTGAATTTTTTCATTGATTAATCAAAGTAATCAGATGCATTCCATTTTTTGAAACCCTTTAACTTGTGATGCATCATTGGTGAGTATTCTATATGTATGAGTTATTCTAAATATTCATAATTCTGAACATACAATGGAGCAAAACAAAGCAGTGAGTGAGAACAAAAATAAACGGTTTGGGATTTGTTTGTTTGTACTATGGTTTATAGTTTTGTGATTTTCCTCCACAGCAGCTTTTAGGACAAATTCCCAGCAGCACATTTACCTGAAATAATATCTCAGGAGTTGAAGAGTTAAACTAGATCAATCAATGAACAGGGATCAGAGAAGACTAAGGTGTTTTGAGTTGCGTGCGCGTGCATCTGTGCACAGGTGCATGTGCCTGGATATGTCAAGCACATGCAGCCTAATAATTACACTACCTTGGTACATTTGCTAAACATAATTACAACACGTGAGGCTACATGCTAACAGATGCTAATACTCACCAGTTAGCAAAACGTAGAAGTTCTGAGTCTGCTTTGACAAAGTGGCGTTGAAGTGTGGATGCGTTCGTTTCGGATGCTTATTTGCTGTGGGCACACTGTTGTCTGCCTTATGCAGCGTAAAATGGCCCCAAACCTCTACTATTAATGAACTAACTATATTTTAAATAGTACAGAAACAGTCCAGACCAGATGCACCTGTTCTGTAGCGTGTTTGTAAGGTTGAAAATGGTCACTAGTAATTTACATTACGTGATCTGCTTTTTGATCGGCATATTTTTCCAATTGCCTATCAGCCTATTTTTAGGCAATATTGGCCAATTATGATGAAGATGTAGAAAAAGTTAGAAATTTGAAAAACAAACCTGATTGTAATTTTTTGTTATATATGCATCACCCTTTCAACCTTAGATAAAATGATTAGATTTTTGGATAGGATAATTTATGAGCTGTATTTTTGATCCCGTTTACTTGGACTGTTACAAAATATGGATACGGTGAACTATTTCAATATTTAATTTTATGATGTATTATCAATGTGCTCTTGATATGTATGTCATAAATGATTATTAAAATACAACTACTACAAACTTATGTCATCGTTCATCCTTAGTAAGTTAAGTCACTCTTTTATATGTCATCCAGGGGGCGCTCTCTACACAAGTGTTTGAAAATTGCACTGAAGTCACAGAAGAAGAAAAAAACAAACACCAGCACTAATATGGTCGACTGAAACGGTGACGTTAAAGTGAAACGTGCACCTGCGTCGTTTAATCAAATGTGCGGACTCACTTTTGCTTCTATAGTATTGATGGGACAAAGCTGGATTAGGACTTTGCAGTATGTAAGAACTTTCTCATGAAAATATGATACATGGGCAGCGTGACAAACATGCACTGCTGCCTATTTTATTTTTATGTTTCTACTTAATAGATCTACTTGAGAGACATGAGCTGTCATGTTTTCTGAATGAGTTTAAAATAACCTTCCTGTTTGTTTGACAACTAAAAACAAATCCAGTTTATAGTTCTGTTGCCCTAAAACAGCATCATTATTTCTATTTGTACTCTGATTAAATGGTACTGCAAAAGATAGAACTATAAAATTTACATTTACATTTTGTTTCCATATCTGAGGTTATTAAGAGCAATAGATCGATAATAGCGGTGTCACCATATTGTGAGCCATGTATCACTTTTCCTCTTATATTGTGAGGTACACTGAGATGCCCAGCCCTGCCATGAACTGTGTAGACCTTGCTATTGGTTGTACTAAAATAGGAATCCACAGCATTGATGTATAGACGTATACCCGATAACCTGATGGGAGCGGTCTCTTTGAGGACAGACAGAGTATGAAGGTTCACTGTACAGTTTGATACAGGGATGCACAAACATATCTGCCACAATTGTATAAAATGGTCATTCAATGGTGGCAGGATATTTACCTTTGTTTTATTCTCCATCTCAGATAATGCAATGAAGTAAAAAAAAAAAAAAAAAAAAAAATAATGGCACAGAAGGATTAAAAAATGGCCACAACAAAATAAACAGAAATTAACGTTGGCTATTAAACAAAGTGTTATTTTAGGCATTATTTTTGGTCCAGGATTTCAGAAATGATGCATTGCTTGTTTAATGAGTATGAAAACTATTTGAATATTATAGAAATTCATCAGTACATATGTCGCAAAATGTGCATTTTTCTATTGAACTCCTGGTAATAAGACAATAATCAAACTTTATCTGTTGTACTGATCGTAGTATCAAAACTTTGTTTCCTAAATTTGCATGACAAAAACAGGGTGACAATAGGCTGAGGGACTTTTAGTACTATATTATTATTTCATCATCACTGTATCCTGAGAATCAGAAGACTTTGGATTATCATGTTAGATATCGCTGTTCACCAAACAGCACCCAGCATCTATCTATAAATTGTTTTTCTTTTTGTTTTTGCCTCTACCATCAATTTGTCACTTGATTGTTGGTTTGATGTTGGCTATAAAGTCTCGTACCACTGTGAGAAACCGCTTTGCTGCGTGGAATTCCCATTCCCACAATGCACTTCGTGTCAAAATTTCCGAAAAGGCCCAAGTGACTTTTTTGGTTTGTTATGTAAACGAGCAGACTGGGTTTAGTATGGAGTCATCTTCGAAGTTGTTCACTGTGAGGGAAGTGATTCAGGTGTGTAAGTGCAGAAAGACTAATGGGTTAGCAATAATTGGGCTATCACTAGGGATTTACAAATTTGGAAAAAAAAAGAAGTGATGAAAGCCATACAGTGCCTTAACGAAGAGGCATACTTTCTGTTTCCTTAGTGGTAAGAGCTTGTGCAATGTCTCATGGGAATGTGAATGTATTATGTGTCCCACATTTTAATTGAAATGATAATATGCAGTGTTATTTTTGTTATGAAAATTCAGGGCTAGGAAAATAACTGTGATCTGTAATTGAATCTGGGCTCATAGTCATTAATTGTGTAATTAGATGTGATGTGTGGCAGGGGTAGAATTACAAAACATCAGCACGCTTTAAAAAGAGGACACTTCTGCAGGCGTTGAGACCGTGCGTGCCCTGAGGTAAACCCTGGTCTAGAAAGGGAATTTTAGAGTATGCACTGCTGCTCAGCAGTTTGAGCAGGGCCCAGTGAGGCCAGCCCAGAGTGCCACCAAAAAGGAAAAGCTGGCACACAGCCACTGACGTCATCTAAGTAAATCTGCTTCAGTACTGGAGCCATAAAATGACTGCCAGCTACCAAATGCACTTTGGCCCTGTCAGCCACCTTAGTAAGTGCAATGATTTTTTTTCCCCCCTTCTTCTGTATACTTATGAGAGAACGATGTAAGACATGCAGTGTTTAGGAACACACGTAGGTCATTTATTCAGTTAGGGCTGGTCAATCTGGACAAAAAATAATATGAAGATGTAATGTTTGAGACAAACAAACCACCGTCTGAATGACAGTTTTTCTAGTCTCTTGGTTAATGTCAGCTCCTGACTACTGTTTTCTCCTAGGTTTCTGAGGCGTGTGTGCTGTGGTATGACTTTTGTTTCACATATGAATACTTTAGCATAATTTTTAGAGTTGGCATTATTGCAAAACATTTTGATACCACAAATAGAATTGTGAAAAAAGAAATGTTCCCAACTGCTCATTTAACGATTCTTACTACAGTTTCATAAATAACCAAAATATTTCCCTTTTCACAATAATAATAATAAAAATTGCTAGTTTGGTAAAGTGTCTTAATTGTGAAGTGACATTTTGTTGTTGTGCAGCTGCTGTAAAACAATTAAGTCTTTAATTATTCACTGTCTGAATTCGTCATTTTGTCACAACCGTATGCAAACTTTTGCTGCAAACACACTTACTATTTAACTTCCAGTTAGAGCTGATAAGTTTGTTGTTGATATTTTGGTTGTTTATCTCGAAGGTGCATCCCAATTATTATTTATATGTATATAAGACAAACATTAGGTGTCTATTTGACTCATCAGTGATTGAAGTAAAGTGGTTGGATCCTATAAGTTTGCCTGTTTACTTCATCATATGACCTTTCATATATTTGATATTACAGATATGGATATTGTTTTATTGGAGACCAGCAATTCTTTTAATTAATATATACATGCCATAACGCAACACCCCTTCTAAAATACAGTAATAACACGGTTACTTGGCCCATTTAATCTGAACAATAGGTTAGTAGTAAAGTTTGGACTGCCATTTATTTCTCTATTTAATGACAATCTGCATGATTCCTCTAAAATGCAGATCATATGTCCAAACATGGATGTCCCACTGTATATAAGATCACAGACAGCACAGCCCATCTTGTGGTAAGTTTTACATTAAGTGCCACATGATGAAGCTTCTCCGACCCTTTGAAGCCAGACCACTTTAATATTATTGCCTTATAATTTTTACCATATGAGAAAAGAACCATTTTGACGACATAATGTTTCAACCGCTCTTTATTGGATGTACTGGGCATCTGGAGCGGCACTTTGTCTTCCAATATGAGACATGCACTCATTTGAATAAAGAGACAAATAAATGAACTTCCTTATGGTCAGACACATGAAAAGTAATATGTACTCCATGAATCATTATTAGATGACTCAGTTTCTGAAACCACTATAAACACTGTTAGTTCTTAACCACAGCAAAAGCAGGAAATCTAGGCTTCAACAACTTCCTTTCTCAGTGCTGGCCATGGTGGCAGTGCTCAGCTTCCCACTAGTGAAAGGAAACCCGTGGAACAAAGGCACACAGTCACTTCATTTACTGAAACTGTGTATAATTTGTGGCCTGTATTCAAATGTGGGTTATTCAGTCTCTTTGGCACTGTATTCCCCAGTCAGTGTAATAAATTCCCAGCGGACCTTTCATCAATGGTTGCCGTTTTTGTTATCATGGCTGACACAGATCAGGCAAGCTCTCTGTGCCCTGAAGGTGCCCTGGATTCAGTCGAGGCACAGATAGACTGCCGGGTAAGCTCCCAACATTAATATGCAGGCTGTGCCCAGTAAATTAGTTTGGAATCCTAGCCGGGACAGAGAGAACGATAGCAGCATTGTCCGAACTTTACTGTGTGTAGGCTGATTACCAGGCCCAAATACAAGGCTCTCAGCAAAATGTAACATGGGTAACAAAATTACACCAAAAACAGAGGTTATTTTTGCTATTCCAGTATTGATGTGTTTATTATCTTACACATAATGGAAAAACTCTGATATATTTACAAGGGTACACTTTTGCATTCGCTTATTTTTAAGGTAATTTTAACTTGTTTTAAATAACACAATACTTTGTGTAAAATGGGTTGGATATTCAAAGTATTCATTTTGTGATGTTGGTAGAAAATATCTATTACATTCCATCCGATTCACTTTATTTCTTAGTAAAGACTGTATATTGTGTTTAACTAAGAACTTGCTTATTTACCTACAGAAAGCAAGCGCAGATTCATTGTGTTCTTTTGTTCACGGTCGTAACATAATGGCATGTCTTCTTTTAGTTGAACAGACAAACATAATGGACCTGTTTTGTGATAATGTAGGCCTATATTTGTAATTCTGCATTCACAGACATTGAAGTAAAAGCATAATATCTGTAGTTATGTTTGCCATAGAACCAAAAAAATTTCAGGAACGTCTCATTTTACCCCCAGCTGCCATAAAATCCAGTGGACAGATTCTTTCACCTGAGTGGCTTTCTGAATTTCTAAAAGTGTTTAGTTAAGTATATACGTGGGGCCTGCCTGCGGTCATTTGCACAATATAGTCAGTTTATTGCTAATAGAAAGGAAGCAAAATCAATTCGCCTATGCTTTGTAAAATTGAGCCAGCTGTAGTCGCACATCGAAGGGTCTTAAGAGGATGTTTTATGACAGGTGGATGTAGCGTGATACGCAGTAGTTGCCAAAAGGAAAAGGGAGAGGAAAAGAAGGATAAGCGCACAGACATAAGTATATAAGGGGATAAATGATGGCTAGAGACAAAGAAGAAGAAAAGAGATAAAAGTCAGTGTGAATTGGCAGAGCCAAATGCAAATGGTGGCCTTCATGCTCATCACTGTGATTTGTTTTTTCATGCCCATCCGCACGCGTCCTGAATGAGGCAGCAGCCAGCCCTCAGCCTGTTCTGCTCTCATAACTGTCAGGAGATCCTTTATCTGACGGACCTTTATTTACAGCTTTAATTTCCTGAGCTTTATGTGTTCCGCTCACACTCCACACCAGACTGACACGCTGTAAGGAATGCACTGCAAATTTTTGATGGGCAAACATCCTGTGGGCTTTCATTACATTTTGTGTTTGAATGGAACATTGTCATTTTTATACGTTTGGGTTTTACCGGCAGAACGGGGACCTCGGTTTTGATGGAGAGATTTGTTTTCTACCTTTTTTTTAATTGTTTTTTTTTTTCTTTTCTTTTTTGTCTTTATTTTGGAATGGAGGGCCTCGCTGACATATGTGATGTTGTCCAGGTCATGTCGTTGCTACCTGTTCCTCTGTCTGAGGAAGGTTGAGAGAGCTGCTTTGACAGAACCTGTAAATCAATCCTGTTCTCTGGCAAACAAAGATTGATCCCATGGTGGCCTGATGGTTGCTGGGCGGTGGGATCCAGGTCGCAGATTTGAGTGGGATGATATCAGACAGATTCACGCCACCCAAGCCTGCTGGTTCAAAGAGGCATGAAATAAACACTAGGTCATTGCCAATAACAGAGGCAGCATAAGTACGCTTTCTAGCCTCTCCAGTGGACCTTCGGAAATTGGTATCGAAAACCTTGTTTATTCATTCATCTGAAAGTCCAGAGCTGTAGAATTAGTCATGAAACCCAAAGAATAGCCTAATACAGAATCAATAGTTGTGAAATTTGATCATAGATGAAAACTATATACACACACGTACATAACTGCAGTTATCAAAATGTTCATACGTCTGTAATTGAACAGCTGCAATTTAAGCATGTGACTAAAAATGCATCTTCACGACCTTGGCTCTTTTGCTTATTTTAATTATTGAAATATTTTCAGCATGTTTGACCTTTAGTTTGACTGGTAAATCTTTGTACGTCCATTTCAGAAAAGAGCATTTGTGAGAATTTCAGGTTGTGTTTTTAGACCTTGTTTACAGCAAACATGCAAAAATAATTAACTACACAAAGATATGCTGTCTTCATTTCCATCAACATCCAGAGGTAATTAATTTGTTTCATTGACGGGCGCTACGTGGAATTTCTGTCTTTTCTGTGGTTGTTAGTGTACACAGTCAGCTACATGTTGTTGAAAATGACATTGCTTTTATAATTATGCAAAGGCCAAAATACGTCTTTGCAACATGCTGAAAATGTTGAGTTTTGAAATCACATGGTAATTATAGTTTTACACACTGTGGCCTTAACTACTGTGGGCCATTATGGGGTGCACAAAAGTCATTCACAGAATCATTATTGCACCCTCTGAGATAGCGGCACAAAAGAACCCCACATGGAAAATTACATTTGAGACCTCTCATCTGCTATTTCATTACCTTGCTCTGTCTGATGGGTGAAATGGGTTCTCTTAATTTAAGGAGCTGGATTCCAGCTTGGTGAGTGGTTTATGTAATCTCACGGTAAGTGTAATTTCCCATAATGCCATGTCACAGCTACGACTCTGCTTAGCTACCGCATTCACTATTGGCCATCTTCACCTTACATCTTACAAATAAGACCATTTCTATGGTGTAGACCCAGCAAAGACAGAAGTATGCAATTATCTGTAAGCCACAAGTGTTTTTGTGGGTGACATTCATACCTTCTTCTGTCAGACCTAATTAGTTCTCAGATTCAAAGGCACTAAGAGACTGCCTTCATTGACAACTCTGCTGGGTTATTCACACATTTCACATGGCAGAAGCATCCAATGATGCCACAGAATGCAAAGGAACCAATCACTCAGAAGAGCTATGACTTTTATTTCTCTATGTATAAGTACAACTCGATAAACCTTAGACTCACAACAAATTTACCATTTAATCAAAGGGGGAGCTCTTGTATAATCATGATATTACTAAAGAGGAAAAGGACTACACATGCTTTTTTTTTCATTGCTAACTCTAATTTCTTCTGAAATTTATTATATTCCACAGTAACTACTAAACACATGCAACAATTTTGACTGAGTAAACTATAAATGGGCAATCTACAAATATATGCATCACACTGAAGAGCCATCTATTTGCATCAAAATAGCATTAGCATTAGCCTAGCAGTGCCATATTGGTACAACACCTGAACCGAACGCATCCACACTTCAACAGCACTTAGTCAAAGCAGACTCTGAGCTTGTTTTGCTAACTGGTGAGTGAGTACTAGCATCTGTTAGCATGTAGCCTCACGTGTTGTAATTATTTTTTTAAGCAAATGTACCAAGGTAGTATAATAGGCTACATCTGCTTCACATATCCAGGCGCGTGTGCCTGTGTGAGGATGCACGCACAGTCGCACACACAGTCAGTCTTCTCCCATCCCCATTTATTGATTGATCTAGTTTAACACTAACTCCTGGAACTAGAAACTATAGTAAAAACAAACAAATCCCAAACAGTTTATTTTTAGTCTCACTCACTGCTCTGTTTTGCTCCATTGTATGTTCAGAATTCTGAATATTTAGAATAACTCATACATATAGAACACTATATATATATATATATATATATATATATATATATATATATATATATATATATGCATCAGAAGTTAAACAGCTTTTTAAAAAAATGGAATTCATCCGATTACTTGATTAATCAATGGAAAAAATCTACAGAATACTCGATTAGAAAAAAAATTTGACAGTTGCAGCTGTAACTCTCTGTAACTAGATGAAAGGTATGGAAATTTTAAATTCCTTCTGTAATCTGCAATCGGCAGATCAAGTTTTTGGGTGATCGGTATCGGTGATTGGGCCAAAAAATGCTGATCAGTGCATCACTAATTTACAGCATTTATTCACCGGTTATGTGTTTTGATCTTGTTTTTCTCTAGATTAGTTGATTAGATTAGATCACATATACAGGAAATCCTTCCTGGAGTAAAATTCTGTGTTCTAAATGGGTTTAAGAAATGTATTAGATATATAAGTTATTATCAGATCCACAATTTATATCATATTTTTTTTTTGCCTTATTAAAGTGAATTCAATGGTGAAACTTCAGCAGTGCTGGCTTTTGCTTTATCACATTTGATGTGGTATTTGCATTGCTTCACTTGTCTCATTTTCTCTCAGGTGATGTTAAGCATCCTGAAGACAAATTTGATCGCATATTAGAAAAATCTCTGTAGTGGAAGAAATATTGATGGTTGTCTGGTGAAGAGTGAAAAATAAAACAAATGCAGGGATCAGTTCACTCAAAAATACTTTTTTTTTTTTTTTTTTTTTTTTTACTTTTTGAGTTATAGTTTTCACTTTGGTATTCTTGCAACAACGCCCTCTTTTTTTGTCTTATTCTCAGATGTTAAATTATGTACAGATGTAAGTTCCATTCTTCACTTCAGACATTTCAACTGTTGTAAGGTTTTTGCCGCTCACTTATTTTCTAATGTAAAACTGAAATGTTTTCAAATAAATTCCACTCCTGTTACATATGGCTGTCACATTATAACCTGCCTCTGTTTACAGGAATTATTTATAGTACATTTGCTGCAAAATTGTTTTCAAATATTCCAATACTTAATTTTTAGGACAAGACAAAGGTGAAGTATGCCACTGAAAAAAAAGTCCTACATTTAACATTTTATCACTACTTCTTTTTTTTCTCCCTGGTTTACAAATGTAATCTTAATAACATCAGAATTCTACTGCAATAAAAGTAAACTTCATGTATGTGAAAATTTAATTGAGTGAATGTTTCTGTTCATATATATATATATATATATATATATATATATATATATATATATATATATATATATATATATATATATATATATATATATATATATATATATATATATAGACTGTCCTACTTGTAAAGAACAGTTTTACTTGCTCACCTGTAAGTCAGTTTTGTGTTTGTGTTGATAGATTTTGGTTCTAGCAGGACAAAACAAAGAGTCCTTCAAGCTTCAGAATGCATGTGTTGCATCTGTGTCGAACCTTAAGCAAAGCAATACAGATTCTAGAGGAATTATTGATGGAATTCTTATACCAGCCTAGTCCAAATTCCTAGGCTGGTAGGTATATTTGACAGGTTCAGGTTCAAAGAAAAGTACAGATGCTTGCATTAAAAAAAAAAAAAAAAAAAAAACACAATCTGGAGAAGTAGACGTTTTTCCGTGTCTTGAACACGTCATTAAATAGACAACACTCAACTCTCACTCTGTCTGATTGTTCTGTTACATCTTTCACAAGCCCTCATTTATCATATGTGACATGCACTGCTCTTTACTTCAAGGGCTCATCTTTTCTATGTGTTAATTGTCCCACTGATGTAGGTTGAAACCAGACTTGAGGCTGGGAAGGTGTCGTAACAATAAGTATTAAACCTGTTGCTAAGAGAAAATATGTGTTAGTGATAAAATGACGGGAATAAAAGTGAGAAGTTATGAGAAAAATACTCAAAGTACAAATATTTTAATAATATATTTACATACAGCGATGGGGTATTTATTATTTCTCACATCTGTAGAGCTTTTTGTCTATTCTATTGTTTCTATCAGTATCATCTTCTTGTCATTTCCCAGTATGATGGTCACTAGAGAAAAAAAACACTCAAGTCAGTTAGTGTGGTGACCAAAGGCACAAAGTTATAAATAAATGCACAATTGAAAGTCATTAAAAAGCAGATACTACCTTATGTAAGTAATGAATAACCTTGCTTTGATGAGGATGTGCAGTGGTTTGTTAAGTAGACTTCGTGTGACAAAACTGGTATATCAGCAGTAATTCATGAGAACAAATCTGTCCAAAGCTGACCAAAATCCAGAGCTTTACATTTCAGATTTTCCACTGTAACTTAATGTTTGGAGAAAGAAAGTACCATGTTTGAGACTTATCTTGTGATGAAAATGTAAGCTGGGAGTGATTATGACTATAGTTCATCATTTGGTAGAGATGAGAGGAGCACGTCTAGAGAGTCCCAGCCTTTTAGTGGTCGAAATGGGAGGTTTTTTTTCCCCCTCCCTCATCAGTTTGTGAGTTCGTTCTGCAGTGTCAGCAGTCGGCACACAAAAACGGAATTCAGTAAAAGCTCTCCCTGCTCTCTGGGAGTTTTTTTTTTTTTTTTTTTTTTTTTCCTGAACAGCTTGCTCCCATCCCCCCTTTCCCCCTCATGAACTGACATGCTGGAAGAAACATATGCTACTATTCCCACTTCCTGACAGCTTGTGCTGCTTGAATAGGATCTTGCTCAGGGAGGAAGCAGTTGTCTGGAATGAGGGAAGAGACTGAGTATAGCCAGAAACCTCAATGAGTTTTCAGTTTGAGTTTTTTCTTTTATATATTGAAGTCATTTCAGCGAGGAATTAAGGAAATGAATATTGAAAAGTCAGTTTCTTTGCGTGTAATAGGTGTATGTAGGGAGAAAAGGATGAGAGAAGAATCTAGAAGCAGTGTAAAAAGCCACAGGGCACAGTTGTTAGATGGATCATGACCAGGTAGAGTTAAAGCTTCTGCAACATGCTGCAAAAGCAAAGCGAGAGTATGTCGTGAGTCAAAGTTTTCATTACAGACACTACTAAAGACAACTTACATGCACTGCACAAGCAATTGAATGACAATCATGATCATAACATCAGCTTTTACATCTATATATCAGCAAAAGGCCACAGTTTAAAGCTGAAGATGGTTGATTATTACAAAAAGTGAGAAGAACATAAACACTGTGTGCCGTATGGTGATACTTTTCAATCAGTGACCGTGAACAGGGACAAGTAGTGTGAAAAACATGCTAAATTAAAGTCACAAAAGTATTTTTTTTTTTTTTTTTACAATCAATATTTATGCTACTTGTGTTTATGCTGAAAAGAATATAAAGCAGTAACTTGTGCATTTTTCTTTCTAAAGAGGGCAAGACTTTACAGTGCATTGTAGCCCACAATAATCACAATATGAATTCTTCATCATATTATGCCTCCCTTGTATGAACATATAAAGTTGAATGAGCACAGAGCAAAGCAACACATCTGACTCTACAGTGTCCATATGGTCCTGATAATATTACTGTTTCCATGTTAACTAACTGAAGCAGAATGACTTCTGTAACATTTTACATTTTGTTTGTTTTCATGTCAGTGCAGTGAAATAAACCACAAGTTGGAATCATAAGGAAGTGCTGCAAAAATATGCAACAGTAGTTTTAGTTTTGATCCCAAATGCAAATACCAGTTTTCCTAAACATACTGTACTATGTCGAGGACTAAAAATAAAGTAAGTAAATAAATATGGAAAGATGTTAGTCACTAGTGTAAGTAATAACAATACATTTTATTTGTATAGCGCTTTTCATGGCACTCAAAGACTTTACATCAAGTAAAAAATAGAACAATAAGAGTCTGACTACAATGGGGGAAAAAAACCAATGGAAAATAGATCAATCACACATTAAAACAGACAGAATAAAAGTAATCCAACATTAAAAGCAATCTTGAATAAATGAGTTTTTAAAGGGGATTTAAAAGTGTTGAGGTCCTAAGAGTGACATATGGTTAGGGGGAGTGAGTTCCAGAGGTTTGGGGCGGCTACAGAAAAAGCCCCGCCCCCCAGGTTCGGTGCTTGGTTTTGGGCGGCGGGGCGAGAAAGTGGGCAGAAGAGGATAAGTCTTTATTCATACATTAATTCATAATTACACTCACATGCTCATCAGAGTCCACATCACTCCTCAAATTTATTTTCCAGTTTGTTTTATATATTATCTGATTCGTGTGTACTTTTTTTTTTAAATGCCTTTTTTGTATTTATTATTCAAATGCGAGCCTTTTCTGTGTTTCTGGTCTAACTGTGCTTTACCCTATGGGGATTCTAACAAATAAACTAGAAGGCCAACGCTGTGTGTGGTAGTTTTGCGAATCATGTGAAATCTGCAATGTTGTCCAATCACAAATACATCATTATCAGTCATTACCATGTTAAATCACCAATTATCATTTACACATGTTGTGTACTGATATCATTATCAGTACACAACATGTTGAAAATGGAAAATCTCTGCTGTGACCTTGACGCGAAAATTCAATATGGCGTCAGACCAGAAGTACAGAGTCGATTTGGCTGAAATTCAGTTTGTTTCATCCTTGTATCCGTCTCCTTGTACAGAGCATTTCAGAATGCTCTATCAAGAATTGGTGATGCCAGAGTGCGAACAGTGGAAATGTGCAAGCACACAGAGAAACAGACAAACCATTAAAACAACATAACTTCGCAAATCTCTCATTTGCGAAGTTAACAAACAGATCTGTTACTCTGCTAACTTGTCTGCCATCCTCAAACGCTGTGCCTTCATCTCGACAGTCTTTTTTTCTGCATATATTTTTTTTATCTTCATGATTTGCATACCAGTGTGCTTGAATTGTGTTGCTTTCCTTTCATAAAACTGAAAAGATTGATAGAATTCATATAATATACACATCTACATACGCTATATCTGCATTTAATGAATAAATCACTGCTGTCGTTGTTTAACCACCTTTTAAAAATAAACTCTTCAGTGATTGTGTGCAGAACGTTTTCCCTTTATGAAGGCCAGTCAGTCCATGCTGACCACACCACTACTGAATCTCATTTTACCACAAACATGCCGTGCTATTGCCCAGTAAAATGCCATGATACGTCACATCTGTAGTTTCATGAAAGGGTAGCATGTAATAACTGTTTCTCATAATGCTACATGTTGTGCTTCTCATACTATCACAGCCTGGTTGTACAGTCTCTAGTATAGTGCCTGCAGATTGACACAGGAGTGTTCTGGTCTGGTCTATAACTGTGTGTGATGACGACTTTCACAATGTACATTTGAGAAACTGTAAAATGCACAAAAGACTGCTTCATAGATTGTGATGTCAGCCAGCTTTCTCTCTTTCTTTCTCACCACAATAACCTGAGAGAAACTGTTAACTTGTTAAAATCATAACATGTATTGTAAATCATATCAACGACATTCTTGGCGATGTCTAAGCTTGTTTGGCAGCTTGTGTTCCATGTTGTGCTCTGAGCTAGTAGCTAGAGCAGTGTGGACACTGTTGCCCCCTCCCCCCGCTGTTGCTGTGTTTTGTGTTGTGATTTTTTTTTTTTTGTTTGTCTATTGGGATTTCCAGGTCTCTCCCTAGTCTGCTCCAAGCTTCAGCTTGGAGAGCCCAATCGCCACGATTGATCCCAGCAGTTGGAGCGGCAGCGAGAGCCCTGCCGAGGACATGGAGAGGATGAGCGATACGGCAGACAAGCCTGTTGACAATGATGCTGAGGGGGTGTGGAGCCCTGACATTGAGCAGAGCTTCCAGGAGGCCTTGGCCATTTATCCTCCTTGTGGACGCAGGAAGATCATCCTCTCTGATGAAGGGAAGATGTATGGTGAGTACTGATGGTACATGCGTACGTGGAACCCAAGTATTCTGTGCATTGTGGGACACATGATGGTCTGCTTTTGCAAGTCAACTCAAAGTATATATATATGTGTGTGTGTGTGTGTGTGTGTGTGTGTGTGTGTGTGTGTGTGTGTGTGTGTGTGTGTGTGTGTGTGTGTGTGTGTATAAAATCAATTTTATTTATAGAGCCCCAAATTACACCAATGTCAGCTCATAGATCTTTACAAAAAAATAAATAAATAAACCACAGAAATAGATAAAGTCCTGAGTATGCCCTGTCCTTAGACCCTCCTTCTCAGCATGAAAAAACTCCAAAACCCAGTGGGGAAAAAGAAGAACTCTTAAGAAGAACCACACTGAAGCAGACATCCAGTCCCACGGACAGACAGGCTATAGATGAATGTCCATTTGTAGATGAAATGAAGGAGGGGGGGGCAGGTCCATCCATCAGTTTCTCCATATATGAATGAAGAGTTCAGGCGCAAAACAACATAAACACCAAACCCAAAAAAATGTGTTACATGCAGCTACCAAAGCCTTAACATGTCTACTTCATGAGAGTCATTTTCTGCAAAACCCTGTTACTCTCTTGACTAACGCTCCCTACACTGCGATTGTTTGCAAAACCCAGTTAACGCCACCACAGTTTCAGTGCAAAACCATGTAGCATTGCACTTCAGATCACATGTCGCACATACAAAATGTAGACTCCATGGTCTAAAGTGAGGATTCTGCTCCGTTTATAAACCTAATAATCATCAACGTCATGAAGAACTTTGACCAAACTGTTGAGAGAGTAATGCTTTCATCCTCTGGTAAATGAAAGAGACGCCAGGTAGAAAATTCAGGCCACTCATTCATGCCAAAGAGAGTTAACTCATTCACTGCCATTGATATTAATGTATGTCAAAAATAGAGAAAGACACCGGTGAAATAAAATCAGCTGTAGAGAATCAGAGCAGACCAAGTGGTGAACGACGCAGCCCCGGTGAGTTTGAGTCCAGTTCGTTCAAAGCCCCAGTGTGTTCTGGTCCGATTCATTGAGGTCCAGTTGATCTGATGAGCTGGTCTATGGGTGACGGAACACTGTGGGTGATGCTCATCACTCGGCCCACTTTGATTCTCTCTAGCTGATTTTATTTCACCGGTGTCTTTGTTTCTTTTTCACTGATCCAATACGCTTTTTTTTTTTCCTTCTCTGCCTCAGCTTTTTCTGGTTCCATTTCTGTCCACCTAGTTCATCTTTTCTCTCATTCTTTTACATCTAATCACATGTGTCAAGTTACAGATGACCATGGACCTCTACACAAGCAAAAAAAAAAAAATACATACAATTTTATAACATGAACTGTTTCCTTAACACTTGACGGATTTGCCTGGTTTTCCAAACAAAGGTGTTATGGATATACTGGGGTTTGCACCTAAATTAAATCAAATCTGTTTATTAGTGAGTTTGTTCATAAAAGATGATTTCCCAAATTTTAGCATTTTGTTCACTCACCCCTAAAGTCGTAGTTTGACCTGATGTAAGACAGGTGAAGCCATGAAGTACAGTTGAATAAAAATCAAATGTTCATAGAAAATGTGTGAATAGTACAGTGATTCCAAGGACTGCTGCAGTCTAAAGGCTTACATTTAGCACTTAAGTCATCGTGGTCCCTAATTGAACTAAGTTTTATTTTTAAGCTCTTTAGTTGTTGTTTATTTCTCTTCTGCTCTAGCCTTTCCACATGTTTCACACAGACATGGGAAATTTAATTTGAATTTTCCAAGCAAACCATTCCTGTTCAGAATTATGCCACTCTGTGTCCTGCTCACTTTGCTCTGTACAATGATAAAAGCATGAAAATGACAAAAAAATAGTTGTAATTGTGAAGAGCATGTGTTTTGTGACATGATGATTATATCATCATGTCACAAAATACACAGTGAATTCTTTTTATTATTAAAAAGTCATTTTTCATTCATCTGAAAGGTGCTGTGCAGACTTTTTAGTCGTGCTGAACTGCTAATACTGGTGTTTTAAACTGGTGTTGAATTTTGGCAATGCTTGGATACTTTATGTAAAAGCTAGTGTCAATGTATATTATTAGGACATGTCTTATAACACTGGTTTGTGAATAATTGTCTGGAATAAAAGAGAAATAGAAGCAGCAGTCAGACATTCAAATTAGTTTTCACTTTAATTTTCATGCCATTTACTAAACTACACTTACAAAAGGACTTCATGAAGTTTGTCTCATTTCAACTTTGCACCCTGTGAGTTGCTGTGTTTAAAAAAAAAAAAAAAAAAAAGAATGCAGAGTTGTGAAGAGGATTTGCTCTTCATTCATTAGCTTCAAAACAAATGCACGCCTTTACCAGAGTTATGTCCTCATGACAGTAGAGGAAGTGCTCATGGGAAGCAGAGTCTTTGTCTCTTAAAAAGACTGAAAATGTCACTGCAATCCACTTTAAACAAATTCTTTGTACAGCACCTTTTAATATTATTTCAGTTTTATGCATCACCATTCTCTTAGTAAGTTATCCTGTTCATTTTAGATGAATTAATTCTTCCTTAATGAAGGTATTTAAATCAATAGCCACAATTTTTTTTATTTTTTATTTTATTGCAATATGTAAACAAAAACAAAACCGCACATTTGCTCAATATAATGCAGTCCTGTTTATGATTCCTGATTGTTATTAATTTAAATATATTGAATAAGAGTCAAGTGAATGATATTGTCACAGTTTGTCAGTTGCAAATTAATCTGTTTCCTTCAGTGATGGTAGCCATACAAACACTATTCTGGTTCGCAGAAGTGCAAGTTTAGAAGTAAAGCAGCATGAACTATTAGTCAGTAGCAGATGGTACTGTGGCTGCTACCAGCTGTGCCCCCTCCTCTCCCTCCTCTCCCCCCATTCCTGGCTGGGTGATGTCATGGAAAGAGGGAATATTTTCTCTCTGTGGTGTTGGACTGTCTCACAGCCTGTCAGTGTCAAGTGAAAGCAGAAAGCTCCTTAGAGCATTCGCTTGCAGCTGTCATGTGACCCCTTCGGCCAAACAAAATGTAAATTCTAGGAGTTGCAGTGAAACCCCTCAGCTGCCACTACAAAGATGTGGGCTGAGACAACAGGACCCTCTGCTCTGTCTCTTCCTCCAATTCTCCAGTCCCCATACAGACCGATGCTGCCAGAAAAGCTGGCCCTCTGCTGATGATTCTTTCACCAGATATGCACAGGCCTCACTATTAGTTATCTGTGTCATGGAAATGTTCTGGTTTTTTTGGTCGATTGTTTGTGGAAAAGTGTTACTCACATGCATCAATGTATAGTTTTTACATCACAATGTAAGAAATTAATTACATGTCTTGTATTAATTAGTATACATAAACCAAAAAAAAAGACAAAATTAATCTAACTTAATGAAAATGGCTCACTCAATGTAAACGGTATACATTTGTTGACTCTTTTCCTGGACTAAGAGAAGTGGCATGTATCCTGTAATTGTTGATTTTATAAAATTATGTTGAGAGTTCTGCTGTAGTTGTGTGACATGTACTTTCAGATCTGCTGAAGGCACACATGCACGATTAAATAGAGGTTTATCCTGCCAGATGTGCCCTGTGTCTGGTCACATATTGTCTCTCCAGTTGTAGAATCATTGTTTTGATGGTCCTTTTTTTTTTTCCCCCCCTGCGAAGAAATCACAATTGTTAGACACAAGAAGCGGAATAGTATTAACAGCGGACATGTGGCTTTGTCAGTGTTGCTTGGCGTCTTCTGTTATCAGAGTTAATAGGACTGAGTAACAGTGAACAGATTGAAATCAGGCTGGTGAATGGATGCTTTTTCTGTGGACAGCCTGCAACTGTCCAAGTGCCAATCCCATCATGCCATGAACTGTAACAATCCCACAAAGCCAAGAAGCCACGAAAGGTAACAAGGGTCTTTTCTTGTAGACAACAAAAACTATGCATTGCAATGAATTTCGGTTGGTTTGATGGCTTGTTATTGTTAATGTATGTTTGTGTAGCCTTGTGTGTGAATACTAGAGCGTCCACGTACCATTAAAACATAGTTAAAGTACAACTGATAGAAATTATGAACTGATTGTGAATTAAATTATCGGTATGGAAATCATTTGATGGTTGACTAAAATTAGTTTGACGGCCCAATTTCCTTTTATGTAAAGGTGTTTGGTCATCCTGTTGTTGACCTCTGCTGTAAACAAATAGTCCTGCTGTCTCCAGAACAATATTATATTATCACATTCTACTGAAAGAATATAAGTCCATTTAAATAATATACACCATTCCATATATGTTTTTTGCAAGTTGGATATCTATTGAAAGCCTTTTTAATTGTAAAAATGTGTGCTTTATTTATTTTGTTGGTGTGTAAAAATTGTGTTGTATTGTATTGTATTGAAAAAAGGTTATTACATCTTCTACAGATAATGTTTTGTATGATTTTGCCTCATTGCAGCTACACTGGTGACTGGTGAACCAAAATAAATCCTACTTATTATACTGAGTGACACAGAGACAACTTTCAGTAATACAGTTATACAGATCCAGTTCTATCTATTAAACTCCCAAGCATTAATGCATGCCCTTAAAAAATATAATGGTACTTTCTGTGGTCTCTTCCTTGTTTGGATACTACAGATCTACTTTCATCAGGTACTTCTTCCCCTCAGGGAAAAGTAGACCTTGAAGTGTTCCTCTTAGCTGCTACAAGGCACTGATTTGTCTTAACCATCATGTAATTTACCATATAAGAGGGAAGGGTTTGACTGACCTAAGACATACTTGTAAGACACTGATCCAAGTATAGGTGATGCCAGCAGCAGATAGACAAGATGTAAAATGTCTCATGGCATCTGAGATGAAAGTTTGCTACAAGGAGACAGGTATTTTGTAGCTGAGAGACCCTGGGGATGGCATAGTGTTCATACACAGAGCTCATCACAAGAGGAGCCGCCCTGAGTGCCCTTAAGCGCTTTGTTATCCCGGGGTAGAGTGCAGTTAATTAGCAACAGTCTCTATAGCAACTGTGTTGCGGTACAAAACAATTTCTAATTTCTGCTTCTTAGCTTATTGTGGTGTTTACCTAAAGTGTTTCAGTGTACTGCTACCAGTGTTGGCAGGCACTGCGCCTATTCTGGGTCTAATTGTGACTGCAGTTGAAGATGCTACATCTGCATCACCTTCCACTTTCTGTGTGGTAGTTTACTTGGGAAAATATTTTAAAAAGTAAAAGGAAATAGGGGCACTGGCCTCTAGCCAAAGGCCTAAGTCTCTGCACTTGCATAATTCACCTGCTGTGCTAGGCTGCATTCATTTATTCCTGAAATAGAGTTGATAAATGAAACAACACGCCTCACTCAAATTGTATGTTTATTCATTGGTTTATGTATTTGTACTTACCCTGGAAGCTAAATGACATTTGTGAATTTTGCCCTACCTTTACAAAAAACCCAAAGAAATCATGTTTATTCCATTTAGGGATAAAGAAAATGTAAAAATACAACACATACATACTATCGCCCTATTTGTGGTGCTGTGCTTGGTTTGGGATCCTCGGAGCTGAAACTGTTTGTTGCCTTTTACACCTGAAAGGAAAAGTCTTGTAGTTACTAAACAATAAAAGTAATTTTTGATGTATACTATGACAATATTTACTAAATAACTAAAACTCTTATTGTCATGAATAACAGAAAAATCCCCAGTTTTATAAATCTTATTTCCAGGCAAAATACAGTTTCTAGAATATTCTAGAAGATACAGTATGGCTTATTTTAATATAGTTCTTCTAATATAGTATATAGGTTTTTCTTGCTGTGCAAACATCTACAGATGTAACTATTTCTCAATTAATTGCTCATATTTATTAAAGTCATAAACTGAATCAGCCGAACTGTGAAAAACTGAACGGCAGACAGCAGGACGTTATGCCCCCATTCTCACGTGTTTCTTGATGTAAAGCTTTTCCTGTTGTTTGCTCTGCCATCTTGTCAGTGATCTAGCCCAGACCCCTCCTGTGGGAACTAAGTGGCACTTGGTTTGCAGAGATGCCAAGGATAAGTTAGATATAATGAGCAGACCTGGCTTGCCCCCGATGGCCCGGCACAGTGCTCCTCTGGGGCTCGTCTCACCAGGCCGAGCATGCTCTGAGACAGAGCGAGCGGACCTGATCCTCCCTGCTGGGCAGATAATGAGGAATTCTGGGATCAGCTCAGGCTCCCAGAGTCACCTGCATTCACTCAGAATGGAGTGTGAGGAACTTCATTGCAGGAGAGGCATCACACACCTCCAGAATAATCCCTCATTTGTTCCCTTGCCATTGTAAGTGTAATACTACCGTTTTTTCACACACATGGTTGTGAAAAAAGTCCAATTATTTGATTTCTTTCTGAAAAGAGTAACTGTCAAAAGTGTAAATAGTACTGATGCAGGTATGGTGAAGGAAGATAAAACTAATTCTGAATAAGAATCTAAATTTTAAGGTTGGAGTTATTTACTGGACATTTGTTCATCACTGGTTGCTATGGAGATGTCTTAGACCCCTTTCAACCTGACAGAGTGATAGAAGATCAATTATCCTCTTGCTTGATCTGAATGAACCTCCTTCAGAGCTGAAATAATTATTTTATTGACATTAATAGAAAAACTACATGACACAGAACCCAGCTTATCTTAAAAAAATGAGTTAATAACACACCGTGTCAAAATAAACTGTAGTGCAACTGTATTAGATCTCAATTCTATTTAAGGTGATTGAGGATTATACATTTTGACAGTAGTGTGTTAATCTTTCATGACAACATGCATGGCACTCACAAGTTGAAGCTAGTTTAGTTAAAGGAATTTATTTACTTTACTTTATTTCTATTTATTTAGGAATTTGATGATGGAGTGTAACATAACATAGCCCCTCATTTACAATATTGTATTGTATAAGCAAGGCTATGTATTTTGTTTGTTCAAAACTCTCTTTATGTCAAATTGGAGTATAACAAAAGTCTGACTGATATAAAGAAATACAAACAAATAAGAAAAACCACAAAGAAACAAAACTATGGCATCTAGGAAGTGAAACATCTACTGTACCATCCACAATGAACCAGTGTGTGCTACAAATCTTTGTGGACAAAGTATTAATTAAATATTGATGCATTGTTTTTGAGAATCACTTCAGTATTGCAAAACATAAGTGTTTCCTCTGTATTCATTTATCAGTGATGCAGCACCACAGCAAATATAATGTATAAACTATTATATCATTAGCTCTTTTCCTGTTTGAAGTGGTTTATCATTGTTTTACAGTATATCAGTATCATCATAATAATTGTATTAGCCTTGTGCAATAACTGAGTACTGTTTTACTGTGCTCTCACTTTTTATCTTTATTTTATTCTTATTTTATTCTGTTTTTATTTTATTTATTTCTGTAAAAGCTGCTGGAAATCTAATTTCCCCAAGGGTGCCATCCCAAAGGGATCAATAAAGTCTGTCTAAGTCTTTAAAAACTACATATGTTACACTTGGTGTGCATTGATATTTTTTAACCAATAATAAACGACACCAAGTGTGAAAATGAAATGAAATGGAAAAAATTTGGATTGAGGACTTATTCTGGCAAAACCATTGCTGTACATTCAAGTAATAAACCTTTTCATGATGTTTAATTCCCATTGCACCTCTCACTTGGTAAATGAGGATGAATGAAATACCGACATGGGTCTTAAATCTAGAGTATATAAAATAGACACTGTAAGTGGCCTGATCTAGTCAATTTTACCGTTTTACTTTGCTTCATTCACTGGCTACGTATCTGTGTGTATTTCTTTGGCTTTGCAATTGTAGAATTAATGAAACTCAGCCCCAAAATGGATTTACATTTAGAGCTCCCCTCCCCTGTTGCTGAGCAGCAGAATTGATTTTGAAGTGCATATTATTTCATGGCAGTCTGTTCAGGGGGCAGACATGAGATTCCTCTCTCCTACCCATACCCTTGTGTTGTTGGGGCTCGATGCCCCACAGGGCTGCTCACTGTGAAGAGTGTAGATTGAGGGCCACAAAATGTGAGCAGCAATGATGCTGACCAGGCTGTGGATTGGATTCTGAGAGGTTATAATGGTGCAAATGAGAGCATACATTGTGGCTGGAAATATGGCTGTCAAACTAATAAAATTTAATTGACAGTTTGACTTTTTTCTGCTGATTTTAAGCCACTACTGTAACCTAATGATAATTGTATATAATTGTACTGTATTGTATATAATATATAATTGTATATAAGCAAACCTCTTTGACAAAAACAAGGTGTTTAACAAGATGTAATTGGTGGTCAGATGGCATTAAATAACAGAAGAAAACGGAGTCACTGAAATTACATGATATGTTAGAGGTCATGATACAGGCACATCAGCATGTTGTTTTTATTCATATGGTGAGTCCTTCTTTATACTGAATAAATGTCATAACATTTACATTTATTGAGTGACTTTACTGAAAATTCAGCATCTATTATTTGCAGATACTAGACTGTTTGCTATGGACCAAGTTCAATGTTATTTATTGTCACATAATTGATTTCTTTAGTACGTAGCTGTTTAGTGAGTGAGACAGTGCACATGACAGTTAATATTGTGAAATAAGCCACTTCAGGATGATCAAGACTGGATCATCTTATCACCCTGTGGAGGTTTGTTTCACAATGGTGACTGACTTCTATTCCTTACTTATCACACTTCCAGTGACATATAACAAAAACACAACATAAATCCAACTATTTTCTACTATAGGTTAAATCTTTTCATTTTAACCATGAATTCAGAAATAGGTAACAGTGGTTTTGATAGTATTGTAAAATGAGTGTATTCATATTTTTTCAAACCCCTAGAAGTCTTGGTCAATTTGTGTTTTTTTCACTGTCAGAGCTGTACTGTTGAGGCCAAACGATCTGGTCAGTGCGTCTGCTTTTGTGTTTTCAGACAATGTCTGTGTCAAAGTGTTTGCTCTGAACATTTGGAGAGCAGGCCCTGGTTCTTTGCCTGCCTGAATCAGGAGTACATGGGGTGTGTCCCTGCTCTGAGGTCTGTGTGAGGCCCTCTGAGCCAGGCTTCTGGTTTCAGGTTGCATGTTCCCAATAGGCTGCTTTTGTTTGACTAAAACACAGTGAGACTCTAGGCTTCTTAAAGAGGCAGTGTCGTTTTTGTGTTCTCATCAAGAAATCATCAGTTTCATGCTGATTACGTCATATTGCATTGATGAAACACTTTTATTGTGATGAGATCATTTCATACTGATGGGACCATTTTATGTAATCAACATATGAATGGGATTTCAATGCCAGTATTATTCTGCCATCCAGAGCACAGGGACTACTCTCTGGTGCTAACAAGGACTGTCATCTCTTTCTTTGCTGTTTGTGTGTAGAGAAGGGATCTCTCACCACTGAACAGCAGCTCTAAAAACAGAGAAGCACAAAGGATGTGGCCATGAAATCATGGTGCTCAACACAGTGTTATTCTCTGACCCTAATATGCTACATGATTATTCCTAGGAATTCTGAGTTTCATGTTCATTGTGTTGTAACTGTCAGAGATATTTTCAGTGTTGACTGTTTGGGACCTTTTCTCTCTGAAAAGTCAGATTCAATTACAACTTTTGAGTCAAGGCTCCCTCGGCTTGTCTTCATGATTACAATAGAAAGTGAGACAGAGCAGCCCATCATGAACTACAAAGTTTGACTTTTCATTTATACATATCGTCCGCAGTCAACATGTCTTCCTTTGTACTCGGATGCTGAATTGATCCTGAGAGATTGAAAATATTGATTTGACTCAGTGTCTTACTTTGTTGTGGAAAAGGGAGGCAATGCACCTCCCTGACTGTTAGCGCTATGTTCACACATCGGACTTGCCACACAGCCAGTTCCTCAGGAGACTCATAATTACAGCCGTCCTTTCAGATTAGTCCAGAAGCCTGTCCAACTGTGGCTTCACTCCCTGGCCATTTATTTCATCCCTTTCCCTCTCCTGAGAGACACACCTCAACACAATGACCAGGCCAGCCTCTACAATAATGTATGTGATGATAAACACAGTGGCTCCTAATTGATAGAGTGATTCAGACAAGGGCTGGCTGTGCAAATTGGTCCCCTGTGAGTATATTGCGCAGAGTTGGGACTAGCGGGTTTCAGCTCTGGCCTCGTTTGAGAAGCATAGAGCAGAGAGAGAGGAAATAGAATGAGCTGGACCTGCTGAGTGATAAAGAGGCTGTCTTTTCCTCCTCAGCCCTGTCTGAATACAGGCACAGTTCAGCAGAGGTTGGCTGCTGTAATCCTCTCAGTGTCTCCAGGAAGGCTCAGGTTAGTGACCTGCTGCTTTGTGATGTCTTGTAAGATTTTGAGAGAACACCTCACCTTTAATCCCCCACTGTTAAACTAACACATTAGCTCAACCGCTCCTGACCCAGTCCATGCAATAAAGCCTTTTATCCAGCTCAATAAGGTCATCTGAAGTTAAGTATTGATTTCTTTTGGTGTCCAGTGAAAAAATGGATTTTTAAAGAGCTGTTAATTACAGTTTCACACAGCATTATAAAAAGAACTTAATTTTGCTGTGGCTGGAACATTTCTGCAGCTCACAGTGCAATGAAAGAACTTACTGAATGAATTTTCAGATATTATATCTGATCAGATTTGTGATACGCTTTGCTGCCTTGTATTTGGGTCCAGATCTGCAATAACACAATGGAAAATTGCTTTGATTCAGCAGGATGATGTTCTGTTTTTCTTCAGTTCCATTCTATGAGGCCAAACCACAGTGGTTCCCTATGTGAATAAATAACACATAATAGACAATAGAAATTCTATTTCAATCTATGCTCCATGAAGAGATACTAGATGGAGAAATAGAAAGTAATACCATCACAAGATATGGAAGACTTCCTGTCAGAAAAACAATGTTAGCCTTATTTGTCTTTTATTTGAAAGTTGAAAATAAATAAGCTGCTCTTAATTGTAGGCTTTCCTGTTTTTAAGTCTCTGCTTTTCTAAATAAGTCTCTGGATATGGAAGGAACACTCATACATGAGGCCAGAAGTGTTAGAACCAGTGACAATTTTATGAGACACCGTGTAAATTGTTGTGTATGTTCAAAGATTACTGGAAAAATAACATTTTACTGCAAAAAATGTTGGAATGTTAGAACAACAGAAAATCCAGTAACCATTACCTCATGCACTGCAATAAGAAACATGAAATACATTTTATATATAGATGTGCATGTGGAAGAAAAGGACATGTGCAGCTGTGTTAAAGGCATAAATGCAGTGTAATGAGAAGATGTACTTTTCCATTTTAGCCTCCAGTCATTGGCATGGTTTGTGTTTGTGTGTAGGAGGAGGGATTTCTATTGTATCTCAGAGAATTGCTGGTCATTGTGGCGTCATGCATATTTGTCTGGCCTTGAAGTCTTTGTTTATGGACCCAAGCATTCAATGTGGCAGGGACAGAAATATAGGAAGTTAAAGCACGTTTAATAAGTACTCGGTGGACCAGAGTTAGACGTTGTGATCAGCAGACATTATTGTCTAACTTTCACAACAGGTTTTTGTTTTGTACTTTGTCTGTCTGTCTGTCAGATGGCTGTCCATCTGTCTGTCCATTCGATGATAGAATTACACAATATGAAGAGTGCATTGAAATATCTGCACCACATTTATACTCTGGATACATCTTGGCACAGAGCAGAAGTCTATTGAAAACGGCTGACCATGACCTACTTTTTCAAGGTCCAGTGGTCTTGTGCTGTTATAGTATTTGAGGACGTTTACATATAAATATGCATATAGTATTTGAGGAATTTTAAATATAAATATGCATATAGTATTTGAGGAATTTTAAATATAAATATGCATATAGTATCTGAGGACGTTTAAATAAAAATATGCATATAGTAACTTTTACACAAAGACAATCTAATCTAAATTATAAGAAGACAATGTTGCATTTTGTAGACTTAGTATAATATGAATGTAACCATTAACTGGTTAATATTATAAAATAGTGTAAAAGTTCAACCTTTGAAAATTGCTTGTTGTTCTCCAACCAATAGTTGGATACCTAAACATATTTACTGTCATATTTATTTTTACTCATTATTTTTAAGTACAAATAAATCCTTGTTGAATGTGCTGAACAGAGATGTTGGAGCTGCACCTTCCCCTGGAAACACCTGCAGCTGCAGACATTTTATATTTAGCTGTAATTGTGTAAGCTTCCCCAGCTGACATACAGTATTGTGTTCTTACCATGGCAGTTGTTCGCGATTTGTTCCTGTGAAATTATTCATCAAACAGAGCCATGTTGTTAGTGTAGTCTTTGGCCTCTAAGCCAGGGCTAACATAATGCTAACCTGATATCACAGATTGTTCTCTTCTGAAAGGGCAATGTCAATTTTTTTCTATCAAAGCCACACGGCGCAGGTTTTCCTCCACTTGGCAAGTGGTGGTTTCCCATTGATACTGGAAGTAAAAGGCTTCCTGCCCCAGCCTGCTATTCCCAAAACCTGGGACGAATGCCTTCATATTGTTGGTTTAGGCTATTGTGATGCTAATGCCTGCCTGAGACCCTTGAGTCATCTATCACGGATGACAGGAAAGCTGGAGCCATTGTGTTGGCCCACTACACTCTGATGCACACCCACACATCCACACACAGAAATAAACATATACTGCACCGTGAACTTTAAATAAAAAAAAAAAAATGGGAAGACAATGTTACGGAGCCTTTGAGTTGGTAAACTAAAATAATCCACCTTAATGATTGGCTTGATAAACTGAAGGATGATTGCTGATTATTTTTTAATTAGTTTTTGTTCTAATGTGATGTAATGATTCCATTTTTGCATTTCTATGTATTGTTTTTAGTTTTAGCAATTACTATCATTAAAAACAATGTAAACAAATATATTTCCTCTATAATACTTTGATGGTTATTTTCTATTCAAATAACTGAGTTGTGCAGTACATAAAACGTAAGTGCCATACTTAAGAAACACAAAAATGTTAGTTATAATTGCTACGCCAACCAAAATATCTAGTGTACACACTTAGTGAATAAAATGTTTGAGGATAACATCGTGACAAAATATGAAAAATGGATGATTACTGATAATCTTTATTTAAGCTATTATTTGATTTGTGGTATTTAGTTTATATTTATGGTGTATCCTTGGTCCTTTACAATAGAATAAGATTAAATTACTACAACTGTTTGTGGCAGTGATTCCCAACTCTTTTTTTTTTTTTTTTTTTTTGGCTCAGTACCCCATTTTAACATCATACATTTCTAGCGACCCCTAGATATTCAAAACATAGAGGCAGTCAGTACAGTTTCTATTTATAAGGCTGATAATCGATACTGAACAAATAACTCAAACGATGAATTATAAAAAAGCTGCAGCATCTGAAACTGACCACAGTGAATATTTGACAGATAAAAACAGTACCACAGTGCTTCAGTTTCAGCTTCACAGTTTGTCTTTTTGTGGATTGTGCTCTGTCAACTTGCCACATATCTTTTTATTATTAAGTTTTCATTTTATTTTTTATCCATTGCTAGAAATTTCAGGCAACCCTATTTGAATTCCAGGTGTCCTCAAGGTTGAAAAAAACTGGTTTATTCTATAGTGATACGTTTCTTTCTGAGAAAATCAAAAATGTAAAGTGTTTTTGGTGCCTGCTGTAGAAATTGAATCCATTATTATTATTATTATTATTATTATTATTATTATTATTATTATTATTATTATTATTATTATTATTATTATTATTATTATTATTATTATTATTATTATTATTGTTGTTATTATTATTATATCTAATGGTTAAATCACTGTAGGAAAACATGCTATAAGAGTTCATAAACCTGTTGTTTGATATCTTCCCTTGTACTTGCATATTGATCTTTTTACACAATTCCAGTTTGATCACTGTTGCAACATGTGACTTGAAGGGTTAATGATAGATCTGTTCTTTAGTCGGGCACTGTCACGTGACTGTTCTGTGAGGCTGCCTTGTCAGGCCCTGAAGAGAAAACAGTGGTTGAAGCCACACACGTAGGCAATCTGCCGAGTGATTCTGGGCCAGGCCGAGCGCCGTCTCATGGCAGAGTGCTGGGCCAGATGTGACTGTGGTTGTGCCTGCATTAGACAAAAAAAGTGCTGTTACAGGAAATGGATGCTTTTAAAAAAAAGAGGAAAGGGGAAAAAAACTGGAGCAGAGCAGTAAACTATTGTTGTTGCTACTGGATGGGGTTTAAGCAAGCTGGGTAATTTTTTTAAATATGCTATTACGTAAATTAGTTTCTGTTTGTTACACAGGTGCATGAAGGCTTTGTTACTTGTTTGGGAGACAAACCTTTGTGTCCACATGAATAGTGAAGATGCAGTACTTACATCTACCATCGTGAACATTTAGTGAGAAGAAAAAAGCCATGAAAATAGTTAATGGGTGTCACCAGAGTTCACCATATTAACAAAGGCCTTTCTGTGTCCAACCACTTTGAAGACATAAAAGCACAGATGACTTTTTCTCATATATCAATGTACTTGATTATTGTAAGGTAATAACCAATATTATCAATTTAAAGACAGCTTTCTCATTCTCACATTTGCACATTTTACATTCTGTTGGTGTTTTCTCACACCATCTGATGTTAACTATTTCCAGCACAAACACAATAGACCTTGATAAGAGAACAGTTCCCCCGCTATCTAAAATCTTCAACTATAAAGGTCAGGTTTGGGTTTCAGTCTCTCTGAATTGAAGAACAAAGGCTTTTATCTACACCCACCATTTTATATTGATGTTCTGTGATCAGGCATGGTGTAATTGCTGGCGAATAGTCAGGCTGTACCAGCCTCAGTTGACCAGATGCAATATAAGTCAAGAAAATGTCATGTTTGTAATAAACTGCTTTGGTCTTACTTCTGGTGTAGGTAATTTTGGCACATTTTTGTCCTGCTGTAAATAATACAGTTTCTGATATTGTAAGGGAATTCACTTTAGAACAAAAATGTATCAAGTCACCCTTTAGTATCTTTAAAAGCTCTAAGTTGAAGTGAAAAATGTTTGAACATCATGATTTTAGTCTGAGAAAGGTTTTATAAAGTAGACTGAAGTAGACAATAATTGCTCTCCTTTTAAAAGTATTTTTGGCTTGACTGAGGAGGAAAAGAAAGAAGACTAAAACGCACTATATTAACTTTCACAATGTAGCACCCATGAATTTTAACAGAATTGTTTTTACCCACATAGACCATTTATTGAACTTTGTTTGCATTTTGAATGACTTATATTTCTTTTTGGACTGATTCAGATTTTTCAGATTAGACATGATTTCATTTGGAATACTAGCTATGTTTAGGGATGTCCAATAAAATCGGCTGGCCAATAATATTGACCCAATATTAGCATAATTATGCTGTATCTTTACTTATCATTATTGTTTTTTTTGTCTTCCGATAATGAAACCTTGATAACATGGTGGCTGGATTTTGCAAAATATGCATGAATAAACAGCTGTGAAGTAATGGAACAATTGATGGCCTTATCTAACCTTATCAAATTGCACTGGGAGGCAAAACAACAGTGTATGGCTGACAAGTATGTTCGCTCGGTAATAAAATGTCCATGGTTTGGAATTTTCTTTAGGTGAAAGCATACTTGGGAGAAGTGACCATCCTGAAAACAGCATGCCCTTTGAAGCACTGGAATTTCAACCACACCTGCTTCCTGGCTCTTGCCCGTGTAGCACACAAGCACCTCACCCAGCATCAGTGTAGGTAGCGATTGGGTATTCCCATTCTCCCGTGTCCTCAACGAAAAGTGGAATCATATTGATTGCTACAATGATGAGATGCTTATTTTCCTTCAGAAAAATCTACCTCTTACACATCAGTACATAGATAAGAATTAGAACAGTTCAGACAAGATGAGATGGCATCGGTCTTTGAGCCTTATTTGTTACACTTTAAAGGTGCCATTCTGCTGAAAACCACTTTTCCACGCTCCTTTTGGAATCTGATGGGTCACCCCGACTTACCAACACATGTTTCCTTTGACAGTGGTTTGTCACCTCCACTGGCTGCATTCACAGAAAACAACAAGAGGAACGAGGGACCCAGAAAAAGCCGGTCCATCTGACGTCAGATGGACTTTAGTGTCACCCACGTGGGGTTAAACCCGTCCTCCATTGCAGCGAATCAGCAGCATTGCAGCATTATAGCATTAGCATCTACAAGAGAAGATGGTGCCACAATAGCTGCTGCACAAACTTGAAAAAAATGGCAGATCAAACTGGTTCATGTGCTCTCTGTGGAAATAAAGCCTCGTTTTTTTCCCCTGCACGTTTTCAGAACAAGCAACAGCATGAAACCGAGCTGGATGCTACTCTGGTAAAGGTAAACACGTACAGAAGAGTGAGAGGGTAGGGGGGAGTTTTCCTTCACGCATTCAGAGACAGAGACGCCTCGTCACGGCGTCATGGACATGTATGAGGAAGTACCGGTAAACTCTGTTGTTCCACCATTTTTCTACCGTGCAAAAACAGCTTGAAACTAAGTAATCTGGACGTTATTTTAAATAGCACCAACACACAATGAATTCAGGAGCAATGGAGAACACAGCAATATTAATGAAATAACAATGGAATGACACCTTTAAATGAGGGCTATTTTTTCTTTTTTCTACTGAAGCTGTTTTGAGTTCATGCCTTTTTTATTGGCATATACATTTTGTTACTCATACAAAAGAGATGGCAGAAGCAGCCCAGTTTTAATTTTCATTGACTGTATTAGCCCAGGTAATGGCTAAGGATGGAGACGGTATCTGAGCCATTTTTTTTACTTTGCATTTGACTTCATTCTTAAAGTGTTTGTACCTCATAGAAATGAGGAGTTTTCAATATACTCTGCTGTCCTACACTACAGATGGTTTTTGTTTGCTTTAAATGCTGTTCACACGTGTACAGGACAGGCACAATATTTTGTACCATTTGTGAAGAAGTCATATTTGTGCTAATTGTAATTGCCAGTGTCAGTATGATCCCAGGAAGTGTGATCCAACCTGTTGTTTGAGACAAAATGCTAAAAATAATTATGGCACTTTTCATCAAACAGAGTTGAACAGTTTATAAGCAGATACGAATGACAATGAAGAGACACATTTTTTACCAGATGACTCCAACTCGTAAAAATTGTTATTAGGGTGATGCAGAGATTGCATGAATCAGATGAAATTGACTCGCATCGCAAAAAAATCCTATCTGTATGACATATCAAAGTTATTTAATTAGTTATTTAAATGATGTCTTCAGTTCATATAATGTTAAAATAGTCACCAGCGACCAGTTGCAGTTGGAGGTAATGGGAGGTTATCTTAGGGTGCGGCTTCTCAGAGGTTGGTCTACAGTGAACTACGACAATACGACCATTGTTATTCACCACAGAGGGAGCCCGCTTCTCCCAGGATCCTTGGAGAAAGGATGCTGAGGGCCAAATTGGATTTCTGACTGAATGAGGAATCAGCTACTTGGGGATGGTGTAGAGAAAGTTGAGCCACTGGTTCTTTGTGGAGCTGCTGCTGGAGTGCCATTCATATGTCCATAGCCCCCAGCGTCATTGAGTTTCAGGAGCTGAGTTTAACCAGGTGGAGGAATTCTCCAGCTGCTGAACAGCACAAATCTGTTTAGGGGTCCCGCTATAAATATTTAATCCTTTTCCTGCTGTTTTGAGTGACAAAAACACCACATAAAGAGTTAATTTTCTCAACCTTCTCCAGTTCTCGCTGCAATTACAGGATTTTACTTCATCAGGAATTCATCCGTTTGTGGTTTTGTTTGGAGAAGCTGAAAAGCTGTCGAATTTGTGACATGAGGACGTAGTTAAACGGTAAAGTTTTCAGGCACATGTTGTGGTGAGTGATCGACAACCACAAGATTGCACAAAAACTCTTTCATATCAGATTATTGCATAATCCTTTTTCAACCATCTCAGGGTATATACCGTGTCGACTTTAGTCGTGGAATTTAGGTACAGGTGTGTGATACTTTCTGCTTCTTAGAATATAAAATTATGACTTAATTACTTTTAAAGCTTTAACCAAATACAATTGGGGAAAATTGCAATCCAGCCAGTTAATGAAGTAGTTTAACTGTACTATACATTATTACATATCATATTGGTAAAATGATATGAAAATAAAGTCACGCTTATTTATTTATTTATTTATTTTTAGGACACAACAAGGGAAAAGCACATCCAGACATCTCTAACAAATATTTTAGTAACCCATGCAGATATGAGGAATTGTGTAATTTGCTATATATTGTTTATTTATGTTTTAGTTTTTACAACCTGTGACCGAATAAGAAAATGTTTTATTTTTTTTTATTTCACAGCTTTTTTTCCCCCCATGCTCTGTTCATTCAGTATACTGCTCAATTAAATACTGCTCTCACTCTTGTTCAGTGAATGAGAAGGAGAAGCTTAGTTTGAATGGATTTTTTTTTTTTCCTAAAAGTGACTAGTTACTAACTACTGCCCTGAGAATGTGCATAGATCTTTAATCGGCTGAAGGAACCTGCACAAACATGGGCCATTATTGGAGCTCACTCCCACTGACACTTAGATTTGTAAAATGTCCTGTGGGGTCCATTAAACTGGTCGATCACTGGTGGGATATGTTGCAGTTGGTGAATGACAATAATATTCACAACTAGACTTCCATACATTTCCTGAAGGAACTGTAACCCGTGTGCTTGTCTCTTGCCGGATCGCTGGAGTTGTGACTGGTGAAAGGAAGAAATATCTGCTGTTGACTTCATATGTGGAATCTGTTTTTCAGTGTTTGTGGACTGAGTCAGTTCTATTAAAGCTCCTCCCATTTTCTGTGAGTAAGGGACTTTCCCCGTTGCCTGGGAAACCGGCCTGGAGTTACACACGCAGACACAGAGAGCTGAATTAGAGAAAAGTCTGTCTGAATGTTAAACCATGCGTCTGAACTCCTGCCATTTTTGGGAAAACTGTACATAATTGGTGAAAACACAAGTGATTATGAGTGACAGGAGGTTCTGAGGGACAAGTAGATATATTTATTTTCCCTATACTGTTAGAAATGAGTGAGATAAAGCAATTTTAAACCACTGAACTCACCAAAATGAACCAGATCTGTTTGTCAGTCATGTTAAAGCCCCACCCACAGTGATTGTCAATCATGTTAAAGCTCCTCCCACAGTGATTGTCAATCATGTTAAAGCTCCTCCCACAGTGATTGTCAATCATGTTAAAGCTCCTCCCACACTCTTAATTGTCTGCAGGTGTTTCACAGTGCCTGGAGCACTGTTGCCATGGTGATAAGCAGTGGCGGGAAGTTCAAAGGGGAGACTTGGGTAGAGCTTCACACTGTTACATGTAAAAAAAAAAAAAATAGGTGTGAACATACTGATGAACTCCTGTGATTTTTGGGAAAGCCGTAAATAATTGGTGAAAACAAAGTTGATCATGAGTGGCAGGAAGGTCTGAGGGACAAGTACATGTACTTTTTATGTCTGTACTGTAAAAATAAGTGAGTTAGGGCAATTTTAAAAACACTGAACTCAACATGAGACAGAGATAATTTTTATAATGGAAGTCTATTGACAGAAAGCGCTGACATCATCCCAAACAGGTTGCTGTCATTTCACTTTAAAAAGAGCTAGATCAACCCTGATAGATGCCACATCTTTCGACACCAGTTCGCACATTTTAGTGTCAAAATTTTGGATCTATTTACAGCAGTACGGGACGCATTTTTTCCCAGCGTTTTTTATATAAGTCAGAAGAATAATAATAAATACGATGAACAATGTACCCCTGTGATTTGCATTGCATGCAAGCACACAGGGAACTACATTTGGAAAGTAAAGTTGTATTAGATAAAGTCAACATCAGCTCTGTTTTGAAGACAAATTAAAGCATCTGAAAAAACTCTGCCTAGTATTATTTATGAAAGGTTACCTGTGTTATTGTGAAACAGAGCTGTAAAATGTCAGGTAAGAAAAAGAGGACTGTGTCTGAAACATTTTTTAGTCCTGAATGTGAGTCACATTTTTTTTTTCAGCAATTGTTATTTTGCTGTGCAAACACAGGCAAGAAAAAAAAAAGAATGCTGGCCAGCTAGGACCCACTGAGGTTTTTTTCTTCCTGGTGAAAAGAATGAATTATTCAACAGTGAGCAAGCTTTCAGCTGGCTATTTGTGTGCTTTGATCTGGGAATCAGGAGTTTGCATGAATGCCTGTATTGTCATGTTATGTTTCCACAGTGTGTGATTCATTGATTATTGAAAATGGTGAAAGCCCCTGCTTCATCTGGTATAGTTTACACTGCTGGGACACTGGACAAGCAGACAGTAATAGTAAATCTCCAGATGTTGTTTATCTGCCCCGAGAGGTCACATGACAGAGTTCACGCAGTCTGGCTTTGCCTAAAGTTCAGTGTGAAAAGAGCCTTTAGGTCAAGCTTTAGCAAACACCTCCCTTTGCCATTCAATGGAACAACACAATGGGTGTGGCATACAGCCAGGTGTCACAGGTGTCAAAGACCTAATGTTAATGTGTGTATGGAGTCCTCATTTCTATTTAGATGCCTGTTCATGTATTTAAAATTAATCACAGGTCTGCAAACAATTCTATGTGAAATTTTAAACTTAAAGATTAACTTGATAATATATATATATATATATATATATATATAACTATATATAACTATATATATATATATATATATATATATATATATATATATATATATATATATATATATATATATATATATAGTGTGACTTTTCTGTAAACTCTTGTACTGTTTTCTGGCTTCCAGCCACAGTTACACTAGTTCTCTGTTGGGTGGGTTTTTGCAGGGCACAAGCGTAACCTTCTTGACGCTGGTTGAAGATGTATATATATGTGTATGTATGTATATATACATATTACAATACAGTTTTGTCTATTGATCAATACACTGTACTGCCCTCTATGTCTGTATGTCAGTTACATTATCACTTTAAAGCAATTATTTGAAGCACAATAGTCATTTTCTTTACCCACATGACACTACATTCTGAAACAACTTGTAGTGCAAACAAGGTTAGGTGATTTAATAACTACTGTGATATCAGTTTATATCATATTGCAATACACTTTCTGTAATACATCTTGATAATTGTAATAGTAATTGTCGTTTGTAAAACATCAATGATTGTGTTTCCGTCACAAGGATTTTGTCAAGTAAATGCAAAATCGTTCAATGTTGTTTTTCTTTATTTTACTCATGCATGCTTTGATATTGTCCATTTTCAGAAGTGTTATGACCATAAAATTAACGCATTTATTTGCTTTAAAAGTTAAAGTGCTATAAATATGAATTGCTGAACTTTTATTAGAATTGTTTAGATTGACTAATGTGAAAAAGTTTATCCAAAACATTGTGAGATATCACCCAGTCCTGACTGTGAGCACATATCAACTGTGGACAGGTTTATAACATACTAATGGCAGAAACTGAACTGAAAAACACAGTTACTTGCAACTTTTCATGTCATTTTCATATCCAACCCAAATGTGCTTTATTGGACAACATTAGAACTAGCCTTGGTTGTATCCTTTTAGTGGTGTCTGAAGAGGAGTGTCATGATTTCACTATAATTTAGAGCCTGCCCCTGATTTTAAATTGTGGTCGTATCACCCGGTCTTTCTACTAATTTTGTCACTTACGTTGCATTAATATATGCTACTTAAAATACTGAAAGTGTATGCAAGAAATATTTCCCAGCATGGTACAGGAGTTTGTGTGTATGCTTTTATATCCAGATCAGTCATGTCTTTTATTCGTCACACTTGAGCAGAACGTAAGAGCCCTGCTCCCTCACAAGATGAGCTGAAAGCTTCGTTTTTGTACCATGCCTATGTCAGGAAGATAGCACACCGCTGTCTTTGTGTGTCTACCCACTGTGTCGCTTATATTTCTGTTTTTAATACCTCTCACGTATGTACATTCTCTGATCCCTGATGTGCGCTTGCTGATAGTAAAGACCTTTTTTCCCCCCTGATTACCCAAGATACGCCTTATTAGCACATGTGTAGCTCATTGTGGTCCCATTGTGTCATAATAAAAGTAAGACATTTAATTGATAGTGAAGTGAATGTAGAAAAATGTGTCATTATGTTGTTGGTTTGGTGCATTTTACTGAGGAGTAGAACAGATCCATGGCATTGGTTTGTCTACAGCTGGACACATAATTAGAGTGCCTCCTTAACTATAATTTGTGTAATAGTTTTGGTTGGCGGCATGTTATTACCATATGAAAGGGCTAAGCAGGGGTCATGTGCATTGCTACAGCAATTAGGTAGAGCTGAGCTGAGGGCAGAAGAATGTTTGGAGCCGTTGTTAATTGGAAATCTCTACAAAGCTATGCTTTAATTATAATTTAGTCAGAGCTGCACTGTTTTAAACCCAATATATTCAGTTGCCATTATTTTCTGTAACACTATGAACAGCTAGGTCTGTTTCCTTTCAAAGTGCCAGGCTTTGAAGAAAATGAGATTGAATTAGATTAATTTGAAAGACTCTGCTGCTGTAAATTTTTTTTTTTCATGCTAATGCCACACAGTGTTTCCTCAACGAGCCTTTCTCTGCTTTGTTTAGGAGGTGCTCTATACATACTATACTCTGTGAACACTCCTGAAATACTGCATTAAACCATTACATATCATGCAATAACGGCTTCCAAACCTTCATAAAACTTAACCAACTAACTTCATATTTAATATTGCATAACATTTTATGTCCCACTGAGAAACAAAAATTGTTCCAACAAATCACTGGAAGTGGAAACCATGGAGCAAAGTATTGTATTTTATCAGGTGGTAACAATAACCGTGACGGCTTCTTCATCTCTTCTTTACATAGGTCGAAATGAGCTGATAGCCAGATACATTAAACTTCGGACTGGCAAGACGAGGACTCGGAAGCAGGTATGGCAAGGCTGGCTGTTTACTTCTTTTTTTTTTTTTTTGCTGGCAGGGCAAAAACTAGGCTAGATTAACAATATTTCACCATCTGAGGCTATCAGGGCTGTACTGCATATGAAGGTTTAGGCTACTAAATTCACAAAATTGTCCCTCTTAAGTCATATACCACCTGTTGATAAAGTACTTGAGGTTTCTGAAGATGAAAAGTAATTATAGTTTCTCAAAGCAGTTCTTTCCATTTTAGTTTTCCTTTTAAGAAGCTTTGACACACATTATTTCAAAGTCTCATCATAGCTTAAACTACAAGCCTTCTTCCTCATGACAAAATGATGGAGGTTATTCACTTGGCTGGAGTAGAAGCCTTTATTAATGGGAAGGCTGAAGCTGTAATAGATTGGTACCATTTCTAATTAAAGACGCAGCATGTGCACACTGTAGTGTATTCTTTACTCTTCTGGATTATACTTAATAACACATAGGAAAATACACCTCCTAAGTGTAAGTCTCATATATAATTATTTACGAAACTGAAATGCATTCATGAATAAGATTCGAGCGACTCATTCCTGAAGCTACTGTCGTAAGTGACATTCAATCACTGCATGTAAAATGATCAGTCTGGACCAGAGGGGCTGCAGTTTGTCTTTCTGTGACTTTTCTCAACACAGAGTCACACAGACAAAGAAAGAAATATCTGAAGCATATACCAAGAAATATGCACTTCTGTGTAATTGTTTGTGTCATTAACATGTTTTATGTCTGTGTAGTTTCACCATTATGTATGTTAGTGTTGTACCTTTGTATTATTTTTTTAACAACAAATAAATGTTTTATCCATTGCATGTTAACATATGTTTTTATTCATGTGTGAAGACATTGTCAGATGTTCTGTAATGTTTAACAAACCCTTAGGTATAAAAAAAAAGACAAACAAACAAACCTTTCACATTACATGTTGTAACTGAATTTCTGATTCTAATTGACATGTTCCGTCTTATTTCTATGTAAAAGACTGTTGCTTTGCTAGAATCACTTCCACCTACAGAGTATTTCATTTTAGCATTTTTTTTTTTTTTTTTTGGTCACGTTATTGATTTCTTTTTTTTTTCCCAACTTGCACATTATTGATTTCTTTGAAAAGTGGATGTGTAAGGAACAGGATAATGTACAGTGAGTGTGTCGTTACAGGTTGATGCACAGTGCTATACCTTATTGGCTATTTACTGAAGCATTAGAGCTTAGCATCGCTGTTTTTTTTTTTTTTTTTTTTTTTAAATACGCTACAGTAAATTACAGGAACTTAAAATGAATATACTATATCTCCAACACTGTAGGATATTAACAGGGTATTATTATTTTAACAATGAATAAATGGTTTACTTGCCTGAAAAAAACATAATCATTAACCTGCAGAGGTAACTACCCTTTCTATTAAATCACTTCATTCCTGGTGAAAAACTCACCATGGGGGTGATTCTTCTGAATGGAAATCCTGGAGAACCTGTCATTAATACACTTTAGTTCTCTTTCAGTCTCTTTTTTTTTCGTACTGTTCAATGACTCATATGAGAATATTAAATAATTTTGAACTTGGCCGGTGAAATGCCTCGCCCCAGCTCCCACAAGGATATTAGACTACCATATTCACATTCAGTACACAGCAGATCACATCTGTGTGCTCTTAATGTGTGTTAAGGGGGCCTGCATCCTCCTTAATCAGTTCACTTAAGTGACAACAACACACAGCATAACGCTTCACTGGCTGTTAGCTTGGTGTGTGGTTTGACAGTGCTTCTGTATTCTCCATGAAGTGTTTTAAAACAAAGAAATGTGTAATCCACTTTGTACTTTTTTTGTGTTTATTTCCCCTTTTCTTTTTTTTAATGGAGGTGTCTAGTCACATACAGGTCTTAGCAAGAAAGAAAGTTCGAGAAATCCAAGCTGCCATTAAGGTACGTCTGGCTTTGCCCAGTTGCAGGGGGCTTTTCATTGCCATGGTTACAGGCTCTTCCTTTGTTTTCCTCCCCTCCCCTACCCCGCAGGTGTCTAGTCACATTCAGGTTCTTGCCAGAAGGAAATCTCGTGAGTTTCATTCCAAGCTAAAGGTATGCGCTTTTCTGCTTTTGGGCTTGTGGTTGCCGTGCGTCTTAACTTCCTGTTTCCCGTAGTGACAGAGTGAATGCTTGGTGCTCTGATCTCTCCCCCCCCCCCCCCTCCCTATTACAAATCTTTTGCTGACTGTAGTCTGTTCAACAGATCTATCTAACCCTCCCTTCACCTTCACCATCTCTCACACTGAGTCATGCTGTTACTGTCCACCTGAGTTCATCTGCATTTATACATTTTCAGTGCCTTTGCTTTGACGCCAGCTGCTTATCACTTCAGTAGAACAATATAGCAAAGGTGGATGATATATTCTATCACAATACATGTCACCTGTGTATCATGACATAGCAATTATTCTGCAGTTATTAAATTAAGAAATGGCTTAATGTCACCATAATGTGCATCATTTAATTACATTTTTTTCCCTTCTATTCAAAATGTGCAAACAAAAATACAATGACATGAGAGAACACATGAGTTAAATGAGAGTAGCAACACTGTCATAATAAGCTTCGGCATTCCACTTTGTACATAAATTAAGTTTTAAAATGCTAAACAAAGCTGCTGCTCAAATTGGTTTACATTTCAAGGCAGCTGGAACCACGAGATCCCTGGTAGTATCAGTATTTCCTGATGATGCACTGAAATTTTGGTGGTTGTGGATGTTCTATTTATGTCCCGACAAAAATCTTCATTTTAAAAAAACTATTTATTTTTTTATTTATTTATCCTTTATTTATCCAGGATTGTCCCATTGAGACCAAGTGTCTCTTCTTCCAGGGATTCCTGGTCAAAATGGCAGCAAATATTTGTTGTTTTAAATTAATGATAAAAGACTTGAACACAAGCATTTACCCATAGCCATGGGTGAAATGTCATCTTATTTTCATTTAACCGATGCACTTAAGCACTGATATTCGTCAATAAACCCATCCATCTCCATATACACAGATCTACCATAGCATTGTGTTTACTGCCAGCCTAATTATATCGAAAAAAATATATATATTTCTATTGAATAAAAGTAAAAATGGCAGAGAAGTCCAAACCAAATGGCACTAGATTATGTTTGTGTGTTTTTATATTTCCTCTATACGTATGGGTAATAATTAAGTGAAACCAAACAGGGAAGCATGCTGGCATTGGCTGTCGGTGAGTGGCTTTGAGCTGAAGGTCTGCTTACAACTCCTACTAAGTAGACTCTATCAAAAGGAGAAAAGGGCATGGCAAAAAGGGGTCTGTGTATTAAAAAAAATAAATAAAAAGGAGATTACACCTCAACCACCTTGGACACTGTAACCCAACTTTCCCCTACTGTCAAAGGCTCAGTGGTGCACATTCAGAGTGGAGAATGGCCGTGAAGCTGGCTGTTTCTGAAATGCCCTATCTGCTTTCTTGTTCTCCCTTCAATCTGTTGATAACTCCAGGCTCTCACAATGCCATGGCTGTCAGCCGCTTTCCTTCCTCCCAGTTCAGATGTCGTCATTTCAGATCGTTCTTGTCAGCTATTTCAGCAACAGTGAAATCTGCAAAAAAAAAAAAAAAAATCACCGAGGAAAGCTTTTCAGAACGTCACATTAAAATGGGAGAAAAAGCATTGTGCAAGAAGTCATCTTGAATAATATTGACCTGTAATTTAAGGTGTTTTATAAAGTAGTGCTTGTATATCAAAGGACACTCCCATATGCCATTTTCTTCTTTTCTTGGGGACTGACTTTACATTTTGACTTTCACACTTTGCTCCACTCACAGTATTCAACAAGAATTAATGACCCCTCATTAATCTGTGTGTGTATGTCTGTGTGTTTTGAGAGAGACAGAAAGAAGCAGACAGGCAGCTAGCCACATGAATGCCTGGTCTTTGAGGGGCACAGGCGGCTGTCTGAGGAAAAACAGACAGCTTTTGTATGAATCCCTGTCTTTTCTCATTTAAAGCAAATTAGAGTCCAGTGCCAAAGAGAAATACAAATGTGCCCTTCCTTTTAGGGGCATCAATGAAAACCTGCTGTTTCTGGTCTTGTCTGTGGCGTCTTAGTGACATTATAGTTACTACTGTACTGTTACTTTATTTTTATTTATTTATTTAATTTTTTTAAGTGAGGATTAAAGAGAGCATGAAACATAACAGTTGTCTTCTTGTGTTTATTATGTGTTTTTATTTATTCCAAAAAAAAATCTAAGCTAAAGAACTTCAAATTTACAATGAACCTTGTTTGTTTGCATTTAGGTTACAAGTATGGTAAGTATTTTTTTTTTGTTTCTTTTTGTTTTGTTTGTTTTTTTTAAGGCTGTTTCTGCTTCACTTAGGGCTTGCATTGTCTCTCAGCCGTTCATTTTTTTTTTTGTATTTGTGCTCCTGCTCTAGTAACACAGTAGCTGCTGCCCAGTGTGTTCAGTTTATTGATGTGTGTGTATGCGTGTGTGTGTGGTTATACTATTATCATATTGTACTAGCTTGAGTTTGCTCCACCAGTATCTGTTGCCAGCATGCTTACCTTTAGCTTCAGCCATTTGTGAGTCTGCATGGGTTTTGTACAGCTGTATGGGTGTGAACTCTGCTGCAATATTTACAATGAAGGGCTCAAACTGAATTCATATTAATGAAGGTACATGAGCAAAACAACACAATTTGAACCGAATAGAGGAGAAAATAAACTAGAAAATGTACAGAGCTAAAGTTAGCTGATCATTGCTTTTTTTTTCTCCAAAAAATACTCAAATTTTTAATTGATTATTCCAATAGTCACTGGTTAATTTAATAGTTAATAAATTTATTTATTAAGCCTCTTTCATACATTCACTGCCATCCATTAATTAGAAAGAAAATGCACATCTTGTCCTATGGTGATTTGTTTTATAATGTTAGCCAAAGAATGTTTATTTTTCTTTCTTGCAATAGGAAACTGAATTTATGTACACACACACTTCATGCATGATGACCGAGGAAGGAGAGTAGAGTGAGGAAAATATGGTTGATTATCAACCATTCTGACTATTTTAGATTCAGAAGAGACATCATGTTTGCAATTTGCAATTTCAACCATGTTATTCCCTTTGAAAATGTTTTGGGAAACTGAGTTTATAGAAATAATTTAAATGGAGGTCAAGGAAATGAAGCTTCAATCAATTACTTACATGTAATTATTTATTTCCTTTAATTCAATGTTGTGATTAAGTGGCATTCATGTTCAGTTCCTTTTATATTTATTTAATTTGTATATTGGAGTGGTCATTTTTTTTTTTATTCAATGTTTCGTCTCTATTTCATACCTTTAAAAGGACAAAGACCTAAAACCTGTGCAACTAATATTCACGCTTGTCAATATCATCATCGCACTATTGAGCAATGTCACCACATAGGTCAGATTTTTCTCCGTTTTATTTGAAGTGTCATCCACTCTTTAAGAGCAAAAAGTGTTTATATACGTAAGGACCACGGTGACTGAATTATTTTCTCCTCGCTACGGTTACAGCAGAAGACTTAAAAAAAAACAAAAAAAACATGCTGAGTAATAATGCAGTCCTCTCCACTTATTTCCACTACACCAACTGCACATTTGAATAAACCCATTTACGTGCAGCATCTGAGCAAATAGAGATCTACCAAATCCCATATAAATGTGTCATTTTATGCTTGTGCAGCGTCGGAAATAATACAGCTGGTTGCAGAGTTGTTCTCTGTGCCACATGATGAAACTGTTACAAGCATCACTATATGGAAGTGGGATGAGTCTCCTGTTGTGCTCATGATGGTGATTAATTAAGGCTTCATTAGAGTCGCTGATCAGATGTGAAGTCAGATTCAACAGAAACATGTTACTTACTGATAATAGTAGTCATCAGTGATCAGTGGGCTTTCAGTGAGCTGTCACTTTAACAGGTTGATAAAGAAAGCAATATTCTGATGTCTGAAAAGAGCTTTGTGTGATTGGTGTCCTTCAGTTTAACTTCAGAAATTCTTTTCAGTGTTTAGATCCACTGTTATTGACACGCAGGTAGTTGTAGCCTCAACCGGAGTGGGGCTGAGTTTTTAGAAAGTATTTTAGCGGCAGAATAGTAGACAAACAAATTTATTTAAGTGCATACCACTATGACCCATTGTATGTTGGAATTCAATTGTCATTTGGCACATTCCTTTAAGAACACTTAAACACCGCTGCAGATCCATTTTCTTTCACCTGCTTGCTGTTTGTTGTTGTGAGAGAGGTCAATGTGGCGTTTTCAGTGTGTTTGGAGTCTGGTTGTTGCTACCCTTGCATCATGTCCCACCTCCCCCTTCTATGCGAGTGCTAAGCCTTTTGTGACTGCTGTTAAAGGATCAAGCCGTGAAGGACAAAGCCCTCCAGAGCATGGCCTCCATGTCCTCAGCTCAGATCGTCTCTGCCACGGCTATTCACAACAAGCTCGGCCTGCCAGGCATCCCGCGCCCAGCCTTCCCTGGAGCAGGGGTAAGAGTCTCACCGGCACCCCACTATTGATCCATCCTGTCCAGCTTCACCCAGGACAGCTGGGGGCCAACAACACCAACACCGGGCCAAATCACATTACACACCACAGCTTTGCACAACTGCCCCTATCAGATAAGCGCACCATCAAAAGGAGTGGGAGTAAAGATAACTACACCCACTGCACATGGCGCTCAGAGCCATTTTGATCTTGTCACTTAAATGCTGCACACAATTGGATATTCTGTGTTGTTTGTTTTGTTTGTTGTCTATTTATAAATGTAATTCTCCAGTTATGGCAGGGTATGATATCGACTGGTCAGCCGGGGTCCTCACAAGAGTAAGTACAATGACAAATGATCTTTCTATGCTACATAGGGCTGTGTGTCATAGAGAGCTTTTTTTTATATATAAATTGTCCATTAAAAATACAGCAGGAAGAAGGACAACAAAAAAATCCACATTATATTTTATTTTTCAGCTTATTCAGTTGTCAATTTACCATGTAGTTTAACTGAAGTTGTCTTTTTTTCTCTCTTAAAATCCTACCATATTTCAACTTATAGTAGTTTTATAACAAACATTTAACCTGTTCAAGATAAATACAATGAGTGAAGTGTGAGTCGAAATTTGCTACCCAGTCCTATTTCTACATAAGAAACCGATGCATAACAATTTTTAAAGTGAAATATTGAATGTCGTGTTTGTTCTGATGGGTTTTTATATTTTTCAGTATAAAGCCTTTCACCCAGCAAGCCTATCCCATCCAGCCATCGGTTACAACTGCCATCCCGAGTAAGAATTTAGATTTTTTTTTTATTTTTTTAAAGGAAAAATGTACCTTGCTTTCATATTTCCTCTCCACTCTTAACTGCTTTGTTTCACAAACTCACATGTCAAATACATCACTGTACCTGTCTGCACATGTGTGTATTTAAACCCCCCGTTGTTGTTCTCTTTAATATCACTGTGGCTGCTGCAAGGTCTTTGCTCTATAACAAATATTTTGATAGATAAAAGTGGGGTAAAGCAGTGCCAATAAAAGCAGCCTTAAATGTGTTTGCTATAGCCACACTTAAGTACCATTGAAGTGGAGTCAATTAAATATTTGAGATTTAAAGATCTGCTGGAAGTCTTTCATCATTATTTCGATCTTGAAACTTGACAAAAATAGCTGCTTGTATGTAAAAAAAAAATAAAATAAAATAAATTATTCAATAGTGAAATCTAATTCTCAATAATGGCACAATAAAGGGGAATTCCTTGAAATGCACAGTTGATTTATTTTTTTTAACAGATTGCTTATGTTTTCTTTGAAAAGTTTAAGGTTTGTGGAACAGTATGTCGTTGAATATATTTCAACTGCTCTGCTGGCCTGTGTTACCTGGTCTTAACACTGCAGTGGTAGAACACCTACTAAAGTCATCTGTTTTCTTTATATGTTCCATTTGATGGTGTTCCTTCAGGCTATGAGCCCACAGCAGCCCAAGCTCCGACGGCACCAGCATGGCAGGGCCGCTCCATCGGTACATCCAAACTTCGACTGGTGGAGTTCTCCGCCTTCCTAGAGCAACAAAGAGATCCAGACTCGGTAAGAAAATTGTAATACTAAAGCATGAAAAATCACTGTTCACTTCTTATCATTCAGTCCTTTCCTGTACGAATACACTGGGACATGTTCCCAGGCAGGGAGTCAATTGAGAACCAGCCAAAACAAGCGGAGAGGAAGAAGCCTAGTCTGTATGAAAACCTGCAGAAATAATAAATGACTCGATTATTAATCAGATTTCTAAAAGCGTGCCAAAACTATATTAATACCGTAGGCTTAGTCTCAGAAAGACAGGCCATAGTCTGACATATCCACAGTCTCAAGGCCATTTCACATTTCTGTTTACTTTTCATGAGCATTTTTGAAGTGCTTGTCTTTTTGTATTGATACAGCTTAGCCATACTCATTAATCTTACATTACACTTATTGCTTGCAATTGTTGCATTAGCCCAAAGGCTGCATGCTGGAGAGGCTGGTCTCTGAGTGCAGCACCACAGGACAGAGCTGCACCATGAGGCTGCGAAAGATCTCCAAATCTGAAGTTATTCTTTTGATTTGCTGATTTTTTTTTTAGCAAAACATCAGTCATTTGGAGATTCAAGAAACATCCATTTTCTACAGCTTTTTTTATTTTATTTTATTTTTTACAGAGAGAAAATAGTCTTAACACACATGTCTTATGTCCTGTTCTGCTCCATCCTATTAGGTTTTTGAGATTATTGATTTGACCTGATCTTAATTTAATTTCTAATCTACTGTGTGAAACAAACCTCTGTCGATCAGAGAATATGATGTGAAGTTTCTTTATTATAATAGTCATAAGTTAAGATTATAGAAGTTGGGGTGAGTCAGACAGCACTCATATGTTTTACTACAAATAAGAGGATCAGTATGTTTTTGCTTTAGTGGAGCAGAATGAAATTACCTATTTGAACATCATACAATTGAAAAGATGTTTGCCACAGTGCAGCCAAATAAAAATCAGTGGTGTGTATTTCTCATCAGATCTTTTGATGGCAGTGCTTTTTCAGAATAGGCTTATTTTACATGAGTAAAGCTTTCAGAGTCGACAAGTCTCTGATTATTTATGAATAATACATCATTTTATGTGAGAACTTGATGTTAAATTCAGATTGAATATATTTACATCTGATCTTAAAGGATACAACCTGAAATGTTTCCTTTTTTTTTAATTTGTTTTTTAAGATGCATTATATTTGAATTGTGTTTCTGTTCCTGATATAATGTATTTGTCTTTTCAGTACAACAAGCACCTATTTGTACACATAGGGCAAACTAATCATTCCTACAGTGATGCCCTCCTGGAGTCGGTGGACATCCGTCAGATCTATGACAAATTTCCAGAGAAAAAGGGAGGATTGAAAGAGTTATATGGAAAAGGTCCCCAAAATTCCTTCTTCCTTATAAAATTCTGGGTGAGTTCCATATGTTTCCTCACTGATAAATACTATCACAGACAGTACGAGCTTAAATATTGTCTACATATTGCTGTAACCTTTTGCAATGGTCTACTGTTGCATGTGAAGGCTGAGTCCTGTTCAGTGAGCCTGTTCAGGTTCATCGTTACTGATTGGCTCTAATCAGTCTACACAGAGAAGATTGCTTGCTTAATGTTTGCAGAATGCACTCAGCTATATTTGGACTTGCATAGCAGGAGAGCTTTTGATCAAAGCACTCACTAATTCAATGTAATATCTCCAAACAATGGAGTGACCTGGTTGCAGTCCTAATGGCTGTTTAAACATTGCATGTATTTCCTCTCTGGTGCAAAATGCTAACTAGCGGCAGCCAACAAAGTAGGACCGTGTGCACTTGGACCAAGTCCCCTCAAATTCCTTTTGAAGTGACCGACCAATCTAAATTTCAAATGAAAGACAGAATCTGCACAATAATGAACGTATAACTGCTGTGCTTAATGAAGGAGGAGAATGTTGGAGGAGGATGTCTCCTCTTTTTGTAACCATAATGAACAGGATGTTCGGGGCATAGAGAGGCCGCCCTCGAGAGCAGACCCGTTCAATCTTGTAAATCAGTGTTTTAACATAACTTCATTTAATCCTCTTTAGAATCATGTTTCCATTATGGACACATTAACATACTTATTTAGATGTGTCTGTCCTGTTCTAAATTAATATGCAGTTTACCTGGGTAATGCACATACTATATTTTTAAGCATACACTTTACAATATAAAAAGAAAATGATCGATCGGCTGCCGATCATAAATGACCGATATTGGCTAAAAATAGCCTGATCGGAAAAATATGCCGATCAAAAAGCTGATCACGTAAACCATTTTCAAACTTGCAAACACGCTACAGAACAGGTGTATCTGGTCTGGACCAGAGCCTGGGAAATAGTTTTCAATGGGGGGTGCTGTAAAATAAATAAATAAATTAATAGGGGGGGTCTCAAGCTGTGGGTCGTGGTCCTTCGCAGACAAAATACTCTATGTCGGATCCAAGTAGGTCCACGTAAAGAAGGGATTGTTTGCACATCCAGCTATTTAAGCTATTTCGGTAAATTATGCAAAGGCTTCCTGTCGGACACATAGACACATAACAGCCAGTGCAGAAACGCACAAAATAAAACAATAAAAGCACCTCAGTGGTCAGTGTTGGAGTAACTGTAATTTCATTACTTTTGTCAGGGAGTAAGGAACGCAACTCATTTCAGCTCTAATTTTGGTAACTTCATTAGTTACTAGACTACAGTAAGGCTCGTTACACGTTACTCTTGACAATTGAAACTACACCGAAACGCTGATAGGCTGACATTAAAACCCAGTATGATAGCCGCATCTGGTTTTTAAGCTCGCTACCAAGTTCAGAGAACGCCCGCGCATATTTGTGTGTGTGCGTGCGTGCGTGGGCGCGCGCTATCACCGCAGTGACAGTTGTAGATGTAGAAGTGTTGTAGCTAAAAGCAACGTCGACAAAGACGTCCTTGAACATTTGTACTAGAGTCTAGTTGCCACGGTAACTGAAAACAAATCAGCCTGAATGAAGAATAAGAAGAATCTATACCAGAGTTTTAATTTCAACTCCTTAACTGGGTGTTCTTGCGCTCTCTGGGTAAGAGCTGCCGCGCCCCCAGCACCCCCACTTTCCACAGTTATGGTCTGGACTGTTTCTTTACTTTTAAAAATATAGTTAATTAATAGTAGACGTGTCGGACCATTTTACACTGGGTAAGGCAGACAACAGTGTGCCCACAGCAAAATAGCATTAGCATTAGCCTAGCACTGCTGTATTTGCTCCAACGCCTGAACCTAACTGGTGAGTATTAGCATCTGTTAGCATGTAGCCTCACATGTAATTTTGTTTAGCCAATGTACTAAGGTAGTGTAATTATTAGGCGATAACTGTTTCACACATCCAGGAGCCTGCACCTATACGCAGATGCACATGCACACAACTCGGAACACTTCAGGCTTCTCCCATCCCCGTTCATTGATTGATCTAGTTTAACCCTTTAACTGCGGAGACATTATTTCAGGTAAATGTGCTGCTGTGAATTTGTTCTAAAAGCGGCTGTGAAGGAAAATCACAACAAAACTGTAAACCATAGTAAAAAACAAACAAATCCCAAACCGTTTATTTTTAGTATCACTCACTACTTTGTTTTGCTCCATTGTATGTTCAGAATTATTAATATTTAGAATAATTCATACATATAGAACACTCACCAATGATGCATCAGAAGTTAAAGGGTTTTATAAAATGGAATTCATCCGATTAATGGGTGAAAAAAAATCGACAGGATACTCCTATTACAAAAATCTTTGATAGTTGCAGCCCAAGGTGCAACTGTCCATACCTAGATGAAAGGTCTGGACATTTAAAATTCCTTCTGTGATCGGCAGTGATCTGCAATCGGCAGATCGAGTTTTTTGGTGATCGGCCAAAAAATGCTGATCAGTGCATCACTAGAAAACAGACAAGATCTTAACTGATTGCAGGTCTAATTTCTGGTATTATTGAGACACTCTTCAGCTCAGTAGTGCTCACAGAATAATCACTAGCAAAAACAATTAGGTTTTTTTAAACCAAGATTTAAGATTTTTGGTGAAACCTACAAAAATGTACTCTTTAGGAGTAATAATAATATAATAATATGCATACGATATAAATATAATACAAGAAATCAGAGTATAATGTGCATTGTACAAGTGCTATACGTGTGTGTAATATACATATTTTTCTTGCAGTACAGTGTTAATTCTGTTTTTCTTTAAGATGATAAAGGCAGTTTAAAGGCCTTTCATTAGGTTTTCCATTAGAGTTGTTCTAAATGTTGACACCAAGATTTTAGTTTTATATATATGTATATATATATATGTGTGTGTGTGTGTATATATACATATATATATATATATACATATCTATATATATATATATATATATATATATATATATATATATATATATATATATATATATAAAATCACTGCCATTATCGTATCAATCAACCTTTATTATTAAAAATTAATACTATATTGGTCCTGAAAATATATAGCATATAACACATTGCTACAAACAAACCCTGTTCAGATTTTGTTTCTTTGTGGATTATAGTGACATTTAGTCCATATGTACGCGACACCTACTTTTATTTGTATGACATTATAAACTATTTTGTTCAACTATTTTATTGCCTTTAGATATACAGTGTTAATATTATGCCACAGTCCCTCTAAATTTATGACATTGGTCATTTTCAAAATAGTTATGTTTCTGTAATAGTTAATGCATCACTATGTAGAAGCTCTTTCATTGGAATGATATTTTTAATGCAAAAATATAATTATTATTGTTATCCATTAATTTTCAAATTTAATTATTTTACCCCCCAAAAAATTGTAAAGCACTTTATTACTTCTTTAATTAAGTTGTCAAATTGTAATCATTAACTTGCATTTCTAGACAGAATTTATTTTAGTGGTTGGATGTTGTGCTTGATTAATGAACGACTTCAGTGAGATGCTCAAATTGGGAATAAAAAATGGTAAAACATGGAGAGCTCACTGAAAATGAGTCCATATTAAAGCACAGTATGATACTGGATGGTCTTGAACATAGACATAGGGAGGTGGTCTAATACATTTATTAAGCACTGTATGTTTTCTCCTCACATTTTCTTCCCCAGCAGCTATTGTTCTTCTTCTTATTTGATGTTGTACCCTTTATTCATTGTATATACTGATATTTGAAGCATGTTGGCATATTGATGTAGTCAGTCTATTAACTTAATGATGAGTATGTATAAGTGCATATTTGTCTCCTCTTTACCTTCCTGCATATAGAGGTGTACTGTTTTCCATCATTTGTATCACATCTTCTAAAGTTACTCTCAACACAAAGGTCTTTTGTTTCACTGACTGCAGGCTGACTTGAACTGCAACATTCAGGATGATAGCGGCTCTTTCTACGGCGTTACGAGTCAATATGAGAGCTCGGAGAACATGACTATTACGTGTTCGACAAAGGTGTGCTCCTTTGGCAAGCAGGTGGTGGAGAAAGTAGAGGTAAGGTCTCACGTCTGTCCACATTTTTCATATAATATCTCCTGTATCGTGTTTTATGAATGATGATGTTTCCACCTTCTATCTTTAGACCGAATATGCGCGGTTTGAGAACGGCCGCTTTGTCTACAGGATCAGCAGATCTCCCATGTGTGAATACATGATAAACTTCATCCATAAGCTAAAACATCTGCCAGAGAAATACATGATGAACAGTGTGTTGGAGAACTTCACTATCTTACTGGTAATCATTTCACTGACCTGAGTGGGCAACCCTCATTCTTCTTCTGTTTGCTGTCAGGGAGTATTCGTCTGACTTGGAAAAAAAAAAAAACCACACACACACGTACACACACACACACACCCAATGGGTTTGACTGGGCCTTGAGATGAACTCCTCTCTCACTGTTCTTACATTCCTGTCATTCCACAGGGGATGAAACACAGTGTGAGGAGCCTCATTATCTGCAGGGGAAAAGGGACGATAAGAGGGGGCAGGAACTCCTGTTATTAGCCATCACATGGGGTCTTAAAATGTCATTCACTAGTCTGAGAAAACAGAAACACAAAAAGAAAAAAAATATAGATACACACAAGAATCAATTTGGCAATAAAATACTATCTGATGGCAAAATATATCAAATGTTTATGCACAGGAAAATCATTCTTCAACAAATAACAACATAACTTGATTGTTTTCATGTGTTTTCTACAGTGACCTCAGTTACGACTCCGCCAAGGAACGGCGGAGTTATGTTTTTGCCGGTGTTTATCTGTGTCTTAGCAAGATAACTCAAAAGGTTATGGACAAATTTAGCTGAAATTTTCTGGAAATATTGATACTGACACAAGGAACACATTATTAAATGTTGGTGGTGGAGTTACATAGAGGGGGGGGGGTGCAAGTGAAAGCTATCGCTCATTTAGGGTGGGTGGGGGCTGATCTGCCTTGGTGGAGTCTGCGCTCTCAGAGTGCTTTTCTAGTTTGACAAAGGGAAGATAAATAATGTCTATTTTTTTGTCCCCTCGTTTTTCTAAAAAAAGGAACCATTCTGGGGCTTTTTCAACCATATGAACAGATTATTTCTGCATATCCTGTGGTCTCAGGGTATTTGCAGGTTTGATCAAGAAAAGTCAAAGGTTTTTAAAGACCACTCAATAAAATGTAAAGCCTTTCACATCCATGACTGTATGTTCCTGATGTGAATATAGAACGCTGTTAGAGGCTTTTTACAGCATTTTTTAGTTTCTCCCTTTGAGTTAAATTGCCTACCTTTCACTCAAGAAGTTGTTAATGCGAGTATTTTCTTACACAAGGTGCAGTGGGTGTCAACCTTTCAATTGTATTTAGTATTTTTCAGAGCTCCGTTTTTAGATTTTTTTTCATTACATTTTTTTTTAAAGGGCAGAATCCTTGAACATGAGCAGAAACTCACACAGTGATAAAATCTAATTAAATACCCGTTAGGGGTGAATGTCTTTAACTTAATATTGTCATGGGTGATTTTTAAAGTTTTTGAATTATTCATTTTATGTAGTACTGCACAGAAAATTACCAAAATGACCTATGACTGATACAATCATCTATATTATACATGGACTGCACGGATGCCTCTTAAACGTATCGGCACGATTTGTATAATGTTGGGCTTCTCATCTGGCATTACATATTATATTCTTAACCAGTTAGTTTGATGTTCAGTTATAGATTTTTTTTTTTGTATTAATTACCTTTACCTTAATTTTCTGTTTTGTCGAGCCACTGACTATCTTACTTTTAACAGTTACTCAGTTTTTAGTTGAGTCAGATGTAGTGAATATCCAACTTTCTCCAAATAATGGTGATAATGGTATTTTCATTTTTTATATCCCTGAAATAGAGTTTTGATGGAATAATGTTTCTTTTTCACAACCACATTCACCACCATCCGCTATCTTTCATATGAATGTGGTAACTAGTAGGTAGCGTTTCCTGTCCCTTGATAACCTATATAGTGAACCCCTAGTGGAAGAACCCTATCGATTTCAGCTTGTCTATGAATAGTATGTAGGGGTGTGATGAGACACTCAGCTCACAAGGATGAGATGAGATTTTAAGAAAACTAAATTACAAATTATATGAATGGACAACAGCCTTTTATTTAACTGAGTTGCACATGGATTTCATAACTCTGTAAGCGTTAACTTTTAATGAACTTCTTCCTCTACAAATTTAAACTGAAATAAATTGTTATAAAAGTTAAAACAAAATAAATTAAAAAAGGAATAATATATAATTTTAAGTACAGACAGTATGTGCGAAACAAAAAATTATTCTCTTGTTAATACAGACTGCAAATAGTTCGAACAGAGTCTTCTTCCTCTACAAATTGAAACTTAAAATAAAATGTTATACAAGTTCAAATAAAAGAAATGAAATGATATATATATATATATATATATATATATATATATATATATATATATATATATATATATATATCCTTTTTTCAAAATCAAATCTGGCACTAACTCAAACAAAAATAGACCGATTGAGATAAAATTTGGTTCCGATTGATCCTCTTACAAATGTCCGTTTTTCTATCTTCTGGCTACTATACACAGTTCATATGGTGTTGTTTTCATTCACAAGGTGGAGTTTTGTGGAGAAAAAAAATGTTTCTCTGACCATTAATCTGACACTATGAGGTCGATGCAGCTCAAACTGAATTCATATGGATTGTCTAACAATTATTGTGGATAGATTTGTATATAGCAGAGGATTGGAGGGAGTTCAGAGATATGTCTTTGCTTGTTGGTCCCAACAGCGTAAACATTGTTTTTATTTATTTACCACCAGAATGTGAGAGTGGATGAATAATGGATGTATGCGCTTATTGAAAAGAACAATATAAATCTAATCCACCCCAATCCAATCTATATCTGTCATAAACTGGGTTAATTTTGGTACCTGGAATAATAAACCAATAGTAACCCACCAAAGGAAGTCCCGCCCCCACCAGCCACGCTTGTGTCAAAACCACAATCCAAAAGTCACGGAGCGCAATAGAAAAGGCTGAAGTCGTAATCAAGTAAAAAGGAAAAAAAAAAAAAAAACAAAACTGAGAAAAATGCGAAGGCAAATATTTTCCACGATCTGCACATTTTTTTCATCGTCTTATATTTTTCATTTGAATTATTAATTTTTGTATTTTGAATTGATATTTTTTTTTGGCTTGCACTTTTAAAAATCTTTGAACTCACTGGCACAAATAAAACTGCATACATGTCCTGTTTCTGGTACCAGTTTCATACCCAGACTATGTTTAACAATCCATAGAAAGTACCTTTGCTTCCTGTTACAGGTGGTGACGAACAGGGACACCCAGGAGACGCTGCTATGTATGGCGTGTGTGTTTGAAGTGTCAAACAGCGAGCATGGGGCACAGCATCACATCTACAGACTGGTAAAGGAGTGAGGCTCCACCCCCCACACCCCTCCCCCCACCCCCACCCCCTTCCCTCCTCCAAACTCCCATCCCTTCTTTTCATAGACTTACCAACCTCAAAACAAGTGGCAGTGCCTCTACCTGAAAGTTACACCTACAATGCTTTTTGGTCATGGTATTGGGTGAAGTCAGTTGTTATGAATTTGTTTTAATATAAGTGTTTGTTATTTGACTGCAGCTGTGAATTGCGGTACAGTTGTTTTATGTTTAAATACGGGAATTCTCATTTAAAATATGTTGAGTTGGTTTAAAACGTGGCCGTTGTTATTGAATTTACTATGTTAATTTGGTAAATGGAAATCTGTGTGTTGTCTTCTTCTTCTGCTTTGTTGTGTAGACTTAAGAAGAAAAAAAAACAAACAAAAAAAAACGGATGCTGGCCTTTCCTTCAAGTGGCCTGACGTGGTCTGTGTAATACCTTTGTGTGTTTTCTGTCTGTAGTTCATACCGTGTGTGCATCCCTGCTGTAGATGTACACAAATGCACCCACAGCCAATAGATTTTCCAAAGAAACCAGACATCATTAAATAGACAGTAGTTGAAAGTAACCGATTATGGTTGTGAATACTCTAAAATGTAACTGCTTTCACTAATAGGTAATCAGCTTTCAGTTGTATTTTAATCCCTGTTTGAAGCACTCCAAGTCTTAGACACTAACAGAATAATGCACTGTGAAAATACGACAATAAGTTTTGCCTGCTTCTGTTCATGAATATAGTCTTTACACCTGCTAAAGCAGTTCTGTTACTGCAAATGAATCTCTTCTGTGACAGTTTGTGATCAGAGAATTTGTGGATATAAGGTGAAAGCGCTGTTAAAATACCAGAGTGTCATCTTATCCGAAAGCACTTTGTTCTTTTTCCTGGGCTCGCCTTAATGACGCTTCTTCTGTTTTAGATCTGTTTTTATTTTGAAAAGAATCCTGACACTATAAAGTACTTCGAGACAGCAGGCCTTGTTCACTGTGCTTTGCCCCCTCAAAAAAAAAAAAACCCCAACATTTGGTTTCCTTGTGGGATTGCGGTGTAGTCACTCCCGAGTGTTGCTGCCTTCATGTTCACCCTGTGCTCGCATGTTTCTACGGCCTCCGCCAGTTCAGAGCCTTAAACATGTCACAGCTGCGTGAACTCTAAATGATGCCACTAAAACTGTGATCTCTATGTGGGAAGACTCTGTTTGAATTGTGGAAGAAATTCACAATACAATCTGCCAAAGTGTAAGTGTACAGTGCCTTAGAATATATTCTAACAGTACCCTTTATTTTAAGTCGAAATGTTTTGTGGATAAAACAGGCAAAAATTGTTCACCGGTATATTGCTTGCAACTGAGAAATGATGTGTATTTGTAATTGGTACACTCCTAGAAATCCAGTAAATGTTTTTTGAGATGCAGTACATTTGTTAAATTTAAACTCAGAAACCATTACAAAACTACAGATATTAGAATTTCTATTTTTCTCTTACTCTGTACTGTAATATATTCCTAAAACATCAGCCTTTTGTTGTTTTTTTTTCTAAGAGTGTACTATAATAAACACAGTCTGACTGCCTTTCCTGTTGTAACAGACCAAAAAGAGAGAGATGCAGTCGATTCTTTGTTATGTCCTGCATGGTAGCAAGGAAGTGCCTTTGGATTGAAACATTTCCAGCTTCTTAAAAGATCAGACAGAAATTAAAAATTAAGACATTGCTAGACCAAAAAAAAAAAAAAAAAACCATAAAAAAACAGAGACATAAGTGAAACCAATCACCACATTGCCTTTTTTTAAGGATTGTAATGACAGCGGTGGAGAGCTGGTTACCAGTTTAAAAAAAGAAGAAGAAATGATATATTCATTTTACGTTATAAATTGGTTGAGGTCAAAGGCCAACACACCTGCTGATCGCCACTGACTGAACGCAGGCGTCGACTCATGCTCACTGCAGCTTTCTGCTTCATGCACACTTGCAGGTTCAAGTGGTTTTTTTTTTGAGAGAGAGAGAGAATTTCAGAAACATTACGGTTTCCTCTGTCTCGTGATGATATACTTACAGGATGTGAAAACCGACTTTCACAGTTAACTTTAATATCACAGTCCTCACTGTGATGTGGGACAGGCAGACACATTGTGAATCACTTATTCTCGACTGATAGTAAAAGTGTATTTAATAGTATGTTATAAATCAGTTTCAGAGCCCAGATTCTCACAGACAGAACCAACTGAATTTATTAAGAAAAAAAAAAAAATCTAATATTCAAAGCCATTTCAGAAACTACTTCAAAAGTCAGATCCAACTTGAACTGAAAGATGTTTCTCCTAAAACTGATCCCGTTATAAAACTACTAGTGTGGACGAGGCCGTAGAGGTTAATACTTTCACCTAAAGAATCATAGCTACTCAAACACATTTACTTTTTCTTACAAAAGTTATATTCATCTTAAAGTATTTTAATCAAAGAAGCTCTAAATAATTGCAGACAATGTCTCTGGTGGATGCAGATAAAGTTCAGTCATTCAGTATTTTGCCACAGTCCTGTGGACACTGTGGACTTTTACTAGGCTTTTCTTATGTTTACCCTGTGTATCTGTTCACATTTATTGATTACTTAGTGAGATGTTTTCTTCTTGTACTTGTATACAGTTGTACTTGGTTTTGTGATGACATTTTCTGTATATTGCAAGCCCAATAAGATGGTAATGATGTTACTGCTGCGCTGCTGGTACATTCTGACATGCCATTTCAACACTAAAACAGCAGGACTGGTGCCTACAGTGGCACGAATGTCTGGACCATTTAAATTTAAAAAAAAAAAAAAAGAAAAAGATATAAATAAAAAATAAATCTGCAAAGTTGAGGAATCATGATGGAAACATATCAGCAGTTGAGCTCTTGTTGTTTGTAATTTTGTCGAAGAGTAGGTACTGGTACCTTTTTGTTTTATTACCATTTTCAGATGGTGGCTTTAAAGTGATTTTTCACGTAGCTCATACAGTTGTCTTACACACTTGGGTTTTGTGTGCGGACTTTTTTTGTAAAAAGGTGCTTTGTACAAAATTATATCTTGGCTTTTCTTGGTACAGATGTGTGATATCTTTTCATATCCATGACAGTAAAACGTTGGAGCAAGAGAGAGAAAAGAAACTGCTACGTCTTTGTGTTTTGCATATGGTCTTGTCTTTGCTCCGTAACATTATGATGCCTTCTTGATAATGGTAGATATTTTGTAGCTTTCTAGATACTTTGTATGTATGCAATATTGAAGTTAAATAAATCTGGAAAACACACTCTGGTTTGTGCTCCTTTAATAAAATACTGTAACTATTGCAGCAGACATGAGGCATATGTAACATCATGTATGTGACTGTGTGTTCTTACTTTAACTCTTGAACTGCAAAAGCTTCAGATCAACAGTAGATGGAGCCTCTGCCTTGGTGTATTTAGTTGGCGCCAAATCCCTGAAGAACATTTCAAAGACCACTTTTAATTTGTGCCACTGCAGTGACAGAAATCACCACAAGAGGGAGACATTAAAATAAATTGATTAAAAGACCTGAAACACTAATATGGCTCATTAGTTTGAATACCGCCTTGGACCATGTGTGTAAATTTATTTTATTTATTAATGATCCATAAATATCACCTGTTACAAGTTAAACATGCCTTAAATTATGCTTTAAATGACTTAGTGTTAGTTTGGAGGTGACTGTAACCACAGTCAACCAAGTACAGCATCTTAAATACACATAGTCAAAGGTTTTCTTCATGAAAGTTAAGCTGTACACTTACTACTTGTTTAATTTAATGTCCTGCATTTAAATATGTATTTTTATCCTCAACACATGTAAATAAAATGTAGCTCTCCTTTTAGCCACATGCCCAAGAAACAGTGTTTGAAATAGACATCACCATATGTTCACATTTTCATTTACTTCGTGGGTAAATTCCATTCCACTGCAATTCTACACCACTGGCAGATTTGTTTAATTCACTAAAAGGTAATATGACCCTCACTTTAAATCAAAAGGAATGAGTTTAACAGAACATACATACCATTCTGTCAGGGAAACAGAAACTGGATTAAAGTTTCAGTGCTTTTTGGTTTCTTGGCACCACTGGTCAAAAAAAAAAATACACACACACACACATATATATATATATATATATATATATATATATACACTTTTGGATAACTAATTTGATTGAATTTATTAATTTACTTAGTTTTCTACAGACCACCATACCTTCAAACAGGATATAAAATACTTTGTCTCCTTTTTTTTTACATTCTGGAAACCAAAAAACATCAGCAGCATTTACATGATCAAATAATTTTTTCTTAAATTTGAATAACATGGACAATATAAGACAAAAGGTAACTCATCCTCCAGAACGTTCAGGTTCAGACCTTTAAACTTCCACTGCCACAGATAAAGTGTCAGTTCTCAGTTGTGCACAGAGGGACATTTGTTTTCTTGTTAAACTTACAAAGATATGTTTCTGTTTAATCTTCATTTTTAAATTGGATGTAATTTATTAGTTTTGCTTTTGTACAAATATATTTCCATTGTTTGTTTTTTAATCCATTTAAAAACTTTTGATTTAACAAATTCAAATTAAACTGCAGCTTATTTCTGTAAATATATTATATTTAACTATAATTAAATATTATATCATTTATTCATTTATATTTATATAAATCTTATATTTAACTATAATTAAATAGAATATGACTAATATTAACTTGTGTTTTTCAGCATCACTGTCTAATGGTGCTGACACCATGGACATAAAAAGCAGATAATCTATCAGGAGTCTATGTCCCCTCACTCACATTAACAGTAATCTGCACATGTAGTTCATTCAACACACTTCAACAGAAAACATTCAACCCCCCCAAATGAAGCAGAAACACGTTGCACTCATAGGTTCAACACAGGAAACGACCCTCTAATAGTTCTGTTATTCAACGTCATCTCCTGATAAAATAAACTATGAAGTTGAATAAGTGCCAGATGACCCAAAGACACATCCAAATCAGTTCCATGGGATAATCAGACATCACATACTGCATTCTATGATTCTATTATCTCAGTACGTCAGCATCAATGTGCTGCTCATCTAAACCATTATCTATTCCAAACAGATGCTAGAGCCTCCAGCAGAGTTGGACACACATTTTTCAGCTCGTGAGATACTAAAAATGACCAAGACAAAATAATCTATCACCACTAGATGAATACATATATCAGTGAACAGCTCATTAGGTCACATTACTATCATTTACATCAATGGTTGAATAGTTCAGTAGGTAATGATACTGACTGTAGTGCATGAGACTGGGTTTTAAATGTCAGTAGTGAAAGTCAAACCCTTTTACCCTGTTTGGTTACATTGAACATACACTGTATTCTGACACTGAAGTTAAACAGTGTGATGCATATATTACTGTTCTATGCACCTGCTCAACTGCCTTTAATCCTCTTCATGCAGCTTTGTAATGTGCAAATAACTTGCTATTGTTACAGGACAAAATTAAACCTGAAGAACATGGCTAGAATCAAGGGTTTTCTGTCCAAACCAGACACAGAAAAAGTCATTCATTCATTCATTTTCAGTAATTTACATTATTTTAATGGTGTCTTCACTGGTCTAAATAGAAAATGAATCACACCACATCACACCGGTCCTCAAATCCTTCCATTGTCGTCCTGTGGGTCAAAGGATAGAATTAAAAAATCTTCCTCCTGGTCTATAAAGAACTAAAGGACCTTGGACCCAAATACATCCTAGACCTGCTGGTTCCATATGAAGCATCCAGAGCCTTGAGGTCATAGGTCATCAGGAACAGGTTTACTGTGTGTTCCCAAAACCAGAACACCTGAGGTCTGAGAAAAACTGTCAGTTCATTTAAATCAGATGAAATCATTACTGTTCACTGGAGCTTTTACTGAGATTCTCATTTGTTGTTAAATGTTCTTATGTCTCTTATTTTAATTGTCTTTTAATGCATCTTAATCATTTTAATTTTCTTATATGTTTTATGTAAAGCATCTTGAATTGTCCTGTACATGAAATGTGCTATACAAATACATTTTCCTTACCTTAAAAAAAGATAACACACTGAAAAGTCTAAACATCCGTGCTGCTTAGATAACTATTCAATGTCACAGCCTGTACATTTGAAAATCAACAACAAAAACCTTTATTACATTAATTGTGGGGAATGTGAACGCAATTTATGTCAATGTTCATGAAATAATATGATTTTTTGACCCATGGGCTGCACAAGGGCTCCCCCTCCTCACAAAACTCAATGTAAGCACACATGGGTGTCACACCTATGGGGGATGGGGGTGTTGTGACACCCCCACGTCTTCAACCAGATGATTTCATACCCTCCATTTTTCCTGAGGTTATATATTGTATCGTTATCGGATCAAGGAAACGGACAGAGAGTTGGTTTCACCTTTTTATTTCAGGGTAAACAGTTACTGTTTGTCACAATCACACCAAACAAACATCAACAACATTTCGGGGCTGTTACAATATCTATGTTTTAAACTGTTTACCTGCTCGGGCGGCACAACAGCATATTTAAATGAAGCGCACCTCAGTTCACCGGGCGAAACGTAAACAGCTCTTCTTCGCGGTGTTAACAAACAGTCATCAACCAGTAAGTAATGAGAAATGTTGCCGTTGTTAAACTAAGTTAAATAAACTATGTCTTGTTCTGTGACATTTACCCTAAGGCAGTGGTTCTCAAACTTTTTTCAGTGATGTTCCCCCTGAGGAACATATTTTTCGTCGTCTCCCCTGACATGGACAAAACATTTTTGTAAGAAAAAAGAGGAACAGTGTCTGATTTTTTAAATCCTTTTTATCTCATAATTTTGATTTATGAATTGAATAAATGTTTAATTGAGGAAAAACACATTTTTGTTCTTATTTTTGGCTATGTATTACTTTTTTAATATAAAAAATATAATCATTAATGGATAATTGTTCGTTAATTTTCCGATGATAGATAGATAGAACCCCCCCCCCCCCCTCACATTTTAAATGGCTGTGACGCCCCTGAAGCACTGCTTGTACTTTAACATTATCACATTTACTACTGTCTGCTCATTTTTACTAGTTCACCCTGTCTATTTTGTAAATCTGGTCTCTCTTATGGGTGTGATTTTTATTTAGATGCATGGTTTCAGCACTTTACGCTCAAACAACTCACAGTAGAGTACTATAAAAAAGCACTATAGTAACATCACCTGCAGTAAAGGCTGATTTCTTAGATCTGCTTTAACAAATCCCAGCTCAAACATCTACCTCTCCTTCAGTACGGCCACTACACTCTTTATTTCAGTCCTTTTCTGAAGCTTTTTTACACCCACTTGACTTTGTGCAGTGAACTACCAGACATAAAAATAATCTCAACCTCTCTCTTAAACCTTCACCTTCGTTTCAACTTAGATCAATATAAAAGTAAACATCTTTGTCACCTTTTTAGCCCATCGACCCTGTCCTTGAGTGAGTCCAGTGAAAAACTTGAATTGTTTATGAAATGGTTTAACACTTCAGTCCAGTTTTATTTTATTGACATGTTATTACTTTCACTTTTTATTTATTTTTTTTTTGTTCAAGTTGCCACTTAAGGCAGTAATAATAGGTAATATTTCACATTTATTAACAGATCAGACTAAAAGCAGAACAAAACTGCTGGAGAGATTACAAATATAACCTACTATTAGTATCTTAACCCTCCTGTTATGATTATTCGTCAGGAACAGTTATGGTGTTCCTTGGTCAAATTGACTCAGTAAAAAACAAGTAAAAAAAAAATAAATAATAATAATACTACCAACCATTGTTAATATTTAATTACTTCCATTACTAACTATTCAATCAATATTTAGTGCAATGGTGTTACCCACATCTAACAGGTAATGATTAGATTAGGATAAATCACTCTTTAAAAAAAAAAAAAAAAAAAAAAATATATATATATATATATATATATATATATATATATATATATATATATATATATATATATATATATATATATATATATAAATACAGGTTCAAACTTTTTTCTTAATTTTTCACCACTTTACTACTTTTGAAAGACCAACATATAAAACATAACCAGGAGTGTAAAGTAACTCAGTAAAAGTACTTCATTATTGTACTTAAGTAGATTTTTTTTTAGATATCTTTTATATCTTTTAGTAACCCTGCATTTTTATATAAATATCTGTACTTTATACTCTTTATATTCTCATAATAGACTCAAACTAAACAGATGTGACAGTATGAAAAATAAGTCACTTCAGAGAAAATATCAGAAGAGGAAACAAACTGTGACTTTATATATTATAGTTATATGACTATTATCTCAAAATTTGGACTTTTTCATCTCCTAATTTTCACATTTTATTTCATTACTTTGACTTTTTATCTTAAAATTATGCATCTCATTTACAACTTTTTTTTTTTTTTAATCTCAATTGTGCCCTTTTTTCCCTCCATTTTCCCTAAATTTCCTGCCCATGTGGATATGGACAGGTGTTTGATCGTGACTCAATCAAACACATTATCTACACAGTAATTCACTTTTTAATGCTTTTTTTGAGATATTTTTTAAAAACTTTTCTGATTTTATTTTCTGATGTATTGTTGCATTTATCATTTAAAAAAGCTGTTTCACATTTTACTTTTGTACTTTATTACAATTAAGAAGTTGTATTTTTTTTTTTTTACTTTTACTTCAGTAAAGGAGTTGAATCAGTACTTCTACTGAGTATTTTTTTTTCACACAAGTAGCTGTACTTCTACTTAAGTACAGAATGTGAGTACTTTGACCACCTCTGAACATAACACTGAAATATAGCATAAGGTAATATGAAATAAATAGTCTGACAAAATAAAATGCTTAACTTTAACTTTAGTAATAAAGTAAAAACTGTTGACTTATTATATATATATATATATATATATATATATATATATATATATATATATATATATATATATATATATATATATATATATATATATATATACTTTGACTACAGCCTTTCGAACAAGGTATACTTATTTAGGATACTAAAGTGGTGTCGTTTTAATTTCTGCTTGTATGTTTTACTTATTTTAGTTTTACCTGTTCGAATAAACAAATAAATGAAACAGTTTAAAGTCACAGTATTAAGTCTCCATCCATTGACCACATGGATGCACGTCCTCTGACAGATCCTGAGATCCAGTCCAGTCACGTGATCATAACAGTGTCTGTTATGTGGAGCTCGTGTGTTTCCTTCCCTCGGCCTCCGGAGAGTCCACAGGAGAACACATGCACCTCCCACGCCTGCACCCACAGCTCCTCACATGCGCCTTACGCAGCAGAAAGACATAAGAGTGACACGGACCCAAGGCTGCAGATGCACTGAAAGACTTTATTAAAGTTGTTGTTTTAGCTGAAGATGGAAGTGGAAGACAGTAAGATATCAGTGTGGGTCTGCCGAGAGGAAAAGCTGGTCCTGGGTTTGTCTAAACGCACAACCTGTGCTGATGTTATCCAGGTGCTTTTGGAGGAACAGAACTCACAGTGCGGCGCGTCCACAGCGCAGCTCTCCAAATGCGCACAGTCTTACTGCATCGTGGAAAAATGGAGGGGTTTCGAAAGGATTTTACCGAACAAGACCAAGATACTGCGCCTGTGGGTCGCGTGGGGAGAGGAGCAAAAGAACGTGAAGTTTGTTTTGGTGAAAAGCGAAGCGTCTTTGGCGAACCATGGAGCCCGGAGCGCAGAGGCGCGCGTGGTGCTGAGCAAGCAGAGTCCCTGTGTCTCCAAGGGAACCGCGAGGATCCCCGAGGGGGTCATCTCACCCGAGAAAAAGCGACGGATTGTAAGGAAAGCGTTCAGAAAGTTGGAAAAGATTAATAAAAAGAGAGCGCGTGCGGCACCAAAAGACGCGTCGTCTGCGGAAAAGATGGAAACTTTGGTTCATGTTGTGATTTCTCAGGATCATACAATCCGCCAACAGATTCAGAGGATTATAGAACTGGACAGTGAGATTGAACGATGCGAAGCAAAGGTACATTATGACAGAATTAAAAGACACGGAATTAATTATGTACAAAACACGTATTTGGTGGACGCAGACGCAGCCTCGTGCCAAGACGCAGACAAAGTGTGTTCAGCTCAGACTGTGGCGGAGTTTGAGGCTTATGTCCTGCAGTGTGAGGAGCTGCTGAGGTTACAGGAGGAGGTGTGGGAGCAGGAGGCTCTCATAGACAACATCTCAGCTCAGATCCAGGAGGAGCTGAACCACCGCTGGATGCAGAGGAGACAAGAAGAGCTGCGGAGCAAACACACTGACAAGGTCCTCAGCACCGAACCCACGGAACATGAACCTCCTCTGGAAGAAGACAGGATCAAAACACAGTTAGATGCGAGTTTATACATCGGTCTGCGACTCAACACGGATTTAGAAACTATTAGGAGTGACTTAGAGCTGACCCAAGAGATTTATGGGACCAGGGAGAAGGAGATGAAGGATTTACTGGAGAAAGTGAACAGTCTGGATGTGGAAGAGGGATGTGGACATGGGACAGACAGAGACAAGACTGGGGTGAGGAGCACTTTGGACACGAAGACGGAGTGGGTTGAACAGGCCAGGGGTCTGTCCAAGGCTCACAGTGTCAACGACGATGACTCCGACACAGGCTTGAGTTCTCTGCACAGCCAGGACTCTGACACCAGACAGTGGGAGTCCCTGGTTTAACACTGGGAGTCCCTGGTTTAACACTGGGAGTACCTGGTTTAACACTGGGAGTACCTGGTTTAACACTGGGAGTCCCTGGTTTAACACTGGGAGTACCTGGTTTAACACTGGGAGTCCCTGGTTTAACACTGGGAGTACCTGGTTTAACACTGGGAGTACCTGGTTTAACACTGGGAGTCCCTGGTTAAACACTGGGAGTACCTGGTTTAACACTGGGAGTACCTGGTTTAACACTGGGAGTACCTGGTTTAACACTGGGAGTCCCTGCTTTAACACTGGGAGTCCCTGCTTTAACACTTGGAGTCCCTGCTTTAACAGTGGGAGTCCCTGCTTTAACACTGGGAGTACCTGGTTTAACACTGGGACTCCCTGGTTTAACACTGGGAGTCCCTGCTTTAACACTGGGAGTCCCTGCTTTAACATTTGGAGTCCCTGGTTTAACACTGGGAGTACCTGGTTTAACACTGGCAGTCCCTGGTTTAACACTGGGAGTCCGCGCTTTAACACTGGGAGTCCGCGCTTTAACACTGGGAGTCCGCGCTTTAACACTGGGAGTCCCTGGTTTAACACTGGGAGTCCCTGGTTTAACACTGGGAGTCCGCGCTTTAACACTGGGAGTCTCCGGGTTTAACACTGGGAGTCTCCGGGTTAACACTGGGACAAAAACACTGCTTCTGCAGCCTCAGGAATCACTCTGCTCACAAGGGCTAAATATGAGTAGAACAGTTCAATAATTGTATGTAGGAAAGTTGGGATTGTCACTTAATTTCTGTATTGACATAAAAAATAAAGACCGTTGGTTAAATGTATTTGTCCCTGTGTCTTTTTGCTATTTGACACTCAGTTTAATTGCTAAAAAGTGGAATTTTACACATGAATGAGAGACGTAAACAGTGATGAGACTGATAAAAATGTCAGATATTTACTTTGGTAAATGGATATAATTCACATTTGGCACAAATACAAATCAAAGGTTTTAGCTGCAAAATATAAATGAGTCAGATATAATGTATGCATCCTGTCTGTATGGATTCATGCTTATGTGTCTCATCTATTATCTGATGTCTGACATTATTCAGGGAACATGGGACATCCAAGTCTCTTTAAACATACATAAATATAAATAATAATAACAATACTACTACTACTAATAATAATAATAATAAATATACATTTCTTTTATTCAGATTCATGTTTCCTCTGTAACCAGAGCTGAAGCAGTTCAATCTGTAGAAGGAAAATCTGACACCACTTTTCACTTGTGATTTTATTCTGTAGGAGAATAAAAAAAAAACCCATTAACAACAGCATTACAAACTGTATCTGGTTTCACCCTTGATAAATCCGCCCATGTTTTGCTCTATGTCCAACTACACAGCGATGCGTAAAACAACACTAAAGTATACATTACTAGAGCTTTATCTTTGGAGTTGTGTACCTGCTTTAATAGGTGTATTGAATTATTCCAAAACACAAGAAGAATAAAAGCTTGAGAAAGTCTCAGCATATACAGTGACTGAGTGACAGAAGCAAAGAAAACATTGCATAACTGTCGTAAATGAGTGAATAGGTAAATGTAAGGGGTAATACCACGTTCCCAGTGTAAGGTTACATAAGGATGTGCTGCCATTGTTTTGTGCCACAATGATTACATACATATTACTCTCACTGCTTTAATGTTCTCTTTACACATATAAATTATAGACACTATCTAAGTTCCTGTACATATAACAATCATATGACATATCCTTTAAGGCTGTATCAGACCAGTGGAAAAAAAAAAAAAAACAAAGTTTAAAAAGACATAACATGTAGTTGAAATGTTGAGATGAGTTTCAGCTTGAAATAGATCAATTATTGACCATAAAGTTGGAATAATTTTGTTTTCAGACCCATTCCTCCTTTTATTCCCATAAGTAATCCCCATTGTTCAGGTATAATAATTATACATAGACCTAGTTGCACTTTATAGATCAATAATACATTGTGACAATCATTTAATGAAGAGGTAAACTCATTTTATTCCAATTATACGCATATATGAACTGAAGAGGTACAAGAGTGTATGATAAAAAAAAAAAAAAAACTGAAGCAAAACAGACTAATAAAACCATTATTTTATAGAATATAAAATAAAATAGAAGTACTTTATTCATCCTACAATTGGGGAAATTGTTTTGTAACAACAGCAGTGACTTACAATTAGAACAAACAAAGTGAGGTGAAAGGTGCAATGACATATTAAAGTGTAATTTTCACAGATAATTGTATAATGTAATGTAAATTAGTAAAGAATGTAATTACAGTATTATTTATGTTTTACAGAAAGTAAATAAAATGATTATGATTTATTAATAAAAATGGATTTGATTTCTAAAGTGCTTTTCAAGGCACCTAAAGCGTTTTACATTAATAATCCATTATTCATTCACTTTCACATGCTCCCTCTGGTGGTGGTAAACTACAGTCACAGTTGCCTTGGGGCAGACTGACAGAAGATGCCATTTCACATCTACGGCCCCTCATACACACTGCAGTGTGAGTGACACTGGAGGCAAGGAGGGTGAAGGGTCACAACGAACTGACTAAGACAGAGCAGGAATTGAACTGCCAACCCTTTTGGTTAATGGATGACCCGCTCTACCGCCCCCATTGAACAGTACAATGGCTTTCTGTACTATTAAAAATGTCAATAACCATAGAAGCATAGACAGATCAGTGAACTCAGATGTTAGTTGAAATGACACATGTGTCTCAGAGGGTCTAGTGATGACACACACTCTGATAAAAACACATCCCACATCAGCCGACGTGTTGCGGCCAAGGGCTTTCATTAAGGCATATACAGAAAAAAATAACCTGTGACCTATTTTATTTTTTTCTGTATATGAACTGATGAAAGCCCTTGGCCACAACACGTATAGGCTGCTGTGGTTTTAGCAGTTTCATTGTTTTATTAAATACTTTTTTAATACACTTACCTCTGCTTTTTCTTCCTCTTCTGGATTTTAACCTTATCCAGTACAGATGACCTGAGTAACATCATTTGCACAGTCTCCTGAGCACTCATAGTCCTTTTTTTTATATTTTAATCTAATCATAGTTGGTGTTTTAAACCATTAGTGAGACTTAATAATTATTGTAAATGTGTGTTTGGATTTAGTTCAGTTTGTTTTTGATCATTTTAGAAAAGATCTTGGCATAATCATCTGTCAGAAACCACATGCTGTATTAATTTTGCTTGACTGCACTCATTTAAACCCTGTAGACCTGCACAGTATGACTTAAACACCATCTAGTCAACCTTACTTCCTGTCAATCAACTCAACCCAACATCAAGGGTTTATGCTCCAACAGGTTAAAGTACATGTAATAGGGAAAAAAAACCCATCACAAATCACTCACTTCTTCCAGGAAAATTTGGGGATTGATAGACTGGTTGAATTTTTAAACTAAACCATCCATTCAGAACGTGTCAGTGCTGATGCATCAGGAGTTAACCCTTTAACTCCACAGACTTAAACAATTCCACAGTAAAAAAATAAAATAGGATAAAATAAGCAACAAAATGAACAAAAACTACCAAAGTGATCAGTAAAATGAACATAAATGAATATTAAACTAACAAAATAATATGTAACATGAACAAAGTAAGACACTAACAGAAGACAATTGAAGGAAAATAATAAAATAAATAAACAAAACATTGAAAAAATTAACAAAAATAAGCAAAAAATGTCAACGGAAACTAATAAATATTCACAAAATAACAAATAACACGAAAAAATGAAAAAAAAAAAAAAAAAGTAAAAAAGAGGAATAAATGACTAGTGTTGTAATTTGGTTCCAGTAGTTTTAGTTTGTACTTTTTATTTTTCTAAATCAGTAGTTTTTTGACACCTGTACATCAGTTCCATGAACTAAATTCTCAGTAAAATAACACTAAAAAAACCTTGAATTTTTCTGAATTTTTAAACTAAATCATCCATTCAGACGCATCAGTCCTGTTGCATTAGGGGTTAACCCTTTAACTCCAGAGACTTAAACAATTCCACAATAAAAAAACTAAATAAGATAAAATGAAGAAAACCTGCCAAAGTGATCAGTAAAATGAACAAAAATTAATATTAAACTAACAAAATAATATGTAACATGAACAAAGTAAAACACTAACAGAACACAATTAAAGAAAATAATAAAATAAATAAACAAAATGTAGAACCCCCCTAAAAAACTAAGCAATAAACAGAAACAGAAACTAATAAATATTCACAAAATAGCAAATAACACGGGGAAAAAAATGCAGAAAAGAAGTAAAAAAAAAAAAAAAAAGGAATAAATAACTAGTGTTGTAATTTGGTTCCATTAATTTTAGTTTATATTTTTATTTTTCTAAATCAGTAGCTTTTTGACACCTGTACATCAGTTCCATGAACTAAATTCTCAGTAAAATAACACAAAAAAAAAACTTTGAATTTTTCAGAATTTTTAAACTAAACCATCCATTCAGACACATCATGGGTTAAAGGGTTAATGTCAGAAAACTGAAGAATCAAGCGGTGTCATCACTCTCAATTTCTAAACCTCCAACGTTACAAGTCCTCAGAGAGAGAGGGCAAGAACGCGCACACAGACGCACACACAAGCCACTTTAAGTGTCTTTGTTGTGTGGATTTAGGACAGCATCATTGTCAAACAGGGGGAAGTACTGTATTACATGGCGTGTGAATGGCAGCGTTCCTGTCTCTTGACATACTGTGCAGTCCTCTCCTCTGTACTTCACACTCTCATGAGGCTCTCTTTTCATTTGCCACTTTGTTGTTAAACAGAAAATAACATAAATTAGCCTGACCCTCTTTCACAATCGCATGCGGCAAGTGAGAATGTAATACTACGAACATTAATAAGGGCATTCCTGGTCTTTTGTTTCAGAGGTGCAGTCTGTGAAGTGTTTCCCACATTGATGAATGGGGTTGCATAAATGTCAAGTTTTGATTATGTGAAGTGTCTCCACAACTGCAGAGCCCTTTGAGAGAAAATACTGGAATCTTGAGTGTCTTTCTCTAAAGCTTTTCGCTGAACTGGCCTTATTACTGAGACAAAAGGGCTTTTTGGAACACCAGTCATAAGTCTAAATATGTTTTTTTTTTTTCTCATTCGTGCAGGCAGAGTTGCTATAGGAATCACCTGGATGCTTAACCTACACTGCAAATATCTACATTTAATCCTTGTTTTTTTCATTTCTATTTAAAATATCTCATCACATTTACAATAAGATATAATCAACTAAAGAGTAACTTTTCAGTGAGATATAAAGACATATTTTTAGGCAGTGGATCTTGAAAATCTTATTTTAAATCTCTTTTTTACATGAGGATGGAAGTACCTTTCATTTACACGACAAGTGAGTTTTTATGGGTTAAAAACACAAAAATCTGAAAATGCATTCCAGAGTGGAAATCTTGAAAACTATCCACTGTTGTGTTTCCATTTCATGATCAAAAATGTAAAAATATTACTGTTATTCATGTACGTTGACAAGGCAGTGTTCTATCACAGCACCATCTACAGCATGGAACGTATATACAGTCGTACTCCACACACTGTGTCCCTGTATGCATGGAGATGCTTGTGTAAATGTGGATAACAAGCTTAAGATGATACACCAGCTTTGAGTCTTCTCTTGCAATAGTCTCTGTATAAAAATAGCTTCATTTTCAAGAAAAGTCTTGAATCAAGCTACAACAACAAAAATAATCTGCCAATAGATTATGTGAAAATGATCTTGGCAAGATGTCTTGAAATTAGATTTTCAAGATCTAAATATATATAAACTTATTAACCCCAGAGAGCATTTGCACTTATTGTTCTGTATATTTCCTGTCGACCTTGTAACTGCTAGTGCTACAGGCTATATATTATGTCCTCTATTGTTAGTCGCTTTGGATAAAAGCATCTGCCAAATGCAATGTAATGTAATAGATCTATTGTAATATAATATAATATAATATAATATAGTATAGTATAATATAATATAATATAATATAATATAATATAATATAATATAATATAATATAATATAATATAATATAATATAATATAATATAATATAATATAATATAAAATAATATAATATAATCAATATAATATAGTATAGTATAGTATAGTATAGTATAGTATAGTATAGTATAGTATAGTATAGTATAATATAATATAATTAATATAATATAGTATAGTATAGTATAGTATGGTATAGTATAGTATAGTATAGTATAGTATAGTATAGTATAGTATAGTATAGTATAGTATGGTATAGTATAGTATAGTATAGTATAGTATAGTATAGTATAGTATAGTATAGTATAGTATAGTATAGTATAGTATAGTATAGTATGGTATAGTATAGTATAGTATAGTATAATATACTATAATATAATATAATATAATATAATATAATATAATATAATATAATATAATATAATATAATATAATATAATATAATATAAAATAATATAATATAATCAATATAATATAGTATAGTATAGTATAGTATAGTATAGTATAGTATAGTATAGTATAGTATGGTATAGTATAGTATAGTATTATATACTATAATATAATATAATATAATATAATATAATATAATATAATATAATATAATATAATATAATATAGTATAATATAATATAATATAATATAATATAATATAATATAATATAATATAATATAATATAATATAATATAATATAATATAATATAATATAATATAATATAATATAATATAATATAATATAATATAATATAATATAATATATCTCACTGAAAAGTTAGTCTTTATTTGTTTATGTCTTATTTTAAAGTGTGTTGATATATTTTGACAACAAATGAGAAAAATCCACTTGGTAGGAGTTTGGGTTTATTTGGGTTTTTTCCAGTGTAGAATACTTGAAAAAGTTTTTGATTACAACTTCATTATATGAATATTCCCACATTATCTCTGTGGCTGTGCACACTAACAAAAACATCTGAAACCCTGACAAAGAAAACCACAGTCTTTGTTCTGGGGTCACCACTGGGGTCAGGGGTCATGTAATCTGAGGTTAGAGTTACTGAAGCATCGCTGCTGTCTGACCCTTTCTGCCAGGGGAGGGGGTTGTGAAGGTGAACAGAGGGAAGTAGGAGCTGAGAAAGAAAACACACTCTGAGCAGCAGGACGTCCCAATTCCAGCCTTTCATGGACTGGACAGAGCGTCTCCTGTGGTGGGACCTCCAGGGCCCAGAGGTCGACATGCCACTAAATCATAATGTCACATGAATTATCTTCAGGGAGAACTATGAAACAAATCAACTCTGAGGAAATGACCTGTGGATTGTCTTTAAAGTAACACTCCTTCAGTGTTCATGAGTCTGTTACAGTCCGTTGCCATGGTTGTGTTTTTATATTAGAACTGGAACAAACCACCAACTGTTGAACGAGACCAACCTACGCTCAGCCCCTTCACTAAATGTCTAAAAACATGGACATTGTATTTATTAAAAATGCACTGTATCTTTAAAAAAAAAACTCTTCAAAATTTGTAAATAACACAAACAAGATATTATAAAAGTCCTAGCTTTTGAATACTTATAGATGTTTCAAATAAATATCTGATTTGAGAACCAGTGGTGTAGTGGGTATACTCTCAATTTATACTTTTTAAAAATTTGTATTTTATTTTAAGTAGTCCAGAAGAACAGCCTGTGATATGCAACACTACTGTATTTAGTTGGCTCAAAAATACATCAGTAATATTTTCCCACTAACACAAATGATGATGATTTGATCAAGAGCAGTTTGTAGGTTTTACTGGTCATTTATTCAACATGAGACAAACATAGCCCTTTATAATGTCAGTCTAATCACACAGTTTATACAGAGGCAGTGGGGGCTCATGGCTTCACCATCCTGGGGGAAAATAGGCAAATATTACTGAATGACCCACATCCATAGGATTTACAAATGGCTATATTTAAAGCAGTTCAGAACAGTTAACCCTTATCCTGGTCTTTTAGTTAAAAAAAGGGGTCTCTATTCCTCTATCATTTTAATTATTTGTCATTACAAGGTTAAATGTAAAAAAAAAAAAAAATCTATTTATGCTATTGACTAGTGTTTAGATAAGTCAATAGCCAATCATTCACAGATGACAAATAATATACCTGCTGATGTATGTGTGTGTGTGTGTGTGTGTGTGTGTGTGTGTGTGAATGTAATGTAAAGTGCTTTGAGCATCATGAAGGTGGAAAAGTGCTTTATAAATGCAGTCCATTTACCATTGACCCTGAAAGGTATTTAATTATTAATGCTGTCAAAAATAAGTAGACATGACATAGATGTGATTACTATAGTAACAACCACAGCACACACACACACACACACACACACACACACACACACACACACAGTCAGAAACAAAATAAACTGTCAGAAAAAAAAAAAAAAACTACATAAAACCCAAATGTGAAGACATTTTGTTCATCTGGTCATATGTGTTTATTGAAACTATAATTCTCCCTTGTTTGACACCAGGTATTTTGAGATACACACCATGTCTTGACAGCTCAGCTCAGTCCCATTATGGATTTTAGAAGGGAAGATGTAACATAAACTGTAACCCTTTTGCTCAGTGAACTGACTCGTTCATTTCTTACACTGTAAATAAAACACACTCATAATGTTTCCTTGTTTCATAATTTCAAAATTCCCTCGTTGAAGTCCCTAAAAACATACCTACTTTGTACGATAGTGTCACAGACCAGACAGAGGGAGAATTTACTTAGAAATAAATGGACACATTTTATGATGTAAGCCAACTATATGAGCTTCCCTTCTTTGAAAGAGCAGCAGCCACTGATAAATAGATGAATGTATCTGTATATGAACACACATATATATTCATTAGCTCTGTTTGTCACAGCCTGCAGTAACTATGACGTCACCGTCAGCACCAAGAACACTGAAGTGATGTTTCAAGCAGCTCCAGGAAAAGATTTCACAGAACCACACATATATGTGGACTGGCAGCTGTTGACAAATGTGTCTACCTGGTCATCACTCCTTCTCACTGATGATGAAATAGATTCCAAGCTCGCTGAGGCCAGTTTGACCTTTGGCCAATGGTATGGGACCAACCAGGGCTAAGACTCTAAATGGTCTGTATTTTTTATATAGTGCTTTTCCACCTTCATGATGCTCAAAGTGCTTTACAGTAGCTTCACATTAACCCATCCATACACACACTCATACACCAGTATTTTTCTAAGGTTCTGTCAGTCCTACCGGGGGCCTAAGTCAGGGTTCAGTGTCTTGCCCAAGGACACTTCGACATATGGGACACGAACCACCAACTTCTCGGTCATTGGGCGACCCACTCTACCAACTGAGCCACAGCCAGGGGTGCTTAATCCTGGTCGTCGAGAGCTACTATCCTGCATGTTTTAGATGTATCCTTCTTCCAACACACCTGACGGTAGAGGTAAGATCTTTAGCCCGAGCCCGACCCAGCCCGAAATTCGGGTCGGGCCTAAAATGTTAATTATTACGTTTTCGGGTCAGCTCGGGCTTCTCTCTCTTGCTGACTTTTTAAAAATAAATATATGTTTATAAAAATGTATACTAAAACAATGTGTGGATACTAAACTAAGGAATACTTGTTGTAATTGCTATATAACTACTACTAAACAGGAGGCGCAGAGCAAGAGCATGTTTTGCGGGCATTTCGTGAATGTAATCTTCCCTCCGCGAGTCCACATGTATTTTGACCAGATATCCCCGATATGGAGCAACAAGAAATCAAAGATAAACTTAAGACAGGAGAACTGAAAAGGCAAACACGCACCGCCGGTAAGAGTGACATGTGGGAAAGCTTCAAATTGATAGTAACAAATGTTATTCTATTTAAAGCCTAGTGGGCTGTAGTTTATCTCCATGTAATTAAGCGAGTGCGCATCAAGATCTCTCTTTCACTCTCATTGTCTGTCCTCTTATTCTGTGTTCCAGCGTTATTTCGTTGTGTAAATGCATTTATTATGATAATAAAAAAATGTAGATGATTTTAATTTTAAAACATCTTCCATTTTTTTCTGCTAAAAATACTATGGGATAAATTGAAATCTCGGGTTTGCTCCGGGCTCGGGCATCAGTTGGTCCTTTTCTCACCAATATGTTCATTTTAATTATTCAAATGTACATATTTATAATTATTAATAGTATTAATATTATTATGATTAGATATGTTTTGACTTCTTCTCACTCCTTTTTGAACATGTTATTGCATTTATGGCCGTTCGTTTATTCTTCTTGTTTTGTTCAAATAAACGTCTATTATTATCATTATCATTATCATTATCATTATTATCATTATCATTATCATTATCATTATCATTATCATTATCATTATCATTATCATTATCATTATCATTGTCATTATTATCATTATCATTATCATTATCATTATCATTGTCATTATTATCATTATCATCATCAAGTTAATTGGTCGGGCTCGGGCTGGGTCGGGTTGGGTCGGGCTGGATTTTTTTAGGCCTGATCTTACCTCTACCTGACGGTCATTATCAGGCAGAGCTTGATGAGAGGTTTATCATTTGAATCGTTTTTGTTGGAAGAGGGAGGGAACTCACACCCCAGTTGTCACCTGTTTGAGCTGCTGCCACCTGGTAGATGCTACAGATGTACGAAGGTAAAGACAAACAGACTGAGGAACAGCTTCTTCCTGAGAGCCATCATCACCCTGTACTCTCAAACATAAAGCCCACCCACCCACAATGTAAACGTGCAATATTTCCACCGCACTATCCCCCATTTGTACAAAATCATTCTGTGAATGTTTACAAATGACACTCTGTGCAATATATTTCTATAACCGTGCAATACCTTTTTATCTGGGAAAACACTTCTATGCCTTTTCTTTGCTCTTTTTAATATATTTATATTACTACTGGCAAATTTGCACTTTTTACTTTTTAATTTTTTATTTATATTACTGTTTGCACAGAGAGGCTCTCCAATCTCGTTGTACGTTGTATAATGACAATAAAGGGCATTCTATTCTATTCTATTCTATTCTATTCTATATCTAAAACATGCAGGATAGTAGCTCTCGACGACCAGGATTAAGCCCCCCTGCTCTAGACAATACTAAAGGTGTACAGTGCACATTGAACACCAGAGGGGTCCGATGAGTTTTTGTAAAAGAGGCTCAAAACGCCTCTGGAATCATATAGATGGGCAGAAATAATGATCCAGATCACTTTTTAAATGCCCACAGAAGGCTAATCAACATCAATGACAGGGCAAAATATCCGCTAACGAACCAGTGATGAAAACCAATTTGCCTGGTGGATATGTTTTTCCCCTCAAGTTCCAATTGTACTGGGTCATGCAACACAACCAGGAGACCAGAGCATCGCCTACCCAAGCAAATGGAGCACACTCTGCTCGTGGGCAAAGGAAGAGATACAAAGACACCTTCAAAAAAGGACTCAAGGGCTGTAAGTTAAATGTCAATACCTGAGAAGCCTTTGCTCAAGACCAATCAGCCTAAAGGAATGATATATATAAAGAGGTCGATAATACTGAAGCTGTCAGAACAACAAAGACGATGTCAAAAAGAGTTACTAGAAAACAAGCTCTTGCTGAGCCTCAGGAAGATGTCTTCACTTGTTCTCATGGTGACAGAGGCTTCGAGGCCGGACTTGACCTCATTAGCCATCTCCACACCACTAGGACATAATCTGCAATTTTTGAATTTGGTCACCCTCTTCTATGAGGGATGGACACACATGGACACACATGGACACACATAGACACACATGGACACACATGGACACACATGGACACACATAGACACACATGGACACACATAGACACACATGGACACACATGGACACACATGGACACACATAGACACACATGGACACACATGGACACACATAGACACACATGGACACACATGGACACACATGGACACACATAGACACACATGGACACACATGGACACACATGGACACACATGGACACACATGGACACACATGGACACAAATGGACACATCTATTTATGACAGACACTGACAATAGTCTAGTGGGAAAAAAAACTAAAAATTACGCTACAATATGGTTTATACTTTAAAATGTCTTTTTCTTTTTGTGAAAGCAAATTCCTCACAGGCTAGAAAAAAACAAAACCTGCACTTCTTTTAATGTCACAATGTGCTTGTGGTCTCTAATCCCTGGAATGTGTCACTTTGTGTTGGTGGAAGCCTTTGTTCAGCATCAGAGAGTGATCGGCCATGAAGTCACTAATGAAGGCATTGACTCAAGAACCAGGACCTGAATACGAGCACTGAGTTGAGAGGCTCAGACAGCACTTAGCCTGTTCCTTCCAGACCGGGGCTACCAGTGTGTGCTCATTAGACCTCATTGTGCTACTGGCAGGTGTGTTAATCCTATAAGGCTGGGTACTGACCCTGGGACCCCGCCTCTGGGACACTGTACAACTTTCCTACGAGTCATTCAAGGCCTGTCACATCCTACCAGATATGTCACCATACTTCCTTCAACTGGTCAAATGTACAATATAATACACGATACTTTGTTTTATGGACTTTATCTGTCATCTGTGGAAATAACTAATATTGCTTAGGGACCATAAAACAAACCTTCCAAGATTTTGCCATGTTGTGATTTGCAACTTCAACACAAATTCATTTAATCCCAGTGAATTTAGCACAATGTTGCAATTTTAACCAATCACTGCGACTTTGCCACAAAATGTGATCAATCATTTGCGACATTTTGAGCTGCTCCTTCTGCCTTTTTTCACTTTACCTTACAGTACGAAACCAACAGTTCATTTTTGCTACATAAAATGACGCACTCGTACCGACAGGTGCATTTGGAAGAGTATTTTTTATTTTATTTTGCCATATTTGAAAGGTTGTCTTCATATTTCAGTGCCTTTGTTCTATTTTTATCAGGAGAAACCGCCTCTACTACACACTACTAGTAATAATGTTTTGTTTTTTTGACTGGCTGAGACATTTATATTATGTTATATAGGTTCATATAGTGTTGTGAGGTCATATGCAATTTTAACCTTTGAACCAACAGATAGAGAGAGAGAAAACTTTATTTATCCCCGAAAGGCGATTCTATTTCTACAAGAAAAAAAAAAAAAAAAAATCAAAAATACATGTCATTTGTACAACATACAGATGCATAAATGCAGGCTAATAGAATATTCATGATTGAACTTTTTCACGGATAGATTTTGGACTTGAAAGATTCGAAAATTAATTTGGTCTTTTTTCAATTTGAGGTTGAATGATACGATTACACTGTGATATCCCATAATATGTATATGAATAATAATAATAATAATATGTCATAATAATAAATAAATACATAAAACAGAAACCTTAAACAACAACATATACTGTGACTGTTCTCATTGCTGTCTGCACACCTAACGTTGCTGCTGTTTTAATTCTTTTAATTATTTATCTCATTTACTTAAACTATCTATTTTATCTTATTTTATCACTGTTGTTATAGCTGCTGCTGTTTTTATTTTATGTATTCTATCTTTTTTAGGACACTGTATTGGTTTTGTTTCCTTCTTAATCTATGCGGTTATAATTGCACACTGTTTTTAAACTGGGAGTACAATATTTTATTTCTTCTGTACTTGCGACAAGAAATAACAACATAAAAAACTTTAAACCTTGAATATTCAAATCCCCCACTCAGATCTCTGCCTTTAGCAGCCAAACAGCAGAAGCAATAAATGATCTTAAACATTTTCGCCATGTCAGTAAGGTGATGACTTTGAATTAATTTTCCAGTAACTAAATATTTGAAATATTACTTAATTTTGATTACAAAAAGGGAAAATGAAAACTGTCTGGCATCAGCTCAATAGTCTAGACATCTATGTTACAGTTTTCTATGATACTGATACACTGTTGGAAACAATACAGTCTGTTATGAGAAATAATAACACGCAGCAAAACTTTATCTTAGCATAAAAAAAAACCAACAAGTGTCTTAACTAAAACTGTTTATGCAGCCCATTTAGACGGTCTATACAGAGTTACTTAATTCACATGGAAAAACACACTATATTACATCTATCAAATAAGTACTAAGGAACTTCAGGTGAACAGCCACACCCATATATGCAGAAAAAAACAGCTTTAAGTGTTATACGGGAAGGTATTTTGGCTCAATTATCTACCACAACAACACACAGATAGTGTCTTATCATACAGAACAGAGGGTTTCCTGGGTGTGCTTCATGTATCAGTTACAGAGAAACTCATGAAGACGTCTGGGTGGTTCTGAGATTGACTAAATTATCTTCCTCTCCTTAAACGTGAATGGATTCTGCTCAAGGGGAAAATAACCAGATCTTGTTGCAGAACAATTGCTGTAACCCCCCCCCCCCTCCTTATCACCTAATGGGAAAGTTTGGTTTCACATACAATAGGAATGGATTGTGTTGCAGTAGTTTTGTAGGTCACACTATTTCTCCTTTTAAAAATCCACTGTGTACAGTTGAAACTGAAAACGGATTAAAAGAAGAAGAATGTGCCAAGTTTCTAATTATTCTGCACCTGGTAAATGAAGGAGGTTCTGAAACATTGTGTGTTTTTGAAAGGGCATACCATCCACAACTGACATCATACTTCTGACCAATAGTGTGTGGCTCCTCATCTATCTGCACAGTATCCTCAAGACAATACACTATCGTCATCTTTTTATGAAGGGAAACAACTAGTGTTTCCAGTGAAAAATAAGCCCAGAGTTACCATTTTACATTCAGGTCCAGAAATACAGTCATGGATGGTAATATTTTTTTTCTGTATACCACTGCAGTCAATTAGAAATGAAAACATCATCATGTTCAACTTTAACTGAAGAGATTTAACAAAAATATTACAATAACTGACTTTACACTTATCACATTTTCAATCTGATGTGTGTGTGTGTGTGTGTGTGTGTGTATTCCTATCTTTCTGTAGACATTGATCTGTTTACAGAGTCACACCATGGGGACCAAAATTCCGGTATTTAACCCATGAGGGTTAAATATAAATGTAGGTCCCCACAAGTAAAATATAAATCTGTGTGAAGTATACAAATTTATATAAATGATGTCCCCTATGAACACATTCACTTGATTTTTTTTCTTGAAGTCCCCATAAAGTAGTGAAACTGATACAAAGTGAAACATGTATTTTTCAAAGGTTTTCAAGATGTGTTTCCTTTTTATTTATTCATTTAATTCATTCATTAATTAATACATTTATATGTGATTTTTAAAATTATTCAATTATTTATTCATTTTTTTTGGGGGGGGGACTTGTTTATGCTAACTACCCAATGGCTACTTTCCGTACAAGTGATGATTACAAACTTGGTCCACATGAGACATGGAAACCAGTGTGTGTGTGTGTGTGTGTGTGTGTGTGTGTGTGTGTGTGTGTGTGTGTGCGTGCGCTTGTATTCCTATCTTTCTGTAGACATTGATCTGTTTACAGTCACACCATGGGGACCTCTGATACTATGGAGACCAAAATTCAGGTCCCCATGAGGGTTAAATATAAATAAAGTTCACCACTAGTAAAATAGAAATGATGTGGCCCTATAAATACATTAATTTGTTTTTCTCAGGAAGTCCCCATAAAGCATGTATTTTTCAAAGGTTTGCTTTACTGTTTTTAAATGTATTTTTTAATGTGTTTTACATTTATTATTTGTTTAAATTATTATTATTATTTTTTACATTATTTTTATTACCTGCGCCAAGGAGGTTATGTTTTTGCCATCATTTGTTTGTTTATTTGTTTGTTTGTTTGTTTGTGTACAAGATAACACAATAACTTCTGGATGGATTTTGATGACATTTTCAGGGTAGGTTGGTAATGGGGGGGATCTGGAAATGATTGGATTTTAGTAGTGATCTGGAGGGGGGGGGGGTCTACCTTGGTGGAGGTCTGCACTCTCAGAGTGTTTTTCTAGTTCATTTATTACATTTAATTTTCTAATTCATTATTGCTATTATTATTTTTATTTATTTATTTTATTTTTATTATTTTTCTATTTTAAAAAAGATGTTTACAGTCACTACCTGATTAAAAACTTGGTCCTCATGAGACATTTAAACAAGTAGGCGTGTGTGTGTGTGTGTGTGTGTGTGTATAACTCAGAAGAGGCAATTATCATTAATTTGATATATTCTTAATATGAAATAATTGACTGGGGAATTCAGCAACACCAAAAGTCAAGAAGAAAACTGAAGAGAATGACAATCAAGAGACACCTTCATAAATGTAAATAAATACAGACAGTTCACAAAGAGGAGTAAATAACTAGCAAAAAGAGCAGGAAGATAAGATTAGAATATGACAGAAAACATCTACCAATACCTGGAATAAGATTTTATAACCACAATTACCTTGGACCAGAATGGTGGTTTAGATTCATATAGCACTTTTCAATGAATGCACACTCGAAGTATAGGTACAATAGATCCATTAATCAGCCATTAGTCAGCCTTCCCTGGGGCTGACTGACAATCTGAACCAACAGCCACTTCAACCACCACCAAACATTCACTGTTATGAGCAGCAGCACTGGAGGGAATGTGGGTAAAATGTCTTGCCCAAGGACAGAACAGGATTTAAATCACCACCCCTTTGGATCCTGGAGGACCCTCTCTACCTCCTGAGCCACAGCTGCCCTAAATAAAAAGATAAGATAAAAGTCCAGAGAAGGACAGGGACAGCTCATCATCCAGATCAGACCTGCGTCCAACATGATGATGGTGTTATGACAACACTATCTATCTATCTATCTATCTATCTATCTATCTATCTATCTATCTATCTATCTATCTATCTATCTATCTATCTATCTATCTATCTATCTATCTATCTATCTATCTATCTATCTATCTATCTATCTCTCTCTCTCTCTCTCTATCTCTCTCTCTCTCTCTCTCTCTCTCTCTCTCTCTCTCTCTCATACTCCATATGTCACATAAAATTCAATAGATTTTTTTTAAATCCAAATTATCAGGAACAGCTTTTCTTTTGATTGTGAACAATATCCAAGATGATCAAGATCAATATGTATCCATTACAGTATAAGAAGTTTCTAAGTGGATCTAAACTTAGTCTTCAACTGATTTTAACAATTAATCTAAATTAAACCTGTCCTGGTCTTTTGTTATTTATTGTACATTTAGTTGTTAATGTTTTCCTCTGAAATTGTATTTCATCATCGACTACATCAGTTAATTTTATTTTTTTCAATCATCCTTATTTGAAACAATAGAAATAACAGTACAATATCATTCTCATCAATTACTTAAATTACTTAATTCCACTCAGTTGTACCTCATCTATGTTCTTTAGTTATGTTCACTTACATCCACAATAGTTCCCCTTAATAATAAAAAAAAAAAAAACATTAGTTGAAAGTACTTAAAAAGAAGAACATGTTCCAGCAACTTAATACATTGGAGTTAGTAGTTCTATTTCTGAAACTGTGAGTATTCACAACTTAATATATTTAATTATTCTGAACATGCCAGTTTACAGTGTATGTAAATGCACTGTGTTACTGCATATGGCTCTGAATTTGTGATTAGGATTAAAGGTAACTGAATCCATCACAGGTCATACAGAGAACACCTCATGTTTGGAGACAGATCTGGAAACACTGTCACTACAATAGTCAGGATAACATCAGAATAGAATAGACACTTTACAGTATTGTCACAAATATCCACCCTAGTGCACATTCAGTGAAATTTCAATGCAGAAGCTCACCATCGGACATAAGAATCAATCATAAAATTTGAAAAACAGTCCAATAAAAAATAAAACAATCCAATAAAAATAAAAACAATCCAATAAATACTTAAAAACTATACTAAATATGTACACCTCTCTACCACCACACACACTTAAATACACATCTAAAGCCAATTGACCCAGAAGGAGCTTCATTATTCTGAGAATAGTTTTATGTTTAAGTCTGAAGACTGGAGACCCATTCCCCTATTGTGTAATAAGTTCATTACATGTGCATTTTATAAACCTATTCTCAGAGTAATGAAGCTTCTTCTGGTTCAATTAGCTGCTCATTAAGTAGATATACAGGCTTGTTAAGCACATTAAACCACCTTGAATTGACAAAACAGTGACAATATCAACACGTCCAAGGCTAACAAGTTAATGGAATGAGATAAAATCATCAAGTGATAAAACAATGTAATGTTTCCTTTTGAGTTCACTGAGTTTTTAAAGTATGGGTTTATCAGTGGAATATAAAAAAACAGGTGAGATGCTGGAAAAAAAAAACCCCACACTGTACAAAGAGTGTGACGGTAAATCTGAATATGTATTATTTATTCTGTCACGTCCAATAAACCCTTTATCGCAACACAAATGCAACAAATACTATAATGACACTGGCTGTAAATAAGATAAACAGGTTAAAGCAAGAGTAGATGGTTTTTTTTTTTGTTTTTACTATATTGCTTAAAATCCCCTTCACACCCTGATTACAACCTATTAATTAAATGCTGTAACACAAAAGTAAAAAAAAAAAAAAAAAAAAAAAAAAAAAAAGGATTTCGTCACTTGTGGAACAGACAAGGAGTGAAAAAAAAAACACCATTCAATTATTGGAACTCAAAATTATTAACCCGTCAGCGCTGACACGTTCTGAATGGATGGTTTAGTTAAAAAATTTTGAATAATTAAACTTTTTTTACTGATAATTTTGTTCATGTTTTGTTATATTTCTTCCTACTCCTTTTTGAATACCAGAAATTTGACTTGACCATGTTGTATTGTTCTTTTTTATGTGATAATTTTCTGTGACTCGTGATGATTTCGTGTACTCATCTCATCATCTGAACCTACTTCATCCACACTGGGGTCACTAGGGTCTAATCCAACTACAATGGTATGAGCCTCCAGTTCATCTCAGGGCTGAACATATATAGACAAACAATCACATTCCCACCTATGGACAATTTAGATGAACTAATTAACCTATCAGTGCATGTGTTTGGATGGTGGGAGGAAACCAGAGTAAACCCATGCAGACACAGAGAGAACATGCAAACTCCACACAGAAAGGTCTGGTGTGGGATTTGAACCAGGGTCCTTCTTGCTCTAAGGCACAAGTGCTAATCACTGCACCACTGTGCCGCCTGATTTCATGTGTTCAAAATGAAAATTGAACTGACTAATGAACAATAACACAAATACCTCCATCTGCTTAGTGTCACTGAATTATATCCAGTCTGTTTTTTTATTTTTTTATTTTTTTATTTTACAATACCTCACAACTCTTTCTTAGTTTTTGTGTTAAGTGCATCCTCCAGTACTTTTGCAGCTCAGGTCTCTATTGTTTGGGTTTAGTGTGCTAAATGGAGCATCATGTCTTCTGTGCATGCGGGTCACTTCAGAACCACAGACTGCTGACACATGAGTCTGTCGCCATTTAACTTACGTGAACAACCGCAAAAGTGAATCAGATTCAGCAAAAAAGTCAGACTTTTTTTTTTTCATTTTTCATTTCATTTAGTTCATTTTTTTCAGGACACATGAAATAATGAAAAATAAGCAAAAATAAAAATAAAATGAAAAAAAAGTAGAATGTGCTGAACAATTTCCATACAATATACTCCAATTCGGTAAAAGAAAACAAATCTATACAGTTACATTTAAAGTATTTACAACAACAGTTTACAATTACAAGTTATATTATTTCATATTTACATTATTAAATGTACCATTAAGATATGCAGTGTAATCCTACTACTACTACTAATGAAGGGATAAATAAAGTTGACCTGCATGTATGTGTCTATGTCTGTAAATAAAAAATTAATCAAAAATCCTAGTTTTTGTCAGAGGTGTTAAAAGTACTCACATTCTGTACTTAAGTAGAAGTACAGCTACTTATGAGAAGAAATACTCTGGTAAAAGTATAAGTACTGATTCGACTCCTCTACTTAAGTAAAAGTAAAAAAAGTACAATTTCTCAATTGTAATAAAGTACAAAAGTAAAATTAAAACAATTTTTTTTTTTTGCCATGAATCAAATAATACTTATTTAACCAGGCAAAATCAGAAAAGTTTCAAAAGTATCAAAATGAAACTCTTTAAATGTGCCGTACTGTGTAGATAATATGTTTGATAACAGTACCCAGTTATGTGGGTATGGACAGGAAAATTAGGAAGAATGGAAAAAAAGAGAATGAGATAAAAAAAAAAAAAAAGAATTGAGCACAAAGGAGATTAAAAAAAATATTTTTTTTTAAAAAAAGTTATAAATATGAGATAAAAAAAAATGCATACATAATTTTCAGCAAAAAGTCAAAATTATAAGGTATAAAGTCAAAAGTGTCAAATAAAATGTCAAAATTGTGAGATAATAGTCATATAACTATAATATATAAAGTCACAGTTTCTCTCCTCTACTAATTTTCCTCTGAAGTGACTAAGTGTTGAACTGTCACATCTGTTTAGTTTGAAAAAGTAATGAGTCTATTCTGAGAATGTAAAGAGTATAAAGTACAGATATTTATACAAAAATATAGGAAGTAAAAGTCAAAAGTTTCCAGAAAAATAAATACTCAAGTAAAGTATAGATACCTAAAAAAAAATCTACTTAAGTACAGTAATGAAGTACTTTTACTTAGTTACTTTACACCTCTGGTTTTTGTATATGTTAACAGCCACAGCAGCTGCACATTTACAAAGATGATCAAACATCACATGTTCAGGCTGTGAAATACAAACTATTCAAAACCTCACTCACCACATAAAATATAGCTACAAAAGTGGTCTATCACTAGTTTCCCTTTCTTTCCCAAGGCCATTCATCTGTCTTTGTTGGAATATTAAATTAGAACTGGCTTAATAGGATCATTTTCAGGATTTGACCATGATTGTATCTCTAAGGACGATGATACGTTAGAAGACTGGTCCACGAGTAGACACACCAGAGTCACTGCTCAAATAAGGAATTTCAGCCGCATCAACACATGGTAGGAAGGAGAGCACTCCTGATGCTCAAGAGCAAACCTCCCTAATTCAATAAAAGGTGGGGCCTCTTGGAGTAGAAAAGGGGTAGTTGTCATAGAAACCATTCATTTGAACATCTGTGGGAACCCAAACAACAGAGACCTGAGCTCCAAAAAAAATACTGGAGGACTCACTTATCACAATGACAAAGAAAGATTTGTGAAGTATTGCAAAAAAAAAAAAAAAAGGGACAGATTGGATTGAGTGACACTAAGCAGATGGAGGTACTGTGTAAAACATTAGTTAGTTACTTCACTTTTTATTTTAAGCACATAAAATCATCACATGATTCACATGACGCACATACAATTATCACATGACAAAGAACCATACAACACGGTCAAACCACATTTCCGGCATTTAAAAAGGAGTAGGAAGAATTATAACTTATTGAATTCCACCCCCTTTTTACAAACTTATAATTAAATGTATTCCACTTCCTTTGCTGTGTTAATAATAGCACACTGTCCCTCCCATATAATTATACACCAATACCAAACATCCATTCACATAAATTATTCACATACTCTCTTTTTAGCCACTTCACACAAAATCAGATCTACATTATCACTATTTTTTCATATAAAATATCATATTTCTATTCACTTTGTAGGCGGCTCTGGCTCAGTTGGTAGAGTAGGTCGCCCAATGACTGAGAGGTTGGTGGTTCACATCTGAGCTTTGGCTGTCCTTGGGCAAGGCACTGAACCCAGTAGGACTGAGTGAACCTTAAAAACCTACTGGTGTGTGTGAATGTGAAGCTAATGTCAAATGCTTTGAGCACAATGAAGGTGGAAAAGCTCTATATAAGTGCAGACCACTTACTTTAAATATATACTTGATTGTGTTTTCTATAACTGAACTAAAATTTGACCAAACAAGGTCAGAACTCTTACATTTCAGTCCAATTGTTCAAAGTGGGCTCACAGATAGATAAGGTATTATTGTTCAGTCGGTTATAGCACAGGTGTCAAACTCCGGTCCTCGAGGGCCGGTGTCTTGCATGTTTTGAATATTTCCTTCTTCCACTGGATTCAGTTTAACCCTTTAACTCCTGAGACAGTTCCATAAGAAAAAAAAAAAAAAAGAATTAAAATAAGGAACAAAATGAACAAAAATGGCAAAAGTCATCAATAAAATGAATAAAAATGAATAATAAACCAACAAGATATTTTGTAACATGAACGAAGTAAGACACAAATGGAACAAAATGAAAGAAAAAATATTAAAAATAAAATCAAAATGTAGAAAAATTCACAAAATGAGCAACAAAATGAACCAAAACTCTAAGAAATATTGACAAAATTATAGAAAACATGGAGAAATTTGGTCCTGGCAGTTTTAATTGTGTCCTTTTCTAAATTAGTTTGCTTTTGACAAATATTCCATAAAAAAAAGAAAAAGGTTTAATGTTCCTGAATATTTAAACTAAAGAATCCATTCAGAACGTGTCATACACTTAAGAGTTAATAATGACCTCTGCAGAAGCTGATAATAATGTAATGACTTCCAGGTGTGATGGAAGAGGGAAATATGGAAAACTTACAGGACTGCAGTTTGACATCCCTGTCTTAGAGTCTCATTGTTCCATCTTTGTAGACTTTTTTTTCAGTTGAAGTATGTTTTCACAGTCCTTCATTATAAAGACAATTCTAAAGTTTTGGAAGATGCAAAACTAAAGTACATAAATGTTAAATATATGTTCAAGTTTGCATGTCAAAACTGAAATACACAGATTGTATGTGAAGACTGACTTCTATAAACCAAAATATTAATATTTAGTGTGACTTCCCTTTACACTTACCATGTCTTTCATCCTTTTGTTCAGACAATATGAGATTTATTTTCAATTTATTTATTTTCTTTTACCAAATTTCATTCAACACTACATACGTTTCTATTTGTGATGCTTTCTTGTCATGGGGTCAGAGGTCACACTTGTTCTTTAGAACTCATTTACATCAGTTTTTAATGGTGTGCACACATTCTCCATATTTTTGTTGTTGTATATCACAGGTGTCAAACTCCAGTCCTCAAGGGTCCTGCATGTTTTAGATATTTCCCTCTTTTATGTGATTCAGTTTAACCCTTTAACTCCTGAGAACTAACAAAATAATTGGTAACATGAGGAAAGTAAGATACAAATGGCAGAAAATCAAAGAACAATACTAACATAAAAAAAAAAAATGTAGAAAAATAAACAAAACGAGCAACAAAAACTAATAAATATTTACAAAATCACAAATAATGTGGAAAATTTGGGGGGAAAAAATTACAAAAGAAAAAAACTAGTATTGAAATTTGGTCCCAGCAATTTTAATTTTTCCTTTAAAAAATGTTTAAATAAAATAAAAATAAAAATCTTGCTTTTTGGCACCCTTTCCATGCACAAAACTAAAAGTAAAATAGTTGACTTTTTCTGAATATTTAAACTAAAGACTTAATAATCAGCTCCTCATCAGACTGATAATGATGCAATGGCCTCCAGGTGTAATGGAAGAAGGAAACATCTTCAGGACAGGACACCGGCCCTCGAGGACCGCACTTTGACACCCCTGTTGTATATGAACAGTCAAGAATGAGAATTAAATATGTATGGTTATTTCAATCCTACAAAACCAACAGCACTAGAGCGGTGATACAAACATGACATGATACCACATACAGTAGATCTTTCAGTCCACCAGGACATTTAGTCTTAAGGTTCTGTTTTGTCTAGTTTGAGATCAGATAAATATGATTCAGTCTCTTTAATTCATCAGCTACGGGGTTTTCACCAGACAGACAATAACAGAGCTTAGTCATCGGCTTTTCCCAGCTGCCAAAAAAAAAGCCCAAATCACAAAATATGCACGAACATGCGCCAAAAAATACATCTCTGGGTGGTTTGAGTTTAGTCACATGATTCAGTTCCAACACATGGACTGGCTGTTTCAATATTTGCCACAATAATATCTGTACCAACATGGGAATTTATACTAAATACTTCAATACTATGCTGAAATAAAACACTAGAGAATTTAAAATTGACTTGTTTGTTTAGTTTGTATTTTTGGATAAATGTCACAATGTATGAAATTAATTTCTACCAAGAATAAAATCCTCCCCCATGTTTTGGCTACAGTTGGCCCACAGAGACATATTTGTAATTACCAAGTAAAATTGACCTAAAAAGAAACTTAACAACCACTATTGTATTAGTTTTACATTTAGTTTTCAAAGCCCTGATTTAAAAAGGACAGATTTGGTCATTCAGACACTTACAGCCAGCATTTATACACAACACAATACACACTTTTTCTGTGACTATGCAATCTTTCCTTACCATGTGCAATTTTCTTAGAATGCACAATTATTATAGGCTGTATAAAGTGGAATGGTAAATGGACCGCACTCATATAGCACTTTTCCACTTTCATGGTGCTCAAAGCCCTTTCCATAGGCTTCACATTCACTCATTCACACACACACACACACCAGTAGGCAACTGCTGCCATACAAGGTGCTGCCAGATCTACTGGGAGCAATTTAGGCTTCAGTGTCTTGCCCAAGGACACTTTGACAGCTGGAGACAGGATTCAAACTACCATATCTTCAGTCATTGGACAACCCTAACCATAGCCTAACCCACTCTACTGAGTTGCAGCCACCACAGTCTTCAAAAAGGTGCAGGATTTGTTATAATACTTCATATTTTGCTCTTTTACATATACATTTTTTCCTGTTAATTTAATACCCCGCCCCCTTAAGGGCAGAGGGGTATCGTTTTTGAGTTGGTTTGTGTGTTGGTCTGTTTGTTGGTTCGTCTGTTTGTTGACCGATTTCTATGAAATTCTCAGGGAAGCTGCTGCAAGGTGGTCCAGAATAGTTCCCATACAATTTTGGTGAATGTAGGTCAAAGGTCAAAGTCACAAACTATGTGTTTTTGCAATGATAAAAGATAGGCCAAATTAGGTCAAATGTGTGCTACTGAATGCTACTTTATATATTTTTATATTTTTACCCCACCCCCCAAAAGAGAAGAGGCGTATTGTATTTGAGTAGGTTTGTTTACCTCTTTGTTTGTTTGTAAGCAGCTTTATGCAAAAACTACTGGACCAATTTTCATGAAATTTCCAGGAAAGGTGCAAAGTGGTCCAGAACAGATCCCATTACATTTTGGTGAATGTAGATAAAAGGTCAAGGTCACAGCAGCCAAAAATGTGTTTTCGCAATGATAAGAGATAGAGCAAATCAGATAAAATGTGTGTGTGTGTGTGGGGGGGGGGGGTTTATTGTGCCAGGCACCACTTGTTGTGTGTGTTTTCTTTAATCACTGTAATATACTGTGTCCCTATACTGCTCTAACACTGTGTGTTGGGAAAATTACAATGGGACCAAAGATATAAATGTTAAATTAATGTCTTATTATTTTGTGTTAAATTGCCTTGGAAAGAGATGTCTCGACTTGCATACAGGGGTTGACAAACCCCAACAATGGAAGTTTCCAGAGACAACACCCAAATGCCTGAAGCAAAGAGGAGGAACAAAGAGGAGCTACTTAATGCATGTCTGATGGAGGAGACTCCAGTGTCTTGTCTGCTCCTAAAGCAGCTGCACTCAACGACACACGGCTAATGAGTGACTTAGACTTTTCTGACTATGTGACCTTAAAAGTAATATTTTGTAATACTGTAACTGATTGTGATATTAAAATAATGAAAAGACTCAAAGAGGTTTATCTTAACCAACCGCCCATAGGCCATAAATATAATTAAGTTAAATATGCCTAATTATATAAAGTATTGCTTTTTTTTTTTTTTTACCACTACACACTGCAAATGTACCTGTTCTGGGAATAATGAAGGCTTATTTTATCTTATTTTATTGACTTAATCCTGAATTATATACTATCAAATCAGAGTAATAACCGTCTTGCATATTTAGGGAGGAATAACCATACAAAATAATAACCATATATATTTGATTAGATTTATTAACAAATAAAACTTATGATTCAAGAAAGCAATGCATTTAAAAGTGCTGCACATTTCTGATTGGACTGAGTATATGTGATACTTTACAAAAGTAGCAGATGGCTGGAATGGGATGGAATTAAATAAGGTGTAATGTTACATGTTCACATCTCTCAGGCTGAATTATATTAAATTAGAAGACACTGGAGCCTGTACTTGTCCAGCTGTTAAGAGATGTTGAGTCCTTGCTTTTACTGCTTCGTTTTTCTCACAGTCCCTTATTATTTTTTACTTTTTATTTATGTCCCAGTATTTTGGCTGTGGGTGGAAACAAAGCAGCGTTATCAGTTTGAAATCGAACCATTTGTCACAGGTGTTGTCTGTTTATGTTTTTAAGTGTTGAAATACTGCAGCAGTTTTGAGTAATACATGCTTTAGATCCAACACCAATTAAATCATGTGTTGTGTTGAATAACCATAAATCTAATCCCATAGTGAATCACAAGCAGCACAAACTGAGCCAGAGTAAAATGTAAAATGTACTCTGCTGCTCTGAAGGAAATAAAATGATTCTGCTTTGGTTATCCTCTTTTATGTGTCCTGATGAACAGGGACATCTAGTGGCAAATCACAATATTACATATATAATATAATGTTAGATGTCTGACTCCCTGATGAAGGCTTTGATGCCGAGACGCATTGTTTTTTTAATAGGATTTTATAGGTTTTTATAACCGAGCCAATTTAATAAAGGGTTTTTAAATGTTCACTTATAAGAGAGTGCCTTGGAATTTTCTCTTTTTTGTCTTACTCTTGGTTTCCCCATCCAAAGAGCACCTCTAATTATTATCACTTATTCTGAATCCAGGTAGTGCTCCTTAAGCAAACTTTTTCACAGTATTACATAATTTAAAATGAATAAACCTCATTTCATAACTCACTGTTTCATAGACAATTTGTTCAAGATCTACAAAGATGAAAGGTGATGAAGATGTTTTATTTTAATACTAAAGCTATTACATCTGCAGATGCAGTTTTATTTTTAGGACAGTAAATTGTGGAGACTAGGATGGATTAATAGACAACATAGGAATCTAAAATTCATGGTTAAATAGCTAACTGATTACATTTCATAAAGTTTAGCATAAAAATGTAATTATATTGAATGATACTACTCCCACAAGCGGACAAGATCAGAAAGATGGTATTTATTATTATTATTATTAATGGGACCAGTTGGATTTAACATTAAATGTTGACTGATAAAACTGAATGTAAAAATGAGAATCATGTTTTGTTTTTTTGCACCAAAGAACAAATCAAAGTGACCTTTTGGTCACTAAGAATGTTGTCAGAACCACCTACACCAGAGAGGTTAATATCACTTTAGTTCTTCACCCACATACACCCTTAACTCTCAATATCTTCAGTGTCATTTTTAAATCTCAAAAATTCATCCAGTGAGCCAGAATGTTAGTTAATTGGCCACTTTTGGCCCGTGGACCTTTAAATAAAAGGTGGTTAAATAAATAAATCAGTGAAGTGTCACAAAGACTGAGATTTAATACTAGCAACAGATAGAAAATAAGTTTATAAAAATGCAATTATGCTTTAATGCATGTCGCAAAAAACAACAACTGACTGTCTTAATTTTATTCAGAAATCCCAACAAAAGTTATTTCATGTAGAGGTGGACAAAACACGACTGTCATAGAAACCCAACAGAATCCTCCAGCAGCAAATACTTGGTGACAGTGGAAGGAAAAACATCCGTTTAAAGGCAGAAACCTGATCCCCAGAGGACCCTGATCCCCAGAGGACCGTCATCTTCATTAACCAGATGAGGTTAAAGATGGTATAAAGGAGAGAGAGATTGGTATGTATACGTTTGGGATTTTCCACATTCATAGTGTTGTAAAGGTGTTCTAGAACTTTCAGAATACCTTCCATTTGAAAGGAGTTAAGCAGAATGTTCCTCACTTTGCCTGGTTGTAATATCCTGTGTTTTTATTGCTTTTTTCTGAGTCATCTGCTGCTTCCTTAGCAGATTGGCACTCCATCATTTCCTCCGACATCCTGCCATTGTTGGTTCTCCTCTAAATGTCTTCACTAAGGTGACTCTGGAGAGTTTGGACACTGACATCACAACATAGACCAGTAGCGTCAGGGATAGGACAAAAAAAACCACAGGATATTATGGTTGAGAAAAACTGTGAACAATACCTTGAGTAGAACCCCAACTTCTAGAGCAGGGGTGTCCAAATCCAGTCCTCGAGGGCCGGTGTCCTATATGTTTTAGATATTTCAGTCTTCCACATGATTCAGTTTAACCCTTTAACTCCTGATACTTTAGCAGTTCTACAGTAAAAAGAATTAAAATAAGCAACAACATGAACAAAAATGGCCGAAGTCGTCAATACAATGAACAAAAATGAATAATACACTGACAAAAATCATTAGTAACATAAGTAAGACACAAATAGAGCAAAATTAAAGGAAAAATAATCAAATATAAAAAGTAAAATGTAGAAAAATAAACAATGAGCAACAAACTGAATAACTTTGTTCATGTTGCTAATTATTTTGTCAGTTTATTATTCATTTTTGTTCATTTTATTGATGACTTTGGCCATTTTTGTTCATGTTGTTGCTTATTTAATTATTTCCACTGTGAAACTGTTAAAGTCTCAGGAGTTAAAGGGTTAAACTGAATCATGTGGAAGAAGGAAATATCTAAAACATGTAGGACACCAGCCCTCGAGGACTGGATTTGGACACCCCTGGTCTAGAGGATGGTTATATGCCTTGACCAGTTGGGGTTAAAGAGAGAGGGTAAAAGGGAGAGAGAGAGAGAGAGAGAGAGACTGTGGGAGAGGGGGAGAAATGGGGAAGTAGGGGTGACACATGGAAACAGCAAACTGAACTTGGATCAGGGAGACAGACAGACAGACAGACAGATATGTGATGTGTAAATGATGAGATGAGAAAAAACAGGCTACAGTGAAAATTAAACATCTTAAGTTGAGCCATTGAGGCAAATTAAACTAATAAAATAACTATAATACAAGGAAAACAAGGCAGTGGAAGACAGCAGACACTCAAAATAATTACAAACTACATTTATATAGAAAATCCTACAATATTTGACCATCTCTGCAAATCTGAATTAATTCAGGTTTGGGTGTTAGAGGGTGTGTTTAGTGATTCTACAGTGGGTTTTAACAAGTTAAGTTCAAAGTTTTAAATACGTTTTAATAATAGGTTGTAAAATTAAGTCACATAGAGATAAATTATGTAACACACACATACATACCCACACAACCACATGAGTTCAAGGGGGGTAAACCCAAAAGCAATAAAAGCAAAGTTAATGGAGGAGCAAAAAGACATACAGAGGCATGAACGAACATAAAGAGAGCAGAAAAAAAAGGCCAGATTGATAATTAGGCCATAAGAACAATGTTAAAAGACTATAGGGAAACAAGGTCAAAAGAAAATAGAGTGATGTGGGTCAGTCGGTCAAGAGGAATGATTAAGCAAATATTAATTGTCAAATGGAAGAAAGTAATGTGTGCCTTGTGGCTATTTGTCACAATTAAAAGTGTCAAAAAGGAAAATTAATTAGTTGTAAGGGACTAGGTACGGAACCAAGGAAAAAGGAGCTACTGTGCATCATGTGAGCACTTTAAAAGACAAGTACTCTTTTGATGTTCTGGGGAATAGGTGGGGTTTGTATGATAGGATATAAAAAAGGAGGATGGTCACATTATGCAGAAGGATGGGTCTGTAACAATAAACATATGCTTTTTTGCATTCAGACAATACAGCCTGTGTTTTTGTCATTTCTACCTGGAAGTCAGTTCAGTAAAATAGTTAACCCGACCTGTTCGACGACACTGAATTCCACTCCAGTGTATTTTCTTTGTCAGTATTTGCTGGGGTGTAAATAGAAAAGAAGCAGAAAGGTCATATAACTTCAAATAATGTGAAAATAAGTGTTGAGGTTATACCTGCCATCTGTCATATCTGATTAGATTAAATAAACATTGCTTTAAATCATTATTTTCTGGTTCCTTTGAAAATAAAAAAAAATGTCTGACTTGATTATCTTCTTTTTTTTCCTCTATCATCTTATGTAACTGTACTCCATTACAGTTACATAATAATCTCAGAGTCTGTTATCAAATGTCATTGATGTCTTATGCAATATTGATTTTGATCTTCTCTTAAGAAACGTACATCCTTTTTGGTGTATTTCCAGACCATTGTCTAGCTCAAATGAACTGATCATATCTGTTTAGTTTCCTCATATGTCTGATGCTCTACTGCCATTTTCAGGTGCATGTTCGACCAAATCAGAGTCTTTGTGAAATCTCATTGGCCTCAAATGCCTCCTGTCAAAATTCTAGTTGATTTCACTGCTGTAAGTTTGGTAAAAAAAAACAAAAAAAACCTTTTGTTTCCTGGTACTATAGTTTTATTTTCTGTCAAATGATTATTGATCTAACCTTTATCTGTTATGGGAGGGTTTTTTTTTCAGCCTAAACCTCCATGTGGATCAAGAAGATTAAAAAAATTAAGATTTTTTTTCTACCATGGGTCCATCATCTCAACCAGTAGGAACAACACCTGCAAAAGAAAAACAAAAAAAGAACAGGTGCATCTACCCTCTATAGATGAGGGGGGTCAAACTTATTTTAATTCAAGGGCCACATTCAGTCTGATTTGACCTCAAATGACCTGAGCTAGTATAATAATAGTATAATAACAAAGAAATAACAACTAAAATGTTTAATGTTTTAGTGCAAAATGTAAAAGTACAATTTTAACAATATTATGCCTCAGCTTATCATTTACACATGTGCAATTTTCAAATGTCTATAAATAAAAAGACCTGCCTTTGGTCTTCAAAAGTAATTGATCTATTTTTTGTCCATTTCTTCTGTCACTGTCTGCTGTAAGTGCTGCAGATCAGACAGGATCAATAACAACGGCTGCAAGTTAAAAATAAAAGATGGCTCATTTATCACTGTTGGTTTAGATTCATGAACCCATGGAGCAGAGAAGTAGAAAACATTGTTTCTCCAAGTACTGTAGTCATTTAAGTACACATGCTGCTCTGTTACACTCGGCTGGTATGGAATTGAGTTTTATCATAAATCTTTGGAAATTCTCACTGTATCACATGATTATTCTGCAGAAATATCATAGAATGAAGCTAGTCATATTAGCATCGAGTGTGGCTACGTTAATCTTTATATTAATTTGGCAAAAATCCAGCAGATTTCTACAACCCGTTTCAATTCCTGCTTAATTTGTTATGTCTATAACTAGTTACATCATGACAGTCATATAAGGTCAAGACTTAAGATTAACATTTCTCTAAGCAGAACATACGTTAGCCTAAAAATATTAAATATCAAATACTGAAAATCTGTCTAACTTTCAAATCAATTGCCTAAAATGTTCAGTTGATGGGTGAATAGGACAAAGCAGCAGCACAGCCAACAACCTGGAGGGGGGTGGGGTGTGAACTGGCTCATTTGCATTGAAATAGCCAGTGCCTAAAATAAAATTACAATTCTGGCATCGTTTGTCAGAAATCGGGTTGAAGATGGACCTGTGGAGTTGGATTAATGAATAATTCAGACCCAAACAGAGCATTTAGACTTTATGTAGACCACAGGGAAATGTTGTAAAATGTAGAATGCCATTTAAAAAAGAAAAATATCACTCATAAGTTTAATAAACAAGACACAGATAATACCAGTAATATAGTAGTACTTACTTAGGATGAATATGCAGTATCATGTTAATGGAACATGTCTAGTTACAGTAGTTGTGGAATGGGCTTCATGCACAGCCCCACTACTTCCTGAAGTTCAGATGGGTCCTTTATTTCGTGCCTTTCATTAGACACACTAATCAATCCAGGTGTACCCCTTGTTATGACTACTGTGGTGAGACACACCTGGATTAATCAGTGTGTCTAAAGGCAGGAAATCAGAGCCACCTGAAATTCAGGAAGTAGTGGAGCTGTGCACTCAGGCTGAGAGGACACACTCAGATACACAAATAGTTTTAAAGTCAAAAATGAATATACCAAGTATTTACTTCGATGTCTTTATTGAATTATTTTAACTTGTATTTTTTAAACAACAATTTCAAGCTTCGCACAAAAGGTTTTGACCACAACAGCCTGTGCTCTGCTTAATATCTTGGCTGTGGGAGGAGCATAACATCACATATCAGATCCAGCCAATGACTACATACCTCATTACAAGATTCAAAGACATCTGAGAGGAGTTCAGCTGGAGATCATGACACTAAATGGTGGTAACTGATTTTCTCCATGACCAGAACGTCGTATTTTCTCCCTAGCTAGATTTGTACCCGTTCCCCAAAGCACATTTAGTAGTAATAGGCCACCCGAGAAAATCTAAATCAAATGATCAGTGAAATAAACCCTGTGAGAAACAGTGACACCACAAGTGTGCTCAGTCAAACCCGTCAAAATAAGATACAACATTGTAAATAATAATATTAATAAGTGTTTAACTGAATGTATTCCAAACAGAAAAATAAATTCCTTTGGTCAAGTAAAAAACAAAATTAAAATCATAGTGAACTCTTTCTTTCACCAGTCTTATGGCCCTCTTGTGTTGCTTTTCTCCAGTCAGCCAGGTTCTTGAGGCTCTAAGGCTGCAAAGGAGGTGTCAAGGCAATATGGTTATGGTGCCCCTGGCGCTCCATGCTGCAGCATGCTGGGAGTAGAGTAGGAGAGGGGCAGAGGCATTGAAAGAGGACAGGATGTCCTCAGACAGCAGGTGAAGGTGCATCAGGGTCAGGCTCGTTGCTGTAATTGTTGCTGTAGTGATTCCCACTCGGTGGGTGGTTTGGAAGGATGTCTAGTTCATCCACTTGAGGTCCGGGGTGCATCACCACCAGTTGGTCCTGTGGGATGTCTGCTGCCGCTGCCGCCAGATTAGTGATAGACTTGGACTTTACACACTGGAAGTCCACATGGCGACTCTTGCCCTCTTCTTTTTCCCAGGACATACGGATGAAGGGTCTCTGGACGTAGTTGTAAATTACCTCTGGACGTCCTCCTGGTCGTTTTTTGACCTTCTCTTTATATGTAGGGTATCCTGCCAAAGGCACATTTGCAACGATTCATTAACCAACCTGTTTTACACAGAACGTCCATGTTTCTACCTTCTACTGCATTCTACATTAACTGGAACATTATAGTTTCCAGCACAGGGGTCTTTCAAGCAAATACAAAGACTGATGATGGTGTCAAGTCGAATCATTTTTGTCATTATGCAATTTTTGTAAACAAAACAATAAAACCCAAACACACCCCGTTCAGTGTCAGTGAATCCAAAATGTCACCAAACACAAACTGGATCATTAAAGTGCAGATTTGAACTTGACGGCAGAATAATTTCTGATATAATTATGCTTCCCTTTTGCATTGATACATTTACAAAGGTGAACACTCATTACAATTAGATTCATTGTGCACCTCTATATACAAATGTGACAGTCAGATTCATTAACAATAAATTTCACTTACCTTCAATCCCCAGTCGTATTTTCTTCAATCCCCTTTCCTTCAAAACTGATTTGGCAACATCTCGATTCTCTATATACTTAAAAAATCTGTACAGTTTTGTGCTGTAAATGACTGCAAAAAGAAGAACAAACAAAACACAATTTATCACACAACTGTATATACAAAGATGAGTGCATATTTAGTATTATGTGCGTACTCACTTTGTGAGTATTCTTCTCCCATCTGTGGTGGATATTCTTCATCCCAGTCCACCACATCATCATCAGTAAGGACGACAATATGACATTCTCTCTCTCCACTCTGGGCACTGGCGACCATTAAAGGGAGAACCATTTCTTCCAGATAAAACTCAAATTGTCGACGAGCACCATCATTGGACAGTTCATGCATCAGGGCACCTAAAGGAAAATAAATAGTCTATAAGAAAATCTGAACAATTTACTGTCTCTAAACTTATTGCCACACTGTTATTGTGCATAAAACATGTTGTAGAAAAACAAATATGTTTACGAGGCATTAACACAAATCACTATCTTTTCCCAGTTGGATATTTACTTCTTACTATGGGATAAAAAAAAAGAAAAATCGATTCACATAGGTATCGGGATTTTTTTTGTTTTATGGATTTGGATAAAAGGCAAGCGAAAAATCAAATTACTATAAGAACATATCGTCTCAGTCCTAATACTTACTGAGGTCTCTGCATTTAATGGTGCTGTAGTCAAAGGAGATGCATAGATAGTCACACGCCTCCCGCAACTCAGGGATGGAGATGCCATCAGGACAACGGATTATCCCAGATTTGTAGTAATCCTGTCAATTAGACAGAAGGCACAACAGTCATTTAAAACACTGAGTATATGAACATACGTGTATGAAATCAATAAACACTCTAAACTCTCAATAAAATGCACATAATACAGATCTGAAACAAGAGGGTATCTAAGGAACTCAAGTAAAACTCAAGGGAAGCCATAAAAATGAGAAGTAAAGATAAACTATGCATGGTCATGACAGTTCATGCACATCATCAGTTTTGCTTAAAAGTGTATCACAATAAACCTGTTTGCATAAGTTTTTATTCCTGTTTAATTCAGAATAAAGGCTAATTCCTCTTTAAGATGACCATGTAAACACCCAATTCCAGTTGAAAATGACTATTCCAAATTAAACTTAATTCTGAATAAAGTCAATGGTTTATTCCCCTTTTAATTCCAAATATGGTAATTCCTCTCAAATGTAAATGGTTAATTTAATTTAAACATTATTCTCGTGATTATGTGCACACTCCTGGTCTTGTCATAACGACACACATATTCCGTGCTGCCAGCATTAGTACGTTGATTCAGTCGAGCTGCTGCTTTACAATTGCAAAAATAAATTCAAGAATTGCATGTAGTATCTGACCATCCATGTTGCCAGTTGTAATTAAAGCAAAACAGGAACTGGACGTGATCATTTATTTCTGGTAGACATGCAGACATTAGGTGGTCATTCTGTCCAATCAGAACCCTCTGTACCCCCAGCTCTTAAAGCTGAATTAACTAGAGTGGAATAGACCTGTTTCACATGGAAAACTTCATTTGAAATTAACATTTCCATGTAAACACAAAGGAAATAGCTTTAGTTCCAAATTATTTTATTAAATTTATTAAAAAACATCATGTAAATATATTCAAAATTCATCTTGGAGGCTGAAGCCTATGTTAATCTTAGACGGTACCGTTTCTGAATGTCCACCAACATCACCATGAATAATACTAGAAAAGACTCCGCCAAGGCAGATCAACCCCCACCCCCCTTTGACTTCTGCGAGCAGCAATCTGCCACAACCAACCAAATGAAATACACACACACGTTTTCCTTGTGCCAGTATCAACATTTCCTGAAAATTTCAGCCAAATACAACCATAACATTTTGAGCTAAAAGAAAGACAAACACTGGCAAAAATATAACTCTGCTGTTCCTTGGTGGAGTAATCACAGAGACTGACCAGAATTGCTCGGAAAACTGTAGAGCTAATGCCTTCAGCCACCTCGTACTCCCCCTTCTCATTGGGTCGTGTGAAATTATGCTCCCGTCCAGATCCAAACATTCTGAAAGAACAACACTGTTTATTTTCTAAATGACAAAACACAACTGTATATAATCAACAGTCAACATAGTCATGTAAAATGATTTAATATTATGACAGACTGAAAATAATATTATATTTACTGAAGACAAGGAATGATAAGTTTACTGTACCTGCCCAACATGGTATTGGGTTGTGCGGTGAAAATGGAAGGGTCTACTACAAAGCGTGTATTGTCAACAATCAGAGTGACTCTTTCTGTGGTCCTAATATTTCGGTTTCCAACGGTGGCACTAGCCCCTCCCTCTTTGGGGTTCTCGTAGACAAATACCATTTCTCCAACTCCCAAACTCTTAAAGGTGCCTTCAGTGCTGGATAGACTGCTGTTGCGACTGCTCACTACTCCACTGCTGCTGGAGCCACTGGGAGAAACCCTCTGAGGCCGTGGACTACTGGGCCTCGATGAGGGACCACCATCCCGTTCACGGTCTGAAAACAGACATAACAATGACTCATAAATGGCACTTCCTATTCACACTAATAGAAATAAACAACTGAGCAAGTAGACTCAGACAGTTAAAATCTTTAATTGCGCCTGCATCAGACCAATCCTGGTCAATAGAGAAGTGATGGGAAATTAACAATATGAAGAAAAAGCAAATAAATTGCAAGTGTTTTGACAAATACTGTGATCCTGTAAATACACAACAATGATATAGTTATTTTTATTGTACCAGGGCTGTTCCAATGCCAGTCAACCATTACTTGTTTTGACCCTTTATGATTATAAAAATAATTGCAACTAGAAAAGCACTCGTCGAGCACAAATTACTTTTACGGTACCAATAGAACTGTTTTTGCCTATTGTAAGAGATAGTGATTGTCACAATGGAGGTGTTGATACTTCTACTTAAATAAAACATGGATCATATGTTTATTAAGTAGAATAAGGTGTGCTCGTGTTGGAATTCAACAGACACAGGAATGGGAAGGCTGGCATACATGCAGACATCCTGATTTCAGAGGGAAATGCAGTGGTCTAGAGCTGTATAAAAATAGTAACATTTCTACTTGCCATTTCATATTAAAAATGTTTATTTAAATTTAGAAAGCCTTTTATTCAAACCAAGAGACAAAATCAAAATCAACTGGGCACTAAGGCCAAAAAAATCAAATTTTTAAAAAGTAAATTAGGCTCTAATAACAGAACTTAAATATACAAAAGCCATTTGTGCAATATTGGTCCAAAGAACAAAGTTAATTAATAGAACAATAAATTAACTCATGGGAAACTAAGAAGGGGAGCAGCAAGTTCATATTATTCAAAGATGCTAGTCAAATGACAATGATAGGTATGAAAAAAATATATAATTATTTCACCCACCTGTTATTTTCCAAGCGAATGGAAATGATTATCAGTATTATGTAAAGTAATCAGATTGATCTAATATAACTGTGGTATTGCAACTTTTTAAAAATATTTGTGGCACTGTGTGCTAAACAAACTTATCTGGACCATATGATTTACAGGGTGGGGCTGCTGGGGCATCTCTGTCATACCACTGTGTCTCACTTATAATGGTGTGTTAGGACACATTTCACTTTTATCAAAAAACTGCAGCTCCATTTATCTGGACATTGCATTTGGCAATACTGTGAATTTTTGGGATGAATTTTAATAAAAGTTTCAGCTCTTAATAAAATGCAAAACAAGTAATCTTGACAAAGAGTTAAAAAAGAAGGACCCGGCCTAGTCCAATATTGATGTTGCAGCTACAGGAGAACTACAGTTCTTCCTTAATGCAGTAACAGAAAAGGAAGCTGTAGGAAACATGTCTGTGCTGTAAGTTGATAAAAGTAATCAGCTGTTCCCTACAGTTGTTGTCAAGAACTGTGAACCTCTAACAAGACATCAAGAGAAGCCCTCTATTCTTTCCATGCATACTCACCACTGTTGTGTTGGCGGGTGGGTGAGGTTACGTTGCGAATGCAAGGGGTTAGCTGGCCTTCTCTCTCATGTGAAGAGTCCCTGGAGCGATCACTGGAGCGACGGCGGTCACGTGAACGGTCACAGCCCCCACTGGCACCATGCAGGCTCATCTTCCTCTGTTCTGCCTCCACTCGAGATGCACGGGCCTGACTGCTGCTTTTCAAGACAACATTTGTAACATTCCTCACTCAGTGCCATTTGCTATTTTTATTTCATAGTCATTAGGATAAACAAACAGGCATGCCAATAAGAACATACTTTTAGAGTTGCTTAAATTATAATTTCTGGGCAGTTGTTTATAAATTTCAGGTCCAAAATAAATGAAGAAATACCTCAACCTGCGTCACTTCCGTCAAATTTTGCACCAGTTCCAGCTCTCAGCAAAACTCTGATGAGGTCTTTACCAGGGAAAAAAAACTATACTCAGTGTATTTGTCATTATGTCACATGTGGGGGAACTGCAATTTATTTATTTTCTTTTTTTGCAAAATAAAAACATTACTTTACTAGTATAGAAATATGGGTCCTAAGTTTGCTGTGGCATGGTCTAAGGATTTACCACAGTGATTTATCATTTCTCCAAGAATGCCAATACATGTTGCTTTCTGTCTAAACTGTAGGCAGTGAGATAAGTTATTCAGTAGATATTACTTTTTTTCTCACTTGAAAAAATTTGATACAGTCATAGTGAAACCAGTCACCACACTATTTTAAATGTGATAACCCTATTTAGAATTATTATACGATTTTTGTAAAAAGCTTAGAACTTGTTAAAAGCATAGCACACAGAAACAAAGTTGTACCACCACTGCCTATCTAAGAAAACAACTTGACAATTTAACAAGACAAAATGTGTACAGACAGAGATACCTTAACAGGGCTGTCATTCCACATCAGCCAATTCACAACACAACTCAGACAGGGAATCCTCATCAACATTATTATTAGTAACCAAGCAAACATATTAACACAGTCTTAAAATATACCAGACTTACCACATACCTACACTACACGTTCTATTACATTCACCTGTAATGTGTCTGACACAAAGCCAAACTATGCACAACTCTTCATGCATTTATTGTGAGCAGTTAATATACAAATAGCTCTTTACATACTGGTTACTGCCCCATCTAAGTCATTTTTCAGACTTTTCAGTGTGTTTATGAAGAAGCAAAAAGTTATTTGTATACATGTCATGGATTTCTATAAACGTGGGGAACAAAAATGGGCAAAATTTCACGGTAATTATACAGTATATGTATTTATACAAACCCAGAAACCCAATCAACCGCAGTGCGTTTTTCTGTCCCTCTCTATTCATTAGTTTAGTTCCATTATTTATCAGTGATTGCTGGCCATTAATGTTGACATTATGCATCTACAAATTGTAGTAACATTTTGAGCATTTTGTTCAGGATTATGCGATCAATATGACAAAGAAAGTCAGCCGGGAGTAACGTGGACACCCGAAATGACAATGATGCGTTAGCTGTAGCATCATCACTCTTATCACCTCATTACTTTGCATTTTTAGAAGATATCACACAAATACGATGTTTATGCTAACTCACCTCGAATGCTTGCAGAATTTACGAGGTCGGCTTGTTGCTTTTCGTTCCCAGTTTTCGGTGTCACTGGAGTTACTGTCATATGACTGCAAACGTGTTGCCATCACCCGTACAGGTGGGAGTCCGGTCTCGATCTTTCACCGTTCATATCTAGTTAATGGCGAATTCAACAAGTCAGTTCGATCCTTTGATCAGACAGGATCAAACCAGAGTACCCGGCATCAGACTGTTTATTGGCAACTTAGCATGCACCAATAGCTTGACTATATATGAGGCAAGGCTATTGCGATGAGAAATAGCTGCATGTGTATTAAACACAAAATCTCGTCAACACTCTTGTCAGTCAGTGTACGATTAGGTTAGCTAGTATGCTATGTTAGCATCCCTCGCTAGCTACCGTTAGCATACGTTGCTGCCTTATGTTACGGTATTTACAAATATTTCAAGGTTGTCTTGCGAGTAGTCAAGTGTTAGCAACGAACCTTACATAAATCCCATGATAAGCTACCTATATGAAAGTAAAACTAAAAAGTATCTAAGTAGTTGGTAACGTTTACCTCTATATTATGAATCCCACTTGCTCGCCAGCTAACCAGCCATCTCCTTTCAAAACACTCACCGATCTGACGTAAAACGTACGACCGTTAATAGCCTGACGTAATGACGCATACAGATAGAAATATGGCAAATCAGCCCGTTTCAGTTTGCTGAATGAATCAATAGAAAACTGAATGAGTTGATATCAATAAAAAATAAAAATGTCTAAATGTGTTGGATGTTTTGTTCACGACAAGGAAGGAATAATTCTTTCTTTCTTTTTTGCCAAAAAAGGAATTGAAAGCCAGCTTGCTCTGTAAGATCTCGCGATATGTTAACTAAAGCGGTGTCTATGGGTTCACCCCTCCCCTTTCCAAAATGATGCAACAGACATCACTCTACCCAAAATGCTTAATAAAATCATGTAATTTACATGTTTAACTCTTGGTCCATTTAACAAATAATAAATAAATAACTGAATTGAGCATTTTTCTAAAACTGTATAATATAAAAAAAGAAAGCATAGGTCTATCTTAGTTTCCATCATTTGTGTTCTTTGTAATCAGGGGAAATGTAAAGCAAATATTACAAGTTATAACAGGGAAGTATCTTTTTACATAAAATGTTGGTTTATGATTCACATAATGGTAGAGGTAAAACATTTTTCTCCAGCTTATCTTTTGTCATAAACATGTATTAGGTTTGTCTAGTCAGCTGAGACATCCTTTATATGTTTGTATTTCCTGTGCTGGTGAATGCCCAGTGTATTCATGAAGATGAGGTAAATAATACAGAAAAGAGGTGCACAGACTGGATAGGATACCTCAGGGGCATAATCTGAAAAGCATTTGTCTGAGTGGTGGGGGGAAAGCTGATCTTAAAACAGCTCATTTCTTTTTTGTTTCACACGTTATTGTATTACTCATCACTCTAATAAAACATTAGCATCACTATTCATATTCAAATTACAGTCTTCATGATACAACAATAACATAGATTGCATTAAAAGAGATGAAATGTCAAACCAAAAGTTTATAGATCATTAATACTAATTTATTGTCTTTGTTTTTAAACCTCAGCAACAGCAAAGGGGAAAAACAGTCACAAATGAAGTGAAGAACAAAAAGCACAATTCTACTTTTAAAAGTTTCTATTGCTTTTAGAAACAGCCAGGTTATTGAATAGATACACATTTAATGTTCAATAATATTTGACATGCATTCTATCTTTACTAAATGGTAGGCTGGATAATTTTATACAGAAGAAAATATATTAATTCATTGCTGTTATGCATAGAGTTATAGAATGGAATGACTTTTCTTAAAATACTTGTAAAAGTTGCAGTGGAAGGTAGACAGATGAATACATTTGATTTTTACAGCATAAAATGAAGTGACTGTTTTGAGAGAACAATAAGACACTTGCTTTGTTGGTCCATATTTGTGCATATAATACAATAAACATATTTTATTTGTCGGGGCAGATCACCAAGAAATGAGGACATTGTGACAAGTGATAACCAAAAAGAGAATTGAAAACTACCATTTGAATAAATAGTATTTATTTTTCTTTAATTGTCTTTGTAAGTCTTATTGGGGCACTGGGCCATTTCAGTTCAGGTCATGGCTGTCATTTTCAAATAAATGATTTTACTATGTTCATCTATACATTCAATTAATAGAACGAGTCAAAATACTTTAGTTTGATTGATTAGATATTTGTGGGGGTTGAACCTGTCATCAGCACATTGTAAGAAAACGTTACATTTAAATACGAATTCTTGGAAAAACTGGGAAAAACACTATGTATGTTGGGTTTTTGTCTCTAACTTTTTACTGAGGTTCAAATAATGTCTAGATCTGATAGAACTATAGTAAAACTAGTCAGAAATCAAACCGAATGTGGTTGAAACAAAATATTTTCAATTTAGCTATGAAATAAGTAATTGTATTCATTTTTATTACTAACATTCTGCACTAACTATTTAAAAATGTAAGCTGTACAATTACATTATCCTAGTTTTTTTTTTGTTTGTTTGTTTCTCAGCATAAATATAATCTCAAACTAGTGGAAAATAATTAGTGGGTGAGGGTTAGAATATTTACAGAAAGTAATACAAATCACCAAATATGTTAACCTTAAAAAGGGGAGAACAAATTAACTTCTATTAAGTCCCAGAGATTTATATGTTTACTTTGTAATTCTAGGTGAGTTGGCCTTGAATGACTCCATTGTAATATAAAACATTTAATTAAATATAGTCCAATTTATTCAGGTAAAATATAAATACATTAATAAAAAAATAAATCAAAATTATAAAACCGTAATAAAATAAACCAAAAATAAATTAAGAAATAACAAAATAGATAACCAACGAAACATAAACAGCTGGAAACCTTTTAGATCCTCAGATCCCAGGACACATTAGTGCTGAATTCAAGTCTTCTGAGATCCAAAAACTTTTGAAAGAAGGTCTTTAAATTTCTCAGATCTTCCTTCATGTGGTTTGACACTGGGAACTACAATGTCCTTCAATGTTTCCTCAAGCCAGTCCTGTCTTCCTCCAACTTGTTTGTGTTGTTGGACATTATGCATAAGTTGTACTTCACTGATGGCCCTCCTCCTGGACAAGAAACAAACACAAATGAATCAGAAACAAATTATCATTTGCTTTTTTATGCATTTATACAGCAAAACAAGTAGAATTTTGTTACAGGTTGAATAAACAATCTTCAATCAGAATTTACCTCAGTGATTTAGCCTCTGTGTGTAAACTGGTGAGGAAGAGGATCAATAACACAGTTTTCAAGTAACTTAATGAAAACATGTTGATGAACTGAAAAAAAAAATCAATATACATTATGATCAGTCTTACGAAGTATGACATAATTAATTTTCAATAATATAAAAAATATTTAATTTATCACACTCATATGAGCTAAAATAATTTTTAGCCCACAATGCCATTCTTACCAGATTTTTATCCTTATATCCAGGAACTTTTGCAGGATTTTTGTTGAGATAGTATCACTGTGGCAAAGAAGTCAAAGTTGTCGATCCGTGTTTTTCGTGAGGACGGGCCACTCCTTTATATACGGAGTAGCCCTCCCCTCATCAATGAGCCATTTTCACAGTAGATGTCGGTTGATGTCACCTTTCCAATGCATTGATGGAGACAGGCATCTGCATGACACCACCTCGACCACCATTCACTACTAACTCATCTTTCAACACCTCTGTCGAGCACCCTGTTCGTCACACTGTTTTTGAACTTGTTCCATTTTCACCCTTCATCCTGAATAATGACACATTTGTTTTAATGTAAGAGTGTGTTGCATGATCCACTTTGTGTAACATATCTCTGCATTCGCAGAATATCTCTAATTGCACATGTTTCATGCAGCCGGAGTGCAGTGAAAACATATACTCTTTGAAATGGCAATGACTGTCAGGTTTATTTATTAGCAAAGCAATTTATTTTATGGTTCGCCTCATGTGTGCATCTAAAGGTCAAGAAGAGGTGCATCTGGGCCAACCCAAAGTGAATGAAGCCAGTAGACCAATCCAAGGCCAGTTATTCTAAACCAAAGCAAAAGTCACCAAGAAATGAGTCTTAAACTTTATATTTTTTTTATTCTTCTCATTTGCTTTGAGAGTCATGTTGTGGAGCTGAGTCACAGTTGAATAAAAACAAACCCAAATTTGCTTAATGTAAGTAGCATTGGATTTGGTAACTGAAAATATACCAGAATCTTTTCATCACTGTGAGCATACTATAGCTTTGTGAGTGATTTGAATGAGACTCGTCTGGCATCTGCAAACTTGAGAAAAAAACATTCTTCGACTGCATGTTAACAAATGGGTAGCATTGCCATTGTATGATGTATGGGTTGTGGATAACCTTGTCAGTGTCACAAGGTGCATTAGGTAACCATGAAAGACATTTTCTAAATGTAGCCTCGGAATGACTATGTCATGGCTGAAGGAATACGTCCCACACAAGGACTTTTATCTTGCTGTCATTAAGGTTTCTGCAAAATGTTGTGTATTCACAGTGTACTCTACCAATTATGCACTATTTTATGGTATATGATTTTCTTCAGTAATTGTATTTTGACATTTTAGTTGATGGTGTAGCTGCCCAAATGATAGTACCTTTTAAAAATTAATTTCAGTGGGTCTATATAACCTCATCGTCAGAGAATATTAAACATGGTCAGTAAACAATTATAGATTTTCTACAGAAATTTGTAGAAGGATGTTATAAGGACAGTGTCTCTGTCCAGGATGCACCTCCTGTGGGAAACAGAGGGGTAGATAGGAAAGGTAGGACCATATAGCTGATGCTGACATGTCTTTACCATCTCTCTCCATCATGCACATGAACAGCAGTTAGCACCACCTGTGGTTTCAGCTGGACTAGATTTTTTTTGTACACGTGTAGTAAACTCAACCGAGTCGCTGTCATTACCTCATGTGGTCTCAATGTGAAACATCTCTGAAATGGTATGTGGCTGGTGTGCAAGAGCACTTGACAGGGAATGATGGGAAGAATTGCCTGCAAATCATTAACTTGGGTCACCCTCATGTCACAAAGAAAGTAATGCACATAAAAAAACACCCATCTGTTTGAACTATATATAAATACATTAGCCTTAAATAGGCTGATTCTATGTATAAAGAGTCAGTTAACATGTTCAAACAACATTCATTCTTTTCATTCCTTTTAGATTCAGAACAGATGCCGGTATTTAGTGTTTATGTTACAATCGATATATGTTTATCATCCACTAATAACTGAAATAAAATCTGATTTAATCACATTAATCCTGGTGCTAATTTGATGTATTTTCTCAGTGAAAGATCAATTTCTATAGCCTCTGTATTGTACTATATACAGATACACAGATGGTCATTACACCCATATAATGCTTTCCCTGAAAGCTATAAATGGAATTACTTTTTTCATGTAATGAGGTCACCTCACTTGCAGATATCATATAACCAAATAGGTTATATTTAGATTGTCTGCATCATCCCACCTTCGCCTCTAAAGCCAAACAAACATGTCAAGCAGAATAAATCAATCAGACGTGTGAGCATCCAAGTCTACATCGTAGAGCTATCCAGCACTTTCCTAGCCAAGCCAAATGTTTGATTTCTCTGTGAAGCATGTTTGTGGTAATATTCCAATGTGGTTTTATGGGTATACCCACAGTCACATCAATCTATCACACACTTTGCCACGTCCATCTGACTACTCAGCACAGGTGCGAGTGGTGTCAGGTTGGTGGTTAGTATCTCATCACTGTTGTGCACTCGAAACATTGACTCCAGAGAATGACAGAACTGCAGTCACATGATCTGGTTAGTTTGTGATGTGCGTAAGTGTGTATGTATGTTCATGAACATTATCATCATTCTTTTGGATGGGCAATAATAATCCAATAATAATAATAATAATAATTATAATAATAATAATAATAATAATAATAATAATAATGAAGCAAGAATATTGTTAATATAAAATGACATAGGCAAAAGACAGTAACACAAGAATCACAACTGAAATATTTGTAGAGAAACAGTTTTAAGTCACATTAGTTTGAAATATTTTAATGTTATTTATAATTCATTTTCATACAGTACATTTATTTGCATGTTTGAAGGAGAAACATCAAGAAAAGCAGCAAGAGAGGTGTCCCTCGTCTAGGATGAAAAGAAGTGTATAAACTGCAAAAAATAAAAAAAATAAAAAATCACACAATGTAAATACCGGGTTAGACTACATTTAGCTTTCATTATGGGGCAGAAGCATTAAGCATCCATCCATAGTTACAGTTCTTTTTTTTAACTGGATCTTGTATTGGTGATGAGAGTCAACCTACTATATACACTATGTATGTATATATATATATATATATATACATACATACATATCCACCCATGGCTGACTTTTTCACAATTTCATCCTGATGAATCATCTTTGTTATCAGTGAAGAAAAATAGCCATTGTTGCACTATTTATTCAGTCTATTCAAGTTCAGCGGACCTCTTTTTATTTAACACTACTGAACCTAGACCTGATTAACTGTGTCAACCCCATCAATGAATGTGAGCTGTTGAACATTTTCTGAATAATCTCCAGAAGTACCATAAAAACTGATGAAAGAAGTGCTGCGTCAAGCATTATTAATACTCATAACTTAATATATGTAATCCAGTTTAAATCATTAAATGTAAAATTACAATCTCTGTCTTGAATAAAATCTTTCTCATACCTTATACTACACACACACACACACACACACACACACACACACACACACACACACACACACACACACACACACACACACACACACACACACAGACAATTTCCTCTTCTGAACCAGAAGCATATATTAGATTTTATCCACAAGAGGCCACTGTGATCCAACAATTCAAGCAGACAGACAACAGTTTATAGGCAACATCAAATTCTGTTATAATATTATTGTATTTAAAGCTGAAATGTGTAATGTGTAAGCAGGCTTTAAACACACACATTTTGGATATTTATACTTATTTTTCCCAGGGCACTACAACCATACATAATCATCTCATACTCAGTAACATATTACACTTACTAAAGATTTAGTAAATTTGGTTTTTAGACATTACTTCAGGTTTGATTAATGTCAATGGCGTTCATGGAAATAAGAAATTATGCTGCAGCTTTTTGACACATTTTCATTGTGCCTCCAACCACCACTGTATATAATAATAATAATAAGAAACATGAAGACAGATTGGTATAAGTTCTAATTGAGCCATGAGGGTGAAACAGGGCCACTGTGAGATGAACGGTAGTGTTGTTTGTATGCTATTTAAGAAAGCAAACACACTATTCAGGCTAGGTGAAGTGAAAAACACCTCCTGCTGGGTGTCTCTGCAGCTCCAGGTACTCAGCTATACCTGGGTCCCATGCGGTTTCAATGAATGAAATACAAAGGTTCTAAGAAGCTATCTGAGAGAATAGAAAAGGTGGAGATGTTTTCAGTCATACACAAATGAGGCACAGCAGCAATTTAGCTGTCCTTTTGAAAACACTTATTCTCTATCACATTGTTGCTGGTCTCATTTTTTTTTTCAGATCTATAAGCTGTTTCTTACGCTGTAAAAGAAAAAAAAAATCTGTTGTTTTTCAGAAAAAAAAAACTGGCAGCTGTGATTGCCAGGACGATACTGTAAAAAACATAATAAACCATAAATATATATAGAGAATAACATTTGAAACACATGGATTTAACATTTTAAACACTGTAGTTTTTTCTGTAAAAACTACAGTACAGTACATCACTTACAGTTTTTCATGTTGTAATTTTGCAACTTTTTTGGTGTTAATTGTAAAAAAAAAAAAATGTACAGTGTCTTTTGTACCACATTCATGTTTCATCAAATATAACAGTACTGAAGGTTGTTTCTGAAGGCTGGTAACACAGTCTTAAAGTTGAGCTTTCCTATTGTAAGCAAATAAATATGAGAAATAAAAAGACAAAAGTAAAACCGTCATTGTATTGCTATGAAATAAGATGTCAAGGATGCAGAGATGAGCAATTCAATAAATGAATCTCAGGGATGCAGTTATCTCTTATAACCTTCGCTGTGTATTGATAATGCACTAATAAGAACTGCCTACATATTGATTTAGTGTGTAATTATACTGTTTACACTTCATAATGTGGATTGTTATACTGTACATGTTTGTTTGAATGTTTATTGTCTACAGTGATAAAGAACCATGACAGGAAGAATAGGAACAAGAATAATAATAATAATAATACTAATAATAATAACTAGAAAAGCACTCTGACAGCGCAGACCTCCACCAAGGTAGGCCAATCCATTAAGAAAGTACATCGGTTTCATGCCAATTTGTTTCCGTGCAGATGGGGTCTCAGAGAACCATTGAAATACACTGCACCAAAAGTCATACAGTTTTGGACATGACCAAACAAGGTGAGCTAAGGTACCATCTGCAGACTTACATCTCTGACACAAAGGGAAAACAGTTGGGTATAATGGAGTCTGTGCATGACCTTAAACTGGATTAGATGGTGTCTGGCGTTGATAGAGAAATATCATATTCTACTGAGACCTTCGTCCCAGACAGTATAATGAATCTGAATATTCAACTCCTCTTCCCAAACACTCTTCAAACACTGGGTGGCACAGTCCTCTTGTTCAAAGAATATCTTAACAAAGGTTAAAATCAAATCTCTTGAATCTAGTGAGCTAATTAAGTCTTAAATATTTATTCATTTCAGGCAGATCCATTCAATGGTCAATTCACCATCAATTCAATTCAATATGAAAAACAAACAAACAAATTAACACGCATATATATATATATATATATATATATATATATATATATATATATATATATATATATATATATATATATATATATATATATATATATATATATATATATATATATATATATATATATATATATATATATATATATATATATATATATATATATATATATATATATATTTATATATATATATATATTTATATATATATATATTTATATATATACATGCGGCCAGAATACCAAAACAAATAGGGGAAAAAAAAGAAAGGTGCCTGAAAAGGAGTGGGACGACGAAAACTTATTAAATCCCACCCCAAGACTTATTCACAATAAGAATACCGCATTTCTTGATCCCTTTGTTCTTATGAGCTTAAGACAAAAAATGTAAACAACTCAGTAGTCAGCTCGTAAACAAGACAAATAAACTAAATATATATGATCATATACATCAGTGTAACCATAGGTTGTGTAGAAAACAGTGTAGTGCAGTTTCAGTAGAACCCATAGATTTATATATATATTGCTATCAGTGATAGTATTTCTTAATTGAAACAATGGTAATAAAAATACCAACAATGGTTATATACAAATACCAACAATGGTAATATACAAATACCAACAATGGTAATATACAAATACCAACAATGGTAATATACAAATACCAACAATGGTAATATACAAATACCAACAATGGTAATATACAAATACCAACAATGGTAATATACAAATACCAACAATGGTAATATACAAATACCAACAATGGTTATATACAAATACCAACAATGGTAATATACAAATACCAACAATGGTAATATACAAATACCAACAATGGTAATATACAAATACCAACAATGGTAATATACAAATACCAACAATGGTTATATACAAATACCAACAATGGTAAGAGAACAAATTAACTAATTTGAATGACCTTGTGGGACTTTTCCTCCTGCACCATACTCCAATAAAATACTCTTTTTATACTTAGCTTTAAATTGATAGATGTTTGAACTCTGTTTCAGGCTTCTTCCGAAACTGTTCCACAGACGAACCCCACAAACTGACACACACATACTTCTTCTTGTAGTTCTTATGGCTGGTGGAACAAGTTTACCCCTTCCCCTCAGATTGTAACATTCATCTTGTCTTTTTGAAAATAAGCCTTGGATACTGTTTGGAAGGGCATTTTTACTGGCTTTGAAAAGTAGTTGCGCTGTAAAAAAAAAAAAAAAAAAAAAAAAAAAAAAATCCACCAAATCAATTAGTTTTAGAATTTTGGACTGCACAAAGAGTGTGTCGGTGTGTTCCAAATAATCAGCCTAAATCAGGGAGGCATTCAAAAATGATGTGCATAATTTCTAACTTGCAGGTATCTAAACAAATATGTTCCTGGGAGAGAAAACCTCTTTTGCAATTGAGTAAATGAGGCAAAAATATTTACCAATATACAAATCTTTTAGAGTGACTATGCCTTTTTGTTTGCAACTAAGCAAGGTTGCATCAGACAGTGAAGGTGGAAATGCATGATTATGACACACAGGGACATAAACAGAAGTACCAGGTAGTTTACAACACTTCTTAATTTACTCCCATATTCTCAAACAGTTATGGATTATTCAATTATTCCCTTTTGAGTTGGGAAGATCAGGGGTTGAAAAAAGAATAGCAGTGAGTGAGGTATGTTTAACATCAGTCTGTTCAATGGGAACCCAGGCTGGTCTATGTGATGAAACACCAGGGTTATACGCTTCAACCCAGTAAGTGAGAGCTCTAAGATTTGCTGCCCAGTAATAATGCTGAAGGCATGGTCGTCCCAATCTACCCTTTTCTCTTGGTTTTTGAAGATGCTTTTGTGCTATCCTATGAGCTTTAAAAGCCCGTATAAATGCCATGATTATTGAGTCCAATAACCTGGAGAAAGACTTGGTTAAGAAGATGGGAAGATTTTGAAAAAGAAAAAGAAATCTTCCCAGAGAAATTAATCTTTATAGCATTTATACGGCCAACCATTGAAAGAGGGAGTGTGAGCCACTTTGCAAAGTCTCCTTTTAGTTTTTCCACCTTATCATTGAAATTCAATTTAAAATTAATTTGGGGTCCTTTGGAAGGATTACTCTAAGGTACTTCAACTGGTCTGTGACTTTGAATGGGAGTTTATGCAGGAACTCTGGTTTTTGATATTTCTCAAGGGGAATAAATTTACTTTTTTCCCCAGAGACATCTCCAAATGACTTAATGAGATCTAACAGAATGGGAATGGATTGTGACATAAAGATGACCACATCATCAGCATATAGAGACAGATGGTGGTCCATGCCTCCGAGATGAATGGGGTTGAATGAACCATTCTGTCTAATACAAATAGCAATGGGTTCAATATATATTGCAAAAAGGAGGGGTCTCAGGGGACATCCCTGGTGTGTTCCATGCTGTAGTTGGAATGCTGAAAAATCCCCATAAAGACCCCCCATTCATAGCTCACATTATGTATGGCCCAATTATATGACACTTGTTTTTGAATAAGTAGATGTTGCTCTCTCCAGGAATACTAATGGCATTAACCAAAGCCACTGCCCATAGGAGATAATGCCACTTAAATGTGACTAAAATTTAGAGGGATAAAAATTCTGCTTTTATTGGTTCTGTTAACCCCCTCGTACACCCTCTTACTTTTAATATCTGTGAAACTAATGAATCTATAGGAACATATATGCTATATAGAAGTGTAAAATGTATGTCCATAGCTTTAACAGATTTATCAGGACAGCCATCGCAATTTTAGTAATTTTTAGATATGAATTGTAAGATTTTCGAGGGTCTCAGAGGGGGGTCCCAGAACTCCATAATGAAAAATAGCCAGAGGGTTTTAATCACCCCAAACCTCTGGAACTCACTCGCCCCAACCACCCGTCACTCTTCCGACCTCAACACTTTTCAATCCCTCATAAAAACTAATTTATTCAAGATTGATTTTAATGTTTGATTACTTTTATTCTGTCTGTTTTAATGTGTGATTGATCTTGGTTTTTTTTTCCCTATTGTAGTCAGACTCTTATTGTTCTATTTTTTATTTCATGTGAAGCATCTTTGAGAGCCATGAAAAGTGCTACACAAATACAATTTATTATTATTATTATTATTATTATTATTATTATTATTATTATTATTATTATTATTATTATTATTATTATTATTATTATTATTATTATTATTATTATTATTATTATTATTATTATTATTATTTAATCATATGGCTGTTCATAGTTGTACATACCTATTATACTTACAAAGTATGAGCTGATTTGGCCGACCCCCATCTTCCGACCTCTGCTTGGTTTTGCCTGGTTTTCTCGCGGAATGATTCTTAAATGATTTTTCATGTTTCACCACTTTATTACTTTTGAAAGACCAACATATAAAACCTGAAACATAACACCACACTGTCTCATAGTTGTAAAGACAGAAATAGTCTGACATTCCGGACACCCTTTTACCTCCAGTTTGCCTGCTGGGTCAAACTGACCCAAACATGAAGGGGGTGATCACAAATATGAACTATTTTTATATTATATGTTGATTACACTCATTAAGGTGAGCAGAAGAATTTTCAGACTAAAAAAAAATATTTAGGATCATTTTTTGTAAATGTTCAAACTTTAAAACAGGTCAGTTTGACCCACAGTTAAGTTAGAAAATGCTTCACAAAAAATGATAAAAACCCTAAAACCATTCAAATCACGAAGGTAGTTTTTAAATGATTTAAGAGCTAATAATGTTGTGGCCTGTCTGTCTGATTTCTCTTGGCAGGTTGTTCCAACGTTTCCAACAGTAAAAGGCTCCGTCACCTTTGGTCACAAGCCGAGGTTTAACAACCAAGCAGCCGAGCTGTGTCCGCCGATCTCACAGAATGCTGAAGCACATAAAGACTCAATAAATCTTTTATGTAGTTTGGAGCAAGGCCATTAAAAGCTTTAAAAAGTGATCAGTAAAATTTTAAGATCAATATGGAATAAAACAAGCAGCCAGTGTATGTTGGCGAGCACATAAGTAATGTGATCCGCTTTCTTGGTGCTTGTTAAAATTCAAGCTGCTCCTTAAAGTGGTTGAAGTAGCTCTGAATGATACTGACGTAAAGTTAGTTACTATCAAAGGTAGAAGAAATAAAGGCATGGGTTACATTTATGACAATGGAGACAGAAAAAATGTCAGAGAAGAACTGTTTAGCATTAAGAAACTAGACTGGACTACATTTTTAACCTAAAAACAAACCTGCATTAAAGAATAAAAAAAACATTTAAGAGGTCGATCACTAGTTGTTGTTTTTTAATCAATCTGTTAAAATGCTTCATGAAGAAAACACCATTCACTATCTATTTTTGGGCATTTTTATATCTTTGTATTTTTTTGTTTGATTTAATTATATAATACTTTTTTGTCTTACAGATACACACAGCTACACAATCAATGATCTACACTCTATTTTAAACTTTTAGAGTTTTTATTTCTTTATCTTTTATCTATTTATGCTTTGTTTTTTTGCTTGTTTTTTTTTTTTTCTTCATGACTATATATATATTTTTTTTATTGCTCCGTGCTGTAATGCTTTTAATGTTTTATGTAAAACAGTTTGAATTTGTTTTGTACATGAAATGTGCTATATAAATAAACATTACTACACATCAAATGTACAAACAGGTTAGAAAATCATTTTTGGACCCATACTCTATGTGACAAAACAGTGAAACATAACATTTGTCTTGTGAAGACATTTTCTAAAATATTTTCTAAAACACAATACTCTCAATAACAAGTGATTTAAATCTGATGCTGAAAGAACTGAATTATACAGAAAATCACAGATAATTTTTTATAAAGCTGTAAAAAATATTATTCTCACGTTATTGTACAATAGCCTCAAATATAATAATATATAAAATCCAGCTTTAACACCCAGGAATTATGCAAAGTATTTTTAATTTAATTTATATGATTCAAATGAACAGGAACAACAATCATGAAAACATTAGATCAATCAAAAGTTGGCAAATAAAAATTCACTTATCCCTTCATTTCATTTTCATTTTTGTTTCATTGAGTCATTTTATTTCAAATATGTCAAGCACAAAAACATGTGATCTTTCAAAAGCCAATAATTGATCAAAAAAAAAATATATCAAGACAAAGAACTGAGGAATATAAATGAACAGTGTTTTTTAAATCAATAATAGCATCATTTTTGCACCATTAAAATAGAAAATCAGATCACACAACATGTTCTGTGTGCAGCATTTGTGAGACATTTAGGTTCACATAATTAATGTAAAAGTATATCATTTGGAAGTGTTAGTACAAGTGTTCACTATCAGTGTTTGCTCACACTCTGTCCTATTTACAGCCATAAATTGCCGCCGGTGTGTGATTCATCATTTGGAGCCTTGAGCTTTTGATCATTTGAACATTTATGAAGTTTAAAGTGAAAACATTTCATACTCCCAGTGTGTTTACAGCGCAAATAAAGAGAGCTTCCCCACAGTCTGAAGAGCACCTCACTTAGAAATAATTGTGCTGTTTCTTCAAAAGCAAAACTGAGATAAATTTTAACCTGAGCAAAATGTACTTGTATAAAGTTATGGGTTTAAAGCTGCCAAATAAAAGCCTGACACGACGAAAAAAATTCTCTCTAGTCAATTAATATTTAATACAAAAAAAAAAGGGTTGTTTTAATAAAATAGTGTGCAGACCAGTCGAAGACGTGTTGAACCAAAAGTGTCGAGGGAAGCTTCTGTTCATTTACTGAGAGAAAAGAAAATCAGCTTGTGAATACTAAAAAGGACAATAACAAACCAGTGTGAAGGAGAGTAAGTGGAAGAAATATTTAGCATTTTTATGTGGACAGCTTTAAAAAAAAAAAAAAAAAATCCATCTGAAACTTGTAGGCTCTTCAAATATTCAGCCCAAACATCTACTTATTTTCTTATGGCTCATGACTGTAACTTTACTGGTCTATCATGTAACAGCAGTTACCGTCCCAACAACTGACTTATTTCATTTTCACAAAAAGGAGGAAGAAAAACTAATGGGTTTTTCCAGAAACTTTAACTGTGGCAGCTGTGGCTTAGATGGATAGAATGTTGGCTTGTGAATAAAGCATTGCTGGTTGAATTTCCTGGACTTGTTGGCTGATGTGCCCTTGAGCAAAGCATTCCCCTCCTGCTCCAGTTCTCCAGTATGTAGTGTGTGTGTGTGTGTGTGTGTGTGTGTGCATACATCTAGTCATGGATTAAAGACCGAACACACATTTTGCTTTATGGTCCATGTGTATGTGTGTAAGATCCTACGACTGACAAATAAACATTCTACTCTATTATCAGACCCTCCAGGATTTAAAAATGTTGTGATTTTCAACTTCAACGCAAATTCAATCCCTGTGAATTCAGTGCAATGTTGAAATTTTAACCAATCACTGCAACTTTCCTGCAAAATGTGACCAATGAGCTGCGTACTTTTTTGTCATCCAGGTAATATTTTATTTGTCATATTTGAAACGTTGTCTTAATATTTCAGTATCTTTAACTATTTTTTGTCAGAAACTGCCTCTAATACACAGTACACTGTAATGTTTTTTTTTTGACTGGCTGAGACATTTTTATTTTTTTTTACATTTAGTTTTGTAACTTCATGTAGTTTTGTGAGGTCATATGAACTTTAACCTTTGAACCAACAGGTGCATTTGAAAAATATATGTGTATATATATATATATATATATGTGTGTGTGTGTGTGTGTGTGTGTGAGGGGTGGGGTTTGCTGTGCGTGGTACCACTTGATTTCAATTATTTTTTCCCATTTTTTTTCTAGAGTAGGTAGAACTTTCTGATGAATAATAAAGAATATGTATGTGATCAATGATACTAAATAATACCTCATCATTCATACGTTTAATTAAGGGCATCTGTCTACACAGTTTAATAAATAAAGTTAGAATGATTTTCTTTTCAGATATTATTTATTTCTACACATCAGTAATCACCTTTGACCAGGTAGTTTATATAATCACATTGTCACAATCATTTCAGGAGACAGGATACAAATATTCTATTTCAGCTTTATGTGCAACAGTGTAGTTATATAGAAAATAAACATAATTAAATGTTAAGGTGGAACAGAAAAGCTATTACAGATTCCCATTTGATAAACTGAATGGATGTTGAAATTGGAAAAAAAAAAAAATACATGAAAAGGATTATTTCTTTAAGTGACAAAGTGCTTTACGGGTTCAATAAAGTGTTTCACAAAATAAATTAAAACACTTCTTCCTGTATCTGTATAAAACTGATAAAAGTCCACAAAATAACTCATGTATAAAGCTTAAAATGAAAAACAGGAAACAGGACACAGAAAAAGTCCATTATTTTGTTAAATTAATTCTCAAACTGCCTTGCAGCTAAAAACTACAGACTGCAATCATTGTCTCATTTATTTTGGAGTCCTGCAGCCGAGGGAGTTAAGATGGTACTGTATAGATGAGATGAGATGCATGGATGGATAACCTTCCTGAAGTCTGTGAAGGATAGTCAGGAGCGTTTCAACATCCTTTGCAGTTTAGTAAAGTCGTCTAGTTTATCTGCATGAAGATTTTCCTGAAGCTCATGGGTACATTTTATTAATTATTTTCTAAAGTTGAAAAATCCTTGCAGTCATAAACACCAGTGTTAATGCAGGTCATGTTCATGTGTTAATATATGTGTTATTATAATGTGTTGGTGGTGGGTGAATGTGTATTATCCTTATGTCATTTAATAATGAACTAACACGGCAAAACAACACAATTTACATGTTTTTTTCGTGTGTGTGTTTTTTTTTTAAAGAAAACCAATTTCTTAGGGTGACTGCTGAGCTCACCCCTGCCCACAAAAGTGCAACACCAAACAAAATGAGAACAAGAAAAATGTGTGTGATTCCATTATGCAAATGTATGTTTTTGCTTATAGTCATGATTTTTCATACTCCACAATATAACTTGAATAATAATTCCTTGGGGCTGGAGATGTAGGTGTAGTTATCACACAAATGTAACCCACCTTTTTATTTATTTTTTTAATAAATATTTCAAATTATATTACAGTATCATGTCCAGAGGTAGAAGTACTTCCTTTACTGTACTTAAGTAGATTTTTTTTAGGTATCTGTACTTTAATTAAATATTCTGGCAATTTTTTTACTTTTACTCCCTACATTTTTGTATACATATCTGTACTTTATACTCTTTATATTTTCAGAATAGACAAATGTGACAGTATATAAGTGGTAAATCAGTAAATCAGAAATTGTCACTTACTATATCATAATTTTGACTTTTTAATTTCATAATTATCCATTTCTTATCTCATAATTGTGATTTGTTTTTGTCAGAATTTTGACTTTTTAATCTCATATTTCTGACATTTTATTATATCATAATTCTGACTTTTCTCTCATAATTTTGACTTTTTTTTTATCTCACTTTTTTCATAATTAGGTTTTCTTTTTATCTCCTATTTATGACTTTTGATTAAAAAAAAAAAAAAAAGTCCTGTCCATACCCACTAATCTGATTACCATGACCCCCCACACACACACACACACACACACACACAAAAAATACACAGTAACTCACTTTTAAATACTTTGTTTTTGGGTACTTTTGAAATGTTTCTGATTTTTCCTGCTTAAAAGATGTATTATTTCATCAATAGCAAAAAATATAAATAAATAAAAATGCAGATTTACTTTTTACTTTATTACAATTGAGAAGTTATACATTTTTACTTTTACTTCATTAAAGGAGTTGAATCAGTGCTTCCACTTTTACCAAAGTATTTTTTTCACACCAGTAGCTGTACTTCTACTTAAGTACAGAACATAAGTACTTTTACCACCTCTGATCATGTCTAGTTTGGTGTGTTTATATTAAAAACAAAATAAACACATAACATGTAAGATATACTATGCATAGTATATATGTGTGATAAATGGCAAGTGTGTAGTTGTGTTATTACATCGCACTGTCCCCCTGTAATTTATGACCTTGCATGTTTTTAAAAAAAAATTATTTAAGGAGGTCAGAGAGGAAATATGCAAAACAAATGCATGCTGACAGAGAGTTTAGACTGAAGCTGGAAAGACATGCATGGCTAACACAGTATCATAGCAAGAGATTTGTTTGTTTTTCATGAATGTCACTTAAATAAATGAGAAAAAACAGGATAAAAACAATTATTAATACATGACATTTTTGGAAAAAATGACATTGATAGCCTATATTTTCTAAAAGTTCATATCATTCTAAAGTATATTATCATTTATTATTATCATTATTGCCAAATACTAGGAAGACTGAGCTCTGGAACAAACTGCCCCCTGGACATGACAACAATCACAGACTGACCTTTTTAAAACCCATACTAAAAATGTATTTATTTTATGTGGCTTTTAACATTCAGTAAAGTCATCACACATTAGTTGTATTTATTTGTATTGCAATGAACTGGTGACATATCCAGGGTGTACTCTGCCTTCATCCATAAGTAGATGAGATCAACTCCAGGAACTTTAGTGAGGACAATATTCAGATAATATATCGTTGTTTGTTTTTATTGTTATTTTATTTTTTATAATTGTTTTTATACTGTTTTATTATTAATTATTAATATGGTTTTTTTTATGTCCTTTGATTTTATTGGAATTCACTTCGGTCACTTTAAGTGTTGTAAAGGAATCTATAAATAAATACAGATTGAAATATTGATTTATTTATATTTTAAGGCATCATCACAAAACCACAATGTACATTGTTCATGTAATATAATATTTATATATTCATACATTCTTTATCTGAACCTGACCAAACTCCACATTTCTGTATTTATTTAAATGATCATTGGGGTTAAAAAATAAAGCTTTGATGTTAATACATCAAAACAGCCTCTCCAGAAATAAAAAAAAAAAACATGTTGTACAAATTTGCTTAGAAAGAAGGGATACATTTACTGTGTGATGCAATTATCTAATCAGCAATAATTTAGTTACATGTTGATCTATGGTTCAGACTAAACTGTGATTGTCCTAACCTTCCTTAGATGATTTATTACTCTGTATATTTAGTATTTAGTGGTTAACTGAAAGTGTTTCCTTTTAAAACCAAAGCATCATGTAAACTATCTACCAGTGCAGATACTTATAAGAATAGATAATAAAATGTTATGTTCACTTGCTGTTGAAAACTCTGTGACAACTTTTTCCTTCTGCTGCTCATTGGAGTTGCTGTTTTGACCTATTAAATGTGACACTGTGTCAGATATAGTAGGTGACAGAAATGTACTTTAACACTGAATGTCATCCACTGTAAAAGAGAAAAAATTAGAAGTCGTTTCTAGTATCGCACAGAACCACTGTTCTATGATAAAGTTCTGCTTTCTTTGCCAAACATCTAATTTTAATACAATAAGAACACAAAAGCTCCAGGTAATTATACACCAATGAACACATAATTATGATTATTATGTTAATTTTCTGAAGATACATCATCATTTGTTTCTATAATATTTCACAGTGCAGGTTTAAATGATTTACTGTTGGAAAACACAACTATAAATGTTACATCTTTATAATATAACCACTACATCAGTACCAGAATGCATCTTAGTTTAAATCTATGTCCTTACTAAAACATACTTGTATTCACTGTGCAAAATCAAATATATTGTTTTTTATTCCATATATGCCCCAAGCTCAGCAAAATCTAATCCTCTTGGGAAAAAAGAGTGTAAGGTTACCTGTTCCCTCACAGGACTACAAATAAGCCTCTGTGCTCACTGGAAGGAGACATATTGTTAGCCCCAGTTATACACTAAGAGCTATGGTATGAAAACAGACCATCATTCTTTTTAATATATGTGTATGTGTATATATATATATATATATATATATATATATATATATATATATATATATATATATATATATATATATATATATATATATATATATATATATATATATATATATAATGTATCATTTGTATTTATGTATTTTATTGCAGTATTCTTTTTGTACAAACTAAACGATACCCAAAGGAACTGTATGAAGGAAAAGTATCATGACCTTGCATTTTCTTTGAATTAATTTCCAGGGGTCAGAGAGGAAATGTTCAGAGGAGAGGCATGCTGACAGAGAATAATTTGTGCTGGAGTGATGATAAGAAGATACATCAGCAATCACCAAAGCATTTTTGTCTCTTCTCAATTGGGATGAAATATTATATGGACTTTGAAAAAGAAACAAAACCATATTTACCTGTAACATATCTGTGAGTAAATAAAACTTCTTAAAAGGACCAGATTTAACATGCTGTGTAAACTGTGACCAGTATTATTTAAAGGGTTCATGTTTTGCTAAATCCACATTTATTAATCTTTTGTAGATTTATTTGTGCTTTTGGATTCTAATAGTTCAAAAAGTTAGAATTTGAATCCTCCAGGTTCAGCTAATTTATCTTTATATTAATTTTGGAAATAAAATTAGCAGATTTCTACAACCTGTTTTGATTCCTGCTTAATTTGTTACATGTATATCTAGTTATTCCATGTTATTTACACAAATAAGGTCATGACTTGTGATGAACATTTGTCAAAGTACAGCATAATTGTTTGTCAGCAGCAGTGGCTGAAGTCCATAATGAAAATATGTCTAAACAAATGTTCAGTTATTGGTTGAATAGAACAGAGCGGCACTGCCAACAATCTGGAGGGAGTGGGGCATGAATTGGGTCATGGGCAATTAAAGGGCCAGTGCTCAAAATAACCTTTCTGGTGTTTTTACACAGAAATAGAGTTGAAGATGGACCTGTGGAGTTTAATTAATAAAGAACTGAGACCTAAGCAGAGCATTTACAGTTTATGTAGACCACAGGGGAATGTTTGAAACTGTATAATTCCATTTAATAAAACTAAATATTACTCATTTGAGGTGTTGTCAGTACAGTGACTTTCACAAAGGTACCGCACATACATCAGGCACCACTCGAAGCCTAATTTTTACTTTAAATGTGTACATCATTGCCCACTTGGCTGTCATATCAGGCTCCCAGATGGAGTTCTGCTCCAACACAGGGTCAGCAGCGTCCGGTCAACCACATAATTCTACTGCAAAACTCCAGTGAGTTCAGTGACCTGGTTAACTTTCCAATTTATATAAGGACTATACAAATAAATGGGTGAACTGGACCACCAAAGAACCAGAATACCTACCAGTAGGACTTTCTTCACTGTGTCATATTCAACGTCATGTTTGTCTGATTGGTCAATGTATCACTGCTTTTCTGAAGAAAGGAAATGTGAGAAGACACTCTGGGATTGTTCACAAAAACTACAATGTTGATGTCCCTCTGAAAAGTGAGATAATCACACAGTAACCATTTCACCACATGAACAATAAGTGCAATTAGCATTCTACTATAACTGCTGATCATTTGGAAGTGTGCTTAAAGCTGGTACCAACAGCTACTGTCCAGACTATGAACCCTGGATGATTCCATTCAAGTCATTAGACTAAAGTACGGCTGTGGCTCAGTTGGTAGAGTGAGTCGCCCAATGACCGAGAACGTCCCGGCTCTGGCTGTCCATATGTCAAAGTGTCCTTAGGCAAGACACTGAACCCTGATTTAGGCCCACAGTAGGACTGACCTTAGACCTTAGAAACCTACTGGTGTATGAGTGTGTGTGTGTGTGAATGGGTGAATGTGACACTAATGTAAAGTGCTTTGAGCAACATGAAGGTGAAAAAGCACTATATAAGTGCAGACCATTAAAGTACTGACTACAGATGGACTGAACTGTTAGGGTTCATGCACATATGTGTATACATACATCATGTACTCACAACTGATCTGTGAGTACATGACTGATTAGTCTCCTCATGACTGTTCCTTGTGTTATATATGTCATTTTATGTTACCTTTGTCCACACTATCATTCTCTTGTCTTTTCCTGTTTACTATTCTTACCTGCCTTAGGACAACAGATGCAAACGAGCTTTTTTGCTAACTCTGGCATATTTACATTTGATGCTTTCTGCTGACATGTTGATGAATATGCACTGTCCTAAATAAATAAATAAATAAATAGATAAATAAATGTACACTGTTGCTCATGAAGTTGGAATAATTGTTTTAAGACACATTCCTCTTTGACTTTTCAACAGATACAATGATTACATATGGAGTCCTGGTTACACTTTATTAAATCACACTGTCAATATCATTGTAAGAAAAGATCTAATTTTATGATCAACACACACACACACACACACACACACACAAACCAGGCAAAGTGACCACAGACCAACATAACAAAATAAAAGCCTGGACAGTAACAATGACAATTTGAATTCTTACTTCTATTGGGAAACTGATCTCCTATATCCTGCTGCATCAGGACGACAGGACTGTAATATTGCATCAGAACCTGAATATCTTGCATATTTAAGTTGTTATGGATTGTTCATAGAACATGTCAGTAAGTTACATGGTCATTAGTCCTATTTTACCTTTTATAGTAACTGTAGCCTTCAAAACATACAATGAATATGATAACTAGAGAAAACATTGCTTAAAAAGATACTACTGTTTCCATGGTTACCCTATACAAGTCATGTTTTATAATTAACTGTATTGTGTGGATACCATATTGCATCTCAGGTTTGCTGTATTACTCAAATAAAACCTCAGTTTATGTTGCAGTGAAAACTGACCACAGGGGAACATTGCCTTTTTAAGGAAACTATGAGCATCCAGCTGGTTAGGTCAGACAGAAGAGTTTCAGTTTGGTCTGTATATGTGAGTTTGAGATCAATACTAATTCAATGTTATTTGCAGTTTATGTTTCAGAGCCAAGAGAAAAAAGAGCTGGCAGTGCTGTAATGCTCTAACAAGAAGTGATTCCCAACCTGCAGACTGGAGCAGGTGACAGAGATGAGTGCTGAGGCTGAAATAAATTGCAGAGCTGTCAACTAGAATAAACCATAGAGCTTACAGGCAAACTGTCCCCAACAGTTTGAGCACAGAAGCTGCACCATGCATGAGAATTACATCACCAAGGTTAAAAATATGAAATGTCTTCACTGGGTAGTGCGACAACGTTTTTTCTGATGCAAAAGATGATGATTTAGAGTCAAGTCTCAACAAAAACTGGAGGCGAGGACAAATTCCAACATATTAATTCACTGCCAAAGTGTTTTTCCAGCAGAAGCTATTATGATAAAGTATCCCTTTCAGCTAAACAGTGGAACATGAAAACTTTAAATGAAATAAATGATGAGCTACTCACATTCACACAGTGTTCCACTTCTTATTTACAATCAAATGTCAGTTTTCAGCAAAGTTTGAAAGTTTTTTACTCTGCTGGAAATTGTATGAATACATGTTTGTATTAAATTGTTTAGTAAGATTGTTGAGTCTAACAGATCAGTAAAAGCCAAAAAAACCCCAAAACCTCAAAGAAAGAAATGATCATGGAATGTCACCCTGAGGAATCATAGTTTTTCCAAATGCACATATCTGTGTATTTTGTTCATGCAGATTAAAATGTTTTGTCCTATTACTCAGAGAGTAAATACTCAGTTGCCATGAGTGGAATGCAGAGATGAGGTGAGTTTGTGACTTAGACTTGAGTTGCATTTAATCAGTGTCTTAAGACTCATCCTCAAAAGACTGGAGGCACAACGCTGTCTTCAAGTACATGTACACTGTAGATTTTGCAGTGTTAATTTGGAGACAATGGGACCAAATACACTCTAGAAGAAGTTAAATAAACTCTCTAAGTGTTGATTTAACACTGCAAAATTTACTGTGTAGGGCTGCATGTCGACAGGAGCCAGTCGAGGTGCCACATAACGTGAGGGGTCACGTGATCACAGTCAATATTAATTAATTACTTAATTAATTAATTAATTAAGACCTTTCTGTGTGGAGTTTGCATGTTCTCCCTGTGTCTGCGTGGGTTTTCTGCAGATACTCACCATCCAAACACATGCACTGACAGGTTAATTGGTTAATCTAAATTATTCATAGGTGTGAATGTGAGAGTGATTGTTTGTCTATATATGTTCAGCCCTGGGATGAACTGGAGACTCATACAGGGTGCACCCAGCCTTCACCTATTGTAGATGGATTAGGCCCCCAGTGACCCTGTGACCCTAGTGAGGACAAAAGACGGTTTCAGACGATGAGACGATGTGTGTATATATTTATATATATATATATATATATATATATATATATATATATATATATACATACATACACAAAGAATTACACTAACTGCAAAGTTCCTTATAATTAGTGCAGAATGAACAAAATGAGCATGGTTCACCAATGTAATATACAATGAACAATATAAGAGTAAGAGAGAGAGTGCACTACATGAATACTCTAGTCTCTACTGTAATTAGGTGACTGTGAAATAGTGTAATCTGAAATAAACTGAAGTGGATATTCTCTTCATTTTCTCAGAATTAATATATAGTGCTAATAATTTGATCATGATCAGGAAATAAATCACTTTTCTCATGCAGTGTCAGAGCTGTTACACCGTCGTTGCTCAACTTGCCAAGACTCCTGATGAGAAACTTTATTTTTTTCACCACTCGTCGTCAACCAACTGCACACCAAGATGATGGTATTTTATTTATTATGTATTTCTTTACAGTTTCTAATCTTCAAAGCCTGTACGTGAACAATTGTCTTTGCCTGAAAACCAAGGCTTTTGAGATAAACCCCCCCTAAAGCTCCAAAAGAATTTGAAATGTGGAAAAGTCTCATGCACTAAATGACTGCAGACTCACCTACACACACTGTTATCAGGGAATACCTTTGTTCTCACAGGTATCAGAGTTCAGGCCAAAGCTTTTCACTTCTTCTGTAGTCAACAAAAATACTTTAGGGTTTAATTTAAAAGTAATGTCTGCACAGAGAGGTTGCTTTATTAAATGGTAGCACACTATACCAACAATTTGTTCCAAAAGTGCAGTGGATTTCTATGACAATACACGAATTACACCAAGATAGCACTTGGTGATACAGTAAAAAAAAATAAATAAAAATGAACAAAAGCACAAGTCATGTGTAAGTCATTGTTCAGATCTATCAGCAGGATTATTTATAGTCAGTGATGCTCGTGTGTCACTAGTTAAAATACATTCAATCGTATCTATTAATAAAACTTGAAATGTGCTTAACTTTATGGCGTTATTCATTTTCCATGTTTTAAAGTAGTGCATATTATGCATCTTGTGCTCTGTTAGTTACGTGTTCAGTGTTGCTCTTCTGTTTTCTAACCTCTAGACCAGGGGTTTCAAACATGTGGTCTGGGGGCTAAATGTGGCCCCTGGGCTGAAGAGCATAACAACCTAAAAAAAAAAGGCTATATTTTTTTCCCAGTTTGTTCTCTGTCCATAAAGGATGACAACTTCAAATTTTACCCACGCCAAGGAGGTTATGTTTTTGCCAGAGTTTGTTTGTCTGTCTGTCCATCTGTCTGTCTGTCTGTCTGTCATTTAGCAAGATAATTCAAAAAGTTATGGACGGATCTTGATGAAAATGTCATATATTCTCCATTTACCGCGATGTAATATTCCAAAGTGATCCAGGATCCAGCCTTTTTCTCACTGCATTTTGACGTTTTTCTTGCCGAGAAGGAGGGTCTAATGATAGGGGATGCTTGGGACTTTTTATCTATTTCTCTCATTGATTGTGTTTCTGTAAAGCCCTGTGATACGACTCTGTTGTGATTTGGGGCTTTATAAATAAAATAAAATTGAATTGAATGACAGCATCCCAGTAAAGTGCACTGTCTCTGTTACTGTAAACTGTTTAATAAATGTATAATTTTCTGCTTGAACAGAATAATAACATATCAAGATGCTATGAATGACTCCAGAGAAAGCTACCATTACATTAACACTGGTAATTAAATTCTCAAGTCTCTCTACAAATATTGTTTCATTTCTCTACAAATTTGTAAAAATATTTTTGGAAGAATGTTGAAATTTGTCACTTCTTAAAATGCCATTCATCAAAAGCAATACCTTTTTCAAAGAACAGCAGGCATGAAAACAGAAGTTTCATTACGGTTTTGTGGATAATGTGATTTTATGGTGCAGTGACTTGACTGAACATTCATTTTTGTTCCTTTGACTGTAATGTCCCCCTTTTCCCCTATTACCTCACCTCACACCCCCCAAAACAAAATGCTTAATGAAGAAAAAGGAACAGTACATATTGCTTCAAAACACAAATATTTCATTTTCCCCCCAAAAGGAATTGTTATCAAATGCACACATTTTATTTCCATCTAGTTTCCTGTTCAGCAGTTTAAAGAGCTCATAGGAGCCTTCTGGGATGTCAAGTGCTTCCATTTAGTGCCTCCTGAACATTCAGGGACCTGTTTAGTAATTTACTTTTTGCAGTTTCTCTTGGTCTGTGCGGCTGTTTTCTGTATGGAAACTGTATAAAAGCCCTTTTTTGCAATAATACTGCAAAAACAACAAAAAAAAAGAGCATAATTTTTCAGGGTCTGACTCATAGCAGCTTTTATCTCATTAAACACAAGACTTTACAAGAAATGCAGTGTTTCAGACAATGTGGATCATCACATTTTAATGCCATCAAAAGGTTATGGAAATATTTCCTTTACCCACAAATATAATAATCCAATTAGTCTTTTCATCGTCATGTGATTTTACATTTCCATTCGTGTACATATAGAGCACCTCACCCCAGTTTGTAATAAGTCTCTCAAATGTACCATGTGGGTGGTGCGAGAACAAAAGAGTTTTGTAGCTGAAGGGAAAATAAGGAGGACTTTGTCTATAATGATTTTCTCACAAGCTGAGCAGTGACTGAACATCTGGCTGCAGACAAATATTGAGCATTTTCATAATACTTCCATTCTGCAATATACAATTACAGCTATATGGAATATACAGCAATAAAGATTGCTATTAGGGAAAAATACTAGTTTTGTGCTTGAAAAGTGTGGTCGAGGTGGAGATGAAGGCAGGGAAATTACACAGCATGGCTTCAGTCATTTGGAACATGAAGAGCAGAGAGCATAAAGGAACGGCTCAAAGGCTTTAGAGCAGAAAATCTTAAAGACTATTTAATACCTGGAGCAACAAAAAAGGAACATTTTTAATTGCTGCCAGTCTTGCAGACATGCGAGGTAAACACTGACATCCAACATGAGTCCATATGAGAGCCAGAGATGACAGGTCTATAATGGAGAATAAATGCAGGCTTATATGACTGGAGACAACAGTAATAAATGAGCTCTTCTCTGGGGTTTTTCCAGTAAGTATTCAGCTAGTTTGTGTCACTGAGTTACATTTACAATAAGGATATGCAGTGACATAAAAAGGTGGAACATACAATGCAGAAAAATATGACTGCAGCAAAGTAAACACTGCTTTATGTCGCTAAAGGCTACATTGTTCATCACAAAAGACTGTTGAAGATGATTAATGATAATGATTAGTGTCTGAGGCCATGAAACTGCAGTGTTCATCTGGTTATTTTGTCCAGGTCTTGAATCTAACTACCTAAGATAGTGATGGAAATAAATAATAATATTGATTTATATATTCACTATGTTGGAACTGAGCCTTACAGAATTAACTAATTATGCTTTGAATCATGAATTTTGTGTTTCCTGTAAAGACCATAAGAAGCACAATGTGTGTAAAAATAAATAAATAAAAAATAAAACAGCCACTGGCACCAAGGATAACTTTCAGAAACACAAAACAAGAATACTTATCTCCTTTCATCCTTCCATGTGCCTTGCAGACACGACAACTGTGGACGAAAGATGGAGAGGTTACAGGTTTTCATCTTTCCCCAGGACTACTGCTGTAACTGACAAAATAAGACCCAGATTAAACATACTTTGTAAGACTGGATTTAATGCTGAATGCATTCCTCTTATTCCATTCATATGTCTGTGTCCTCCATTGTTATTGAATACAATGTGTGCTAGTTCTATTTAAAAAAAAAAAAAAAACCCCGTCTGGATTGCTTTGTTTCCAGCTGTTTTTTCACGGTACAAAAATGACTTGAGGTGGAACAACAGAGTTTAGCGGTACTTCCTCATACATGCCCATGATGCAGTGATGAGGCGTCAGAATGCATGAAAGAACACTCCCCCCTTCCCTCTCGCTCTCTGTATGTGTTTACCTTTACCATAGTTCCATCCAGCTAGATTTCGTGCCGTTGCTTGTTCTCAAAACATGCAGGGAAATAAAACAATGCTTTATTTCCACAGAAAACACATGAACCAGTTTGATCCGCCATTTTTTTCAAGTTTGTGCAGCAGTGCAGCACTGTGGCGCGATCTTCTCTTGTAGATGCTAATGCTAATGCTACTTCAGATTCGCTGCAGTGGGGGACGGGTTTAGCCCCACGTGGGTGATACTAAAGTGCATCTAACGTCAGAGGGATTGGCTTTTTCTAGGTTCCTTGTTCCTATTGTTATTGTTTTCTGTGAATGCGGTATGCAGCCAGTGGAGGTGACAAACCACTGTCAAAGGCACCATGTGTTGGTAACTCAGATTCCAAAAGGAGTGTGGAAAAGTGGTTTTCAGCAGAATGACACCTTTAAAGCTAAACATAAAAATACCACAAAGACAAGAAATTTACCTTGATCTGATGTCATCAACTCACCCATGGACCCATCCTCCAGAACCATGAACATTTTGAATGATTATTGATTATTTAATCCTAACAGTATGAATCACAACACAAAGATAAATAACAGTTCAAATGTTGACTGAAATAACCCTGTGGTGACTGAAAGACGTCCACTGCTGATGATGAAGATGAGGGTTTTTAAAAATGCCAAACAACAGAAACAGTCGAACTTGAGTTGAGGTGTTTCACTTTGTCACATTTCTGTTCTCAGGGTTAAGAACGAACCTTTGCACTGAACAGATAAGCCAAATTGTGCTTACATTCAAAAGGCTCTTGGGAAGTTATTACCTTTCCACTGTAGTATAAACCAGGATTTAGCTTAACGGGTATTTTAATATGAAACTTCAAGGGAGAAGATACTTTACCTTATCCATATCCATAACTGCATACAGGCACCAGCTGGAACAGTCTTCAAATAATTCAAGTAGCAAATGTTTTTTCATGTGAGGCTTCATATTTTTACGTATTTGCAAGTGAAAATGGATAAGGTATGCTCAAATATGTTGGTATTTTAGCAGTTTTCTGCTCCGAAATTATTTGAATAAGCAGGTGAGTGTGACTGTGTTTTGAAATAAGGTTCAGTAATATAAGAAATTCAACACTCTTCAGTTCTGCTAAAACTGCAATTGAATAGCAAACAATACACCCTGCAGTAGTCTTTATAAAGCTCTCGACAGTTAATAATAATGAAATGAAATATATAATAGGTGCGTTTCAGTCCATCTGTTTTTGTAAGTCTTTATTTTTTCGTGTTTTGGGTAGTTTTCTCCTCTCCAATTGAGTTTCAAAGGAAAGAAAGTCTTGTGTACAAACTTTAGAGGTTGGAGAAGACTTGTGAAAAGTGGAAAGAAAGAATACCAATTTTTTTTTTTTTAAGTTTGGAAGAGGTTTGTTCATAAATAAAATGTAACTACAACTAGAAAAGCTCTGCCAAGGCAGGCCAAATGAAACTCACACGTACCCCTCCCACCTACCTCCACCAATCACCACCAAATTTTTATAATTTGGTCCTTGTGCCAGTATCAATATTTCCTGGAAATTTCAGCCAAATCTTTACGTAACTTTTTGAGTTATGTTGCACACAGTCAGAAGGACAAATAAACAGATAAACACCAGGAAACACATGACTCCACCATTCCTTGGCAGACTAAATGTCTACAGTGTAAACTGATTTAATTAATATTTATTTGCATCTGCATGTGGGACCGATACAGAGAGAGGTCCCATCTTCATTTAATATCCAAAAATAAGGGTAAATTAGATGGAAATAGCAACAAAATGTCACCATGTTTAAGTCAAATTCTCACCAATAACTTTGATAAATTGCAATAAAATTCATTTTTGGTTCGTTGGGTAAGTGGTAAGCAAGTTTTTGAATAAAGTTCCATTTAGGTTTACAGCTCCTCATTCAACATCATAGGTATATTATTATATAAAACACTACATCGAAATGATGATGATGCCAGGGACGGGCTTAACCCCACGTGGGTGACGCTAAAGTCCATGTGATGTCAGATGGACCGGCTTTTTCTGGCTCTTGTTGTTTTCTGTGAATGCAGCTAGTGGAGGTGACAAATGACAGCAGCATGTGTTGGTAAGCCAGGGTGACCCAGCAGATTCCAAAAGGAGCGTGGAAAAGTGGTTTTCAGCAGAATGACACCTTTAAGGTTGGCAATATGCTGCAAAAATGAGGAAATTACTCAACATTTTCATAAAGGTAGGTAAAGCCTACTGAGAGAATGGCTCTCAACACAGTACATCACACATGAGATGCTGGATTGGTGCAAATGTAGCCATTTTTGCATTGCACATGACGATGAGAAATATAAACAACGATGTACATTAGCACAGATTGTCAAAGTCATTGGGAAAAATAAAGAGCGTAAATAATGAGTTTTGTGTTTCAGGTACATGGGCCAGACGTGGTCATCAAACAGGCCAGGGGGATCTGGCACCGTGTAGTTCCTGGAGCACCTCCTCTTTTTGCATTCTTCGTAAGGGGTGGAAATAAAGTAACGCTGGTTCAACACGTCGATCAAAGGTCCATAAGTGTAAAGCAGGAATCCTTCCACAATCAGAATGCTACTGTGAAAAATGCTGGTGTCTGCTTCAACAGCTCAAACTAAGTGAGATTTCTGAGATTGAGAAGCGACCTACAAACAAATATGCTGTTGAGTGAAGGGATCAACACTACAGAATATAGTGAAGAAAAACGAAATGGCAGAAGTAGGAAGGTTAAAGCAGCATGGCTCTTATTTACTGGAGGGGAAGCCCAGGGGAAGTCATCAGACCCATCACCACAAGAAAAGTCATTAGACCGTCCCCTGAGAGCTTCTGCATTAATTAGAATTATTCTAGGATGTCATTTTAGTCTGAGGTCAAAGGGAGGACAAAGGGAGATCAGCCAATAAAAGGAGGCTGAAACAAAAGTTCAAAACTGAATTTTTGAAAGTAAGACCTCAAACATAACAAAAAATGAGCTCATTATTTGTTCATTAGTGTGACATTTAATGCATTTAATTCATACTTAATGCACTAAAGCTTTACCCTACAGTCATGTTTAATTGTATCGGTGCTTTACTTTCTCCACGAGTCCACATGTCGAGGAAAGGGCAAATCTGCTTTGGAAGTAATTTTCTGCATTCTCTGCAAAGGGTAAGGGCTAATTAAGGACATGATTGTTTTTTAAATATCCTATTTTCCCTCTTAAGTGTGTGTATTAATTGTACTCATGAAACAAAGGCAACATTGTGAAACATGTGGCATTTAGAGAAATAATTTCTAACAATGTTTCTGAGATTGTGGAGGAAAAGCTGTGCAGGTGCTGCAGTTGTAAGGTTACTGATATGATTTTTATTTGTAAACTGAGAAATTTTATTGATTTTCACAAAACAACATCACATAGCCTGAAGGGATACACAACAGCTTCAACTTTTGCTTCTTCGGACACTCTTACATTTTATACTCACCTCTTTAGTGATTCATCTGTTTACTACACTTTATATTTTTGGAGAGAAGTCAAGTGCCACAGTACTAGAGGAGCTGAACCTCTGAGTCACAGAGATGCATGGAAATGCCACTGATTCAGACCTGGTATGGATCTCATAATTTCACATAACGTATGTGTGGCCTGTGTCGGTTCAAATGGCCTCATCACTCATCCTTAGTCTCAGGCCAGACTGTCCTCTCTTACATCACTTTCACAGTATAAAACCTAATCAGAGACAGTCATTTATCCTGCTGGAGGAATATGACTGCCATTACTGCACTGAAAGTGCTGTGTGTGCAGGTACACCACACACTCATATATAACACCTATCAACCCGCTCATTAATATTGTGGAGCTATTTGCACTGTTCTTTTCATTTGCATTTGTAAATGCCTAGCATCACCTGAACATGTTGGCAGATAAAGGAGGAGACTGTGACCTTAAATGCATCACCACCACATCAAAACCAGGGACATCAGATGCAACCTGCACTGTAAACAAGAATGTTCAGAATAATTAAATAGATTCAGTTTCAGAAATAGTACTACTAACTCAAATGTATTAAGTTGTTGTAACATGTTCTTCTTTTTAACTACTTCCAACTAATGTTTTTTGATTAAGGGGAACTATTGTGGATAAAAGTGAACATAACTTAACAACACATGAGGAACAATTTAGTGGAATTAAATCATTAAATACTGAGAATGATCTATTGTTTCAAATAAGGATGATTGAACAAAATAAACTTCACTGATGTAGTAGAAGCTGAAATATAATTTCAGATCACTCCAAATACCCACCAATATCTATCACACCAAAAACATTACAATCACACAAAACACAGTAATTTTATTCCGGGGCAGCTGTGGTACAGTTGGTAGAGCGGGTCGTCCAGTGACTGAAGGGTTGGAGGTTTGCGTCCTGGCCCTGGCTGTCCAAGTGTCCTTGGGCAAAGACAGTGAACCCTGACTTGTTCTTCTTCTATAGCACCCACCAGATGTGTACTAACGCAAAAAAGTGTCTGGGAGTCCAGTGTACCTCACTCAATAATTCAAAAGTCTTAGGCCATGGGCCAGTAACTGCCCCCCCCCCAACACACACACACATACACACACACACACAAAACTCTCTGACCCAATATTTTTCTTGACCATTGGAATCCCCTCAAGTGAAAAATAACTGGTAACACTGAAAAAATAGGCATGCACTGTCTACTTTAGACCAATATTTGACTGTACCTTCAAAATGACAGTTTTTCCAAAGTTCCTGCATTGTATTTTACTGTACTTTTCTGGATGATAAGTAATGCATTTAATATTGCTTGATAATAAATATGTATATACCATATCAAAGCTGGTTATCTACTGATCAAAACAGAATACCTTTCAAAACATTTAATGTTATGCATGTGTGTATATATTGCGATGAATGACAGGACCCCTTTTTTCTCTTACCACAATGCAAATCAACCCAAATAATTTCCAATAGTTTCAGAAAATTTAATTTTGAGCATCAGAAAAAATAGGAAAATAATCAGCAGTTGTGTTCTACATTGTATAATCTTTCATTTGATACCAAATATGTCATGTGTCATCAACAGTTGGCTGGCAATTATGAAAGTACATACTTGACCGAGACTTTGTGTTGCTTAAAATCTTTATGATATTTTCTTCTGCTATTAATGTATTGATATTTTTTATTGGCCTCCTCTGCATGTAAACATGTAAACCAAATTTCTGGGAAACTCCAGTTAAGTCCTTAAACGGAGTAAGGTAATAATTTTAATTAAACATACTGAGTCTTTCCATGGTCACATTCTGCTGATTTGCATCTGTTTTCAACACTCACATTCTTACTGTGGTGGGATTGCAGTAGGTCAAGGTTAAAGTGTCTGAACAGTATGAGACAGATGATGTCATGCAATGCATTAAAACCTTAGCAGAAGGAGGTTGCTGTGTGTTACATCAAATATTAAAGTTTATGGCGTTTCCACAGTCTTTAAAGTGCATCAGTGGGGGGCAAGATTAAAATGCCACCCATTGGTTTCTGAATTTCTATTTTAAAGCAGGTATTTGGCAACTGATCATATTTTGACCAAAGGGTTAAAACTTTATGAATAACAGGGGTCAGAAGTGGGCTAATGCTAAATGCTAGTATCTTGAAACAGTATAAACATTTAGCTTTGGATAATAGTTACTTTTACAGACTTGGTAGTGTAGCATAACCACAATCAAGCTGTCTGTCAGGAAAATGAATTTCATCAAGAAAATCAAAACACTAAAAAATTATGTAAGCTATTGTACAGAGCTAGCTAGCTAGACACGGCAGATACCCAAGCCTTATATTCAACCTGAGATCTGACTAACAGAGAAAAACTTTAAGGATTAGTCATCGGAGTCCGAATGACATGGATATTTTGACTTAGAATTTCTTACAGAGAAGGTCATTTAAGTCTGTGGGAGCTAGTACTTATTGGAGCCAACCCCAATAGCAGTCAACTGTATCACAACCTTAAGATAAATCCCAATTTGACCTAAATTTGGAGCCAAAATCATTGTCCTTGGGGAGTTACATTCAGGAAACTGGGATTCATATCCTGTTTCATGTTTACTTTTACATTCTCTATCTTTGACATCATTGTTTTTCTCTCTGACTTTCATCTGACTCCTTGTTCCCAACCCTGACCCTCTTTCTAACCCTAACCTAAATGGTTGTATCCTTATATCTACTAAAACCATCAACATTACAACATTGCTAGATATTGTTCAGACATTACCCCTGCCCCTTATGCCAAAAAATAATGTTCTGTGCATAGCCAGTGAATTTAAATTATATATTTTTTTTATTTGTTCATTTTGTTTAACCAAGAAATAGTCCATTGAGATTAAGAACCTCTTTTACAAGGGAGTCCTGGCCAGTATAGGCAACAGTAATGCAGGAATGCAGGAATACACAGTTAAAATGCATACAACATACACATTTGACAACAAACAAATTTAAAAAAGAAACAATAAAAAGCAGATTAGGAAACACAAGTGAAAATTGTAGAATTGGCCTTGAGAACTTTGAACTTAAAAGTGCTCAAAGAAATCAGTCCAGTCCAGTCTTTCTGCAACTGATTTCATACATGAGGTGCAGAACAACTAAAAGCCTTTTGACCCATTTCTGTTCGGGCAAATGGAACAGACAGCAAACTGCATCAATCAGAGAAAAAGTTTCAGGATTTCTCTTTTCAATTAATGTGCAAATGTATCCAGGCAGGAGGCCAAGTATTGTCTTGTATATAAACGGTCGGTCCTGGTGGCCAAAGCAGGACATCCCACCCCAGAGTACAGTTCACAGTGATGAGTCCATGCTTTACTGTTGGTAATAAAGCTTAAGGAAACATAGCCGACAGTGTCAAACTTCTGAAGACACTGAGCAGAAGCACTCATGTATAAAACATCCAATACTGATAAAAAAAAAAAAAAAAGTTGCAACAACAAGATGCTTTTTTACTTTAAAAACACAATTTGTTACCAAAATACAATCCCAACTTCAGCCTCAGTTTCCTCACAAGGTTTTCCACATGTGGCTTGAAAGTGAGGGAGTCATTAATTAAAACCCCCAGGTACCTGGACCCCAGGACTACCTCAATGGTATTTCCTTCCAAAGTGGTCACTAAGGGAAATATTTCTGGAGGTGTCCTTGAATTTGAAAACAACATAAGCTTAGTTTTGTTCACATTGAGATGGATTACTGATTACTGGACAGCAACAAAGGCCTTCTGTAGGAATGCAATCGCCTGGATATGAGTTGATCCAAAGCAATATATAATTGTATCATCTGCATAAAAATGCTAATTAGCATCTGGCACATGCATGCCCAGATCATTAATATAAATAATAAATAAGAGTTGACCTAATACGGCACCCTGTGGCACCCCCTAGTGGACAGGAACAAATTCCATACGCACTCGAGTATATTTGATGCACTGAGTCCGATTTGCTCAAATAGTTTGAAAGCCAAGCAACTGCGTTCTGTGAGAGTTTAAGTTTTAAAATATTGTCATCAACTGTGTCAAATATTTTGGTCAAATCAATAAAAAGTGTTGTTTCTTAACAAGGGCAGCCCTGATGTCATTTGTCACCTTCATTTCAGCAGTGACTGTACAGTGTTTTTTCTGCAAACCTGACTGATAATTAAAATATTTGAAATATAAGAACTCCTTTAACTGCTCATTCACCAGACCTTGAAGAATTTTGGCCAATGCCGACAAATTCAATATTGGTCTGTAATTAATTAAAACTGCCGGGTCACCACCTATCAGCAAAGGAAGAACAAAAGCAGATTTCCACACAGAGGGAATTTCATTTTTAACCACTGTGAAATTAAAGAGAATTGTAATAGGCTCTGCTACAAAGTCAGCTGTCAGCTTGAAAAAAAAAAAAAAAAAAAAAAAGGGTCTACTTGATCAGGTCCAGAAGGTTTTCTGTGATCTAATGCTTTAAGAGCTTTAAGAAGTTCCAGAATAGAAAATGGTAATAAATTAAAAGGCTCATCAGTATATATACTGGGACATCAGTGTAGGAGGGATCTACAGAAACAGCTCCCACCAAGTCAAACAAAGAGGCAGATGATATAAAATGAAAAATTAAAATGATGTGAAAACTCCAGGAACAGAATTATTTAACATAGGTTGGAAGTGTCTGAACACTTTTACTCACAGGAAGGGACTTGATAATTTTCCTTAATTTCTAAGGGTTCTTTAGTTCACAGTTTCCCAACCAGTGTGCCGTGGCATGTAAGTATGCCGTGAGAAATCATCAGGTGTGCCATGGAAAATTATCCAATTTCACCTTATTGGTAATGTAAGCGAGTAGCGTGATTCTAGAAACATACAACACCACACACCACTTATCCGCTCACAGCTGTTAAGGAAGATTTATGTGTCTTTCTTCAATTCCTGCAAGAATATTTAGAAAATATTTGCATTACATTTCAATAAATAGACTTTTTGTGATATTTTTAATGGTGTTCCTTGTGATGTTTCTAATGTAAAATATGTGTCGTGACTCAAAAAAGGTTGGGAAACCCTGCTTTAGATTGTCAGTAGTGAGTAACAGATAGTGGCTTTTTTAAGAAAAGTGGATCATTTGTTTTCGAAGCAGACAGAAGACAGCCTAATCAGCCATAGAACCAGTTCTCTTTGACCCAAGCCAGGTTGTGCGCAAGAATTCTTTCAACCAGGTCAAAGGAAAACCAAGGTTTTCAAGGGTTTTCATGTCCTTTTAGTCTGTACTTCTTAAATGGGGCACGTCTGTTCACAATCTGCATGAAAATGTCCCTAAAAATGCCCACTCTAGCTCTACATTCGTGATTAATTTAATCTTCTTCCAATCAGCATTGCTTAAATCATTTACATAAGCTTGCTCATTAAAATGTTTAAGGTTCCTCTTTTATTTAATTTAATTATTTATTTTTATTTTATTTGTTTTTTTCTTATTTACTCTATTATTGTTATGTTTTATTGTTATAATTATATTACATAATATTATTATTATTATTATTATTGCTATTATTATTTCATTTAGTCTTGCTTGGTGGAAATATTCTACAATCCGTGGTCCTACATGGTAGTGAGTTGGGTGGGTATTTAGGAGGGGAGGAGATATGGGGACATTTTTGATTTGTAAAAAATAATTGACAAATGTTATGATTCTGAATATGTTGATTGAAAACCAATAAACAAAATTACATTAGACGGTTCCTCTTTCTAATCGCAGCGATAACACAGTGGTCACTTAAATCATTGCAGAAGACACCCAGGAGAAAAAAATTTAGAATTTAGTAATGTGTTGGGTGTGATCCAAACACTGCCTTTGTTATTATTCTGTAATTTAATATCTTTGCCACTGTGTCTTTCATGTACAGCATTATCAGCATCACCTAATATCAAGCAAAAATCTATAACTTCTAAAATAAAAGCTGTAAATTGCCTCTCCTTTACCAGGAAAGAGCTTGATCAGTTACTGTGTTGCTCTATTACTTGTGACCATATGGACTGCTTTTCTAACATTGCTTTGAAACTGCACATTAACCAGATGGCAGACAATTCAAAAGATCCAGTTTGACATTTTGCATTTGTTGGCTCAATGCCCTAAATCCTGACTTCCCTGTGGCAATCGATGTCTTCTTTATAAAAAAGGAAGAGTTGAATAAGAGACTGTATAATTAAGGGGCTAGCTCTTTTCTCTAAGCAACTCAACTGTCTGCACATTATACAACCCCCTGAGTCCATCACACTGGATACAAAAGCTGTTTAAAACGTGCCAAGAAATACAAGAAAACCATGATTTCAAGACAAACAACTTTCTGCATCATGTGTTATCTTTATGTTTTTGATGATCCGAAACACAAAGAACAATTAAAAAGCGTACAGTATAGGATTTGACACTGCTTTTACGTCAGTCTCTCTCTTTTCTTGATGCTCATCCAGTCACTCATTCAAGCGTTCAGGCCAGATGGGACAGAAAATCCTTCCATTATGTTCAGCATTTCCTCCCCCATTACATTCACCTTGTTCAGACCTATGTCAAAGTTCATAGTTTTACTTGTTATGGGTTCACTGAATTATTCATTGGATGTGCAAGCATTGAAAGAACACAATGTGAAAACCAATAAAAAAAAGTAGAATGAGATATGATATGGTAAAAGGTGAGACTGTAGCCCATAAGGATAAGTCATAGAAATCCAGCAAATGTCTGAAAGTGAATGACAATCAGACAGCTGAGCATACACAAGCACAGTTAGCACAGACCCACACACTGAGAGACTTATGTAAGCAACAGTGTCACACCGACAGCAGACAGGCAGTGATGATAATGATGCAGTTTCCTGTAGGTGGCACGGACAGCTTTCCAAAAGTCAGCCATACTGTGTGTATAAGGTTGGGAAAGTAGCTGTCATCTGCTGACTGGTAAGAGAGTTTGTTATTTGACACATAAAGATTCCCTTTGAGTTTAGGATTTTGAAGATTTTTGATTTTAAAGAATTAGCTGAGAAAGTTGGCTCCATTAGTGCTGTGGAGTTTGGCAGGAAAGGGTTCTGCTGCTTCTTTAGTTTTTCCTCTTGATTTTTGAGAAAGCAGGAAAAATGTCATCTATTGAGGACATGAGCTTCATAGCCTGTGAAAAAAGAGAGGGAAAAAAAATTCTTAAATAGGATAGTGAGCATGTGTGCTGATTTAAATGTCATCTGTCACACATTAAAGGTGTCATTCCATGGTTATTTCATTAATATTACTGTGTTCTCCATTGTTATTGAACACATTGTGTGTTAGTTCTATTTAAAAAAAATAAAACATCTGGATTGCTTTGTTTCCAGCTTTTTTTTCAGGGTAGAAAAATGACTCCCCTCTCCCCTCTTGCTCTCCATGTGTGCTTACCTTTACCAGAGTAACATCCAGCTAGGTTTCGTGCCGTTGCTTGTTTTGAAAACGTGCAGGAAAATAACAAGGCTTTATTTCCACAGAGAGCACATGAACCAGTTTGATCCGCCATTTTTTAAAAGTTTGTTCAGCAGCTACTGTGGCACCGTCTTGTCTTGTAGGTGCTGATGCTAATGCTACTTCAGATTTGCTGCAATCAGGGACGGGTTTAGCCCCATGTAGGTGACGGCAAAGTCCAACTGATGTCAGATGGACCGGCTTTTTCTGGGTCCGTCGTTCCTCTTGTTTTCTGTGAATGCAGTATGCAGCCAGTGGAGGTGACAAACCACTGTCAAAGGCAGCATGTGTTGGCAATTCGGGGTGACCCATCAGATTCCAAAAGGAGCGTGGAAAAGTGGTTTTCAGTGGAATGACACCTTTAAAGTAAATTGACTCACAACTAATTTATTTGTTGGCCAGTCCACAAAAATAAAAATGGATTTTGTCCTTTGCAGCAAGACTATAAATCCATTTCTGGGTTGAGTATATTCAGGAGAGGCTACATCTCCAAAGTCACCCAACCCATTGAAGTCTGATAAGAGCTTATTTATATTTTGACTGTATGGCAGGGATGCTGACAATACAGACAGTGTCCTGTAAAATACATGTCAAGACTGTGATCAGTGATGGACAGAAGCATCCATTTTTAATACCTTTTAATTATAGATTGCTATTCCTCTTGAAAAAGGCCACAGTCTCAGAATGAAACATTAATTTTCACCAAAGGAAGCTGCCAATCTGAATATTTTCTATTCTAAATCATAAAAAATATAAAGGGAATTCAGAAGTACACAAAGGCAAAAAAGTGACTGCAACTATGTGTTGACTTGCAGACAACATTTGGCTTGTTCAAAAAGCTGTATGGGCTTTGTACTGTACACAGACCCATCGCTGAAAAGGATGATTTGAATATGAGATGGTCAGCACTAATTTAGATTCAACACATGCTTATATGTCCTCCTCTAGACTAAAGAGTGTACCAGAGGTGGCAAAATACACACAAAAGCAGCAGTGTAGGTATAAAAGACTCAACTAATTTAGTGCAATAAACATGAAAAGGTACAGGCTCTGATATGGACTCAAAGTGTAAAAGTAAAAAGTAGACCTGTGGAAAAACTGTGTGTTTATGTGCAAAGTTACCTGCATCTGAGACCTTTTCTCTGTGATCTGCATTTCTTTTGGGTTACAGTATTCACTACTATATTTGCCATGTGTTTCTTTAACTCCACGTGGTGAACACCTTCAGCTGAATTATTTTTGTTTGTTTTACATTTTTGCTGTTGCATTCCTCATTGACTAAAGTTTCTAGATACCACTGGAATTTGTACACTTCCTATCGGGATGAACAAACGAATAAATGAATCAATTAATCAATTAATTAATACATTTTTATTATTGTGTTGTGCATAAAATTCTGTCCAGCCCTGACATGTGCTTATAAGACACCAAAAATATAAACCAAAGAACAAATACCAGACAAAAGGCACAGCAGACATAAACAACACAATTGACTGACCTATTAAAAACAAACACATCTGCTGCTTTTTCCAGACTGTACAAACAATGAATGCTAATTTATATGCATCTGAACTAAATAACCATTTCATCTTGCCATCATCAGTATCATCAGTTCATTAAACAAAGAGGCTCTCAGTTAATCACATAGAGGTCAATACAAAAGAAAATGTGATTAATTTTCCACTTTTCCCAAATCACACAGTCCACAAAGTCTTTTTTTTTTATCTGAGACCAAGGGAATTCCAGAACGCAACTGAGGAATTTGTGATCTTTGGTCCCGCGTCAAGTTTGCACTGACATAAAACTCTGTTTTATGTTTTTTAGTTGAATATGTCCACAGCTTCACTTTAGCCATGGCCACATTCATCCATTTTTCTTCAAAAGCAGACATTAGGTTTGCTCTGGTCTTGTTCATGCTACATGAAAGGCTGTTGTATTACAGTTGGGCTTCTGCAAAGACAACTCACATCTCTGCCACCCAAGGGGACATTGTCCTACTCCAGCCAAATACTTTTATTGGTTATTTAATTACCTCTGCCAAGGAGACATTCAATTCGTGTCTGTTTGTCTGTCAGTAGGATTATGCAAAAACTTCTCAACAGATTTTGATGAAACTTTCTGGAATTATAGATAATGGGTCAAGAAAGAGCAATGAAGGTCAAAGGTTAAGGTCACAATAAAGGTCAACAGCTAAAACACATCAGTCGTTATAGAAAAGATAGAATATCACAGGGTTTTTTTTCATTCACATCATCTCACCTTCAGACATCAGATGGGTCAACAACACCTACTGTATGGCTCAATCACATCCTGTTTTAACGTCATATGATGCCATATCAAGCCTTGGCGCAGGTCTGCTGTCTCTGACTGCCTTGTTATAATTGTAATAATACTAAAAATAATATTAATATTTGTATTCCATAATCTAACCATTTGATATTTTCTTTGAATTGAACCAGGAACCCAGCCCATGTCACCCTGCACCGCCAGAACTTCAATAAAGTTATGAACCACAGCAAGCAGCATTTTTAAACAGTGTCTAAAGCTAGACATTGTTTGAGTAAAATATTTCTTTTATCTAATCTGTCTGATGGACCTGTTTCATTTTGTGTCTTTTAATATCTAACAATCAAACACTTATGTTAAAATACTGAACAGATGTTTACCTTATCCCAATTACAAGCAGTATAAACAATATATATGGTTAATATTATCCCTTTACCATTTTTAGGTCACATTTATAACTTAATATTTAAACCATAATAAAGAAAATCAATTAAAATCAAGATATGAGTGGAAACAAATTTACAAGTGAAGCAAGGTTTTTCAAAACTACTGACTTTTATTTCTTTGAACTCGAAATTTAACCCATTTGGGTGCACAACACAAGCTGACCACATGAACACAAAGTAAACATATTAGTCAAGACAACACATCAGCCCCATTGAACGCATGGCCTTTAGCCACTAGCCTATACATCACATGAGGGGCAAAGCTTTGCTGTGTGTGTGTTGCAGATATACTTTTTGCACTTGATGCATGTATGTTGTGTTTTCATGTCCATCTTGGGACCGCACACTTCGCACCGCTTCTTCTTGTTGATGGTGTTGATAATGAAAAGATCAGGAATTTTACTAACACACTAATAGACACAAGACATGAGTGCCAGACATGTACGGCAACAGTATCACACACTTACTTCAGGCTCTGCAGATTATGGTTCTGTAGAATGGGTTTGGCCATCTTGATCGGTTCTGATAAGAAACCACACTGGCAAAGCTATAATTATAATGTCCTGCCTCCAATTTGTAGCATATAGAGTGTGAGAAAATAAAGATTCCCGCAATACAGAAGGTCAAATTCTGCACCTGCAGTTCGCATACAACGTTGCAACATTGTTTGTCAACACCGTCTGCTCTCATTTTCTCGCACATTTGACCCTTTGATGTTCTGTATACAAACACTCTGTCCTCCTTCTGTCTCGACCTGCTGTGTGGTACACAGAACATTGATTTCCACACTTCTATTAGCCCCAGACATCTTATATGTAATAGAAATGTGTAGGGGGGGTGTAGGGTGTGTGGTCATTAAATATGTATACTGATATATGTTCTTCACAGAAAATGAGCCAAAGTCAGTGAGTCTCAGTTTTAAAAATTAATTAATTGTATCATTTTTCTTTTCATAAATAATGAAAACGGGTCCCACAGACCCGAACACCACACAAGGGTTAAGTTGATATTTTCAATCATTCCTGTCAAATCAATTAAAACCTTTAGAAAATTTAAAGAAAGTTAAGTATAGATATTTGTTTAAAAATTAAATGAAACCTTAAAAGAAGAAAGTTTCCGAGAACATAAGTATATATTTGTGGAAAAAGAAAAAGTCCATGTGCTGTTGTTTCCCACCTTTACTCTAGACTGAGTAAAGTAAAGAGCCACTGCTATAACACTAACACACTCTCTAAAATGACAGACGCAGCCTTAGAGGAAGGGAACAGGTCAACACCGAGAAGTCTGTGCATTTGTGTGATAGCTCAACACTCTTAACAAGGCAGTAAAAGTGGGGCACATGGGAAATAAGTGGATCAGTAACACTATGTTTGTCCATATAAAAGAACAAATAATGATGATAATGAATAAATATGAGCAACAAACAGTGCAAGAGTAAAAAGTAACTGTAGCTACTGCCAAACTCTAAAGAGATAGCTGGAGGAAAACTGCATGTGTAAGTAAATAGGCTTATCACTGCCAGGTCATTAAAGCACTGTGGGGATTTTTTCATTAATACAGTATGATGTCTGAAGCAGGATTTTCAATTCACAAAGTTTGCTTTGCGCTGTGTTCCCTAAAGGCTGAGCTGTTGTGAATATAAGTACTGTTTTGCATTTGTCACTCTCAAAATTGCAATCAAGCATTTTCAGGGCACTTAATATGCAACAGTAAATTTAATTTTATTAATAACATGCATAGTCAGCTACTGTGACACATTTTATAGTGATTTTGAAAAAGCAAAACTCATATTTTTGACAACACATTATCACATTTACACAACTCATCGTAGGTCCAATGGTAGAAGTGAATCCTTTTTTTTTTTTTTTTTAACAGATTTTATAGCTTTTTTATAATTTATTATAATTTTTGATCCCTGTAACTTGGGTGGGTTAGCTCAGCTTCAGGCTGAGTCGTTGTCATGAGACAGAAAAGACAGGGCTAAACCCAACTTTAGCTCAGTAACTCACTAATCCTGCTGTGTAAGAAAGCCTCTTGACAACTAAATCGTAATGTCATATCTAATCCTGGAAGTCGACTTCCCACAAACCAAAACCTGTGCATACAACACATTTTGTACAAAGTTAAATTTGGGAATAGAAATAGCTCCAAATTATTGTTCAGTAGTTTCTTATCTAAACAGATGGACTAGCTACAGTCGTAAAAGGATCAGAATAAAGGTTGTTCGAAAACAAAAACATAAAGAACATGAAGACACAAAAGAATCCTAATGTACCTGAATTAGAGGGAAACAGAACACAAGATCTGTGTCTTTAGTCATTTTATGTTCAACAAATGATAGCACTGTAATCCAGCGGTAAAAGCAAAGTCATCTGATTTTCCTTGATTGCATTTTATACTGCACCTTTTCAAGCCAAGTTCAGTTTAGTAATAACAATAGATCCTGGTGAAGCCACCCTGACAGCCACAATCTCAACTTTCTCTGCATGCATCCAGCACACAAAGTCTTCACTGTTTTCTAATCAGTTCACACAGACTCATACTCAACTCTCATTAACATACCAAAATGCCTGAGACATGTGAGCTACACCTGCCTGCCTCTAATCTTATTCCATGCAGGTGTAGTAACACGATGCAGATCAGATTAGTCTGGTGTCGGCATCATGCACATTTTTGTGCTACACAGTTGTGCTGTTCACAACTAAGAACATTTACAGGAACATTTAGAGAATATTTTAGGTTTTTTTAGTGCATCTTAATAGAGCTCATGCAGCAGTGCACTGTATGATGAAGGACATATTAATTATGTTTTTGGAGAAATGAGAAATTAAATGTCTGAGTTAAAATTGAAAGACCAGCATTAGCTTCTATAGACAGAGTTGCTTCTTTCAATTGATTTAAAAATATAAGGTAGAAAGTATAATGATTATAATGACAGTTTTCACTTTTCTGGTGTAGTACATGTGCATCCACTCCATCTGAAATGCTTAGAGTTTTGCACTGTGGCTGAACATGGTTATTATCTCTTAATAAATTATTATTTCTTTATAAATCTCTACATAAATTACACCTTTTACATACATGTATACCTATTCTACATTTATCCAAGGTTGCCTTTGTGTTTGTTTTGTTTTTTGCAGTGATGTAAAAAGCAGACATTTGTGTCTTTCTTAAGATACAACTACTAAATAAAAGGAATGTATGTGCACAAAATGTTCTGCTGGCAGACGTCAATAAAGGTTAAAGGTTAACCATCTTCATTATCCCCATAGAAAAATCCTTTTTCTGCATTTTACTCATTGTAAAATACACAGCAGCTAGCATTTGCATTAGCATTAGTTTTTGGGCATATTGAGGGCGCACAGGGAGCAATTCCAGATCTTCATCAGTACTTTGGTAAAGGGCACTGACTTGAGAATGGACCTATGTAACAGCTTTTAATGACTGTGGAAACTGGAGGACTCTGAGGAAATCTGCATGGTGCTGGATTTAGTGTTATCTCCATTCTCATGACAAAAAAGTGACTCAAAAAATAAAATATTTGGCATGTCTTTAATTGGCTTTTACCACTAGATATCTGATAGAGTAAGAGTAATTTTCCCTGTCCTAAAGAATTCAAGACATGTGAAGAGGAAAAATTCATCACAGGCGTAAATGGTTCTTCTATTTGCTTTTCATTCTCATTAGAGATTTCCTGTGTGATAACTTGGTAGCATTATAACTTATACATATACTTCACCTTCCATAAAATACATGGAAAACTAAAACTATAAAGAATGACTAAAAAAAAAAATCTAATGAAAAATTTAAAACTATATCAACTCTGTCAATGAGATTCCTAAGAGGTAATATGTAAGAAAATATATAGTTAATATAAAATGGTTCACATTAACTGCATTTCACCTGGAAGACAAACAAAAGGTTTGAAAATACACAAACATTACTTAGGAGTTGATTCTTTCCCACCACTTTGATGAGATGGTGGGACTTAGTGGGGTTTTTCTTTTCCATTTAAGTGACACATCTTTGAGGTTTGTGCCTAAAACCCTTCGACTCTCATCTGCACCCTGAGCCCAGGATGAGACAGGACAGGATATGGTGTCTTAAGTTGGCCCTTTTTAGGCACTTTGGTTCCTCACTTATATCCTATGCTGACCTGGAAATTAAAGGCATGGAGCGAAGTCTCTGCAGAGATGACAGAGCTGTGTCCCCGTCTTCCTGACAGAGCTGATCTTTAATGCTGCTTTGCCTCTCCTTAGCTGTCAATCTGCACTCCCTTCAACCGATAACTGGCTCCTCTTGCCTTTTCCTAATTGTGTCTTTTAAGCTTAAGTTTGTCATAACATATTGGTGCATGGCATCGTGGCCCTTATGAGCAGAGACAGCCTTGACTGCACTGACAGGCTGGTACTTGCCAAGCTTATGGCTCAGATGCCCTGGGTGGTGAATTTCTTGATCCTTGTCCATATTTCTGTAGCATATTTTGCAGTGCAGGGTACAGAGGGCTAAGACCGCCCCCTTCATCTTCCTGTGGTACTGGAGCACTTCAACATAAGTGTAAGTGTTTGCACAGCAGGGCTGCAATACTCTGTGGTCACTGGTATTTAGGCATCACTTTTCCCTGGGACATTTTCACAGCAGCACAACCTGAATATCACATTGTACTTGGAAGGAAATAGTTGCCATGGTGTGCAGAGGAGGTAATTGGCAATAACCTGCTGTCAGTCTGCTCATTACAGGTAGGCCTGTAAATAGATATTTAAATAGACCATTAGAGAGCAGAGCGCTGTCTAATGTATGGAAATTTCCATGACATTTAAGGATAATTCTCGTACAGCTCCTTAATTACATTGGAAGTGAATGGATCCTGTGAACCTGCCAGAAATGACAAACTGACAAAACAAATTGTAATCACGGGAAACTGAACTTGTTTTTCAGAATTGCATTTCACGATTGAACCACTTTCTGAATTTCAGATAATCACATTTAACAGTGATTATATATTGTATTTTAATGGCAATATGAATGAAGATGGAAATAAAGATGAATAAAGATAGAAATCTTCATTAATCCAAAAGATGGATTCCTATTGTGTATATTATGGACCCAGATTAGTGAGGTGCATTTGATCTAGTGAATGACAAAACAGGTTCATGCCACACTTAATGAATACATATTTCTATTTATTTCCTATTTATATTTCTGATCTGCATGACCTTATTCTTCCACAATCAATCTATGCATGGCTTTAAACTTATTATATGACTTCTGTATCACAAGTTATGCATCTGTCTTTGAGGGCAGAGATCAGATAGGATGAGGTCCTGCATCAGTGATTCAACTTAATATGCTTACACTGCAGAAGAACAAGACTTCAGTTTTAGACCTAGAGTAACAATTGATGTGACAGACGTCTTTGGATCTGGGTTATCTAATTGTGAGTTTTCTGGAGTGTGTAGAACTAAGGGGAGGGAAGACTAATTGGTTACTATAAATTGCTGTTAATAGTGTGAAATGTGAGAGTGAATGGTTGTCCTTCTGGAAGTGCTGTCCTGGGGATGAAATGGTGACCAGTCTGTGGTGCAAAGATACACAGTATGTATCTCCATCGCTGCTCCCACCCTCTACAACTCCCTCCCCAAACACATCTGTGACTGTACAGACCTCCCACTATTCAAACCCCATCTCAAAACCCACTTTTTCAGAACTGCTTTTTTTATGTGTGATTAATGTGCCGTGTCATGTAGTGTCCTCATGTTCTGTCCTGTGTCATGTAATTGCCTTATGTGTACTGTACTTTTATGATTTTTTTTACTATTTTAAAATGTCTTTGAGTGTCTTTGAATGTACTGCATTTATGATTTTTTCACTAATGTAAAGCGTCTTTGAGTGTCCAGAAAAGCGCTATACAAATAAAATGTATTATTATTATTATTATTAGTAGTAGTAGTAGTAGTAGTAGTAGTTGTAGTAGTAGTAGTAGTAGTAGTAGTAGTTGTAGTAGTAGTAGTAGTAGTAGTAATATTAGTAGTAGTAGTAGTAATATTATTATTATTATTAGTAGTAGTAGTAGTACACAGTAAATTTTGCAGTGTTAAATCAACACTTAGAGAGTTAATTTGGAGACAATGGGACCAAATACACTCTAGAAGAAGTTAAATAAACTCTCTAAGTGTTGATTTAACACTGCAAAATTTACTGTGTAGTAGTAGTTGTAGTAGTAGTAGTAGTAGTAATATTAGTAGTAGTAGTAGTAATATTATTATTATTAGTAGTAGTATTGTTATTATTATTATTATTATTATTAGTAGTAGTAGTAGTAGTAGTAGTAGTAGTAGTAGTAGTAGTAGTAGTAGTAGTAGTAATATTAGTAGTATTGTTATTATTATTATTATTATTATTATTATTATTATTATTATTATTATTATTATTATTATTATTATTATTATTATTATTATTATTATTATTATTATTATTAATGTATCAGTGTAAGGATGGATTATGCGTAGCTAAATTTTTTTCCAGCACCTTAAAGCCCTTCACCAAAGTCTCACCATGTTGTTCGTGCATTACTTGTGACATTTCCCTTGTTCCTTTGAATAAAAGACACAAAAGTAACTGTGAGTCACTCAGTTTCACAAACCTTAGTAATGTGGTGTAGCTGTTATAAAAAACAGAAATAGTTAAACCAGGGGTATCCAATCCTTATCCTCGAGGACTACTACCCTGCATGCTATAGATGTTTCCCTCTTCCAGGACACCTGACAGTTGTTATCATTCTTCTGCAGAGCTTCATGATAGGCTTATAATTTAAATCAGAGGTGTTGGAAGAGGGATACATCTAAAACATGCAGGATCAAGGACCATGATTGGACACCGCTGACTTAAACTGTCTGTGCTGCGGTTTTTACACTGATAGAACCTGGCAGGATAAATCATACATATATTATAATAATACTGTAAATGAATATCATGTGATGAACCTCAGGAATCTGCCCTTGTACTAATATTATTCTCATCTTGGACTGCCCTTGGTGCACATTATAAAGCAGACATGATAATATTGCTGACATACTGCTACAAGGATGATACAAGACAAGTCTAATAGTAGAAGCCAATATGAAACATTTAACATTTAACATATAAATAAACATTTATGGTAAAAGAGAGAGAGAGAGAGAGAGAGAGAGAGAGAGAGAGAGAGAGAGAGAGAGAATGATTGATTGATATAAATGAATGAATACAATTCTAATACATTTATTGCTTATTATTCTAAACATTATAACATGACATGGTTTTAATAAAGGCCACACAAACATTACCTGTAATTCAACTCCCATTCTCACATTAAAAAACTTACTTCAAAACCCAAAGATACATTTTCTGTTACGGTAGAACATTCTTTTAATTCCTAACAGTTTCCTTTTCAAATTGTTGCACAAAAAGTATTTGTTGTGATTTTTTTCCATCTTTGACAAGTTTCCCTGCGGTACCATCATCAGACCTCTAAATGAATCGTACTGAACACATTTCTACTCCCAAAGAAACTCATTTTAATTAGACTGTGCTCAATCGTCTTTCATTATCAATGTTATTCTAATGAACATTTTAGATGTGTAAATAATGTGTTAATAATATATGTTTAAAGTGTAAACCTGGGGTGACAGAGCCTTCTTCATCACTGCTCCCACCCTCTGGAACCCCCTCCCCAAACACATCTGTAACTGTACAGACCTCCTACTATTCATCTCAAATCCAGAGGTGGAAGTAACTAAGTACAAGTACTTTCTTTGCTGTACTTAAGTAGATTTCTTTTAGGTATCTGTACTTTACTTGAGTATTTATTTTTCTTGCAACTTTTTACTTTTACTCCCTACATTTTAGTATATAAATATTTGTACTTTATACTCTTTACATTCTCAGAATAGACTCATTACTTTTTCAAACTAAACAAATGTGACAGTGTGAAAAATAAGTTGTAAATCAATAAATCAGAAATTGTGACTCAGTATATCATGTTTAGACTTTTTATCTCATAATTTAAAGTTTTTATCTCATAATTCAGATTTTTTTTTTCTCATAAATTTGACTTTTTATGTCACGATTTAGACTTTTTTAAGTCATAATTGTGCTGTTTTTTAATCTCCTTTTTATGACTTTTAAATTAAATGTCCTGTCCATACACACTAAACTCATCTATACAGTAACTCACTTTTATTTTTGGATATTTTTGTCATTGTTCTGTTTTTTCCCAGTTAAATAAATTTTATTTCATCCATAACAAACAAAAAAAAATCCTGTTTTACTTTTTACTTGATTACAATTGAGAAGTTGTGCTTTTTTACTTTTACTTCAGTGAAACAGTTGAATTAGTACTTCTACTTTTACCAGAGTATTTTTTCACACAAGTAGCTGTGAGTCAGAATATGAGTACTTTCTCCACCTCTGCTCCAATCTCACCTTTTCAGAAGTGCTTTTAATGTGTGATTAATGTGCCGTGTCATGTAGTGTCCTCATGTATAAGACAGCAGTACACATAAGACATGTAATTGTCTTATGTGTACTGCTTTTATGATTTTTGCACTAATGTAAAGCATCTTTGAGTGTCCAGAAAAGCCCTATACAAATAAAATGTATTATTATTATTATTATTATTATTATTATTATTATTATTATTATTATTATTATTATTATTATTATTATTATTATTATTATTATTATTATTATTATTATTATTATTATTATTATTATTATTAACATCATTATTCTTATTATTCTTATTATTCTTATTCTTATTATTATTCTTATTATTATTATTATTATCATTATCATTATCATTATCATTATCATTATCATTATCATTATCATTATTATTATTATTATTATTATTATTATTATTATTATTATTATTATTATTATTATTATTATTATTATTATCATTATCATTATCATTATCATTATCATTATCATTATCATTATCATTATCATTATCATTATTATTATTATTATTATTATTATTAGACCTTGCAGCTGCGCTTTTATTGTTCAAAGGCATGATCCATGATTTTGGTTTTTACTTTTCAAAGCTTATGTTTGCTAATACTTGAGGTGTTTTATAGACTCAGAGACTATTGAGTAGTGTGTGGGTGTCTGTGGCTTTTGACCAAGTGAAATTGACCTCGACTAGATTCGAAGAAAAACAGCTAGAGCAGCAGACAGTGTCACCTAATGCAGAGTAAAGCGAAGTGACTGTCCTTTGGGAAAATAGCTGAGTAAGAAACACAAGCAGAAACCATTAGAGGTCATGTTGTACAGTAATGAGATGTTTTCATTTGTTGTTATAACAGGAAAATAAATGAGTGTGACATGAAAATATTTCTTATTTAATAGTGACCTTTTTGCATTATTATGTAATATGTTAATCTGTTTTTGTTCCTCCGGTCTGGCAGAAATACACTGCATAGATTTGGAGGCGAAAATCACAAGTGTATAAACAGGAAATCTGCTCTGACTGCAAGTAAAACATGAGCCAACCTTGTGGGTTTTTTTGGCAATAGATTCTTAGCCATATGATGCAAAATTCCATTAATTGTTTGCTCCTAGATCCAACTTCCAATGCCAGTACATGAAAAAGTTTTGACTTTCTAAAGTTAATACAGTTTCAGAGACATTATTACATGTTTTATGGGATTTTTTTACCATCCTGTACCAAACAGAAATTAGCCGTGTTGAAATTACGTGTCAGTTTTTAATGGAAAACAGCTTCTATTACACAAACATAAATTCATTTGTTTTTCATATTTCAAAGAGATTGCTACAATGTTAATATAGCTGTATCCCAAACATCGAAGTGTCGTGTGGAAAGCAAATGGGTTTTTCCAGATGACTGCTAACACCATCCATTTGTTTCTCCAAATGAATTAGCTTCATCGAGGTAAATTGACGAGCCTCAGACACTGTGTCGTGTCTGCTCGGGAGCTACGAGTGAATAAGAAATGGTTTGGAAGGAGAAAACTGGCAGATAAAATTGAACAATAGAATCCCTGAATGCAATTAAGCAAAAAAGAATTAGAAGTCTCTGCAGTGAAAAAGGATGTCCTGCCTCAGTAGATCCTCTCGTTCATGCAGGGAAAAGGAACTTTGGTGCAAAGATAAAGTAAAGCCTTTCATTCCTCTGTGCAGAGAGCTCCTGGTGTCCAAGAATTGAGGAGCATTTCAGACTTCATTTTCATGCAGCGGCTGTGAACTCAGCGTGCATGATATTAAGAGCTCTTTCTTTGCTCAGTTATACCACATTTTCCTCTCAAAACAGCAGGCAGCCTCTGAAAAAAATGGATTTTACGAGATGTTCCACATGAACGCCATCAAATACTGACCCCTGTTTCTCTCATGTTTCTGCTTATTTTGCTGATGGTGTCTCTCCACCTCTACCTACAGATAACCAATGTAACTGTGACAATCCAGCATGAATGCAGGATTATCCGATTTACATATAAAGCAGATGCCATGGTGGAAAAGGCCTAATTAGTGATTATAGTACATAATAAAATGTGACATTTTATAGAATTTGCTCTGTGTAATAAATACACTGCCACTACCTGTTACTAGTAATAGATAGATTTATTAAGATATCTTGATTTCTTTTAGATTTCACTTAGATATTGTGACTTAAAACCAGAGGAGGAAGTAACTAAGTAAAAGTAGTTCCTTTGCTGTACTTAAGTACATTATTTAGGTATCTGTACTTTACTTCAGTATTTACTTTTCTTCCAACTTGTTACTCCCTAATTTAAAAAAAATATATATATCTGTACTTTATACTCTGTACATTCTCAGAATAGTCATTACTCATTACTTTTTCAAACTAGACAAATGTGACAGGATGAAAAATAATTTGTAAAACACAAAATCAGAAGTTGTGACTTACTATATCACAATTTTGACTTTTTAACTTATAATTATCCATTTCTTATCTCATAATTCTTCCTTTGTTCTCATAATTGTGACTTCTTATGTCATGATTTTGATTTTCTTTTCTCATAATTATGCTTTTTTAAATTTCCTATTTATGACATTTGAATTTTTCCTAAATGACCTTTCCATACCCACTAAACTGAGTGCCATGACCCAATAAAACATATCATCTACACACCTTTAAAGGCTTTATTTTTGGATATTTTTGAAGATTTTCTGGTTTTTCCTGCATAAATAAGTATTATTTCATTCATAACAAAAACAAAAAAACAGCTTTACTTTTTACTTTATTAAAATTGAGAAGTTGTACTTTTTTACTTATACTTAAGTAAAGGAATTGAATCAGTACTTCTACTTTTACCAGAGTATGTTTTCTATACTTCTACTTAATTACAGAATATAATTATTTTGACCACCTCTGCTTAACACACCCATCTGTTCATTTGTAAGATAATATAAGGCTGTTAAAACTTTGAGAAATAAAAATAAAAACTTACTGAATACAGTCATTGCTTACCTTAAAGCATCTGTGAAAAAATTAGGAAACAACTTTCTGAGCAAAGAAATGCTTTTTAGATTCACCAGACTTTCATTTTCAGTTGTCACAGATACCCATCATCATTAATTTATCCTCCTTTCTTTCACACTTAGCAGATGACACATTTCATGCAGAGCAGCAGATGTACCAGCTGATTGATGTGATTTGTTGAACAGAAGCGTGCCATGCGTGGAACATCATATCATAAGGTTTTGCATTCGTACTTAGTCATTTGGTGTAAAACAGATGTTTGGTAACAGAGGATGACTTGACTTTGAAATTATCTAGTCACACTTCCCTTCCTGATAGAAATAATGATGGTTTAATTTCCCAACTTTGATTCCTTCAGACTGAGCATGAAAGCACCTTTATGCAAAACATGGAAGTTGAGACATAGATCATTTTAAGTGCAATATTTCAGTAGTGTGTGTATGTGTGTGTGTATATATATATGTGTATGTATAGTATGTATGTGTGTGTGTATATATGTGTGTGTATAGTATGTATGTGTGTGTATAGTATGTATGTGTGTGTGTGTATATATATATATATATATATATATATATATATATATATATATATATATATATATATATATATATATATATATATATATATATATATATATATATATATATATCCAGGGTTTTGTTTTGTTTTGTTTTAGTTTAGTTTAGTTTATTTTATTCATATTTTTATCTTGAACTGTACAGTTTTTTTTTCTTCATTGTTTTTTTAATTATGTTTCTTGCACTAATTTCTTTTTCTTTTTCTGAATGTTGCACTGTTTTTAATGAGAGTTGCTCTATTTTAAATTTCGTTGTGCTCAATGGGACAATGACAATAAAAAAGATTCTGATTCTGATAATGTCAGAATTTACAACTGATTCAATACAGTGTGGAAAACCTTATTTTTAAGTAAACTTTCTTTTTCACCGTTATACTTCTACCTGAATAAAATCAATAGGAAATAAAAAATCAGCACCCATCAACCACTGTCTCATAAATAACCAGTATGTGCACGACAAGCTTACAATTCCGATAACAAAATAGACTCAGATTTTTACTTTGCACAGTTGTGTTAACACTAGAATATAGAGTCTATCAGTTACTGTTGATTTTTGAGTTTTGTTTTAATTTACATAAATTTGCAATGACAGACTGCAGCGTGTCTTATTTATGTTACCTCACACAGCTTTATGGTTTTGTTATCTCCTCTTCTGCTGTGGATTATTCCAGTAAAACCTTCTAACACAGACACCCATACATAGATAGTACCTGTTTTATTCTTTGGGGATGTAGATGAACTCTAATTTGACCATTAATGGTTGATAAGCTCCAGACATTCCTACAGAAAGCAGATAAATACACTCCATAAAACATTGCATTCTCCTTTGTATTCAGATTTTGTTATCAACAAACACGTTAAAACTTTAATCTTTGTCCCTCGACAAAATTCTATTACTAACAAAAAAAAGAACAACAACAAATAAACAACAGCAGACATAGGCTTTAAGGATATATCCAAGGTCTTCTATCAAGTATGTGTTATTCTGCTGTTTATACTGGTACTGCTTTGTATGTCATTAGCTGTCAGTTGTTGTTTTTTTTCCTGAATTAATGGCAGCAATAATAAATAATAACAATATAGTGAGCACATTCATATGTGAATTAAAGCTGTTATCATTATGTAATTTCTGGATTTATCTAATTATTCAAGCAATAATGGATGTAAATAGCATAATCTGATTTGCATTCAGATACTGCATGTTATGTGATTCTGAGAAATCAGATTAACACACCTGGATAGTCTGCAACCATAGCACCATTGCAGATCACAGCTTTCACTTATGTAGCAACAAAAACTAAAAAAGCCAGTAAACATTGTCCTACACACATTAACCCACCGTAACCTTGGTAAAACCCAGCACGTAAAAATAGCACATAATCAAGCAACATGACAAGACATTCCTCCCCACAGCCAACAGACTCTTTAACTGTATAACAGTACACATCTATATACTATATATACTGTATATATATATATATATATATATATATATATATATATATATATATATATATATATATATATATATATATATATAAATGTTCCTCTCGCCCCACGTGGGCAGTGTCTCCTTCAGACTCGGGTCCTCTACCAGAGGCCTGGGAGCCTGAGGGTTCTGCGCAGGATCTTAGCTGTTCCTAGCAATGCGCTCTTTTGTACAGAGATCTCTGATGTTGTTCCTGGTATCTGCTGGAGCCATTCTCCCAGCTTGGGGGTCACTGCCCCTAGTGCTCCGATCACTACTGGTACCACTTATATGGTATAGTGGTATATAGTGGTATCACTATATATATATATATATATATATATATATATATATATATATATATATGTATGTATGCAGTCCCTATGTAGATATAACAATATCAAGGAGGTTATATTTTTCCTGCCGTTTATCTGTCTTTGTACAACAGAACTCAAAACGTTATAGACTAATTTCGATGAATCTTTCAGGATAGATTTGGAATGACACAAAGCACCAATCAAGTAGATTTTTTTTTTCATTATTTCATGGATAACTTTGAAATTTGAAATTTTACATTGCAATAAATGGAGAATACATTTCAAAGTGATCCAGAATCCAGGATCTCTTCCGGATCTTCACCAATTCTAATCGATTAGTCCTTGTATCATTCCCAAACTATCCTGAAAGTTTCATCGAAATTCATCCATAACTTTTTGAGTTATGTTGTACAAGGTCAGACAGACAGACAGACAGATAAATGCCAGCAAAAACATAAACTCCTTGGCGGAGGTAATAACTTGATTTATATAGCACTATTTAGAAACTGAGTTTACAAAGTATTTTGACAGCCAAGCAGAAGGGCATAGCAGTAAATACAACACAACACAAAGAGATAAGAACAGAAACACAAAGTATAAGTGAGGTGGAGTGAGTTGAGGTAAAGTAGGTAAAAATAACATATAATGGTGTTAGATACTGTCCATGCAAAATGAGACAATGGAATGGAATAAAATAGAATCATGTATGTCAACTAGATACTGTAGTGTAAAATTCAAACAATAAAAACACGTAAAAAAAAAAAAAATTTTAAATTAAAAGAGACCACATCACATAAAAGCCAATTGAACACAAATGTGTTTCTAGAAGTGGTTCCTTATCTCCTTGGGCCGGCAGAGTAATAATAATTTGATTCGATTCAGATAATGGAAGTCTGCAGTGACTCTTTGCATTGGTGAATGATGGATCTGTTGATGATTGATTCCAGTATGTAATAGTTTTTCAGCTGTTGTTTTTTAAATTTAGGCAGGTTACTCAGTTATATTAAGGTCTAATGTTAAAAATCCTGATTTCATGACATAATAGAAACTTGTTGTCTCTCAAAATGTCTTATATTTGGATGCAGAAGTGGCAAAAACAATTGCACTTAGTTAATGCAATTACAAAAGTGATTCCATACAATTATTCTTCCCTGAATAGAACATATATTTATGTGAAACTAGTACTACTGTAGTAGTAATTCAACTTCTTAACTTGAGTAAAAGAACAAACTATCTTAAAAGTTGTTGTGAATTTCCATTGCCAACTACTTCAAAAGTTCCATCAGGTAACTTCGATCACTGCTCCATCATTCAGACATATTTCCTCCTTCATGGGTCATTCCAGCATCAGTAGTGATGCACTGACAGTTTTTATCCAATTCCCTGACCTGCGGTGGGCTGCTCCCTGACCCTGTGCAGCAGATGACACATTATCAGACAGTGCTGGGTTGTGTTCTTAGGATAATAACATCTATGACTGCACAAACAACAAACTATAACACACACACTTTCCACTCTTCGCTCACTCACTGCTGCTTGTTTACTTGCACTTGATCACTTGGTAACAATGTGGGTATGTCACTTACAGCCAGAAACAGCTGCTCCCCATAGGTTCTGCTCATGTGCGTAATTCATGTATTAAACAAGTCCAGTGTGGTGCATTTATGGTGTTTTTTTGTTTGTTTTTTTACAGAATTTTGCTTAAAAAATAACACAAAAAGCACAGCTAATGTCACTAATGACTAATACAAGCACACTTTAACTAAAGTAAAAGTAAATGGATTTAACCTAAATAGTGCATTTTTATTAACCTTCATGGTTCCCAAAGCATTTTACAATCCTGATAATCACCCTAGTCCACACAGCAACGTTTTCCAGTGAATCTGATCAAGTTTGGGATCATCTCAGCCGCATGGTACCAGCGTTTGGTACCAATGTTTCAAGTTACGCACAACAATCTATTTAATCTGTAATACTGAGACACTTGGGTGGGGATGAACATTAAACATTTGTATCATTGTATAACAGAGTATTTAAAAAATGGTATGTTAATGTGATAATAGAAATTTAAAATCATCAGAATGTGTTGTAGGTGGAGGCCTCGTATGAGCCTGTTGAAGGTTTCTTCCTGGCAAAGATGTACTGTTGGATTATTTTTATGACTTCTGTGATTGTATGCTTTAGTATGCCGAAATAAATAAATAAATAAAATAAATAGTTTTCCCATCCAAACAGCACCTGCAATCATGGGTGTTGCAGCCGTGGGAAATGATGGTTTTGCGACACCCCCACTTCTCTAACCAGATACAGACATAGTTGGTCTCACCTACGTTTTATTTCAGGATAAATGGTCACTGTCGGTAGCAATCACGCCAAACAAATAGTAATAATGTGTGGCTGTTACAATATCTATGGTTTAAACTGTTTACCCGCCCCGGCGGCACACCAGCATATATGAATGAGGCGCACCTCAGTTCACTGGGCGAAATGTAAACAGCTCTTCTTCATGGTGTTAACAGTCATAAACCAGGAAGTAATGACAAATGTTACTGTTGTTAAACTAAATTAACTAAACTATGTCTTGTTCTGTGACATTTACCCTAAGACAGTGTTTCTCAAACTTTTTTCAGTGATGTTCCCCCTGAGGAACATATTTTTAGTCGTCTCCCCTGACATGGACAAAACATTTTTGTAAGAAAAAAAGAAGTACAGTGTCTGTAAAATCAGTGTCTGATTTTTAAATCCTTTTTATCTCATAATTTTGACTTTTTATCTCATCAATTTGACTTATGAATTGAATAAATGTTTAATTGAGGAAAAACACATTTTTGTTATTATTTTCGGTCACATATTACTTTTTTAATCTAAAAAAATGTAGTCATTAATGGATAATTGTTTGTTAATTTTCCAATTTTCCACAACATAGAACACCCCCACATTTTAAATGGCGATGGTGACGACCTTGCCTCTAATTATTACTTATTGCTCCTGAAGCTAACTATTTTGTATTTTATTCAACTTATTTGAAATGTCAATATGAAAAATACCTGTAAGGGATAGCCACAGTCTTCATATTATTGTTCTGATTAAAAAACAAAAACACTGATTATATAAACAATAGCTTGTAAAGAACATAATTCAACTGTTCAGTATGGTTTGAGCATTTTAATGTTTGAGAAGTAGCCAAAAACGAAACCACTACTAGAGGAAAATAAGTCAACTAATATGTACTATCATATGTAAGCCTATCCTGTGGCTGCAGTGAAATATAAAACAGCATCCCCTTGGTTTCATTCCTCTCTAATCTTCATGTACATGTTAGTTGTTTGGATGATCGTCTGAATGCTGATAGCAATGTGTGACTTTTCCAATAACCTTTACATTTTTAACCGCGGCCATTCATCACAAAGCTTAAAGGACATTCTTTGTTGAGGTGCTGAGCTCTAATACCCTTCACCTAGGGGATTATGGGGCGGTGTGAGGAGGGGTGCAGTCAGGTAAGTGAGACTGCAGGGTTCAGAGAGGTCTACACCTGAACAAAACACTAGTCGGTCAGACACAGGCTACTGGACGGTAACATACTGCATGAACTGCCCTAAAGGAGGATCAGTGCTCATAGGAACACCGGTAACATAAGACCTAGAAAGATTCTGTCTGATAATGAATGCAGAATGAAAGCTTTTTTTCCCACAAATACATGTTTTGTATACATTTTTCTTTTTTTTAAAATCACGATTATTCTGAGTGTAAGCAGGTATAATTCAAGGACGTCTTTTGTTGTTTTATTTTATTGGTGCTTCATGGATTTTTGCTCTGCATGTGCATTATTGGATGAAATGAGAAGAGCAAACACTGACGGCAATGAGTATCTGGATTTGTCTTACCTCAGTATATAACATTTGTATAGTAACTCCTCTGCATTTACATGTTAATGTTATTCTTTTTCTCGGTCATATTTCACTTAAAACGGATTACAAGAACACTGACTTCAAAGATGTAACAGCTTTGTGGCTGTATATTATCTTAACTGCCATATTACACTTTCATAATATAACACATTTTACAATTATTACTGTGTTGTAACACTTATTTTAATATATTAGATGTGCTTTGTATATCATTACTGTCAATGTGATTCTGCGTGGGCTTCCAATAGTGGCAGAACAGTGCATATTCAGATGAAAGTAGATTTCAGGTATGCACCCTCTAGGCAATTGATTTTCATATGTGCATATTATATACAGTAATGTGACTAAGCTACAGGGGGTGTCCTGTACAACTGCACATCTCTCTGAATAAGAACATATAGTCCTGGTTGTTGAAAATAGGAAATGCTTTAAGTCCTCTATAGCAGCCATATGGAACAAAGCTCATGGTGGCATACATATAAATTCAAAAGAAAAATTATATGAGCTGTAGGTATAGGAAATATTGATCTTTTTTTTTATAATAAGGTGAAGCAGTTTCAGAGCATCCCTAAAGGTTTGGGTTTTATCACTCTATCTGGATTGTAGGCTACAGTCTAAATCAATGTATAATCACCTCTCAGCAAATTATGTTGGTGAAAGTAGCTGAAACTCCTTCTGCTTATCAGACTCTAGTGTCCTCTCATCCACAGCAACATAATGGTTTTGTATCAGCAGATATACATGACCATAATAGATTGTCTGCTGTCCTCTACATCTGTTGCCAGTTGGAGAGTGACATGTTGATTTATGGGACTTGCAGTTACAGTAATGAATTAATTACTTTGATAAGATGCTCTCCACAAGGTCACTGTCCGCTGATTCCATCCATCACTTCCTCAACTTTAAATCTGATTAATACGTACAGGCGCAGTAATAACAATCAGAAAATGACCATCCCAAGACATTGACATTGCCGATATGAACATGTCTCATCATCCACTATGTTGGAGCATTAGAGACTGTAAATATCTCAAGTCTAGTCATCATGTAGATCAGTGTTTCCACTGTTGTTTTTCTGCAGAGCTTGGGTTTTAAAACTTTCAAATCATTGCAACAATTTACAACAGGCCTTCTTTCTATTTACTGAAGGAAAGTTAATGTCTCTGCAGGAACCATAGTTATTATTATGAGGAGTATGAAAAATTATCCAGTACTTATTTTTTTAATATGAGTGAGAATATATATGGCAAGAGATACAGAAATAACAGGATATATATATATGTACTGGATATACAAATTAGATATTACATCTCCAAAACAAAATCTTCTATTGCTCTATGTAATTGTTTTTCCACATCACAAATAGATTTGATAAGAAAACAAAAGGATCATTACCACAGTTATCGTAAATATCTGTAAATACTACAGTGCAAACCAGAAAACAAGGTGACTATTTATCCCATAAATACAAAACAAAAACATGACACCTCAGATTACATTAATTATAGTTGAATAATTATCAATTCTATTAAAGCTAACATCCAGTGTTTGTATGTCAACCTGTTCTCTGTTTAACAAACATCACTGAAAATTTGAGTCCTGACAGTAGGTTCACAACAAACATAACGCAAATGTCTCGTTATTCTTTGTTGATACAAAACAAATCCCAGTGTTTGCATGTTTGTAAGTGGTTGTGTTGGGGTTGTATGCTCTCAGGTGTGAACTATGAGGATCTGCCTTTAGTGAAGACAGAATACAAGGCAACGAGTTTTTGATGCTGCCATGAAATGAAGGAATTAGACAGATCAATTGAATAATTTTTAAATTAATTAAACTAGATAAATAAAAATAAAATTTCCAGCTGTTGCTGCACTAATGCTTTAGGATGTTAAATTTCCTTATTCTGACTAAAGTCATTTTTACCTCAAATCTACTTAAGTAAAAACAGAAGATACCTGTACATTACTTGAGTATTTCATCTTTATTTATTTATTTTACTTAATTATTTTACTTAAATATTTTATGTTTTGTATTTTGGGGCTCAATTATTCTGCTTTTTACACCACTACATTGGAAACATCATAACCACATACTTCCAAATCTGTCGAAATTCAACGTTTGTATTTGTTTGAATTAAATGATAGGACAGGAACACTGTGAACATATGATGTTGGATGGATGGATGGATGGATGGATGGATGGATGGATGGATGGATGGATGGATGGATGGATGGATGGATGGATGGATGGATGGATGGATGGATGGATGGATGGATGGATGGATGGGCACAAAAAACAAAAATACAGCTGTAAAATTAAGCAAAAAACCCACAAACACTATTTTACTGCACTGTGACAAATTAGTTTTTTCCATTGTTTCAATTAATTTTGCCCAATAAATATATTTTTGTTAACTTTATTTTAATGATAATACTCAAGTACATTTACTTAAGAAAATATTGAATATTTCGTCAACCAATGAGAACCCAGCCCACACTTCATCTCAGTGTGACTCCATCAGGAATCGTCTCCAGTTTCTTCAGATCTACAGAAGTAATGAATGAACAAACTCCATTAATTGGTCACAGGAAAGTCAGCTCTTCCACTTTGCTCACCAAAATGACTGGGTCTAGTTCCTGCCGAGGCCATTAACTCCCTGATCAGAGGGAATAGAGAATAATAGACTTTAACCAGAGTACCGCATTCAAATAGGCCCGGTCTGTGGGTTGCAGGTTTCATTAATGATGCTACTGAACAAGCTCAAGCTGTGTGAAGCACCTGTAGTGACCCAGCAGGAGCTCAGGGGGAGAAACTATTTAGCCAGCTCAGCATGTGCACCAGGTAGGTCCCATTACGTCTCATTTGCAAACATGGGAATTTGATGCTGTTGTCAGAGAGAGCCAATTTATTTATTCTTGCTTGGTATGTCTCAAGGGCAATATCAGTTGCTTTATCTGTTTAACTTTAATTAGTGTGGTTCTTCTGCGTCCCTGTGTCAGTAATGTCATATGCTTTTACTTTTCAGTTTTGTTTTGTTTTTTTCAACATTTTTTTTCTCTTTAATTTTTGTGTCCATAATTAGCTTGCAGTTATCCCACCCACACATGGCCAGTATGTATGATTAAGGGTAGTTTAAGGGCATTTAATCACACAAATGTAATGTATCATGAATAATTATGTTTTCATTAGTGTGTAATCAGCTGAAAAGAAGGACCCCTCTGTTTTTATTTAATCAGAATGATGCATTTATATTATGAGTTGGAGCAGCTACTATAATTCTTCAGTGGTTTTTGATAGACGTCCTTTTTTTTCCGTTTTATATGATGTATATAATGTAAGACTGCTTTCCTGGCAGTAATTGTTATCATTTTTGCTGCATTTCCACTAGTATCGGCTTGGCTTGACTTTGCTTTGGTGCGTTTTCATGACCCAGTACCATTGTACCCAGTACTAGTGTTTACTGTGACTGTGCAGTTTGGGGGCCCCTATGGAGGGCAGATTTGATGGGGGCCCGAGGCAACTGTCTGGGTTTCAGTCCCTCCAGGATTTTGCGGGCCTTTTTTAAGATTGTTGCGTCCTAAAATGTCTGATGTTGTATGAGTTTTTCCGAAAAATTCTGATGAAAGTTGCTGTGCTTTTTTTGGCTTTTGTTGCGGGAGGAAGTAAAAGTTACAATAAATAGCTGTGATTTTCCCTTTTTGTAATCAAAATGAAGTAATATTTCAAATATTTAGTTACTGGTAAATTAATTGAGTCATTGTTATATGGTCCTCAAAACTACCTTTTACAGAAACAGTGAATAATTTTCCAAATGCACCTGTTGGTTCAAAGGTTAAAGTTCGTATGACCTCACAACACTACATGAAGTTGTAAAACATAATGTAAATGTCTCAACCAGTCAAAGAAAACATTATTACTAGTACTGTGTAGTAGAGGAAGTTTCTCTGACAAAAATAGAACAAATATACTGATATATTAAGACAACCTTTCAAATATGACAAATAAAATATAACCTGGATGACAAAAATGTAGAAAAAATAGTACTCTTCAAAATGCACCTGTTGGTACTAGTCATCAAATGCTAACTGCTGTATGCACATGTTGCTTCATACTATAAAGTAAAGAGAAAAAGACAGAAGGAGGAGCTCAAGACGTCGCAAATGATTGGTCACATTTTGTGGGAAAGTCGCAGTGATTGGTTAAAATTGCAACATCGCACAGAATTCACAGGGATTGGCTGAATGTGCGTTGAAGTTGCAAATCACATCGCAAAATCCTGGAGGGTCTGGGGTTTGCCTAATTGAAAGTCCACCACTGCTAGGTACTATAGTATCTGTATAATACAATACATTATATAATAATATAATATTATTGTCCCACCTGCCACAAATGCCTTGACAACTACAATGACAGCAGACAGTATCAACATCACAACTACAATTACATTATATAAGGATAAAATCACACAATAAAAACAATAAAAACATCATAGTAAAAACACAATAAGAAAAATTGCACAATGTTCGACCTCAAGCAGCTTTGTTTAAAAGCTTTATTAAAATGCTCACTAGCAATAGTACTGTACATGGTACCAGAGCTGAGTCAAGCCGATACCATGTAGTGGAAACACAACATTAGTCACTTTCCTTATTGTTTCGCATTGTTTCGTATCTATCAGGAAGAATGACTCAATCACTCACTACTCCCTCTAGTGGTAATTTACATTCACAATGATCAGCTCTCTGATACAATAACATCAGAACTCTTTTACTGAACATACTGAATTAACTATTACATACTGTACAGTTTTCAATTCAAAGAAGTGGTAATTAGATACTGGGTGAAAAATATCATATGTCAAACCCTCTCCTTATTAGTGCTCGGGCCCAACATAGAATCTTCAATTCATTTTCAACATTTTAACAGGAAACCTCATCATTGCAGATGTCTGGAAGCAGGTATAAATGTATTACTTGCTTAGAATATATATATATATATATATATATATATATATATATATATATATATATATATATATATATATATATATATATATATATATATATATATATATATATAATTCTATATATAAACGTGAAAAATATTCCGACTCAGGTAATTTATGTTGCCACGCAGGATCATGCTGCATCTGCAAAACATAAAACAAAACAAAACACCATCTAATTAGCTTTTGACAATGAACAATATGTGTTAGAATATGACTGGAGGTCTTGACTACTTTTTCATTTATTGTACATACAGTAGCTCATAATGTTCTAAACCAAATCCATTTGTTTCATGACAGAGGAATGTTTGACATGGTTGAGTTATGTTAGTTTTCAAAGGAACAGTAAATGTGTCAAGGCGAATGGACATTTGCAGTTTACAAACCTCTCCACTTCTTAACTTCAAATTAAACCTTTGTGTTGTAACATTCTATACGGCATAAAGTTGTTGTTTTTTTTCCTATTGTGTTTTGATGTTGTACCTGCATAACATGAGTCAAAGAAGCTAATAGATTCAGACAGAAACTTTAGGAAACATAGTTGTCATGTCTTTACACTGTGAGCAGAATTCAAAAGGACATTTTTCAATACAATCTATTCAATCTACAGAATATGTAAACCTGGCTTTTATTCTCCTCGGTGTTGTATACACCTGAGAAAATGGGCTACTTCCATTTGCTGCCAAGCTGCTGCACCGTGACTTTTGGAAAAGAATGAGGACATCAACGTCATGTCTGACCTCATTACCAGAGATTCACACACAAGTTTGTTTGTGCATTTATATTTTATAATAAAATGTGTAATGGCTTGTGTCATGACAAAAATTCAACGCAGCCTATATTTTACAGTTAAGATGTACAAATACAATAAATATCTGTATTAATTATGACCTATATATGTATGTATGCAACATAACCTCTTATTTAACATAGTATATTCTATTCTCTAAATATTTATATTTATAGTATATAATATTTAACATGTATATTCTGTGTATGTGTACTTTCTAATCCTTATTTTTTAAAAATACTTTATCATGCATTTACCATAACAGGTTAATCTATGACATTCAGCTCACCTTAACTCAGTTCAACTCACATCTTTATTATAATTCCTCAAGGAGGAAACCTATTTTAAAGCGGAGAAGAAAAGAAAATGGACACAAAATGGACACTGAAGAGTAAAAAAAAAAAGTAAAAGAACCTCAAATATAACATAGCCATTAAAAGGATCTACTATACTGTAATAAAATATTTCATAGTTGCAGTGAAGCCGAACAAACAAAGACCCAAATGCAAAAAAAAGTTAGACGACCACAGATAATATAAATTAAAACTACCACCCAGGTTCATCTGAGTGACTTTTACGACCTGCTGGAAGCATCTGGAACAAATCTGACCTTTTTCCTTCTGACATTGGAACATAATGTTTTGATGATGTTTGAGTGTATTGAAAAATGAATATACACATATTACTGTTCTGTGTTATATTGTTTAAGGAGTTAAATAGTGTCTACGTGACAACGTGTCTATGGGGTGATCAGATACTTCCACGTTTTAGTCCTCGTGGCAGATTGTAGTAAGAGAACTTGATAATATGATGTAATGGGCTGTGGGGCAGCCAAGAAGGAGGGATGGAGATGAACGTATAAAACCCCTGAAGGCGGAAGGATCTGGGCTTTTTGACTTCCTGTCTTCTCTGTCTCTCTCTCTCTCTGCTCTGGTCAGATAATTATCTGAGGGTCATCCCTGGGGATTTCGAGGTTTGTAATTTAATGACTGATGATTGTTTATACACTTTGTTATATCTTGATAAATGAATGATTAATCTTAACATCTGGTCTTGATATTATTTTGTCGTCTACGGGGAACCCTTGGAGGGAAAAGACTAGCGACGACAATTGGCGTCACGAACAGGAACAGGATGTGGAACATTTTCAAATGAACATCCGACCGCCGGAAGAGGAAATGGTGTATTGGCTTGGGGGGACTAAGTGAGACATTAATGGATCCAGTCCAAGAATGGAAAGACTTTATCAAAGCCAATGTGCCAGAAGCAACTGTTCCCAGATGTCCACCTCATTGTACGTTACAATTTTTTAAATTTGAAGAACAGGCTGATCCAGCTGATTGGATCAGTGCCCAACCTGAAAAAGTTGAACTTCAATCAGGAGCAATTATATTGGGTAAACAAGGTGTTGCAATGGAAATAATTGGAAATCCGTATTTGAGACAGGAATTTAAGATGAAAAACAATTTACCACATGGCACGCTGATGGTTAATCCCGGTTACGAAGCAAAACATCTAGGAGCAATGATGGTTGAAGCCAAGAAAGTAAATTATGTGGCAACAGAAAACAATAACATTTAGATAAGTGATGACAAATCATTCATAAAAATATCAATTTTAGCATACGGATGGGCTCGACCACAAGCAGTTAGGCTGCCATGTCGATTTGTATGGAATGTACAACAGGCTGATTGGGGAAAAAGATTTGGTAGAAACATGATACTGACGTTGGGTTGGTTAAGTCAGCCCAACCGGTAGATTTCAAACTAAAACCAGGGTGTCGACCTCCCTGGAAACCTCAGTATCCGCTGAAACCTGAAGTGGAAGCAGGTATTGAGGAGACAATTAATGGTCTGTTGGCGGCAGGAGTGCTGGTGATTGAACCTGATCCAATTAGTAACACACCGTTGCCACCGGTACTAAAAGTGGATATGAAGAACTATCGGTTAGTGCATGATTTGCGTGTATTAAATGAAGTGACGTTGTTGGCAAATGTCCCATCTGATGCAAAATGGTTCACGGTTGTTGACCTGTGTTCGGCATTCTTTAGTGTTCCGCTGAGTCCACAATTTGGTCGACTCATGGGATTCACTTACAAAAATAAACACTACCGCTATGCAAGATTGGCCCAAGGCCTAAAGTATAGTCCGCATGTGTTTAACCAGGTGCTGAAAGCTGATATGGCTGATCTGGCTGATAAAGTGATCAGTACAGTCATTCAGTACGTGGATGACATTCTTTTGTGTGCTCCAGATTTGGAGACATGTCATAAAGACTCAATTACACTTCTTACAATGCTGGCAGAAAAGGGACATAGAGTGTCATTGAAAAAATTGCAGTATTGTAAAGATGAAGTAGAGTACCTAGGACGGTTGATAAAAGACGAAACACGAGCTGTCTCGCCCTCTCAATTGGAGGCGGTTTCCAAGGTACCGAAGGCAACCACAGTTAAGGAACTGATGACATTTTTGGTAATGACAGGGTGCAGTTCAGAATGGATTGATGGATACTCAACAATTGTCCAACCTCTCCGGAACATGATCAAAGAGAAAGGAGCTGGAAATTTGCGGAGTAAATTAAATTGGACACCAGAGGGGTCAGTGGCATTTGAGACCATCAAAACATTACTGCAACAGGCTCCCGCCTTGGCTCTTCCAAATTATGACAAGCCATTTCAGTTGTTTGTTTCATGCTGTTTAGGACATGCAGTGGGAGTTTTAACACAAAAAACAGGGGTAGGAACCCATGCACAATCTATAGCGTATTACTCAGTGGCGTTGTCACCAGTAGGGTTGGGTCTGCCAAGTTGTTATCAACATCTGGCAGCAGCCCACTTAATGTATGAAAAAGCTTCAACACTTACGATGGGTTATCCAGTGGAAATTTTGTCATATCACAAGTTAATAAATTTGATTGAAAGAGGAAAATTTGTTCTGACAATGCAAAGGTTAACTGATTACCATCGGTTGTGTGAATACCCAGCAAAGTAAAGAATCCAGTAGATTCTATACCGCTACCATTTGAAGGAGAACCACATGACTGCGTGGCGGAATCAGAAAAATATGCAAAATTACGGTCAGACCTAAAAGCGACAGAGCTGGAAGATGCAGACTTGACATTGTTTGGGGATGGATCCTGCTATAGGAATGAGATAGGACTTAAAGCAGGATATGCAGTAGGTGAATGCGAGGGAAGAGAGATTGTGATGATTGAAGCGAAAGAATGTGAGCAACCGTGTTCTAGTCAGCTCACTGAGCTGATTGTTTTAACGTGAGTGTGTGAATGGGCTGAAGTGGCCGTGGAGTGGTGCCAAGGTTTGGTATCCCGGCATGGATCAGTTCAGATGATGGAAAGGAGTTTGTTGACGAACCAGTGAAATGCATGCTGCAAAAAATTAGGCATTAAACAAAGGTTTGGGTGTGTTTATCATCCTCAAAGCCAGGGGATTGTGGAAAGAGTGAATGGAACTCTGAAAAACGAATTATTGAAAATTTGCATGAGCACAGGCTTAAACTGGGTTGATGCATTGCCGCTTGCACTGATGGCTTACAGAAGTAGCACTCACAGAGATCTGAACCTAACTCCGCATGACGCATTGACAGGTCGACCGATGCCATCGCCAATTTACAAAATTGCTAAAGGTGCTTCGCTTGATGTTTTGATAAATGACATGAAATCATATGTTAAACAAATGACTAACGTCCACGGGAGCATATCTGCTCGTGTTGTTTCTTTACAGGAAAAGGAGGAGCACGAGGTGGTAAAGGCCACAGCAACAGCTGTTCAGGTGAAGGGGTCACCAACCTGGTACCATCTTAATCACTGTGTAAAGGCTCCTGACAGGGTTCCAGACGATGACGATGACGATGAGGAGAATGTGGTGCAAAGGAAGTCTCCCTTGCAAGGGGGGAATGGTTCTCCTCATTCTGGGAATGACGGGAATATTGACAGTGATACAGCAGAATTCCCAGACATTAAACTCCCAAAGGGGGGAGGTGGTACAAAGAATTAAAAGAGCAGTAAAAGATTGGTCTGGTGAGGAATGGACTTCTATAGGAATGACAACATGGGATTATGAGATAGATCAAGTATGGGTGACAGAAACTGAAACGTGTTATGTGTGTGTGTTATGAGGATAAGGGAACTAAATACGAAGCCTATAACTTGGAAAATTAATGTGTGGTTTCATAATCCATATGCAAATGTGGGAAGAAATTTCTCAATAGGTTGGTCTATAGTTTTTAAAGATGCTAGACTCCCGGGGTATGCAGGAGTGGAAGAAATGTACTTCTACGACCCCCGGAGGGGATGGTGGAAAAAACACCTGAAAAGGTAACCACCCCAAAGGCGGGAATTACAACTGGTAGTTTGTCAACTACTATAAAGACGACCATACCTACTTTAAAGCCAACTACGAAGTCGACTATGAAACTGACTATGACAACTAAGGCTCTAGACTAAATTACTACAACTACACCAACTATCACTACGACTATGACTCTAGTTACAACCAGACGGATAACTGAACGACACTAAAACCTTTAGGTATTACCACTAAAAAACCTGATTCGGTTATTATTCCATTGAAGGACTTGACTAAAACAGACGTAAAACAGACGACCTGAGGACTATAGTCTCATCAACATTAAAGGAAAAAGGAGAATCAGAAAATAGCTTTGGCTGATCAATATTGGTGGTGGGGCCGCCAACAGGTGTATTCTATTCTTCCACCGGATTGGGCAGGAAGGTGTGCTAGAGTTCAGATAGTACAAGAATTAATCGTTTTCTCAGCCAAAGAGCAAATATATAATAGTAGTGTTGTCAATCGAGTTAAGAGAAATTATGGTCCAGATCCTAAAGTGTACATTAATGCAATTGGCCAACCAAGAGGTATTCCAAATGAGTATAAAGCTAGAAATGAGATTTCAGCTGGATTTGAATCTATTCTTCCTCAGATATCCATTAATAAAAATACTGAGTGGATTAATTACATTTACTATAATCAGCAACGGTATATAAATTACACAGATGTAGCTCTTATCACCTTAGGTGAACAGGTGGATGCCACAAGTGCAGTGGCTTGGCAGAACAGATTAGCTTTGGATTGGCTCTTAGCGGAGAAAGGTGGAGTGTGTAAACTTATTGGCCCAGAGTATTGTTGTACATATTTACCCCGACATACCGCACCTGCGGGTGCATTTACAAAGGCTATGGAGAAGCTAAGAAATTTGAGATTAGAGGTAACTGCTAATGCAGGACAGGATACAGGTTTAACTGGAATACAGGAATGGTTTTCGGAAATTGTTGGTGGATGGAAGCAAGGAATAGTGAGGATTGGATTGACGGTCCTAGCTGGACTGGTGGTGTTAGGGTTTTATCTGTTGTTGTTGTATTCCAATAATGAGATCCCTAGTGGTTAGCAAAGTTCAAAAACAGATGTTAGTCTTAGCTAAAGACGTTCCCCGTCAGGCGGACCTGTTCCCGATGCCAGACTGGGAAACAGGCCATCGAGAAACATCCAGTGAGGACGAGGAGGATGACTAAGACGGGCAAGATGAGGAAGGGGTGAGATCGAGCGCCCTTCTCCAACGGGCAGCCAAGGCCCCAACGATGTGGCGTGCTGGTAGATAGCCAGTGTCACCCACGAGGGATCTACACGAATCTCCAAACATTCAATCATGAATGGACTTTTGCAATACACATTCACATGTTTCAATGTATTCAATATATAATCAATGCCAATATCATACTTCTTCAGTATTACTGTGTTTGGTTATCATCCCGTACCAGTAACTACATTCAACTGCAATAGCTATATAAGGATTCAGCTACAGCTTACAGTCAAGAGTACTCATACTCATACTCATACTCATTGGTGAAATTATTTCAAGTGTTAATTGACTATGTATGAATGTACTATGATTTATTCGACGGGCCAGAGATGGTGATCGCTACGGGGTCGAGTCAGGAATTTTTTGGCCAAGTAAAGTCACCTTGGTTTTTTCGCCTGACTCCTGTCACATAACATCTGATATAGATCCGTAATGATACAATTTATTTTTTTTATTGAAGTTGGAACTCCAACTTAAGGGGGGAATGATGATGTTTGAGTGTATTGAAAAATGAATATACACATATTACTGTTCTGTGTTATATTGTTTAAGGAGTTAAATAGTGTCTACGTGACAACGTGTCTATGGGGTGATCAGATACTTCCACGTTTTAGTCCTCGTGGCAGATTGTAGTAAGAGAACTTGATAATATGATGTAATGGGCTGTGGGGCAGCCAAGAAGGAGGGATGGAGATGAACGTATAAAACCCCTGAAGGCGGAAGGATCTGGGCTTTTTGACTTCCTGTCTTCTCTGTCTCTCTCTCTCTCTGCTCTGGTCAGATAATTATCTGAGGGTCATCCCTGGGGATTTCGAGGTTTGTAATTTAATGACTGATGATTGTTTATACACTTTGTTATATCTTGATAAATGAATGATTAATCTTAACATCTGGTCTTGATATTATTTTGTCGTCTACGGGGAACCCTTGGAGGGAAAAGACTAGCGACGACAGTTTCCACCCAAATGATAAGAAAAATAATCCACTAGTGGGTGGTCAGGTTGACCCAGCTTCATAAGACCTGTTTTACACACACATTAACTGACAGTTACTATTGGCTGCTTAACCCTTTAACCCCTGAGATGATGCATTCTGAAAGGATGGTTTAGTTTCAATATTCAGAAAAAAAAAAATACATTTTTTTTTTTTTACCTCCACCAAGGAGGTTATGTTTTTGCTGGCATTTGTCTGTTTGTCTGTCTGTGTTCAAGATAACTTGAAAACTTATGGATGGATTTTGATGAAATTTTACAGGATATGTTGGAAATGTGAACAGGAAGAACTGATTTAATTTTGGGGGTGATCGGAGTGGGGGTGGGGGTTGGGGGGGGGTCTACCTTGGTGGAGGTCTGCGCTCTCAGAGTGCTTTTCTAGTTTTTACTGTGATTTTACCGAGTTTAGTTCATGGATCTGATATATGGAAATAAACAGATGTCAAAAAGTAACTGACTTAGAAAAAAGAAAAAGGGTAAACTAAAAATACTGGAACCAAATTATAATTTTATTTATTTATTTATTTATATACTTTATTTTAATTTATTTTAATTAAGTAAAGTTATTGTTTTGTTAATATTTATAAGTTTTTGCTCATTTTGTCCTGTATTTTGTGTTATATTTCTATAGTATTATATTTTGTTATTTTTCATCACTTTTGTGCCATTTGTGTCTTATTTTATTCATGTTACGTATTATTTTCTTGGTCGGTTCTACATTTTTGGCTGTTATTGTCCATTTTGTCACTGATTTTACTGTTAAAGTCTCAGGAGTTAAAAGGTTAAACACTGTTTGATGGTTTTGTTTTGAAGAGTAACATTCCTTCATGAAGTCAATGGATAAAAAGTTAAAACAGATTAAATAAAATAATCATCAGGAATGTGTGGAGAAAATACTTTTGACACTGAAGAATAAGTATGTTGTTAAGTTGATATGTGGCATGAGGATAAACCCAAACCTTCAGCCCAGAAACTTCTATGATATGAAGCAGTTTCTTAACTTTTTGAATAGAAAAGTTATGGCTCCATGTTTCCGTGGTGGAGTGGAAGTGATCGTAACGTCAATACTGTCAGCTCTATTATCAGACTGTGCAAAGGCCTTTTTTTATTTATTTATTTTTTACAGAAGACAAATAAAGTGCAGAAAACAACTGTGAATTTATTGTGTTCAAAATTGACAGGCATGAAAATATGTTCTCAGTTCTGGATCTTTCTCAATGGATATCGAATTTGATCTATTAAGTCTTTGTTTTTGCTGCTCTGTGGCTTTTCATTCAACATCTTTTTTTTTTTTACCTTATTTTTATTCTGTGTGTGTTGCACATTGAGTCTCGTGTCTTTATTTTCCTTTTTTTTTGTGCAAAAAAATAAATAAAAGAACAGAAATCCTCATGCAGTGTGTGTGTGTGTGTGTGTGTGTGTGTGTGTGTGTGATTGATTTTGGAGTAATAACTGCCTTCATTTCCCACACTGTGTTAAAAATGTCATTGTCGATGTTAGAGGTTAATAGATGTGGTCGACACCTGCCTTGTGTGAAAAGTTTGAGTCAAAATATTCCTGTAGTTTTTGAGTTAGAACTGTGGCCAGACAGACCTGACTGCAATATCATCATGTGGGCAAAAATAATAACATGAATAACTACAATGTAGAAACCTACATGAGGGATAATTTATTCCCTGTGTGCACAGTTCTGTTCAGGATCATTACCGTTAGACTTTTTTTGGACACACTGTGCTGTGTGGGTTTGGGGAAACTGAAAAAGAAAGAGCTCATTTCATTTACTACCTTGTTTATGAGGACATAAGGAATGTTGTTTTTGATAAATGTTTTTTACCCCGCCCCCCAAAGGGGAGGTGAGGGTATTGTTTTTGATTTATTTATTTATTTTTGTTTGTTTGTCTCTTTGTCATTTCCAGAATAGATCCTGTTACATTTTGATGAATCTCGATTTCAAGTCAATGTCAGGGGTCACCTTCTGCCAGAGGTGGAAGGAACTAAGTACAAGTACTTCCTTTATTTTTTTTTAGGTATTTGTACTTTACTTGAGTATTTATTTTTCTGGCAATTTTTTAACTTTTACTACATTTTTGTATAAATATCTGTATTTTATATTTCTTACATTCTCTGAATAGACTCATTACTTTTTCAAACTAGACAAATATAAGTGACAGTATGAAAAATAAGTTGTAAATGAGAAATTGTGACTTACTATATCATTACTATACTATATCATTATCCATTTCTTATCTCATAATTTTTACTTTTTATCTCATTATTTAGATTTTTTTAATTTCATAATTTTGCTTATTTTTTATCTCCTCTTTATAACTTCTGAATTTTTCCAAAATATTCTGTCAATACCAAAAAAAAATGAGTACCATGACCTCATCAAACACATCATCTACATAGTAACTACATAGTAACTTTAAAGGCTTTATTTATTTATTTATTTATATGCTTTTATTTGTTACATTTTTAAAATTTTTTAAATGAGTATAATTTCATTCATACCAAAAAAACGAACCAAAAAATATAAAATAAAAAACATATCATCTACACAGTAACTCACTTTTAAATACTTTATTTTTGGATACTTTTGAAATGTTTCTGGTTTTTCCTGCTTAAACAAGCATAGCAAAAAAAATGCAGTCTTACTTTTTACTTTATTACAGTTCTGAAGTTGTACTTTTTTACTTTTACTTCAGTAAAGGAGTTGAATCAGTACTTCTACTTTTACCAGAGTATAGATGTACTTCTACTTAAGTACAGAGTGTGTGTGTGTGTGTGTGTGTGTGTGTGTGTGTGTGTGTGTGGGGGGGGGGGGGGTTGTGTCTGGCATTAGGCTTTTATTTGTTAGTCAAACACAATGATTTGTAAGACTGTGATATAAATGAAACTTTTGTTTTATTGTAATGTTTTGTAGCATCTCTTAAATCCATGAAGATGGAAAACACAAATAAGATACAAATCAATTCATCACAGTGTTGCATGTGAATTAAATCCCATGAGCTGCAGAAAAAAAAAACATTTGGACAAAGCAGATTCTAATGACAGTTATTCAAACTACATTTAATCATAATTTTCCATTATGTAAATGATGAAAATATTTTATATTGAATAAAAATGATTCAATTTTCAGATAAATTCTTAAATTAATTTCCATTATCATGATGACTGATTGTAAGAAGAAGAAATAATACAGAAATACCAAAGCAAACTTTACACTTTAGGGGTAATTGTGGTAAAATGAGAAGCAAAAACAAACAGTGAAAACCAAAGAGTATGAAATTAGTTACAAGTACATAACGCTAAAGTTTAATTTAGACCAGTTCATGCCTGAGCAGGTTCATACCTTGACTTTTTTTCTTATTAGATCAAGTAATTGAGACAAATGAAAGCTACGACAGCTTGTTATTTAATACCTTCACTGTGTTTATGTTACAGTACATCCCATCTGATCATAAATTTAAGAGTCAACACTAATTGCAATTATCAGAGTTCTGCAAACAAAGTGGTAGGTTTGTGTTAATTGGGAATACACAGCTCTCTGTGTCCCTTCCATGGGTGTCTTTGGTCACTTTTCTTTATTCCACTCATCACTTCATTAAATATTCTCCCTTGTCTTTTTCATGTGTTTTTTTTTTTTTTTGTTTTGTTTTTTTGTAGAGGATTGAACATCTGTCCATAAGTGCATGGAAGAGTGAAACAACATATGGTGTACAGTTTACCAGTGATGAGAAGTTTTGTGTGTATAAAAGGATGATGCTGAATTAGCAAAAAAAAAAAAAGAACAAAGTCAGCTTCTGCGATATAGAGTTGTTCAAGGCCTTGAGAGGAGTGTATGTGTGATCCACTGTGGTTTACAGGCGAACAATAAAACGCTTCTTCTTCAGTCTCATGTTTATAAGGAACTTTAAGCTACACTATAGTACCCAACAATCCTCATTTTATGCACTAATAATGAAGTTGTTTTCCTCATAATAGCCATAAGAGTAAAAAAAAAAAAAAGAAAAAAGAAAAAATAATAAATTCTTACATTATTCATATGAATTTACTCTGCACACATGCAAAATGTAAACCTCTGGGGATGGCAGTGGTGGTGTGTGAGTGCGTACATTGGGGGATGTGCATGATCTAGTTAATTTGAAGTAAATGATGCCATCTATTTTAAGTTATTAGAATAGGGTCAGAGTTATTTGAAGTAAGCAGTACCTTATCACGTCTCAGCTTAGTCTAGTTTTATATCGACAGTAGCGGAGGCTTCACAGTTCTGACTTCACTGCAGCGTCTAATAAAAGAAAGCAGTGCGTTCTCAGTTTACAGCTCTCACAGAGGCAAAGGTTAGTTGCTCGTGCTCCCCTGAGCAACAAAAGAAAGAAATAGAAGGAGCAGTGTGATTGGAAGCTGGAGATCAGGTCTCTAATCAAAGCTGTTCCTGCTTCTGTAACACTACCAGCACTTCCCTCCTGCCCTGATGCCAGTGACACACAAACCTGCTGTGACCAGAAGGAAAAAAAGATTCAGACTTTAATTGATTTTACTTTTATGTTGCTGTTGCTTAATGAAAATCAAATCAAAACTAAGCCAGCGGCCTCTCAGTCTCCCTCTCTTTCCCTTCCTCCCTCTCTCTCCATCTCCCCCCTCTCTTCCCTGTCCCCCACCACATTTCTTTGAAGTGTAAATCAGATTCTACTGATGTACAACAGTGAAGTACAGAGTGTACACCAGAGACCGTTTTATAGCACTGAGGCCACGCAGGGTGCAACTACATGTAAGTATGTCTTTTTTTTTTTTTTTTTTTTTACCACGTTTAGGTCAATAATTATTGTTTCTCTGTGTCTCAAACCACTTGACATGTTTATTATTTGATTTATGGGGTTACACAGATGTCTTACATGTTTTAGACATAACTGGTCATAATAGCATCAGCTATATGAGGCAAAAGGGTGACATATAAAATCATTATTTTTACTTGGGTTTATGTTTTTAAGTGAATTCAGTTTAAGGTTTTCATATCATAGTTTGAAAGACTAACTTGAAAAAAAAAAAAAAAGTCATCTGGTTACCAAGGTAAGCAGCAACACAGACATACACTGGGAATGCAAATGCAAATTAGCCTTTTTAGCTACAATTGGGTGCCTTTACAGAAATGTTTATTAATGCACACTGTCGTTTTTGTATTTATTTGGTATAGAACCAAATAAATAAAAAAAATTAAAAAATAATCTTACATGAGTATTTTAATTATTAGATTATTTAGGTAAAAACATTTACATAGTGGTGGCTAAATAACACCTAAAATTACTTCCAAAGCATTCAGTGAGACCAATTATTTAAGATTAAGCTAATTTGGAGGTAATTTTGAGCAGTGGGAATATGCTTTTTAAAACCCTTTGTCTCAGTTCAGTTTTAATTTATTAAAAAAATACATTGACATTCAACTAAAGTTACTTCAACAGTTTCAATACAAGAGAAACTAAAAGATCTGAGCTGAAAATTATGATTATATTATATTAAAAAAAAAGGTTTTTAAATCTAATCAACAACAAGAATATACATTATTTGACAAGTTATGTAATAAGTTATGTGGAAATAAAACAGCCAACATTTTGAACAGAATAGTGATAATGAAAAACTTCTCATTTTAAAAAAAATGGACATAAAACATCTAGATAATAGAATGAATGAATGAATGGTTGGATGTATTAATGAATATATCTACCTATCATCAAACAACTGGTCCTAGCTACAACCTTCCTAAAGTTCACACATGTGACACTCCACAGCACACCTTTAACATTACCTCAACAGTATTCACCTGTACTCACTGACAGCAGAAGCGACGTCATCTTTACTCAGAACTGGATTTACTGCATGATTTCCTGCTCATTGCACCTCATATATATATATATATATATATATATATGTTTTTTTGGAAGGGTTGAGACAAATTGAGGTTAAGCTTGACTGTTTAGGCTTGTTAGGAAGAGTGAATGATTCCTGGCTTAAAGGCTTATAAACAAAAGGATTTCAAAGAGATTAATTTTTCTACAGAGCTTGTATTATCAGGATTAAACTTAAGGCACCCAAGGGTGAACGCGCAATATAGGAAAGTCAGACAACATTAGTGTTCAGGGGTAAATCGAGTGGCTTTGTTCACTTACGGTTTGTTGTAATGAAAAAAGGCAGCTATCCGTCATAATGAAAATAAATATTAATGAAAAAGTAGGTGAGATATCGGCCGGATTTAGAGAAGAAGGAATGAACGAGTAATGATGTCTGAATGAGCAAAAGAATCATTTTAGGGTTGTACATTCACAGCTACAACAGAGGTCTTGTTCATTTTATGACTAATAGGGTCATAAAAATGTTTTGTAAAATTACACACATCCCCATAATGCCACACTATGGGTTTTAGCCTGGCCATAAAAGCAATTACTCATATTCTTTGGCAGCTATAACACAAGTGTAGCATCCTGTAGAAGCTTTGAGATGCTCATGTAAAGTGACACATCTGTAAAATACTGAAAGCTGCTTCTATTTGCTGTTTGAGTTTGGCCAATTCACTTACATTCAACCTGCATCAGTGATGAAAAGAATCTGGAGCAAAAATGGAGAAAGTAGAGCAAAGAAAAGAGATTTTATGCCCAGCATTAAGTCCCACTGTAATAATGGTCAGTGATGATGACTTCATTTCTGCTCTTTAGTCACTGAATAAGAAACCTCTGCTGTCTTTAGATTCTGCACCATGATCAAAAGACTAACCTGAAAACCCCCAGCTTTCTAAATACCGGAGAAAAAATGAATTATAAATAACTTTCCTTATATTATGGATTATAGTGTAGTGTTGATCATTATGTTCTTTTAAGTTTATCGCACAAACATAACATATGAGTCCACTTATGTGTCTATGCCAGGGGTGTCACATTCAGCTAAATTTGATCTGAAGTGGGCTGAACCAGTACAAACGAAACAAAAAAAACAGAGTAATATACAAATAATGTCAATTCCAAAAGTTCCTCTCTGTTTTAGGGTGAAAAAAGTAAAATTGCATGATGAAAACAAACAATATTCGGCTTTAGTTTATCATTTACACACATGCATTCTAATCGCAGTGGATCTACAGATACACAAAATGTTTAGTAATAGGTGGAATATTGTAAAAAAAAAAAAAAAAATTGACTTACCGGTACTTCTCTTAAGACATTTCCAATTTTTCATATTTGTTCTGATTATTGAGGTTTTTTTTGTGAAATTATAGTTTGTGTTTGTGTTACTAAATGAAAAGAAGTTAAATTTACAAAGAGGATTTTTTTTTCACTTGTGAATATTTTTAGGTCATTACATTATGAAATTGAATTGGTCTGAATGTGGACCATGAACTAAAATGATTTATATATTAGTTTAATTTTTGCATTTTATAAATGAATCCAAAAGGCCAGATTGGACCCTTAGGCGGGTCGGATTTGGCCCCCGGGCCGCATGTTTGACACCTCTGGTCTATGCCAAACATGTTGAAGTGTATCTACATGGCAATGTTGCGATATGCTTTAATTTAGTTTCGTCTCTACTTTTTGTGCTTATGTGCTCCATTCATGCATGTATGCATTAGAGCACAGTATTTTGTTGCTCGCTTACAAATAAATATGCACAAACTAAGTATATCTTATTTTGCTGAGCATGACATTTCTGTGACAGACAAAAAAGAAAACAACAGCTAATCATATAATTTCCATTAAAATCATCTGTATGCTACACATACACTTTGTTCATATGAAAACATTGCCTTGTGGGGGCTGTTTATAGCACTGATCATTGATGGCAATCTGGTAAAAACATTCTGTTCAGTATTCTGCTGTTTGATTTTCTAGTTATAACACTCAACCCTCTAGGTATTGTAATCTGGTTTATATGTTTGTCGCCGGAATATCTAAACAAATACCTCAAAATCTATTGCACATTTCATCTTGAACATTGTAGATAATACATACTGTAGATGTTTGCTATATGTTTCTGCAAAATACATTGATCAAATTTAAACAAAGCTTTTTGGGATGTTTCTTCACATTGCACATACATTGTTCTGATCAATTTTGATGGTGTAAGTGTGAAATAACTGAGTATATAGTACAGTAAGGCCTACATGCTTTCACCACACTTAATTACTACATACTTAATTTAAAAAAAAAAATACAGTAATGCAGTATTATCATAAATAGCATCTAATGTGAAAACGTTCATTTCAGCCATTTGACACTTGACTTGAACATCTCTGCTACAGAATACCATCTGCATACTCACATTGCTGCCAGATAATTGACCCCACATTTATACAGAGTGGAGGGTTGTAAGTCTTGTCACCTCTGTCCTATGAACACGTCTGCAGTTTCTTCTTTATGGCACCATCTAATCAAGTGTTCTCTCTGGTTTTTATCTTTGCTTCTTCCTCCTCACTGCATTTTTCTTTTCAAATTTCCCTGCTACTAGAACAGAGGCTGCACTTATGATCTATATAAAAACAAATGCAGCAGCTCTGCCTATATTTCATAATTGCTTCCTGCCTTAAGGTGCAGATAGTGACAACCTCACTTGCCTCCTTCCAGCTTGGTGAAAGCCCTCTGACTCCAGCTTCAGGGTACCAAACTGAGCTTTTAAACTCTATTTCCTGTCAAAGCCCATGTGAGATCACCTATTATTCTCCTTCAATATTCTGCCAAACCTGACTGATCTTTCTCAAAACACCTTCCTGCCATCTCCTCTTCAAACATCAGTAACTTTTTCCACATCAAAAAACATCTTGCAGATTTGTTCCTTGGCTGAGAAACTCTTCATTGTTTATCCTCAGGCATTTGGCTTCCTCATCTCTAACAGTTTTTGAGCTCATTTACTCTAAACATTCATGCCAAAATTAAAAAAAAAAAAAAAAAAAAAAAAAAAAAAAGATGCAACTTTCCATTCTTGGTCCATTAAGGCTGTGTACCCCACTTGAGACCTGTACTGTAGATTCTCATTTTTATTGGTTTCATTGATGCATTTTTACCGGCAGCTTGCAGAGCACAACGTGTTATTAACTATCAGAGTGCTGACCTCAAAAGGTGCAGAGAGATGAGAATATTCAAATTATTTTGGGATGAGGATGTAATTCTTCCAATGAGATTTCCCTCCCCGGACCCTGGTTTCAGTGCTCAACCCATGACAACATTATAGTGGGTAATTTTTCCTGACTGAAAAAAAGAGAAGGTTCATAATGTTTCAGCTATAATAATATGTAATAACTTGTTTAAAGAAAAAAACCTCTGCCTCCGTTCCTTTTAAGAGTCATTCTAATTGATAATTGTGTAATATATAATAATTTGACACCATCAGTAGGTTGGTTTTGGTTTGTGCTGTTAGATATAAAAATACATAATAATTTGATCAACCACAAAACCTTTAATTGTGTAATTATGTAACATGATGCTATAAAACTTCCATCTTCTGATTCTAACTAAAACATATACTTTGTTTTCTACATGCTGCGAAACCTTTTAAAATGTTCCCACATGCTATTATATACAATGTCACATTTCACATTCAGTTCTTTTGTCTAAAAATAATATTGAGGTGATTTTCAGTGCAGTCATAAGAACCAACTTCCAAAACTCAACTCTTTGTCCTCTGTTTTTTTTTCCTGTCAGAGGTAAAAAGCTCAAAAGCAGGAGCAGCTGTGTGTCTGTAGGCTTCAGGTTGTCGATGTCAGGTACATGGACAATAGACTCTTACGCAATACAATGTAAAAAAAAAAAAAAAAAAAAAAATCAGCTGTTTCACATTTTTGTTCATAGTATTTTTTGTACCAAGCGCCCCTGAGCACAGTTCGAAACCACACACAAAAAAAAAATCTAACTGCAAACTATTAATTACCTCACTCTCACAAAAGCCTCTCACAAAAAAAAATTATAAGCCACTCAAATGTAACATTAATTGCATGGTTGTTGAAATGGATCGCAGTAAATCGACAGGTACCTGTACTACTGTGTGAATTAATTAGACATCTGAGGCTATCCCATGTCCTTTGCTTTTGTTTGCTGCTGTGCATTTCACTTGTTTCATCATGCATTGCACTTCGTCTTGTCATGTGAATGATTATGATTAGAGTGGCTCACCGTAGATAGCCCCCTTCTTTCCTCCTCTCCATAAGGTCCTTTGAGACTTTCCTCATAATGAAGGACTCTATAAATAAATAAGCTTGAAATCCATGCAATTCCTCATCTAACTTTACAATCCCTGAATCTGCATCAGGAAGAGCATGTCACTGTCCCTTCAAAAACACATATACAATAATAACATTTGTTCTCTCAGCTACATATTTCGCCTACAGCAGTTACCATTAAAGATTAGTAATATCATTTGATGTTATTTCATTTGTTTCTGACTACATTCAGGCAAGGAAAAGGCAGATCTTACATGCATTCCTGCCTCCAACTAATAATCAGGGATTAAAATTAACGTCTTCCCGGGTATGTATGAAATTGTCATCGGGAGGATCAATTATCTAACTGTGGATGACAAAATGCCGTATCATTCTCCTATAGAGCAGAGGTGTCAAACATGCGGCCCGGGGGCCAAAATCGGCCCGTCAATGGGTCCAATCTGGCCCCTGGGATGAATTTGTGAAAATGCAAAAATTACACAAAAGATATGAATAAGTAAGGAAGTTAAAATAATATGACATGAATTCAATCTAAACTGGATCACACTATAATCATAATAAAAAATTATGATTAAAAAACCCCCACAAATTTTCTTCTATGTTTTATTGTTAAGAAAAAGGGAATAAAACAAACAAATAAAAACAAACAATATGAATAACCTGAAATGTATGTGGAATTTGTGAATGTTACTAAATGTGTGTATTTTTTCTTTAAGGTATAATGTGCATTTGTATAAATGATGAACCAAAGTGCAATATTGCACAAAGTGCAATATTGCACAAAGTGCAATATTGCACTTATTTTTCTTAAGAATTTTCAGGTTGTGAATATTTGTTCATGTTATGTTCAAGTACAGTTTGTAGAATTTTACCATTTTTGCTCAAAAACAATGTTGGAGTTGACATTATTTATATGTTTTAATCCTATTATTTCTATTATTTTACTGGTCTGACCCACTTTATACCATTTTAGGCTGAATGTGGCCCCTGAATTAAAATGAGTTTGACACCCCTGTCCTAGACGTTTGAAAGTGCATCAGCAAGTAATCTGTCAATCTTGCTTAGCTTTGAAATACACTTTTCATACTATCATTCATTATCAACTGTCATGTGTTGTAGTTAATTTTAATGGTAAAGAAGTGTAGCTTAGACACATGGACATTTACTATTTATTTCATATTGTGTGTTGTCTCTGTTATTTGTAATATATGTAGAGATACATGTGAGTGAAACCAGGAAAAGTTGCTCAGAGCAGCAGTAATACATTGCACAGGGACAAACTGCATTGTGCATTACTGGAATTTATGGATGATTTCTTATGAACTTCTGGAGATAATTGGTAATATTTAGCTTTGAAACATTTCACATAATGTGTGTTGGATGTACAAGGAGAGGTGGAATATAAATTGATTGTTATAAAACACAAGGTAGATTATACACTGACCAGAAAACATTTATCACCCCCCCACACACCAAAAAAAAAATAAAAGCAAAAAAATAAATAAATTACAAAAGCACTCAGAGAGCACAGACCTCTACCAAGGCAGATCACCCTCCCCTCCCCTCACCACACCACAGTGTAATCATTTGTCCTTGTCAGTCTCAACATTTCCTGAAAATTACATCAAAATCCTTCCAGAACTTTTCGAGTTATATTGGTATCAGATAGAGAGACAAACAAACAAACAAAGCCCAATGAAAACATAACCTCGGTGACAGAGGTAATAAACACAGACTAGCTTTTGAATGGGAACACAGATTAATAGGTATGTGCGTGACGATGGATGTTCTGAAATGATGAAGCGAAGATCCAGTCGTCAGGATGTGCAGTCCTGGCTGTGAACACAAGCAGAACCATGACAATAACATGACAATAACAGAGACAACTGTCTGAACAGTCAGTGTTTGTAGGGTTTACACATCACTTTTTAGTACCTCAGCACTGCTCCATCATGACCAATCAGTACGTGGAACTAAATGCACGTATATAAAAAAATAAAATTAAATAAAATTAAATTAAAAAAAATAAATAAATAAAAATAAAAATAAAAATAAAAATAAAAATAAAAATGAAAATAAAAATAAAAATAAAAATAAAAATAAAAATAAAAATAAAAATAAAAATAAAAATAAAAATAAAAATAAAAATAATAATCATCATCATCATCATCATCATCATCATCATCATCATCATCATCATCATCATCATCATCATCATCATCATCATCATCATAATAATCATCATAATCATAATAATCATCATAATATCTAAAAATAAAGCGAGGGAATATTTAATAGAGTGAGCGATACAGTAGATATATAATATAAGTGTTGATTTGTTGGTAGCTTCCAATCCTATGTGTGTTCTGGTACAGTATGTGACTTCTTCCTGCCATAGAAAGATTGGGATATCAATACTACAGTACACATATTTATTTTGGAAATGAATGTCGCATTTATGTGAAGTGATTATTCCCTGTCATTTACCACTGAAACTCATCTGCAGACCATTGTAATCTACTGAATACCTGTGCAAATCAATGTATTTTTGTCTGAATAGTGTTTCAAGTGTGGCTTGATGAGGCACATTCCTCACTGACACATTATCATCAGTGGTTGTGTTTCTCTTTTGAACTTTTTCAGCAAAGAAATCAATAACATGTACCAGTACAATGTGAATTAATTGAAAGTAATTCTGTATGAAATCCTTTTTTTCTTACAAACCACCCCCCCTACAGAGAGCTTGCTGTGCGGGGTCACTTCTTGGCACCTATGAGGTATGGATTTCTGCCATAAATGAGGAGATTGTGAAACATTTAGAGGAGGGGTCTCAAACTCATTACCTTCAGGGGCCACATTCAGCCCAATTTGATCTCCAGTGGGCCAGACCAGTAAAATAATAGCATAGTAATAACCTTGAAAAAAATGACAATAACAAATGTTTGTGTTTGTTTTAGTGCAAACAAACCCCTTTACCTTATGAAAATGCTTTTTTAAGATAAACTATCCAACAAGAAAGATGTGAATAATCTGAAAAAACTGAAATATCTCAAGAACAAAAGATACAAATTGTTAAAATTGTGCTTAATTTTCTTTATACATTTCAGGTTGTTCATATTCATTCAGGTTTTTCACATATAAATATTCATCAAGCGTAAATATTTTTCCTAATTTAACGTTATTTTTTTGCACTATAACAAGGACAGAGATTTGAAATTATTATTTATGGGCATAATTGAAATTATTTTCACATCATAAGAAAATGGAGTCATTCCTTTTTTTGTTGGTTATTCTTCTATAATTTAACTCTTTATAATATTGGTCTGTATGTAGAACCTGAACTAAAATCAGTTCTACAGCCTTGACTGTGGTATTTTTCATCCCAGGGTCCGCATTGGAAACACTGGCGGGCCGCATTTGGCCCCCGGACCGCATGTTTGCGACCTCTGATTTAGAGGATCAACCACAGAAGAGCGTCTTCTTTAGAGGGTGTAGTTTCAGCATCTTAATGAAAATCCCTGTGTCATTGTGTAACAGAAATTCTCTTTTTTTCTCCCCTGTAATTTATATTACTGTAGTTAATTAAAAATGAGTTCATTGTTGTGGCTAAAAATATGTACAGAATATGTCAATTACTGCCTTATCGTTTTAGCGATATCACGTCCTAATACTTTGATGTCGAGTGTGTGTGGTTTGTTAATTAATGACTGTCGTCTCTACAATTGAGGAACTTAAAGAGGCAGTGTCTTTGTCTCTCACAGACCTCACTGTGATGATGATTACAGGATAACCTCTTGCACACAGTAATTAATCAGCCCAAAAGAAGACCATTGGCACAGACTAAATGTGACAGCTGCTTGGCTGGGTGGCTCACACAGCGGGAGGATCATAGGTTGGCAAATACGAGCTTCTAAGTGTCCCTGTGGCTGACTTCACTTTAAAACAAATCAATAGAAAATACCTGAAGTTTAAGCTCCGCACTTCGTGGTTTGTCAATAAAGAGGTCATATTCAAGATAAGATTTTGTGTTATAAGGACGTCTAAGGCATATTCAGAAGGACAGGCTGTGTTTTCTAGCACCCAAAGGCAACAGGCAGGAAGGTCAAAACAACAAAGTGAAGCCACCACCAAAACACCATGTTGTACCACTTAACAAGCTAATCTTTGAATCAGCTTTTACCAGGGCTTAGTGTGGCAGTCTGGTGACTTAGCCCAGATATCATTTTCTCATTATAATTTCAATCGTCTTTAATTGTATTCATCTCTACACTGTGCACAGTTTGAAGTCTGAGGAGCCTATCGCATTTGAACTCAGTGGAAGGCATTATCCCAAGAATTGATTAGAATAATGAAATGTTTTCTGAGATTTCCAAGGTTGATTTTCTGTATTACATTTTACAAGTGGATTTAAGGTAACCTGAAAGATTAAGTATAGTGGACAGTGACCCATGACATTTGATTTGATTTGATTTGATTTGATCTGTGCACATCATGCATAAAAAACAGTGTCAGTGAAAGCACAAAAAACTCATAGACTTGTTTCTATTGTGGTCGTTGCTCTTGACATACAATATAAAACACACCCACAACACTTAAAAACACATAACACATACCCATATACCCCTATCCCCACCTACCCCCCCCCCAATTTCTTCTAAGATTTAACTTAAAAACCATTTCTTGACTTTCATTTTAAAACTGTATGTGTTTCTCATTAACTTAATGGATAGGGGCAGATTGTTCCTCTCCAGGGCTCCTGTATAGGCGATTGATAATTGCCCCATCTTTGTTCTAAGCCTCGGGGGTAACAGGTTAGCTAAGTTAACCCTAGTCCTATAGCTATGAGATTCCTCAACGGTGGCAAAGTGACTGTTTAGATACACTGGGGCCCTGTTGTTAATGATCTGTGTACCATATTGAACCTTGGCTGGGTCACTCTATAGTCCGGACGGGAAGCCAATTAACCTCCTGGAAATGCCTCCTTCCTATGTGACATAAGAAATGTGGAGCAAAGTTGAATATTTATCAATATTATACTATTGGTATAAAGTCAAGAATTGATAGGATATTGTCTGTATTTACTGTGTGTGGGATATTGATCTATGAAATAATGCATAATCATAAATTAGATTCCATATTGTCAGCACATTGAGCATCTATAAACTACCCACAACTAAGACTCAAACCCTTTTGATAGAATCTCATAGGATGACCAAATAAATGAGCCAAGAGGGCCAGAAAATGCTTTTTCATCACATATATGTAAGAAGCAAATGGAAAAAGGCTTTCTAAAGACTAAAAGAAAATAACTTTTTTGCACCATGGCAGGTCTGTTAGCTGAGATGAATGGGCAGCATGCTCCTACATTGATCATCTCAATAAATAGCTGCTGCTGAGTAGAAAGCATCGAGGAGGAGGTCTGTTATTATATCTGGATTATGAAGAAAGGGGTAAATCGGGGGACTCCGACACCCTTTGACCAACAATGCAAATCCAGCTACAGGGTTGTTATTGATGCAACTACTGATGATAAAACATTTCCATGTTGTTTATGTGAAGTGATGAATCTCTAGGTTGAAAAAACTTTTGTTTTAATATTTTTATTCTACAAGTGGCTGCATTTTGACTTTAATAAAGGTGTATGATATAAACGTAACCCACAACAAAGAAGGTGATGCAATATAATTTATTCTGAAATGATAAGGATTGTGAATATTATTGCAAACAAGAGTTTGACAGCTTTTGAGCTATTTTTATTATTCATAAACATGTTGTAATCTGTCAGAAAATTATGAGGAATTGAGATAATAATGCTCGTTTTTCCATTTAAGAAATAATTCATGTGTTACATTGAGGAAATGCTTTTTTTTTTTCTTCATTACTGAATACTTTTGCTGTGGCAGCCTGCTGTGTTGTAGCTGCCTGATAGATTAGATGACAAAGACTATAATTACCAAATAATCATCAGAAGAGGCTTAAACTGGAAAATACTGTCAAAACACAATCAGAATTTTAGTGGAATGTATAATAGAAGACCTGAAGTTCACTGTGTGCATTTAAAGGATCCAAGACAACAGAGGAGTGCTGTATGTTTCCAAAACTTTCAAGTCTCCTTAAAAAAAATAAAGAATTTTAGATTTTTAGATTCTTATAGAGTATGAGGATAAATTGAGAGAAATGTCAGCTCCATAGAGTCAACAAACCAACAGAAAAATGGAAGATATAAAAAATCCAGAGGCACTACACCAAGTATATTTCAGTCCTTTATACAACAGCAGAACCTGAACCACTGTAACACAAACACTGAAACTAAAGAAAACAGCCTTATTCTAAAGCATCTGCAGATAAAAAAAAAAAAATCTTTAATTAGCACTGAAACAGTAATAATTTTGATTGAAAACATTACTCCTCAATTGTGACTGTAAATTGGTTTAAACTACATTTTGAAAATAGATAATAGTGCCTAACAATTAAGGACACAGTGATTTGCCCTTAAATGTAATGGTTCTAATATAAGCTTCACTACTCTTTAGTTTAATTGACCTTATTGAAAAGCTCATCTGCACTCAACTGCAGCAGATTTTTAATGTACCTAGCTCTTATACTCTAGTGACCTTTGAATATTTCCATCATGTTAAGTCTGCTATGTATTTTTTTTTTTGAATGACAGAAAAATAATTAATTTTCTATTCATCAAAATCCTTCAGAAAATAAATGGGAACTGGAAATGGAAGTGTTGGAGATAACAATAAGATGGGATCTGTTTGGCAATTAACTTGAGCTCATGGCAATCTTTGCTAAAATTCATGCTACGCGAATGATAAACAAGTATTCAGAGAATGCCAATATCAAGTTTGTATGACCACGCATTCTTGAATTAGAGCCTGCTGAATGTGACCTTGACCTCTGACCTTTACTCAAATGGGTCATTGTATCTGATGCGCATTAGCTATATATATATGTTTGTGTTGTAGCATGATATGTCTCTGCAGACACACACACACACACACACACACACACACACACACACACACAGTGATTACAATAATCTCTCTCAACCAATGTTAGGCGAGATTATTCCATAAGGCAATTATTCAAACTTCTAATTGCATATGATTGTTTGGATGTGGAGCTCGTCTAAAGCAGGATGCAGTGGAGCCCTTATAGAACTCCTTCTACTTCTAACTAACCTGCTTAATGTTAACATTAGTATCCACATGAGTAAAACCTCCTCTGTCATTGTCATGTTTGTTCTGATTTATTTTCTTATTTATTCTCAAAAACCTTTAGTCATCTTCATCACGATATTAGGTCAGTATGGCCTTTGGTGGATTGACTAAGAAACGTTCATTCTAACGTACTGTACATGACACAAAAGTATGAAAGCAGTGATCCATGACAGCCTTAGTAATGAACTTACCAATTTACGTATTGAAAAGTGAACATAAATGAGCCTTAAGACTTTCCATCAGTATCTGTCAGTACACAGCTGGGCTCCAACCAGCGCCACACCATCCAGTGAACCAACACTCAAGGATCATAGTACATATCAAACCATTGTTAACCTGTACCATTGCATCCCTGGTTTATACCTTACTGTGTATTTTTTGTGTTTTATACTTTTCTCACAAAAAGGTAAAAGAGGGCATTTCCATGGCTTTTATTTTATTTATATAAGGTAAGAACTTTCAAGTAGTTTATGTTTGAAAAATACAGCATCTATGTGTGATTAAGCTAATAATATTTTACTCTGCACTCTCACATTCACTCAGTAAATCAAGGAGTTTATTCCAACAGCAAAATGGTACAGAAACATTTTTAGAATCGTGAAAATACCTGACACTTAAAACCACAAAATCTCTCATTAATCGGATGACATTTTCACATATACTGCTCAACCAAAGGCTGAGACAGTAATAAAGTCTGTTTGATCTGTGTAAAAACAAGCATTAAAGGTTCTGGATAATAAACCAAAAATATACCATCATCACACCATGTTGTCTGTTTATAGATTCCTTTGCTGAAAAACTCAACTCAATTTCCCAAAGCTTGTCAAATCTGTGCAATTTTCAATGGATTACCACCTTTTTCTCCGTCCAAACTACCTTCAGCTGTATTTAATGCTGCTGGGAAATATCTAAGAAGATGCTTTAGATCAGTTAAATCATCAGTCTGTGGAGTTAAATGTTGGTTATGTCAGAATTCATTCAGTGAAATTATTTCCATTTCCGACCATCATCCAGAGGAGGTTGTAAAGGGTGGTCAAGCACATGCCCCCTTGTCTGTCATTTGTCATTTTTGTCTTTTTTGGTTTTTCTTTGTCCCCCTTTTTCTTATTTTTGCAAATATATATCATTACAAATTTAGTGACCTACCTGTCATCAGTGAGTTTATGTCAGATCACTGCATTTCACCTGTGGTTAGGGTTAGGTTAGGGTCCTGCCTTGATGAAGATGCAGCTGCAATTTTTAATCAGGCAGTCAGAGAAATAATCAAATAACTGGGACTTCAAGTCAAGCTAAAAAGATTAAGGAATATTTCTTCCTGGTGTACAGCTTTGTTTGGTGTCTTTATTAAATGAAGCATGGATGTTTGCATCAGTAAAAACAGACCATTTTGGATTTTCTTTACAGTTTCTGGCCTTTATCAAAACTAATTTTACTGTTAGATGCACTTGTTCATCTTTATTCACTCACATTCTTTTGCTAGATTTTAAAACAGTAAATGAGCTATAATTATGAACCACACCTTGACTGTGTTTAATTAGAGTTGCATGAAAAATGGATGACTAAACAAGACATAGAAGTTCATTCTTATGCAGTCATTTCTATGTGAAATAAATTGTCTCCCATTGACCAGACTGACTTTATGGAGGCCTATATCCCAGCCAGCATGTCCATGTGGGCCCCAGTAGGGTTATATTTTGGTTGCACATAAGGGACTTGTGTGGATTTGTTTACAGTTTCCATGGTGACCCCACATGTGTTTATCCATATAAACAAAATCTCTTCATTGTCAACAAAAATGAACTAGAACTATTAGGTTTAGTGCAAGAATTTACAGACAGACAACAAATATCAGTAAAAGGCACAGTTATTTATATTAAAACATTTAAAGTATTGCAAACTAAGATAGTTAAGTAATGCAAATTACATGAAAGATAAATATTGAGGAATAAACAGTGTGAAAGATAAATAATATCAGATATTCAAATCTTTCATTCTATCAGCTAACACATGTGGGGTCACTATGGAAACTACAGACAAACCCACATGGGACCCTTATACAGTATGCAACCCAAATATAACCCTTCTGGGACCCACATGGACATGCTGACTGGGATGTTAATGTTCATGTTATAGAATGTGAGATGTGTCACTACTGTTCTATTCCACCACTTACATTTTCATTTTATTCTTTTAGCGTGTTTTTAGATTAAATATGATAAAGAACATACTGTATTGGATCATTTTTAAACTAAAGCTTTTACTCACTTCTGGTTATTTATGGATATATAGGCTATTTAGATCAACAGTAATGTCTACCTTTGGATATTTCAACAAAAAAGGTCAATTAAAGCAAACATTTTCACACTTTTTGCAAAAGTACACGTAGACCTACAGTGTTAAAAAAAAATGTGAAAGAGCTGCCAATATTGTTCATGTTGATGAGCATTAAATACATTATTAATAGAATCACCATGCGCTCTCTATGAACGCTAAAAGAGCACTAGTGGTCACCCTGTGGACCCAGGCAGATGATTAAAGCGTGTTCAGATGAAGTTGACAGTGATCATTTGGTTGAGTTTGTTGTAGATCTGACTGCAGCAGTGCTTAGTTTATCCTTTGTGCTTGTTTTGTTCATTTGGAAGACAGAATTATACACCTTGATCAATAAACATTGTAATTACTTTTTCAAGAATCTAAAAGGATAACAAGCAGCTTTTGTAATTCAAGTTTCCACATGCATAATATGTTCTTTCATAAGTTATTGTGGATTCTCATACAGAGAGGCAGTAACATTAATAGAAGAAGAACCTGTGAAAAATACCTGACTAAATACCTGCTCTTATAATTCAACTGTTGAAATGTGAATTATGCATTTATATGATACTTTAAAATATTGTTCCTCATGCCAGTATTATTGAGATCAAGGTCTTTGCATTGCCATTCAACAAACTGAAGCACATAACATTAGTGAAAACATTATTTTAAACTTTTAAATTTCAAAATCTCAGAAATTATTTCAATGGTCTTAACTGGAGTTTTCATGTGGATAAAAGACAAAAAGAACACCTGTCCTCATATGCGTGGCATCATTTTTCAAGCAGTTTTTTAAAAAAAAATGTTTTTTAAATATTATTATTTTAAGCTTTAATCTTTTAAACAGTGTCAGTGTCATATTACACTGAAAAATCCAACCACTGAATCAGTGTAAAAAAAAAAAAAGTTCTTCAATTGGTCAAATCTAATAAAATTAAACTGAGTGAACTAAATAAAATTGAACTGATTTCATTACATTTTCATTCAATAAAATTTTATTTTGTTTACTTAACTTAATATTATTAGATGTGACCAACTGAAGAAGTTTATTTTTCTTTTTTTATTGATTTCCATTCTCTTGCTTCACAAACTGCTCATTTGATTCCTGTCGGTTGTTTGCATTTGTCTACTTTCTTCAACTTTAAATATTATTTTCAGTTGACTAACAGTAGTACATTTAGACTAAAGCACATTAATATGCATCATCCCTGGGAAAAAAAGAGTAAATAAGCAACTCTTTCTACGAGTGTGCATATGGCTGAGGCCCCCTATAGGGATACAGCCTTCAGTCAGCAGGTGAACCTCTGCATGTCTCTGAGCTCATGCACACTTTCATCCTTTTGAGCGTTAATTAGTCTGCGTGGTATCTCCACGCACTAGTCTAATTACACCATGACATCTCCCTGTGCACCCTGTTTATTTCAGTCAGCTGGACCAGAGCCAGACCTATAACATAACCAGAGGTGGTCAAAGTACTCACATTCTGTACTTAAGTAAAAGTACAGATACTGGTGTGAAAAAATACTCTAGTAAAAGTACAGTAGATGTACTGATTCAACTCATTTACTGAAGTAAAAGTAAAAAAGTACTTCTCAATTGTAATAAAGTAAAACAGCATTTTTTTCCCCTGTAGATGAAATAATACTTATTTAACCAGGAAAAAATATTTAAAATTTTATTTAATGGGCAATAGCTTAGTGCGTATGGACATACAATTTTGGAAAATTTCAAAAGTCATAAATAGGAGATTAAAAATTCAAACAAAATAAAAACCCTAATTATGAGATTTTTTTTAAAAAAAAAATCTAAATCATGAGATGAAAAGTCAAAATTATGAGATAAAAAAATTTAATTATGAGGAAAAAAAGTCCGAATTATGATTTTAAAAAAGTCAATTATGACATAAGAAATGGCTAATTTTGAGATAAAAAGTCAAAATTATGATATAGTAAATCACTATCACACACATCGTCACATTTGTCTAGTTTGAAACAGTAATGAGTCTATTTTGAGAATGTAAAGAGTATAAAGTACAAATATTTATATACTAAAATGTAGGGAGTAAAAGTAAAAAGTTGCCAGAAAAATAAATACTCAAGTAAAGTACAGATACCTAAAAAACATCAGTAAAGGAAGTATTTCTACTGAGTCACTTCCCCTCTGAACATGACCCTGCCACACCTTGATTTTCCAAGTGTACAGTCCCACTGTCTCTATCTCGTGGCTCCATACAGTACTGCAGCATAGTTTGGAAACACCACAGCTTGATCACACCGATGTGGAGTTGGGGTTTTCAAGGATCCCCCCCCCCAAAAAAAAAAAAATTAAAAAAAAAATTAAAAATTAAAATGCCAATTGATCTCTCTAATAGAAATCACATAGTTGGCAGTTTTGTATTAATTTTGAAGTCTCCTTATCTGGATTGAGATTTCTTTGAATATTTGATCATTATATGGATGAAATAACGTCCACAACCACTTGAGAGTGATTCAGTGCGCATCGGGGGCGCGTGCGGTGGGAGGCTGTCTGTCCACGCGCACCATCCCTCCCATTGGCTGCAGCAGGATGCTTGGTATCTCTCATATTTCCTTGATCCTCAAACGCAACTGGAGCCGACGGAGGTTTGCAACGGAGCGAAAGGTGGATGAGCTTCACCTGTAGATACACAAACCTGTTTTTGCACCAGCTCTTAGAAGACTTTTGAAGTAGGGGGGCTGTGGGGGGCTCCGGGTCGCATCGCTGCACACTCGCACGGAAATAACTTCATTATTGCAGGGTTGTTTTTTTTGCGGGCGCCTGTCGCCCTGTGCTCGGGTTTAGCGGGATACTGCAGGCTGTATGGAGGGATGTCGGCATGGCTTGCACCAGGAGAACCAAAACTTTGGTGTCCACATGCGTGATCCTGAGCGGCATGACCAATATAGTTTGCCTGTTATATGTCGGATGGGTTACCAATTACATCGCTAATATATACATTAAAGTCCCGATGCCTTTAGCGGAGAGAAAGTTAGAGGGTGACAAAAGAGGGGACACTATCCGGATCATGGAAAGGCTTGATCGACTGGAGAATGTGGTCAACCAACATATCCAAGGTAAAACATCTACACTTTTATTCACTGATAACAGAAAACTGCACTACATGACCATTTTTTTTTTGTTTATTTTACTATTAATTCACCATCAATGGAAACTTGGAGGATTGTATTTGTGTGCATTTCCATTAGAAGTATATGTAGGAAGTTATTTTTTCTATTAAAAGATGTAAAAGATGTGATTATCATGGATAAATCTACATGTCCTTATCACAGAATAGCAAAAGGTTTATTTGTATAGCAGAATTCTTATACATGGCAATTCACAGTGCTTTACAAAAATACAGGTAAAACATAAATATCAATCAATTAAAATAAAGTAAGATAGATAGAAAAAGGCAGTAAAAATTAAAAACCACTATATTTATTTATATTAAGCCTCAATTCCTGAAACAGATCTCCTTTGCTGAATAACAGGACAGTCTAGATGTCATTCATTTTTATTTATTTGACTGATGTTCATCTGTGCCTGGATGGTGAACCGTGGACATTATGAAATCTTGAAAATATGGTATGACCCAGTATATTATACATCCTTAGTTAGAGCCAAACATCCAGTAGAGTTTAATGCAGGCTGTAGGGAAATTATGTACAGTTATACCTTAGTGTATTATATTGTGTGCTGCAGTAGTGGAGTCCTTCCTATACAGCCCCACATCACAAATCACAAATTTGCCTCTTGGAGCTTTAAGGTAAGTGTGATTAATTTTAAAAATAATTTATCTGTTCACCCATGGCTTCATCAGTAACTTGTAGGTGCGTTAGGATTATTAATGAAACTGTTTAAGAATCTGCTCCTTGAGGATCATTTCTCTTGAACTCGCTCTTTGCATATATAGGAATGTCTGGAATCTTTTTTTTTTTTTTTTTTTTTTACCAATTCCTTCCAGCCTTTCCTTGACTTGTGGCGTGCACTTACTTTACACTTGATCACACACAGTTAATTTCCCTCCACTTTGTGTCTTTAAAGGAGCTATTCTTGTCATCACAGGGGGGTGGGGGGGTCATTTTGGGCAGGTCCCACTTTGAAACGACATAGAGCTTGTGCAGAAATGAAACAGTCAGAAATCCTCACATGCTGTTTTAAGCAATAAGACTCTGTGCTAAACCTGGGTAAACATTCCTCCTGCAGGGAGGTGTCCATTTCATTTTGGCACCGTTATGCATCTGCAGGGTGGAGCTTTCATTCAGGTGTCTACAGTAACTTGCCTCTAAATGACGTGCATGTTTCAACTATATCTGATACAAGAAATATTGTCATTGGACGTTTATGTTGTGAGGCAGATCATTTAAGAATAATTACTCATGTTCTTAATATATAATACTCATAATTAAAATCTATAAATGCATTTTTTTTTTTAAAATCCGCAAACACTGTGTGATTTTATTTCAAGCAATCTTTTATACATTAATTACGATGTTTTTTTTAACAGTGGGTAGAAAAAATATAACCACAAAAAGCATAAAATCAATGTCTCAGTATTTGGACTATTTGGCCGTTTGTAACTCATTGTCTTTTTCCGCCACTTTTAAAACTAGGACAGTCATTCTGTAATTAGTTTTAAAAAGGGAATCATATTTCTTGCATATCAAATATGTTCCCTTTTTCTGCACTCAGTCTCTCATGAGCCCATACAGCAAGCCTTTGGGTATCAGTTCTGTTTTCAATTTGAAACCTGAGTTCCTTCGCTGCAACATGACAATGACTGCATTAATACAAATGGGAGCATGTATTATAGATGTATATATAGTTTCATGCTTGCCATTTTCAGACTTCAGATATTTGGGAACACAGTACTGCTGGAGCTATAGGGGCTAATGTAGATGTCATTTGAGTACATATATGCAAGAATAAAATCTGTGTTAAGATAATGACCTGTCACCAAGTAAAAGCCATATTGTCTGGATTTCTTTAATAATTGGTCGACTGCATCCGCTGCAGAAATAGAAGGCTGTAAGTGGCCAAAGGCAACAACAGCAACTGAGCTTGAGCTGTAGGCAAAGCTGTAGTTACATAGTCATTAGTGCACTTTCAATATTTCAAAAAAAAAAAAAAATGAAATCGCATATTTTTTCTAATATATCATCCTCTTTGTCTTGCAGTCTGTAGTTCAGTTCTATAAATTCCTCATGCACTGTTCGGGCCTCTACTTATTGTACATTATACTGAGTCTTAGAGTAGGTCAATCTGTGTCCCTACACCACAGCACTGCTGACTCACCGCGGACAGCCAAGTGATATCTCCGGAGCCTACATACTCTGACACGAGGCAGAAATAGTCCAGTGCTGTAACTATGTGATGTTAAGTTAAGTGGTCTGTTTCCAGGACAATCAACATGGCAACAGCACATAAGCCTGCTGAACCCTCTTAAGTACAGTGATGGTTGGACAGAGCAGGTTCCCACACGCCCACAATGAGGGCTGTTGCTGCACTCTTTACGTTCTGTTACCAAAACCAAATATCAGTGAAGAATTCAGCAGCTGAATGTCACTGTGTGGTCAACAAATTAGACATACCTTTGCATTCACACAAAGAATTAAGTCAAGTAATGTAGGTTAAGGTTTTGTAACTTTATACGTTTCTCTGTTTTAGGGTATTTATGTATTTAACACCAGCATTTCACACATAGTTTTTAAGCTTATAGTCAATAGTTTGATCATATATTATTGTAAAAAAAAAAAAAAAGTGTTGTCTGCTTAAATGGCCATAGGGTCCACAAAGCTAGTCATTAACAAAAATGCTGATTTAGCTGCAAATGATAGCGATAGTTCCCGAGATAGCTTCAAGCAAATCCACCCGTCAAGTCGATTGAGCAGCTCAGTAAATCACCATTTTTCATTGATGCTCAGAAGAAAGATTTAGTTGGGTATTTATCAGTTGTAATTTTCCATGGTGACAATGATTGGAGCAGTGGAATAATAAAGAAGACAAGAAATGAAATAAGAAGTGAAAGCATACGCGTCTGCATGGATCTGTGCAGGTGTGTGTGTGTGTGTGTGTGTATGCAGGCTTGTGCATGCAGTCATACAGGCTTTGGTATGCAGCTCAGCATAGCAGTCTCACAGTTACAGTACAATACTGCCAGGCAACCAAACAAATTCTTTGGTTAAGATGCAGAAGAATGTTCTGCTTTTTATTCAGATAATCTGTTTTCTTGTTGTTGTTGCTGTTGTTTTTTTCCACTCAAAGTCTAATTTTAAGCTTTGTGAAATGGTTTCAAGGGTATTAAATAAAGAGTCACCCTGCGTTCTACGAGTCTTGACTCTGATTTACTGCCTGTACGGTGACAGAAATAGGTGGAAATATATGTGTTTTAAATCAACTCCATATACACAGAACTGCTGGTTTCAAGTGTTGATTGTTGATTCTGTGGCGTAACCGCTTCTGCAACAAATTTTCATTTGGCAACTGTAAGTGATCATTACCTTAGCAGGTAGGAGAAGCATTTCTGCCATTGTGAATGGGTAAAATACGTTTGATTTTGTTTGGGTTTTGTTCTTGTACGGATGAAGGATGGCACAGTCATCTGAAGGGCAGGATGAAACAGTTAAGACATAAGGCTTAGGGGCACAAGCAGAGATCATGAGCTTATATGTTGAGAGCTAAAGCACAGTTAACAGCAACACAGTAGATAATGTGGGTGACAACAAGCGCTAGTGGGCAGTCGTATAAACAAACCTCCAGAGGCTGATTAGGGGGAGTGAAGTTGCAGGTGTGCTGGCAGGTGGTGATCAGGTGATTTAGAAGCAGATGGAACAGCACAGGACTAGACTGGATGGGAAAAAAAGATGAGTTAAAACATGGATGAGTGGGTAACGGGTAGAAAAATTAAAACAGGGACATTAAGGATAATCGTTTTGTTGTACAGTCAGTTGATTAAATCTTAAATTGTAGAACAAACTTAAGTATTAAAGAATTTTTTTTTCTGATTCTTTGGACACAATGTTTGATTGTTGCAAAACTCTACATTTACCATGGAACACTTTTCTCAAAGCACAAAATGTGGGAAAAAAGTGAAAAAGAAAAAAAATCCATTCAATTGATTTTTCTTTTTTTTTTCTTTTGCTTTTGGGTCAATACATTGCTTACAAAGCCTTTTTTTTATCAAAGCCATAACTATGACACTGACTGGATGGATAGATGGATAAATAATACTAACACCTGCTCTTGGTTATAGTATATGTTATATGTATATGTTATATGTATATGTTATAGTATATGTTATATGTATATGTTATAGTATATGTTATATGTATATGTTATAGTATATGTTATAGTATATGTTATACGTATATGTTATAGTATATGTTATGTGTATATGTTATAGTATATGTTATACGTATATGTTATAGTATATGTTATACGTATATGTTATAAGTATATGTTATAGTATATGTTATACTTATATGTTATAGTATATGTTATATGTATATGTTATAGTATATGTTATACGTATATGTTATACGTATATGTTATACTTATATGTTATAGTATATGTTATATGTATATGTTATAGTATATGTTATATGTATATGTTATATGTATATGTTATAGTATATGTTATAGTATATGTTATATGTATATGTTATAGTATATGTTATAGTATATGTTATATGTATATGTTATAGTATATGTTATACGTATATGTTATAGTATATGTTATACGTATATGTTATATGTATATGTTATAGTATATGTTATACTTATATGTTATAGTATATGTTATATGCATATGTTATAGTATATGTTATATGTGTATGTTCTAGTATATGTTATATGTATATGTTATAGTATATGTTATATGTATATGTTATATGTATATGTTATAGTATATGTTATATGTATATGTTATAGTATATGTTATATGTATATGTTCTAGTTTATGTTCTAGTATATGTTATATGTATATGTTATAGTATATGTTATACGTATATGTTATATGTATATGTTATAGTATATGTTATATGTATTTGTTATAGTATATGTTATATGTATATGTTATAGTATATGTTATATGTATATGTTCTAGTTTATGTTCTAGTATATGTTATATGTATATGTTATAGTATATGTTATATGTATTTGTTATAGTATATGTTATATGTATATGTTATAGTATATGTTATACGTATATGTTATATGTATATGTTATAGTATATGTTATATGTATTTGTTATAGTATATGTTATATGTATATGTTATAGTATATGTTATACTTATATGTTATAGTATATGTTATATGTATATGTTATAGTATATGTTATATGTATATGTTCTAGTTTATGTTCTAGTATATGTTATGGTATATGTTATATGTATTTGTTATAGTATATGTTATATGTATATGTTATAGTATATGTTATAGTATATGTTATAGTATATGTTATATGTATATGTTATAGTATATGTTATACGTATATGTTATATGTATATGTTATAGTATATGTTATATGTATTTGTTATAGTATATGTTATATGTATATGTTATAGTATATGTTATACTTATATGTTATAGTATATGTTATATGTATATGTATATGTTATAGTATATGTTATATGTATATGTATATGTTATAGTATATATTATATGTATATGCAGTGTTGAGGAAATTACTTGTAAATTGTAGTGAGCTAAGCTATCAGTTACTCAACAATAAATTAATCTTTATTCCACTAAAGCTACCTCCTACAGACATATAGTAAGCTAAATTACACAGATGTGGCAAAAGTCATTCACTACATCAGAAACTACTTCACGTTGTACCAATCTAATGTCAGATTAATTAAAATGACAGTCAGGTACACTGTTTAAGGCATTTATTAAAAAGATCTAGGGCCTACTGACATGTGGCTAGTTTCCCTCTGCTAGCTAGCTGCGTTAATGTTTGTTATGATGCTATTCTTTTGTTTTTTAATCATTTCTAGCATTTAGTTAAAATGATAATATACAAAGACACTTCACGGTCATTTGACTCGTGTTCTTACTCTCCTTCTGTCTCCTCCATGGTGTGTGTGTGTGTGTGTGTGTGTCAGTCTGGGTTGTTCTAATTCCACTGCCGTCCGCAAGCGCATGGTTCCATAGACACAGTTCATGGAAGAAGCAGAATAGAAGCTCCCGCATGAACATGTTGAAAAGGTTTTATTCATTCACTTTATTGTGTTTCAAAATCATACTGTACATAGTTTTTTGTGGACGCTATGTCACTACTTGATTAAAAAAATAATGTAACGACAGGAAAGTTACTTGATTCATAAAGCAGCGACGCTACGGTCAAGCTACTGGAAAATGTAGTTTAACTAATAGCTTCGCTACATGTAGTGACGCTACTGCCCATCACTAGATACATGTAATATTTTTTCAGTCTTTCACAATCAGTCTGATCAGAGTTTCCAACTTATTTATGCGACAGTTTTATAAATAAAATGGCAAAGATGTTCTCTGTGTTTTTTTTCTTCCGTTTTTTTTTTTTTTTTTTTTCAATCCTTTAGCCGATCGACTTGTGCAAATTTCCTAAATCTGTTAAAATCTCTGACAAAACAATGTGTCGCCCACAGACCAGTTTTGTTTTTCTACCTCCTGTGTTTCTGTTCATCTCATAAACTTGTCATGTAACCTGTTCCCCCTACGTGATTCACCGAAAGACAGAAATAATCACATCAATGCAATCACATCACACCACATTCCAATTGAACATAAACTCTGATTTGCTGTGATTGTCTTGGTTACATGAGGCATTTTAATGTGATCGGGCTCTTGTTCTAAATATTCTAGTCACTGTTCAACACTAGATGTATAGACATGTAGTCGTGTCAACAGAAGTGTAGCTCCCAGCACAACACAGACAACATGCAAACCTCTAAGGCTTTTCTCCTTTGAGGGAAAAGCTAAAAACATAGGTGGTAAACACAGACTGTTTTCTATGTTTATACACAGTGTCCACTTTACTCCAGAATGTTTTATATCGTAAACTCTGCGATGACGTTGTAGTCAGGACTGACAGAAAAACAGACAGTTGGAAATGAAGCGACTTGCCTGTTCACTGCCTGATTACGATTATCACTCACTAGTCCATCTGTTAATTCGTCATGCTCCTGTCAAGCTTGTCTGGAGAGTGATGGATTTTACATTAAAACATGGTCAAATTGATATAGAATAAGTCTGGAAAGTCGGTGTGTCATTTTGAGATTCATAGCAGTTGACTTGAACTGCACTGCAGGGTGAAGGAAACAAAAATATTAGGACTGTCAAATGATTCACATTTTTAATCTGATTAATTACATGGTTGGTTTGGATTAACCCTTTAATGTATGAATTATGAAAACCTTAGTTAAGATTTTTTTTCCCAAGTGTTTTTATTCCTCTTTAAATGTGAAAAAAGCAACGAGATTGAGATCTTTTTAATTAACTTTTTTTTTTTTTTTACAGAGTTAGAAAAATGTCCACTCATCTGGACAACATGTGTTTAAGCTGAAGTAAAGGCATGCAATATCAGAACAATATGAAATAAAACATTTTAATGCAGTTTTTTGTTTACGAAGACTGTTAATTACAATTGATTTACATGTGAACATATTAGTGTAGATCAGGTATTAAGAACAGACCAGTTACAGTAATGACATGAACCTATGAATATACAAGAGAACAGCTGTAGAATAACTGTGCACTATAGTGACCAGTATGCATTTGGATTAATCATGATTAAATATTCATTTGTGATCTATATTAATTGTGTTTAATTTTTCATGAGCAAACAGACTCAGGAAAGAAGGAAACATATCTGTATATTTGGCATATTGGGAGGGGGGGGTTGTACTCAAATTTCCCACAATATATACAAAAATATACAAAGAAACACAAAAAAACGAGAAAAAATATACAAAACATATTAAAATTCACTAAAATTCACACAAAAAAGAAACAAACACAAATAAAGTGATTAAATATATATATATTCAACAGTTTCAACAAAACAATTTGAAACGATTTCATTTAATTACGTTAACTTTTTTAATCAATTAGTCATGATGATGGATTAATGTGTTAATTTTGACAGCCCTAAAAAAATGTATATATTTTATAGATGAATTTTTCATTAAAATTGAAACTAATCAATGCAAAACTTATAAGAGTAGAATGTATACTAGGTCTAGCTGAGCACAAAATGTGAATGCAAGGCGTGTCACCATGATGTATTCAGTGGCAGTAGGAGAACTTAGCGTCGCTGTGTTGTACTTTAACACAACAGTATGTTCTGTTACTGCCTTTGCTGTTATATAGTCATTTCACCTCCTTTTTTTGGCCAAATGCAAAGGGAAAAGACATTTGTTTGGGTAAAATTTCAGGCTTAGCAAAATGTAATGATTTATTCACTAACCAGCTAGGTAAGGCACTGGGAACATTTAGAGACAGAGTGCTATATGCTAATGTGAGTCCCTATAATAGCCCAGTGCCTTAAGGTTTCATGTAATCACCACCGTTAAAGTCAGGTACCTGAATGCAACCAAAATATATCTGAAGGGATGCCACGGCCCCTGTTAAAGTAAACTGAAGTGAAGAGGCTTTACAGTTCTTTATAACATAAATATGAAATTAATGGCACCGTAGTCTGTATAAACATTCTCCAGGAGATTTATTACATCTGTGATTCTTCTGTCAGCATTTGCAGTTTACAGCCTGTAGCCAGAGCTGCAGACGATGTGTGAGAGAGTCTGAGAGGAAGAGAGAGAATATAAAACAGCGGAATATTCTGGGTGGTAATTCTAATAAATCAAGAAGTTATCGAAACACAGGGATATGAATGCTCTGGAGAATGTTTAGTAATGAAAACAATTAATTATTCTGACTCTAGCGGGCAAAATCGTCACGAAGAGAATAAATTAGACAAGTAAAAGCTTCTTACAAGAGTGTCGATTCAAAGGTTGTCCCTTGACAGTTTGCACTAAATAGATCAGTTCACTATGTGTTCAGGGTAGGGGTTTATTTCCCCCCTGTTGGTTTTCTGTAGTAATAACAAAATTATCCCTGTAAATTAGCGGCAAAATCACTATAAATGGCAATGAAATGTACATTAACATCAAAATGGGGTTGATCGATTATGTTTTTAGTTTGTGTGTTAGTTTGTCGTGATTTACTTTTCAAGTGACAGTAATGTTAAAACGTTCCTACTCAACTCAACATTTTTTAATCATCTGTTTAATGTATGGAAGTTGCTTTTTTGCAGTGTGTTTATTATAGTACTTTAGTGTCTGTGTCACTGTTGAGTGTTGGGTTTTAGTCTGTATGAACTTACAGAGTTTATAGCCTTCATATCAGCCTATATGAAGGCTAATATATTTGAAGCCTTATATTTGAAGGCTATATCAGCTTTCAAATATAACAAAAAAATAACGATACAGCTTTTTTTCTTTGTTTTTTGGTGTGAAATTGAAGAGCATCATGAACATTCTTACCATAACACATGACACTGCGATGTCAACACATGAAACAACTAAACTTGACTTTATTTCTTATTCAATTCCTTGAAAATCTTCAGGCTAAACATTTAAATTACTGTTTCCTGTGAAGTTATTTTTGCAACACAAATGGGTACATCACTACCTTTTTTTTTGTTAATGACATTATAGTACACCATAACAGCTTTGACCATTCCATTATTTAATTCATACACTTTTAATGGACTAAAGAGTATTAAAGGTGGTTTGAAGTAATGCTATTTGTCATTTGTTTCTTTCCTTGGTCGGCATTTTCTCTTGTATAATTAATGGCATAAGTAAGGAAATGTACTGTGTTTCAAACATGCTCATGCCTTTATCTACAAAGTGGTTTCACATATGTATACACTATATTTTCTCATGTAGTACAACACTGCATCTGTCTAAATGCATAAGTATGTCATCATTTCAGAACACACTTTTAAAAGACAATAAATAAATTCAACAGCAAAGTTAATCAACAAGATGCAGGTAGACATTGTCACCTGCTTCTATTTCAAGAAAAATCAAATAGCTGCTAAAATGATTAATAACACAATTACTCATGAAATCTTGCACCAGATTAACAACCTGACAAAACTGTTAGAAATATGCTATTATTGTTAAATTTACTGCAAAGTAGATTACAACGACAAAGCAATAAAAATCTTAAAGAATGGAAGAATCCATAAATAAATAACTCAAAGTAATGAATCAATAAATATGGAATTGAATGTTGGCCAACAGCCATAAAAAATATGTGATTCTCCATTTTCCTTTGAAGTAAATAATAGCATATAAGAAGCTCAATATTCATTTGTTTGAGAAATAGTAATAATAATAATAATAATAATAATAATAATAATAATAATAATAATAATAATAATAATAATAATAATAATAATAATAATAATAATAATAATAATAATAATAATAATAATAATAATAAAAATAGACAATGAAAATGAAAATGAAAATGAAAATAGGTCCATGCCCAACACCTACGTCCCTAAGAAATACTTTAATAGATACATATCCTAAAAAAACCTGGATTATTCTAGGTATTAGTTTAGTTTTTGAGGTATTATTTTCCTTCTTACACTAGTATAACTTGTTAAGCACTGTATAACAATTACTTCGATTGTCTGACATGTGTGTAATTGGCAAAGTAAAGAACATCCACCTCATGTTATTACCTTATTCCAGCAAAAACAAAGGTTTTATGTTGATATTAGTCCTATGACAATGGGCAGTTCTATGATTTGCAACCTTTTTTGCTTCTGCCACTCATTTATTGTGCCTATTCTTGGCCAAGGACGATGGATGCTGCTCCAGTGGTGATAAATGAAAGTTCTAAAAGTGTTCTGGGTGGAAACTCAGGAGGCCCATGTCACTAAATAACAGATATTCACTGAAAGAGCAAACTAAAATCCATCAGAAAAGCAGCATGTCAGAAGATAAAGAGATGAATGACATTTATGACAGCTGTAGTAAAGAAGATTTTTCCACATTTCAAAGAGTTATCTGTAAATGTTGAGTCTACCCTTGACATCAGATCCAGGGAATGAAGTCAATAAATTGGTGTTCAGACTTTATTTATCTCCTGTAAATACGCCGTATAAAACACAGACATGGGAGATTAATTTCCAAATCACCAGAACGCCACAGGTTATACTAGTCCTGTACAAATCACTCTAACAGATGTTATTCCAGGTGACAAGCGTAACATTAACCATCAGCAACTATTGGACTCAGAATGTGCAGATACCAATAGTTTATAAATAGGGCTGTCAGAATTCATGCATGATGACGGACTAATCCGTCAACCTGATTACAAACTTTGGTAACACTTTACTTGACGGGTGAGTTCATAACACATTCATAGCAGCTGTCATAAACTGCACATAAAGCATTCATGACTGTTTCATGAGACATGACTCAACATTCATACCAAGCCTTTCATGAATGTGAAAAACAGACATATTTTCAAAATAAAAGTCCAACAATTGCAAAGCAGCATTGCCGTTTTTTCCTCCCAAACCTTTTACCATCACATCACATCTGAGTCAATGTTCTAGTCCAGTGACAATTTGTTTAACAATGTACAATAACTTTTACTGATGATTTATGTTTTGCTAATGGGAATAATAATGTCCAACTATTCCAGGTAGAGGTGCGGATCATTATTTGACAACCTCTTGCGGGATTGGACGGGAATGGAGAGGTGTAGTTGCAGGAACGGGACATAGACATGTTCTGTGGAGTCCCACAAAATATTAAATACATTTCACAAAATTATTAAAATGTGTATTTGAAAAGTGCCAACAACAACAGTGCTGCTTTGCTATTGTTGGACTTTTATTTTGATAAGATGTCATCATTCTGTCTTCCACATTCATGAAAGGTTTGGTATGAATGTTGAGTCATGTCTCATGAAACAGTCATGAATGTTTTATGTGCAGTTTATGACAGCTGCTGTGAATGTGTTATGAACTCACCCGCCGAGTAAAGTGTTGCCAAAATTTTAACACAATAAAATGGAACGGTCATTTTGTTTCAAGTCATTTTGTTGAAACTGTCGAAGCTCTTGAATAAACATGTTGAGTGCATATACATTAATATTTTTGCATATACTGTAGTTTGCATATTTTATCAAATTTTTGGGTGTTTTTTCCCCCTGTATTTTAGAAGAGGGGTGTTGTGAATTTTGGTGGATTTTAGCATGTTTTGTATATATTTTTTTCTCCATATTTATTTGCTTCTTAGTGTATTTTATGGAAAATTTTTGTTAAAAAAAAAAAGCCCACAGAGACAAAACAGTAAACGGGAATAAAGTGTTTTAATCATGATTAATCAAAAGCAAACATGCGATTAATCTGATTACAAATTGTAATCATTTGACAGAACTATTTTTAAAATATCCTATTGTTGGTGATAAATTGATCTGTCTGAAGTCTATAGTATAATACACAATATTCAAGATTTATTTCTGCAGGAATTTAATGAAAATGTAGGAAAGTGTAGAAAGAAAAGTTAATTGTTATTGCTGTTTTTGATTGTTCCATTCATCATCTCTCCACTAAATAGTCATACTGTACATGCTGGTAAATCAGTGAGCTGATTAGTTTCAGTGAAGTGCAGCATAAATCTGTGTATTTGGTGTTTTAATTAAGTTTATGCAATGCGGAGCTTGGTCACAGTATGTACTAAAAGCTCACCCACACAGACTTTTACCAAAGCAGGTCAGTGTTTTTCAACTCTGCAGGAAACATGAATGTGTGTAGTGTTGGTGTGGTTGTTTATGCTCCACCGCCGTCACTCATCCACCAGCTGCCGGGTTCTGTCTTCATGTGCCATGAGGCCCACCTGCAGACTGTGTCCTGTATGTGAAATGTAAAAAGTCTAGTCCACGTGTGTAGTCAGGGTACAAAGACAGTCTGTTCAACCAAAATCAGTTCAGTTAAGGAGCACCTTTTTACCTGACAGTGTGAAACGTGCGAACAGAAATACATTTTTAGCACTGAGCAAATGTGTCTATCTACGACACGGTGAGCTAAATCCTTCTGTGTTCGATTTGTCTTCATGGAGTCAGCTGTTCCTGGTGTTAGGTTATCATAGGGGGAGGTGGAGATGGATTACAAGGTGAAACTACACAAGACAGAGGTGAATTACCGTTCCTTTGAAACAAGATTCATCAAAGCTAACTATAATTGAGATCTTCCATCCAAATGCATGTTCCCAACCTTCACTCACTGCTAATGCATCGCTAATAGAGAAGAAAGTGAAGTTATCCGCTGCAAGGCAATGCAATGACGAACTGTTCCTCAAAGGCAGAAACATGCATTAGACAGCGATTCTTACACCACATATGAGATGTAATCTGCACTTCTTATCAGCTATAAGCTTTGTTCACTCAGGACAAGAATTGCTCGGGGTCCTCTTGTGGTTTGTAATAATTGTTGAGGCTGTCAGTGAGCTTTATCCTGAGCAAATCTGTCAGGTCTGTGATCTGTAAGATAGAAATTCGGCCCTATTTAGACAGACTTCATTTCTCCCCGGGTAGCTAAAATATTTGAATATTTCATGTTCTTAGTAGTAATCTAATGTGCATATGTGTGCAATTGTCTTCTTTCTATCTCAGTGATAATCACACTCTTGGTTGTATTCGTTTTAGTGCTGAACTCAGTGATATTTCAATAATGAAAGAAAAGCCAGAAGAATAGATTTGTACATGTACATGTAGAGACACAAAGATGAAGTCTCTCTTGTCCATCACAGGCTTCCTCTTTTAAACCTGCTCATTATGTGCTGCTCTTAGCAGATAATGTTTTTAACCTATTGATCCATTATGCATCAGAGATGGGCAGAGTGCTCCTCAGATTGCAAACCTCAAATTGCATTTAGCCCAAGACACATTTTCCAAGTGGATTTGTTGACACAAACAAACCTTAGTAGCTTTCTTGGTTAATTACATTACATCTGTTTGACAGTATTTCTCTATTGCTTTCTTGTGTTATCATACATGTTTAATTCTTGCATAGTGTATGTTAATTCTTCTGAAAATTAGACAATGTGACACAATAATATAATGAGATCATCCCAGCCCTATACTTTAAATGTAATCTTTCTCAAATAGAGGATTCCATATAAAATGTACACATATCATACTGTAGTATCCATTTCCAAAGGCTGTTGAAAAATTGTAATGTGATATTTTCTTGTATGTATTTCATGACACTATAATATAGTTATATAGATTATTCCATTAAATATAAAGTTAGTTAATTTCTGCCAACTGCAGATGCATGTCCAAACTTAATTTGACATTGAAAGATTCACTCGGTACAGTGGGTTGGGTAAATGATTGATTTACAAAATCCCTGAATTTGTCACCAGAGACGAGTTCACATGCAACTCCCATATGTCTTCAGGTTTATAACAGGGGTCGACCACAGAATGTGTCTGGAAATGAAGAATATTTTAGGATGCAGATTGAATGAAATATGATGCACACAATGAAATATTTATAGAAGCAACTTATTAAGTGCATAGGTTATACATTTTTAGAACTGGGTAATATAAGACTTACATGTAGCCTGAGAAGAATATGATATGAATAATTTTGAATCCATTTTTGCAGACATTTTCTTCATAATCTAGTGCTGTCAGTGCCTGAATATAATCATAAAAAGGTTAATAATACTCTTGTTGTTCATTCTATTCCCTCAAAAGCATCACAGAAGCATTATACATATTAGTAGAAATTTTGTGATGATGTATTTTTTGGCGCAAAGACCGAGGATAGACATCCATGTTTTACAAAAGCATTAATGACAACATTTCATTTTAGACAGTGTGTTGTAATTTTTCTTTTTGTGATGTTGGACTTTTATGGCTGTGTTTTGTTGTAAATCACTTTGAAAAACCTTACATCATGTGCATAAAATGAAGAGGTTGTAAAAGTATTTTATTCCCAAGCACTTAAATCACTCAACCTTTTCTGCAAATCACTCTGGATGAAGCTAAAAAAGCTCCTTGAGCTCCTCAGTCTGAAGGCAAAACAGAGCACAAGTTACAGACATGTGATTTGTCCGCTGGTGCTTCTAACACATTGTGTGTCAGCGTCAGATGCCTCATGCTGATGATGAAAAGCCAGTGGAGCTAGAGGGAGAATTTTGCTTCCCTACTGCGGCATGTTGGAACCATCAGTTTCTTTTATTCACTTTTTATTTCGCATCAATAGTCTTTTCTACTGTGGTTTACTTTTAATTGAGTGATCTATATTTACTTGATATTTAAATGAATGTGTGCTATTCTTTTAACAGTGTCAGTTTAACCACACAAAAGTGTCAGGTTGTTCAGTGTTTCTCTATGGAAGCTCAATGAATTCATTGATTTTTCCTGCCATTGCAAAAATACTTTCTCTACTTTTAAGACCTGCTTCATTTGATGAATAAAAGCACCATATTCACTTTGACACCATTAACACCACAGTGAATTGACTGGCATTCTTCTTGTATAGTTTCTGAATCCCCAGTTTCATTAAATTAACAATACCATGAACACAGCTGATTTTAGTTGTATTATGTAGCAGTTGATGCCTAAAGCTGCGCACCAGCTTCCCCTGACTGTCTGTTTCTTTTCCTGGTGCAAGTGCAAGCTATCAAATATTCACAAATGCCTCTAGAATGCAAATGCTTAGCATAAAAATAGATCCAGTCCATTTTAAAGAGGTGATACGAGGCAGAAATGAAGTCATTACACATTCTCCCAAAAGATAATACTGAGATTTTAGTTTGTATTTGCATGGGGAAATCTCAGCTGAATTGCACAGTGAGGCAAACAACAGTTGGTGAATCACAACAGCAAAATATTTCCTTACAACAGTTTCAGGTGCCATCTGTAGCTCTCTGAAGGTAGTTCAGTTGCATTTGTTGCTGTCAAAACGGTATATGGCACCAACTTTACTGTCTTACTCACTGATGTGAACATTATACTGTCTATTTTTAAATCAACCCAGTCACCAGACTGAAGTATTCATCTAGTACACATTTTATAGTACACTGTAGAATTTGCAGTGTTAATTTGGAGACAATGGGACCAAATACACTCTAGAAGAAGTTACATAAACTCTCTAAGTGTTGATTTAACACTGAAAAATTTACTGTGTAACATACATGTAGTTCAGGTTGGTATTTAGTTCATATGTGTCTCAGTCATTATATTAATGTGCGACACTATAAGGATTTTTATTACTAAGTTTAGTCACTGACAACACTAGGTTATGGAAAGATTTAACAGTTTCCCTTATATTGGCTATATGTAGTATTTCTGATTTAAACGTGTCATTACGCTGAAAACCACTTTTCCACACTCCTTTTGGAATCTGATGGGTCACCCCGACAGTGGTTTGTCACCTCCACTGGCTGCAAACTGCATTCACAGAAAACAACAAGAGGAACGAGGGACCCAGAAAAAGCCGGCCCATCTGACGTCAGATGAACTTTAGCATCACCCACGTGGGGTTAAACCCTTCCCCATTAGCGAATATGAAGTAGCATTAGCATCTACAAGAGAAGACGGAGCCACAGTAGCTGCTGTACAAACGGGAAAAATGGCGGATCAAACTGGTTCATGTGCTCTCTGTGGAAATAAAGCCTTGGTTTTTCCCTGCACGTTTTCAGAACAAGCAACAGCATGAAATGTAGCTGGATGCTACTTGGGTAAAGGTAAATACATACACAGCAAGAGGGTAGGAGGGAGTGTTCCTCCATGCATTCTGAGCCAATCAGATGTCATGGACCATGTCATGGACATGTATGAGAAAGTATCTGTAAACTCACGTCATTTTTCTACCCTGCAAAAACAGCTGGAAATAGAACCAACACACAATGTATTCCATAACAATAGAGAAGAAACCATGGAATGACAGCTTTAAAATAAAGCAATATGACATAAAATAATCATTACAGTGTTTACAATAAAGAGCTTTGAGATCATGATGAAGAAACCAGTGTACTGGAATGTAGACAGGACTGAATATATTCAACCACAGGACTGGGGTGTTGATGTCACCATTTGAGCAGTGAGTCTCCTATGGTGAGGGCAACGAACACCACAGGGCCTTTGAGCAAGTGATGACAGTGATAAAATGGAATGAGAACCACTGTGAGACAACGTTTAGAGTCAAAGAAGGTGCTAAAATTTAGATGTGCCATTATTTTCACTAGTGGACACAGTTCTAAATGAACACAAACACAAACTGTAGAGAAAACAATGTGGATTTTTTTTGTTTAATCATGGGTGTTTTTTATGCATCAAAACAGAGCTAAGGTAACATAGCTATAATGTAAACTATCAGCTAATGCAACATGTGAAGATTATTAGATACAATGTTATTTTATTTGGAGTTTTCACTTGAAGAAATCTCTCTCTCTCTCTTTCTCTCTCTCTCTCTCTCTCTCTCTCTCTCACACACATTCACATCCATCCCTCAATGAGAGAAAATGGACAGAGAAGCAGTTTCAGACTCAACACACATCACAGTCCTGCAGGGTTCCACCAGTTTTCCAAAAGTAGCACTGACCCGTACACCCATGACCCGACCCGACCCAAGTGTCTACACAGTAACTCACTTTTAAGGTCCCACAGGTACCTAACTTGGTGCAGAATTGTGACACATTCTATACCATGATATGCTATCACAAGGAAATGCGTACAGTAGTTAACTGGCATTTTTATACTGCCATTTTCTTTTACATCCCTATACAGAACAGGACCTTAGTTGGGTTTTTTTTTAAAGCTCCCCTTTGGGCCTTATGTGTGCATGTGCCTGTTTTATTTGGCTCTAAACAAGTAGATACGGAATAAGAAAGACTTTTATTGTTCAGTACCAAAGGTGTTATTTTATTCAGTACAGTAATAGAATTTGTTCATACTGTTGAATTCCGTTTTTGTTGAAAAGCAAAATAAAAAAGTGTAATTTTGGGAGAAAAAAAACCCAGTTCTCTTTATACACAAAACACAAACTGAAACTGAATCGAAAGTATGGCCCCAAGACAGAGGAAGCCATAGATGTGTTTGAACATGACTATCAATACTACATATAACCCCTTTAATACAGACCAAACCTGCACAGATGTGATTAAATAAATGATTCCCATTGTATTAGGTAATACTTAATCTTGTCCTGACCCAAGCCAAAGCTCTAACCCTAAAAACTTATTGGATATGGGTTGAATACTCTTTCTCTAATGGCAGAATCCTGCATGTTGTAAATAATTTACAATCTCCTCCCTTTTAAAGGTTGATTAAAAAATTTAGCATTATAGCAGATCCTTCAATAAGAAATCAGACTGACATTCCACAGATACTCCACAGATAGTCCCAGTTTTGTTTTTGTTTTTATAGGTTTTTTTTTTTTTGCTGAAACATACAAAAGCAACATTATTTTGGGTTTGGTAAATTGAAATAAATATTTCGAATAAAGTAACCCTTCCTCATAAAAGCATCATCTGGACTTATAAGACCATAGAGGTGTTTAATATCACTTGAATTCTGGTGTTAAATTTATAATTTTGTGGCTTTCATGAGGCTGTGAAAGCCTTTTGATCTTCTGACAGAACATGATGGGGATACAGCCTTCAGGCGGTGCTTTGTCGGCCTCATACAGAGGGCAGTAACCAGCCAGCAGCCATTCTGTCTGCTTGGCCTGAGGTGCAAACCAATACGTTGCAGAAATTCCCCTGTCATGTGTAGTGGTGGTTCATCTGCTGAGCAGCGATAAGGCCTGTTTCACTTTTTTTTGCAACACAGCAGAGTTTTTGAACTAATTACTGTATACATCTCATTGTATTGTTGGAAGTAATGCAAGATAGAATCCTGTCTTGCTCTTTCTACATATATAGCTATCCTACCGCAGAAGTCATGATACTGACTGGGAGTAGAGAACAGGGAGTAAAACGAGGCTTTTGTTTTTTTTTTTCTTGTGCCTACATCTGCTTCACTCTGATTAGAGAAATACTGTATAAAAACCCAAACTTCAGTATTTTTGAAGTGCCAGTTTACCACTGCTACTTTGAATCAGCAGCCGCAGGTTGAACACATGGGTTCGCTGGACTTCTAAGAGATCTGTTTGGCTGTATAGGCTGAAAGGATGCCTGCTGCCTCCTGGGAAGAACATTTACTCTTGGTTGGTGAGTTCATTTTGGAGATGCACTCAAGCAGCTCATCTGTGTCTGGCCTGAAGATGACTAAAACATTTAGCTCCCGTTTTGACTTTTCAAGGAAATAACAGCATAACATATCTGGGGTGATGGGTGTTATAGTGGGTTTTGAACATGTTTACTATATTCGTCTTTGGAATAGGATAAAGTTGGTGTAACCTACTTCAAAGCTTTTGATTTTCTGATGTTTCATTTGTTTATCTCTGGCAACCTTTTCACATAAGATGCTCAACCTCATAATTAGCCTTTAGGTTGTTTTTCACCCTCTCCAGGCACTGGGGGAGGTACGACACATTTAACCAGCTGGTTCTCCAAATGATGGCAGCCCCAGGCTATTTTTTCTGCCTTCCTACATAGATAAACACACTGGTTCATTGAAAAATCTGGACTTTGCATAAATCCTTTTTATTTGGTGTGAAATTCCATTAAATATTTGCAGGAGTATTGAGGAATTTAGATTTGTATGTTCATCCATGTAGATTTTTTTTCTTGCAGTGATACAATATTTGTATTTTGAATCAAACTGTCTTCAGTGTTTTACAGTCCCTGAGGTTTATTATTGTTATTTTTGTTATACATAGTCATCCATACAATATTTTTACTGTCTCTGCCTTGCCTTCAATATATATGGACATTTCTATCGATAACAAGATATTGTTCGTAAAAATATTCACAACCATGTTGCCACAAAGGCCCAATGGATCTCAGATTTTTGTGTTCTAACTTACTGCACCATCTGATTTATTGATGTGTGCATTGTCACTCACAGAAAGAAAAGACGAAAGAAAAAAACATCAGCAACGGTTAAAGCACAGCGACATTCTACATGTTAAACATTTATAATGTAGTTAATAAAGTAGTTTTCTTACTTGTGATCCATAAATACTAAAGTAAAATACACACATGTACAAATGCTGTAATTGTATTGCATTTACAGGATGTTTTGTTTGTACCTACATGAGAGTGATGGAAGCAGAGGGAAAATATAAACCTCAGCTGAGATAAAGAAACCCCAAAGGCCTCATTAAAAAATCTCTCTCGTAAAAGGCAAGGGCAAATAACAAACAAGGACACTGAATGAACTGAAAACAGAGTACGGATGTCAACAAAATTCTTTCATTTTTTTCCGCTGTCAGCTTTAGAGTAACACTAAATAACATGTTGTGAGTAATACAAATGAAGGGAAACCTGATCCCAAAGGTGCTTATAGAGTGATATTTGTTTCAATTCAGCGTTTTGGGTAAAGGCTGTGTTTGATTGATTAATACAGACAGCAGGAGAAATGACAGAAAACAGAAATGCTTTGTGGGTGTAGCAGTACAATAGACAAGGTTTGGTTATAGTTAGGCATTATAAAAGAAAAGATAGTATTAAGAGTAAGAATAAAAAGGTTGCAAGTTAATAATGAACATTTACTTCCACATTAAAGCAGGATATGGACTGTTGAAATTTCCTGTGTTCATATGCAAAGCTCTGTTGTCCCACTTAAGATCTGTGATCTCCTCAAAACAAGGCTCGTGGCTACAGTTATATTAGGTTTGTCCTGTTCATGGTCTTTAATATGACAGAGTGATGTTTATTAGACGATGCTAAACAACATTATATAAGTATTTATATTTACTGAAACACATGCTGTGTCTACAGCGCCTTGCACCTGTTGCCAACTCATTTGTTTGACCGTTTACATAAGCACCACAGTTATTTTATCATCCTGAGTATATTTCATATCACAATATACCATATATCGCAGTGTCAGTTTTGTCCAATATCATGCAGCCTTAACATAGTACCTCCACCTTCTCCAAGCCTCATTTCTTTCCATCCGGCATGTTCCATGTGGGCCCCAGAAGGGTTTCATTTGGGCTGAATATCAGGATCCCATGTGGGTTTGTCCACAGTTTTCATGTTTGCCCATATCGTACTCGATAGCTGCAGTTCTAGTAATCTCACTCTTAAATCATCCATCTTAATTTGCCATAATTTAAATTCCTCAAAGAAATGTTTCACCTCTAGAGATTTCCCCGTCCTAGTATTCAGTGAACTCAATCTTGGTGTAAATCTCAAACAAAGATACACTTGGCATTTGTTTATAATGAAAAGTTCAATAAACATTCTCCCATTCTGGCTGAAAACCTTTCAAAGTTCAGTCCTTTGAATGATCCGCTTTTATAATCATATCTGACACTTCCTGAGTAATTTATACACTGTGTGATTTAGAAAATGGGGCAAAATTTCAGGGAAATAAGCTAAATGAACTCACTGTACTCCATGTATGTGAAGTTGATTAGTTCACAGGAATAAATATACAGCATCAAAATATGCTGTCTGATCAGTATGTGTTAGACTTGACTCATGGGATTGACAGAAACTTCACGTTAGGCTGCTGTTATCCCTCTGGCGCTGGCAGCTCTCAGATTGAGAGGTCACCTTCAGGTCATTCACTTCCTTCAGAGCAGAAATAGAAACATCTTGATTGATATCATTGTCTAAACCTTCAGCTTACTTGCAGATGTTGAAAATGGATAGTCAGGTATGAGAGTTAAAGAGTCTGTCTCCACCAGTCTATCTCACAAGCCCAACATTTGTCTCACTTTCGTTCACTTCGTTTCTTGTCAGCGGATCTAACCACAGTAATGTTACCGTTACTTCCATTGATTTCAGCCCACAACATTTACTCACGTATTCCCAACTTTCTCAAAGGAATCTCTTCAGCTTTAAGTTGCATTATGTCTAGTCTTTTTTTTTTCTTTTTTTTTTACATCATCTAAAAACCCCAAGTACAAGGTTTTGAGGGTATCTTGAGAGAGTTGAGTCGTCTTGCTTTTTTTTTTTTTTTTTTTTACACATTTGATTGATCTTAAGAGCAAACAGTGCTAAAGGTTAAAAATTAAGACTAGAATTTTAGTTTCAGTGTTTTATTACAAGAAACAAACCAATGTGAGTAAGTGAAGCTCAGAACTAAGCTTTGATTTCATTGCCGCAGGTAATTTTTAAAGGGAAAAAAATGTGTTTGAGCTGCCAGTGGGCAGACGGATATGTTTTTAGTGACAAAAATATATGTTTTAAACAAACCAGCAAGAAGTGGTGCTACATAGCACAACAAACCCTGCCCCCTTGCACACATTTTACCTCATTTGTCCTATCTCTTATCATCATGAAAACACATTTTTGGTGACTGTAACCTTGATTTGATTTTGATTTGAATGATTTATTTCGAACATGTGCAAATTGCAACAATAATCAATACAGCAATAATAATAATAACAATGACATGTCCGAAAAGGAGTAGGATGAAGCATAAGCTTAAACCTACATTCATCAAAATTTTATGACATCAATTCTTGGACAACCCAAATCATTTCCTGAAAATGTAATGGTAGTTGGTCTAGTAGTTTTCGTGTAAAGTTGGTGGCAAACAAACAAACAGACCAACAAAGCAACAAATAGACTCAAAAACAATATCCTTCTCCTCTTCAGGGGGTGGGGGTAATCAGATTAAATGGAAACACAGTTAAAAATTCTGTTTTTCACTAAATGTTGACTTTAATTTATTATTACATAATATCCCCAAACTGAGTTTCAATGATATTATGTTTTTGGTCCGACCACCTCTGCCGGATCAACCATCACCACATATCCTTCATGTTAATGTGAAAACTTGACAAATGTTATTGGGTTTAGACATTCCATACTTTCCATATCAATGAATATCATGGAGAAGAAGAACTGATTCAATTTTGGAGGATTTATCATTTCTAGATTGCCCACAAGGGGGTGCTCCAAAGTTTAAAATCACTAAACATTATTTTCGTGTTATCTCTGAAACTATTTGTCTGTTTGACTTCAAATCAAGTACAAATTTAATGTCATGACCTGGGGAAACTTCATGTCATGACATCATTAAGGAAAGGAGGACATTCACCCGTCACTTCCTAAATATTTTTGTGTATAATCTGACTGATAGGAATATGGTGACAGGTTGTGAGATGAGAAGTGACCTCCGACAATACAACTATATTCTCATTCCTACCCTGTCCCCTCCAATGCTGGGTGGAAGTACTCTTCCATTGCCATTGTGTGGATTAGTCCAAAAGATTGAGCCATATTTAGGAGTAAAAACAACATGCTTTGGGTTAAAACTGGGGTCTGGATTGTACTGAAGCAACAAAGACAAGGGTAAATATAAATATAAATATAAAAACACAGCCCTTTTACCTTGTGTTAGACACAAACTGTATTTTTATGTGTGTACTGTACATCCACAAACATCCCCTACCAGGTGTCTGCTCTTAATATTACCTGGCTCATTTAGTTGAGTTGTATTTGGCTCGGTACTACCCTGAACATGGTAACATGATGCTGTATGATCTGCCCAGCGTGTTGAAACCTTATGCTGAGAAATGATGGCCAAGCAGCTGTTGTATTGTTGGAATCATAATGGACTTGAAATAAAGGAGTTGATGTTTAACCAGAATGAAACTAGGTTACTTCCTGTAACTTTATGCAAACATAAAAGTGAAAACCGCTCAGAAAACGTCAGCAGAGTGACATGTAACAACATCTTAATCAAATTCTTTGTCACTCATTTCCTATGCAGTGTGGTGCAAAGAAGACTTTTTTTCCCCCCTGTTCTGTAGTGTTTGTTAGCTTTGCTGCTAGGAAAGTCTCAACCAGCACAACCCTCAGGAGGAGAACAGCTCTCAGGGTAAAGAAACTCACAAAAGCTTTGGATGTGTGACCTGTGTCGCATTACCCTCAAATCTCCAAGAGTGAAAAATCATAGAGCACTCCCCCTAAATAATTGATATATTCCTCACATGAGGGATCATTAGAGACTATAACTAAAAACAAAATATAAAATAAAAGAACAAGTGGAATAATGTCTGCCTGCCATCCTCTCCATGCAGATTCCATTAATATTGAACAGTGGTTTCTCTTTTCTACATGCAGTGGCTAAATAAAAGAGAAACACTTCAATGTTTTTAACACTCTTTTTTTTTACTACATGTCAGTGAAATATTTAACACAACTTGTCAGTATGCTTCTTATCTTAAGATCTTATCCTTTTCATTAAAAGTCTCTTGTTCAAGCAGTGCCAGTAGGTGAACATTTTTCCAGAGCTCATCTAAATACATTCTAACTGCTAGAAAGGCATCACAGTAAAAATACTGAAAAGTGGAAAGTCTCTAAACTTTGCTGATACAAAATATTTCTCGAGCATTTGTTCCACCAAAGGCCAATTAAATAATTGATGATACTATAACAATAAGTGTTAGAGCATGATAAATTTGGCTTTTGGTGGTTTCAAGTCTACATTGCTTCTTTCCAAAATTACACACTCACAGAATAAAATATCTTCTGAAGTTCATTTGGTGAATTCATAAACACCCCAAGTGGTAAAACTTTATGTCTGGATCAGTTTGACGATAATACATTTATCTTAAATATTGATAGTATTATAACACCCCAGAGTAACATGAAAAATATTATCAACTTAAAAATTCCAACTTGATACAGTATATTGTCAATGACTAAGATAATTTAGGGCATCTTAGTGAAGCTGAGTAACATCAATGAGTCAGAAACAAAACCACTGGTATTCTGCCTTCTTTTATTCTGAGTCGGTTCAGCGTCAGCTCAATGCTGAACTGACTTCTGACAAGTCCTCACAACCAGATCTTGTTATATGGTGTAAGCTGCAGGTTGTTAGCATGAGCTGCTCTCACTGCTTTTAAGCATTTTATGATTGAAATGAGCTGCTGTGGGTGTTGATATGTAACTGACAAGAAAATGAATGCCTCATAATACTGTGTAAAGAAAGGAACAATGTTATATGTATCCACCATTACAGATGAAATTATAAAATTTTTTGCATATGATCATATGTTTTCATGAAAGTTTATTTAGTGTTTTGCTGGCAGCTGGTTGTTAGCTGACAGCAGACTTCATTTCCAACTTACTGTTGTAGTACAATGTTGCTGGGTTAATATGTAATTGAGGGATTTTTTTTTAAGAAAATTACCTTCACAGGGTAACATATAGTTGCTGTATCCAAGCCTAAAATCAACAGAACCATAAGAATAACCTGACTGTCACCAGATGGTATCTCACAATACCATCTGAGACCCTTCTGTAACCGATCCGTTTTCAAAGGAGGGGCCTTCTCTAAAATCCTTGCATGTGATTAGATGAAGAATCCATCCGTCATCTTGACTGACTCGGGGCTACCGAACACTAGCTGGGAACAGCTGTTGTGGATGTCATTGCTATTTCTTCCTCCCAGTTCCATTACTGTCAGCCCAACATTACCAGCCTCTTTGGCTTGGTCCTCTACCAAAACAACCAGGGGGGTACCACAATAACCATGGACTTCTGGGCTGGTACTATTTATTTATCCACCAGTGGAGCCATCTGATAGATCAAACTCTTAAAGTACCAAACCCGATCGGAAGATGACTGAAAATGTCACTGCCATCAACAAACGCTTCCAAAGCTCTGTTCATCTTTTAAGGAATGAACATGTGGTAGAGTCGACAAAACACTGGAAATAGCCCAATCTATATGGACCCTGGGATACCTAACATATGCTGTCATTGTTGTGTATCTGAAAAGACTACACTGCCGTTGCTTCTGCTTTACGTCACACCAGCTACAACGCCACCAGGTAGTCCCACCCTGCGACACTGGTTGGCTCCTTTGTTTTGAAGAAAACCTGAACCTCATGGTACTCAGATGTTTGCGTGAGTTTCCTACCATCAATAAAAGATCTTGAGGTAAAATGTAGTCTGTACAGAAATAAATTCTGCGGCTTTAATTGCAACATTGCAAATTAGCAAATATGTCGAAGGTAAATATGGTGTGTGTCAGCTTTGTATGGTTGTGATTTAAGTGTTCTGAAGGAACAAATTCATCAGTAAATCTAGAATTAAACATCAAACAAACCCAGAAGTCCAGTAGATTCAACATCTTTTTTTTTTTTTTTTTTTTTTAGCTCTCATTCGCTTTCTCTTAAAGTGGGCAGTTTCACTTGAAAAGCCTGTTGTCGATCAGTCACTATCAGCCGAATAAGACAGTAGTGGCAGTTAGTCAAACGTCCTATTGACACCTAACTAAAATAGTCCATCCTCAGCCATCTATATTGAAGTCAAGGTGTGTTTTTGGTGCTATGGATGCAGCCAGTCGAAACAGTCAGAGGAAAGCATTCAACAAAGTAATTAAGTGACGGTTTTTAGGATCGCTTGGATAGGCAGAATACTAGTGTTCAAATAACACTGTTCATCAGAGTTTGTTCAGATTAACCCCTCACCTCCCACATCCTTTTTTTCTAGAAGGTATGGCAGCATCTAATTTCAAACACTTTCATCAGACATACCTTTGGAACATGATTACATAATCGAGTTTTTGGTCGTCATAAGTTTACACCAAAAAAAATTTGAATTGCCACCATTACACTGGGTCACATGATACTAATGCAAACATGAAGACTAAGGGCACTTTCACACAGCGTACTCAAATCTGTACGTTCACACCTTCCCCACAGGTGTTGTGTTCATACAGTGTTTCTCAGTCGAATGTGTGTTACAGAGCTGGAACAGTAGGTGGCAGTGTAGAAGAGATCCAACAAACGTGGAAGTCAGAAGAAGACAAACCCTTACCTTCAGTATCTATTAGTCTGTTCGAGGCAAAGAGAAGAAGAGAGACACCATCGTTTTCTATGCTGTTGTAACAAATTAATTTCCTGTAAGGGATCAATAAAGTTTATTTCATTCCATAATGGAAAGGAATAATATTTATTTATCTATTTATTTTAATTGTAGAGTTATGACATATTATGTACAAAATCTCTTATGTACATGGTTTAATTTAAGGATGTTGTTGTCAGCCCACACATAAACTAAATTTCATTCCACTTAGTACCTGTCTGGTATATGTTGAATGACAATAAAGGAATCTTGAATTTTGAATAACTGAATTTGATTTAGGATGATTTATCATTTCTAAATTGCCCACAGGGGGCCACTCATAAGTCCTGCATAGACTGAGCAGACCCCAATACAGTATGTTACAGTGTGAAAGCAATCTGTGCATTACAACAGATATGATTCAGTCACCACAAGACCATAGATGACGCTCCTGTTGTCTCCTGAAAAAAATCTTGGATCTGTGTAGCAGAGGTTCGCCGTATCAACTGAATCACTCTGCGATATATATCAGGGAAAGCAAAGGTCGCTGTTCTTCACTTTGCCTCAAACAAGTTAACACATAGACGAACAGTCCCTCGGTTGATGATCTAAAGATTTGTTGGACAGCAACACCTACTGTAACACCCACTCTTACTTGGGCATGTGTGCTTGTGAATGCAACATCTGCAAGAAATGTGTGAGTGAATCCACCTATGGCATGGATCCAGATATTCAGTGTGAAAACACCCTAAAGAAAAATGTTTCAAAACAAGCTCTGAATAATTTCTGGTATCTTAAATTAAATGCCTGGTTCTGGGATATCAATTTTCCCAGTGAGTCTATATTAGAAACATTCACTCTCAATACATGTAAATATATGCACATATGTTACATGTTGAACCTTTAAAGAGTCACTAATTAAATGTATTATCTGTGTGGGGAAATGTATTTACTCTTTGGTAGTTTGACAAAAGGCTGTAATGGCTGTAAAGACCTCAGCTTCTGTGTAAAACTGAGAAGACGAAGAGAAAATAAACCTACACAAAAATAAGCTTATTTTGGTTCAAGGTCAACTAGCTTGGCTCAAATAAGTCCAGAGTATATTTTATTTTTTCTTCTGGATGGTTGTACAGTACATGACTTTTAGCTTTTGTACATTCATTAACGCCACTGCTGTTATGTTTCAGCTCATGCATGTTTTAAATACAAAAACCTCTGAACATTGATCATCATCCAGAAACATTATTTATAGTGTTATAACATGAAAAATATTATCAACTGAAAAATTCCAACTTGATCTATTGTTAATGACTAAGATCATTTAGGGCATCTTAGTGTAGATGAGTAACATCAGTGAGTCACAAACAAAACCACTGGTACCGCTCTATTATTTCACCTTCTTTTATTCTATGTCTCTGAGTCAGTTCAGGACTTCTGACAAGTCCTCACAACCAGATCTTGTTATATGGTGTAAGCTGCAGTTTGTTAGCATGAGCTGCACTCACTGCTTTTAGGCATTTTGTGTCTGAAATAAGCTTCTGTGGGTGTTGATATGGAAATGTAACTGACAAGAAAATTAATGCCTCAAAATATAGTGTAAAGAAAGTAAAATGCTATATGTATCCACCAGTAAAGATGAAATGATAAACATTTTTGCATATGATCATATGTGTTATGGTTGTTAGCTGACAGCAGACTGGGTTAATATATAATTGAGGTATTTTTTGAAATTATCTTTGTACTTGTACACTGTTGTACATTTTAGCTTTTGTACATTCATTAACGCCACTGCTGTTATGTTTCATCTCATACATGTTTTAAACGTTCTGTTTTTGTTTTCTTATCAATAGCAAAATTGATTATCATCCAGAAACATAACTCAGCATCTACTTATCACACTTCTCAACTTTCAGTGCAACCTTTTTCTTAAAACATGATGCATTTAATGAAAATTATAAGATATAGTGTATGTGTTGAGTGATAATATCATATTATTATTATTATTATTATTATTATTATTATTATTATTATTATTATTATTATTATTATTATTATTATTATTATTATTATTATTATTATTATTATTATTATTAGTATTATTATTATTATTATTATTATTATTTTTGTACTATGCACTCTATTGCTATAAGATGAATTCAGGTTAATGGGGAAATGAAGAAGGGGTAGGATTAAATAAGTTTATGCTTCATCCTACTCATTTTCAGACATGTATTATTATTATTATTATTATTATTATTATTATTATTATTATTATTATTAGTATTATTATTGTTGCATTCTGCACATGTTTGAAATAAAGCATTCAAATCAATATCCTAGAGTTATACTTCAAAATCATTGTGTAATAATTTGGCTCTGAGAGACGGACATCCAAGGAGATAGATTAATTGCATTCTACGCTCTGTACTTTCATCACTTTATTTTCCAGCTCTCAGGTGAATGCTCTGAAATATTTTTGATTTATCCCCTATGAGATTTTCTGAGAAGAATCTGTGCCCCAGCCTGTGGTTTATAAAAAAAACCCTCTGCCCTGTAAAGGACAAATGATGTTAAATGCAGAGCACAGATAACTCTTGCAAGATGAAAAGTGAAAAGATAGACGGAGATGCATTTTTTCTTCTTACAGCTTTGGAGTTGAGAAACTGGGATCTGATACAAGCTTATGGGAAAGGCATCTCAGATGACTGCATTTAATGGAATGACAAATACAGCTTTTAAAGTCCAAAAATGGCAACGAGAACAGTGACGCAGGAACAAAATGTCGGGAACTTGATATCAGAATCTGTCAGCGCTGTTTCATAATATCTGGTGGTCTTCAAAGGATGGAAAATATAGCAGTGAGTTGCTAGAATTCACTGCTGTTAATGGAACTGAATTTGTAGAGGAGAATCTGTCTCCATAAAGATAAAAAAAATACTAATAATACAAAAAAAAAAAAAAAAAAACGCACAAAGATGGTCTTTGTTGTCTTGTGAAGGGCACGAGTGATTCCAGCACTTTAATGAGGAGAAATGAACAAAAGGGGTAGAGATGACAAAGGCTGCTATGAGTAAATATGACCCTCATCCTAAATTCTGCCATTTCTTGTCCCCTCCTGGGAATAAACAACAGAAAGACAAAGCTACACACCCCTCTCCTCTTTGGAGAGGAGAATGTCAGTGTGACGTGCCAGTTACTGATGCGTCCTAATGAGAGAGTTCCCCCTCCTCCAGGGCCACTCACAGATCCCCATCCAGCACCTATACCATACTGGACTCGGCCTCCCACCCAGTACACATACTAATTGGTTATTAGCTGCATTTGCTGTCAAGAAATAGCTGAGACAGGAGAAATAAAAATAGTATTATACGTGTGCAGTGTAAACGTGTACAGCAGATCTCGGCCAGTGTGTACGAGCAGCTGCGTTCTGCAAACAAATACTTACAATATGTAGTACAGTGTTACATGGATGTTGACAGTGGTTGGACCTGGGATGACAAAAGTGTCCTGAACATGAAAAAATAGACCCTATTCTCAGTTCCTCAAAAAAAATGTTAACAGGCAAAGAAATGACGTGTCTCTCCATTGGTGATGTTGAAGATCTAATGTTTAAAAAAGTAAAATATGATGTTTGGTATTTCAAGATTGCTTCATTTAATTTTGCTGTTTTTCTAAGCTGTAGAGGAAAAGAATAAAATAATAAATAATATATAAACATATCGTCGTCTGAACCCGATTTATCCTCACGAGGGTCACAGGGGTCACTGGGAGCAGAATCCAGCTACAATAAGCAAAGGCGGGGTACACCCTGTATGAGTCTCCAGTTCATCTCAGGGCTGAACATATATAGACAAACAATCACTTTCACATTCACACCTATGGGTGATTTATATTAACCAATTAACCTATCAGTGCATGTGTTTGGATGAATGCAAACTCCACACAGAAAGGTCTAGTGCTGGAATCCTTCTTGCTGTAAGGCATGAGTGCTTACCACTGCACCACCGTGTCGCCCAATATATAAACATAATCAATAATAATGCAAAAAAAAATCAATGCCAGATATTGAAAATATACACCTTCCCTCTGTAGCTCTCTCCACACTGTCCAAATCAAAACATTAAATATAAGGCACTAGTGCATTGGCCCATAGGGTTCTACATGTAGTAGTTTGTATGCTCTTGTGTATTTATACATGATGTACAACATTTGTCCAGCAGTTCTAGGGTTAGCAATGTGATTGTAAGGATATTGTATTTCAAAATCACTAATATCTCCCAAAATATTGGTCCTATCAACATGCAAAACTGCAGCACAGCTCTTTCAGGATTTTGTGTGAATCCCCGGACACTTATATATGCACAGACAGAAGCCACTTGGCTTTTATATGATCATCTATCTGTAAGATGCTCTTATCTGCCTGAAAACACCTTTGATTAGTCATGATCTGCGTCACAGAGTAAATGTTCCACAGCCTGAAAACAGCTTCCACAGAAATTGGTCAAATTCTTCTTTCCTCAGACATCTTATTAGATAATTATGAAATATTTTCTCAGTAACAACAAAAACTACAACAAGCACTACAGCTTTAAGCAGGTAGCAGTTAATAAGTTAAATAAAAACAGCACAGTCTTTAGTTGATTTACAGTATTTTTTTTTCTGTAACACTGCAGTTTTATGCAGCAGTATTAATGCTTTTTCTTTTTGATCTGTTTAAAAAAAAAAAAAACAACCTTGAGGATCTTTCACACACTTTTTCCTTGGGTCAAAAAATGTCATTGACAAAAGAACTAGAAACTAAAACTAGACCTTCTGTTTGCCTGAAACCACTTCTTCTTATCAGTGTTGTATCCAGCTACATGTTGAAGTTATAGCCTAAAGCTATTATTATTTTCTTCACTTGTTTGAAGGGATATATATATATATATATATATATATATATATATATATATATATATACCGTATATATATATATATAGTTTAACTTAAACTTAATGTATGTGAGGTAATGTGACTGTCATATGACGAGAGCACATTACATATACATGCGTAGCGGTAGATGATGGTCACCATGTTGTCTTTTTGAGTCCAGAATGGTAGACGCTAGATTGGATCAACTGGACAGGGGGGCAGGACAGGGGCGGTGCTTAGGACGTTTGATGCGATTTCAAAATTCAAAGAGGATCGTAACATTTAAATTGTTAATGTAATTTTACACTTTCGAAAAATTACAGCACTGTTGAAAGAAGAAGATCTTGAACAAAAATGGTTTAAAGACAACTAGATTATTATTATTATTATTATTATTATTATTATTATTATTATTATTATTATTATTATTATTATTATTATTATTATTATTATTATTATTATTAGTATTATTATTAGTATTATTAGTATTATTAGTATTATTATTATTATTATTAGTAGTAGTAGTAGTAGTAGTATTATTAGTATTATTATTAGTATTATTAGTATTAGTATTATTAGTATTATTATATGATTTTATATTCATATTATTTCACATATTAGAGATTCCAAAGGTTCCAAATCAAACAAATGATTCCTGGAAAAAAATATTGACTCAAAATTTTTAGTAAGAAATTCAAAAATTATTTTATGGCACTCAGGGCTTTAGTAGCCAACTCTCAGTGGCCGTTAGTGGTATTACAGCTCTAAGGTACTTCTGTTTTGGCTATATTTTAGAGCCAAGGTCCTACTAAAAAAAACAGTATGCGGTGTCTATTCATACGCACTAAGGACTATGTATATGATTTTAATCCATAGCCTGGAAAAGGCTTTCTCTAAATGCCCAGTTCCTTTCAGTGAAGGGTGTGATGTTCCCTTAATATCTAAGGCTTTGGCACTTTGGCTTTTAGGGACCTGAGATGCAATTCGGAGCTGAGCAACTCCATTATCAATTTAAATCTGTAAATTGATTCCAAACCTCAGAGGCAGTCTGTGCAAAGATGATAAAACAGCAGTAATGTGATTGTGCCATTTAGCTTCTGTTAGAAGCCTGCTGGAAATTTTGCACAACCAAGAGCTAAAATGGCAAAGGCAAGAAAAGAATGAGTGGAGGCATAAATAGATGAGAGTGCTTCTGACCTCCTGTATGTTGTTGTAAGACAAGAGCAGTTTGATCTTAGCAGTATTTCTGAGTTCAAAAACACAGCTGAACTTTTCATCTTCCCATATTTAACATAAAAGTCAAATGGCAACAGACTGCGCAGTTAACACAAGTGGTAATGTAAAGCTTACAAAATGTAAATTGGTGTTTTTCTATCAGCTAGTCCTTTGTGAACATTCTAAAGAGGATGCAATTTGTTGATGTTGAGGCAAGTCACAGTGAGAGGCTGTGATGTACTCGTGGAAACTGAAGCAGGCATCACACACTATAATTTCACTTTTGCGCTTTGTTTCTATTTACATGCATCATCTCATGCACTGCAGTCTAGTGTAAAGATGATCCCCCCCCCCCCAATATTAGGGCTTTATTTATGTTTAATAAAAATGCTCATACATTTATAGAGGCACATTTGGGGGCACCTGGTTCAGTTTCACAACAATTTGCAAGTTTAATGTTTTGCAGTGACTGGTGCTATGACACCTCCTAATCATCAGGTCTATATTTAACTGTACAGAAATTATGTGAGAACGAATGTGATTTGTCACTTGTAGGTTTTGACAGATGATGTAAAATACAATGAACAATTACATTTAGCTGTCACTGACAACCATCCCTGTTAAGTTTCTTTATCCCTCAGAATCATGGTAAAATTCTGCTCATAATAAGAGTTAAATATTGGATCTTTGGTGGCTTCTTGTAAGTTACTAAGGTAGCAGATATGTCTATTCAGAGTTATTTCACCTCAGTATGTGGGTTTCTTTCTCAATTGATTGCTTTTAAAATGAGTGTTTCTAGGGCACTTAGAGTGTTTTTGGGAAAGTAATGGTGTTGAGTAGGCTAAATGAGGAACTAAGTAATAAAGAAGAATAGTCTCGTCTTGTGTTTACAGTCCAGTACAAAGCCATTTGCAGTGTATCTTCCCAGTCTTGGCGATGTGTCAGTATGTGCTTCGAGCTGGGGAAAATACATGAAATCAATACCACAATGTGTGTCAGTACTGGGTGGCACAGTGGTGCAATGGTTAGCACTGTCCCCTCACAGCAAGAAAATCCTGTGTTTCCTGGCATGGGTCTTTCAGTGTGGAGTTGGTATGTGCAAAGAGAAACACATTAACCCCTAAAGACCTAGTGTTATTTTTGTAGTGCTTGTCAAATACCCCCCACACGCCCAGTGTTGTAATATTACAACATAGCATTTGGCTCTTTAACGATTAACAGTGTGGGGGCTATGTTTACCCTTTCTTAAAGGTGTCACATTTATATCCCTGAACAGTTTCAGAGATATTATTCCAACTGACTCTGACTCTGACTCCCTGATGAAGGCCATTTATGCCGAAACGCGTTGGGGTTTTTATAAGTTTTTATATGATTTTATAGGTTTTTGTAACCAGGCCAGTTTAATAAAGGCTTTTTATTCTTCACTTTTAAGAGAGTGCCTTGGAATTTTTCTTTCTTTTTTCAGTTTTTTCCTATCCAATAGAGCACCTCTAATTATTTTTTACTTATTTTGAGTCCAGGTAGCGCTCCTTAAGCAAACTTTTTTTATATTATTCCAACTGTTGGAACCACCGGATATCCTTTATGTTAACGTGATAACCAGTACTTAATTTGGAAAGTGCAAGTTCCCAGTGTGCAGAGGAGTAGTGGCTCCATTGCGAGAAAAAAAAAAAGGTGTGGGTGGAAGTGCTTGCGAACAACGCTGTGCGCTACACCTGGGCATGTAAACTGGGAATGTAGGACTATTATAATAATATTAGTCACACCAAATCTAGGCAGAGTACAGATTCCTATGTTTAATGCTGTATAGACGACAATGACTGGGATGCACAAAATAGCAAACACAAACATACACAACAAGTCCTTGAAAAATAGACACAAGCTTAGCTCATTTTGGAGCTAAGCTTGGCTGTCCGGATGGTTTGAAAAACCTCAATTAACTTTCTTGTTTATTTTGAATTGTTCCGTGCTAGCGAACAACAGGTGCTCGGCAAGGAATGCTAATGTTCAAATGCTATGTAGAATGGAAGTGTGCACCCTCCTTTTCCGTATACAAACACATTACATTACATTATTACATTACATTGCATTTGGCAGACGCTTTTATCCAAAGCGACTCACAATAGAGGACATTATATATAGCCTGTAGCACTAGCAGTTACAAGGTCGACAGGGAATATACAGACAAATAAGTGCAGATGCTATCACATATTTTGTGGATGTCGTTTCATAAGAGAAATCAGTAAGACATATCAAAATCAGACATTAACACTAAATTAACTTGCATTATTATCATTATCATTAATATTAATATTAATATTAATTATTGCTTCCCCTCAAATTAAGTCCTGGTGTTAACTTGCCAGTAGGAAGACCAGTGTTTTTTTGTGACATTTTTTTTTAAACAAACCAGCAAAAAATTATACATAGCATAAGAAATAAGATTAAATAAACTCACAATTCAAAATCCAGTTGTTTATTGTGACATCATATTCCCAAACAGAGTTTTGGGGATATTATGTTTTTGGACTGACCACCTCTGTTGGATCCACAGCCACTTGATACCCTTCATGTGAATGCAATAACTTGAAAAATATTGGGTTTAGAAATACCTTACTTTCCCTAAGAATGATATCATGGAGAGGAAGAACTGATTCAATGTTGGATGATTTACCATTTCTACATTTCCCACAAGGGGGCCTCAAAAGTTTAAAATCACTAAACACTCTTCTGTTCATATCTTCAACTGTTTGTCGAATTGACTTCAAATCAAGTCAAATTTAATGACCTGAGGATGACTCAAATCATGACATCATGGATTTCTGGTTAAGAATCAGGGGTGTTCAGGGATATACACCTACATAGCTGTCGTTTCTATGGGCTAGTTTTGTCTAGTTTGTTACACCTTTTAGTCGTTGGTTCATTTATTTGTATATTTGGACCATAGTAGTTCAAAAACTTTGAATTTGAACCCTCCAGGTGCTGCAAAGCTATCTCAATATTCATTTTGGCCAAAATTAAGTGCATTTCTACAACCCATTTGGATTTCTGTTTAATTCAACTAGTGCATTTGCACATACTGTATGAGGTCAGGACTTTCAATGAACATTTCTTAGCAGGATGGCCAACCCTGGATCCTGCATGCTTTAGATCAGGGGTCTCCAAACTATTCCACAAAGGGCCGGTGAGGCTGCAGGCTTTTGTTCCAACCAAGCACCAAGACACCAGACTTGAATCAATTAAACAACTGATCTCCGTCTTCGGAGAGTGGATTGGTCAAACTGTGAACTCTTGGTTGGTTTTAACAAAAACCTGCAGCCACACCGGCCCTTTGTGGAATAGTTTGGAGACCCCTATTTTAGATGTTTCTGTCTTCCAGCACACCTGACAGTCATTATCAGGCTTTTGCAGAGCTTGATGATAGGCTTATCATTTGAATCAGGTGTGTTAGAAGAAGGATACTGTACATCTAAAACATATGGGATAGTGGCTGCGCATTGGTAATTAGGATTGACTTCATTATATATGGCCTCGCTTGTTGCTTGAGTTACAAAATGGTTGTTAGTTCATCATAATCAGAATATTTTATTAATCCCAGATGAAAATATACATATAGAACACATTTATACAATGTGATCAAACCATGTGATCACAAGCACTGAACGTGCTCCTGTGACTGACGAGCACATCTTGGAGTGGATGAGTGGAAATGTCTAGTAATATCCTGATCTTGGACAACATTAAAGACTGATGTGGAAAAGATTGAAAGAGACAAAATGGCTACAAGTCTGGTAATGTTGAACCCATAGAGACATCTTCAGTGACTGACCATGAAGATGAAGAGGCACCGGCTCAAACGGTTAATCACCTATATAGTAAGAATGTGAGACCAGATGACAATTGCTTATTTACTCTGGCAACACATCACATGTTACCTCTCCATCACCCAATAGGAGCTGGATTAAGTTTCGGAAAATGAATGAATGAAAGAACGAATGAATGAATGAAAGAACAAACAAAGAAACGAATGAATGAATAAATGAATTAACGAACGAATGAATGAACAAACGGATAAACAAACGAAAGAACAACCAAACAAACAAAATGAATGAATGAATGAACGAATGAATGAATGGATAAATGAATGAATGAATGAATGAATGAATAAACAAACGGATGAACGAACGAACAACCAAACAAACAAAATGAATGAATGAATGAATCAACACTTTGGAAATGTACAGAACAAAGCATCTTAAATCCACAAGTTCAATTAATCAGTATTCTGTAGTTCTTTAATTTATCAGAGGTCTTCATGCATGTAAAACTAAAACTTTCCTTCATTGTCATTTTAATTTCCTCATTCATTAGGGCAAAGGAATTTATCATCAGTATCGTAATTACAGTTATATTCCAAGTAGATAAGAAGTCTTTAAAAACTTTTCTTGAAGACAGACACAAGAAGTCTGAGATTAATAACTGTTTTATGATGTGTGTTTAGTCTCTGCAGGAAGTATATGACTGTGTCAGTGCGGAGAGAATTTTCTGCACTATTGTCAAAACTGCCTTGAATATGAAAACTTTTTTTAAACTACTTGATCTCTCATAGCTGACAACCACTTTGATACTAAGTTGTAGAAACACTCGTGTGTCCTGAAATTTTCATCTGGATGATGAGACCTGCTCTTTTTTTTTTTTCCCTTATACCAACTGAAGTCTACGTCAAGGTCTTCTCCTCCCACTTAGTCATGTCAAAATGAATGCACAATGAATATTTGACTGGAACACAGTGTTTGATGTTGTGGTTTCATACTCTGTTCTCATTATTTTGCTTGTAAAATGACACAGTGACTGAGAATAAATTGCAAACTGTCTGCTTTAATTGGTGGGTGTTTTCAAAAACTGAATCATTTGAAAAGATGAAGAACAAAGACTTGTTTTTATGTAGTTGCCTGGTATCAAGGTCAAACAGAAACTACTATCTAAATAATATTCCATTTACTTGTGAATTTTAGTTTTGAAGTGAAATGCTTTTGACTTCTTCGATAGACGATTTATAGAAATATATCTTCTTTGTCATAGAATCTATTCTGTTGCTCCATGAGTTGAGTGGATTATTAATTATTAAAGCAAAACCATCAACTGTAAATTATTTATTTGGACAATACTGATGTTACTGTACATTACATACAGTACATTAATTCTGCCATTTTAACCCTTTAACCCCTGATTTAGGTAAATATTCATATTAACTCTTTAACCTCTGAGCCATAATTAAAGGTAAAGGCTCACATATTAAAAACTCTTAAACATCAGGTATGATACATATAATTTTAACATGGTTTCAAAATGAATAAATATACAAAATGACTAAGGATCTGTGATTCTTGGAAAATAAAGCATGGCTGTCCATTTCTGGGATGTGGTGTACAGCAGAGAATTTGTTTTATTGATTTTCTTTGAACTGTAATTGTTTTAATGGTCAAATCCTTCTCTTTATCTGTGGGAAGCAGGTAAAAAAAAAAAAAATTCAAGCCTACAGCAGTTTTATCAGAAGATACATCTGTACCATGTGTGATTTAGTGCTGCACGGAGCAGAGTTATCTCTAAGGTGTCGAAATGATAATGATTTGCTTTTGAAATTCAAAACATTTTCTTCCCTGCAGTCAGGAGAGGATGAATAAATAGCATGTGATACTATCTTTGTGTATTGTTAGGGTAACTTCGTCATTATAAATGATCTTTTAAAGGATCGGATTATAGTTTAACATGACTGCTGCATCTCTTTAAAGGAAATTCTTGTAGGACCTGGAGGTTTATTGTTGGTTTTCAGTCACTATTCTGTAAAAGCGTACGTGCTGGGTTAATAACGATGAGTGGCACGAATTCACAGCGTGTCTACTTGTTTGTATGTATTTTCTCTTCTGGCTCTCTGTGACTGTGGGAGTAGACGGTTCTCACTGAGATACCTCGTTGCGTACGCTGTGGAAGCACACTCTCCACACACGCCTGGAGTGCTGCTGGGAAGCTCTGGGAATACTTCCTGTCTACACACATACCCTATACTTTTTGCCTCAGGTATTTGGCTGTGCTTTACTTGAGTTAGCACCAAGGTGAGTAGATTGACTCAAGAGAAAACTGCTCTCCAAACACCAAGGTTACAGTTTGTCACATTACTGGTTTAATGAAAAACAAGTAATGCACCATGGTGTTGTGTCATGATTTGGATTTATTTGAACCCACGTTACTCGAGCACATTTGTCAAACATCTGCAAATAGTCAACACTCCTAAGTATGAAAGGTTACATCCAAACAACAGCAACGTGTCCCAGCAGATACTTTAGGGATTTGAGGCTGAGAAGACAGTCTCCATAGACCTAATTAATCAGAACTACATACAGTCAAATGAAGGGGCCTTCAGGCATACTAACCAGGACTGAAAGACTTTCATCCTGTCCTGAGTTAAATCATACTGTTGTCTTATCAACGGCTGAGACACTTTCCCTTCACTTTACAGACCTCAACCTCCAGAAACACTGCATTTGAATTTGAGGAGTTGAAGTTATTTTGCCTCAGGCTTGTGTCTGAGTGTTCACTGTTCAACTTGGATGGTGGTTGAATTTTGATTCAATTTTTATTTCACTTTTTAAAATATATATTTTTTAAAGCTATTCTTCTATTTTTGTCACATGCACAGTAAACCTCAATGTTCAGAATAATTAAATATATTCAGTTGTGAATATTCAAAGTTTCATAAATAGTACTACTAACTGAAATGTATTAAGTTGCTGTAACATGTTCTTCTTTTTAAGTACTTCTAACTAATATGTTTTTATTAAGGGGAACTATTGTGGATATAACTAAAGAACATATGAGGTACAACTTAGTGGAATTAAGTCATTAAATGCTGATATTGTACTGTTATTTCTATTGTTTAAAATAAGGATGATTAAAAAAAATAAACTTGCTTGACCAATATCTATCACATTAAAATCATTACAATCACAAAACACAGTCATTTTATTCAGGGGCGTCTGTGGTTCAGTTGATAGAGCGGGTCGTCCAATGACTGAACGGTCAGAGGTTTACGTCCTGGCTCTGTCTGTCCACATGTCCAAGTGTTGGATTGAGCAAGGCTTAGGAAACAATGTGTGGACTGTATCAGGTGAAGTAGGATGTGGGTGTCTCCTTGGTGTGTCGGTCAGAACACAGGACAACAAGGTAATAGGAACTGGGAATTTACTGATGGTTTCTCAATTACAGCGATACAGCAAAGCACAGGGTAAACAAGCAAAATCTTCTTATCTTCAACATATATTGATTGAAGAAGGTGAACAAAGTACTTTGTATTTGTGTATGTGTGTGTGGTCTAAAGAAAGAAAAAAAAAAACATAAAAGAAATCGCTATTAATAATCTGCATATAATCTCTATATACTAATGCACAGACACATACAGATATATAGAGTAACAGCACCATCTACAGGCCATTACAATTAAATACACTGGGCGTCATATCAGCTGATGAGCTCGACATGAACGGCATAAATCTAGCGAATTTCTCAGTGGAAAGAAATAAGTAATAGACGGTTAACTAATGTGACATATGATTTCTAACTACTTCTAAACATACAAGGAATGAAGGACAATTACTGAAAATACGAATTTCACACCATTAGTTCTCTTTAACTAAAGTAAACTTAGCTTCCATCTAAAGTAAATGGAACAATTCCAAAGGAAGAAATGCTACACAAACATTCAATATTAAGACAAATTAACTTACTTTAGAGGCAATTACGCACACAGAACCAAACGAAATCGTCAGCAGGGCTCTTGGCCGACGCTTCCTAAAATGGCACACTCTTTACTGATTAAATACGTATAGAATTACCGTCCTCATGCACATTGGCCCCGGAACATGAATATGGATAACTGACTGAGTGCACATGCGCACTAAGAAAAGACAGTCTTTCCAACACAGCCGCCCCCAAATTTGTGGCTAAATTTGTCCCTTGGGAAGACTGCTTGTAGGTCCATTGTGGTTGTCCTCTACGTCGGAGATCTGTGGCAATATGATGAGGCGGGCGATGGGTCTAGTGTAGACCCGATCGTGGATCTTCACTTCAGCTGTCCTCACTCGTCCGTCGCTACCTGGGAAGACCTTGACCACTTTGCCGATCTGCCATGAAGACCGGGGTACTTGGGGATCCATCATCAGCACTACCATTCCAACTTCGACATCTGGAGAAGGATTTTGCCACTTCCCTCGGGTCTGTAGTCCCAGCAGGTAATGTTTGATGAAGGCTGACCAGAACCTCTCCGCCAAGACTTGGGAATGCCTCCATCGTCGTCTGCTCAGCAGCTCTGACTCTGGATAGACAACTTGAGGTAATGAACCATCTGGCCGCCCCATGAGGAGGCAATTGGGTGTTATTGGGTCTGGATCGGCCAGGTCAGCTGAGACATATCCCAGTGGTTTTGAGTTCATTATGGCCTCAATCTCGGTAAGGACAGTCCTGAGGACTTCTTCTGTCACAGTCTCTGATCCCAGTGTAGTGTAGAGGGCAGCCTTGACTGACCTGATCTCACGCTCCCATGCTCCCCCAAAATGGGGAGCTGCAGGTGGATTGTAATGGAAGCTGATCTGTCGCTTGGCAAGGAGTTGCTGCAGGTCAGGGCTCAGGTTGCTATAGGTTTCTCTGAGTTCGGACTCTCCTCCCCGGAAATTTGTGCCTTGGTCAGAGTAGAGTTCAGCAGGCTGACCACGACGGGCAATGAACCGTCTAAGGGCCATGAGGAATGCATCGCTGTCAATGGAAGTCAGGATCTCTAAATGGACTGCCCTAGTTGTCAGACATTTAAAGAGCAGGCCCCACCTCTTCTCATTTCGGCGCCCTATCTTAATCAAGAAAGGGCCAAAGCAGTCCATACCTGTAGAATGGAATGCTGGTTTGTGCAGCCTGAGTCGTGGTGGTGGAAGGTCCATCATTTTCTGACTGGCTGGTTTAGACCTCCATTTCCGACAGTCCAGACAGACCCGTTGGTGCCTACGTATGGCCTCCCTCCCTCTGAGGATCCAGAACTTCCGGCGAAGCTCCGCAAACACGCGTTCTGGACCTGGATGTCGCAGCTGAACATCATAGGCCTTTATGAGGAGACGAGTGTTAGGGTGGATAGGATCGAGAACTATAGGATGGATTGTGTCTGCTTCGAGTCCTTCCACATGTCTCAAACGACCTCCAACCCTGATGAGCTGGTTGGAGTGGTCAAACTCAGGGGATAGACAGAGTAGTCGGCTACTTGAGGTAACAGATTTACCTGCTTGTAGACGTTGATAGTCCTCCGGGAAACAGTCTGTCTGGACTCTCCTTAGCACTAGGAACTCCGCTTCTCTGAAGGTATCTGCTGGAGGGTGATCAGTCAAACCTGCCGCCCCATGAAGGTCCTCCGCTACTGCTTGTAACAGGTCTTGCCAGCTGGAATGCTGGCACCCATCAGTCAAGGGTGATAGGGTAAGGGTTAACCCACAAAAGGCTGTTTTCCTCAGCTCTGTCTCATCATCCTCAGCTGGTTTGACAGGGTTTGATGGCCATTCATTTGTAGGCTGCCGGAGAAACTGTGGTCCTTGGATCCACCGGTTAAGGCCTAATAGCTGTTCTAAGGGCTTTCCTCTGGTAAGATCATCAGCAGGGTTTCTGGCTGTATCTACGTATCTCCATGATTTCAGGTTGGTCAATTCCTGTATTTCTGCCACTCGAGTGCCTACAAAGACCTTGAAGTGACAGGACTCAGAGTGCAACCAATGGAGGACAGTGGTGGAGTCCGTCCAGTAGGTGGTTTCTCGAATGGGCAGGGTAATCTCTTTCAGGAGGACAGCAGACATTTGAGCCCCTGTGAGGGCTGCGCAGAGCTCCAACCGTGGCATTGAGTGCTGTTTTCTGGGAGCTACTCGTGATCTTGCCAGGAGGAAAGCAATGTGTAGGTTGCCATCAATGTCTGTAGACTGCAGGTAAGCCACAGACCCATATGCCTTTTCTGAGGCATCACAGAAAATGTGGATATTGTGGGTCACCTGAGGGTTGTCCATTGCAGAAGGTAGGTAGCACCTTGGCAGGAACATTTGAGGCAGTAACTTCAGCTCAGATTCCCATTCTACCCAGGCTTGCAGGAGATGTTCAGGGAGCTGGGGGTCATCCCAATCTCGATGCTTATCCCAAAGCTGTTGTACAATTACCTTCGCCCGGGTGGTAAAGGGCAGGAGGACTCCAAGAGGGTCATATTGAGTGGCCAGCACCCGATAGATGTTCCTCATTGTAGGAGCATTGTAGGACACAGGTCTGTGCTTAAATCCCAAGGTGTCAGTGTCACAGAACCAACTTAAGCCCAAGGTGGATTCTCTTGCTTCTGCTTTGTCATGTGAGAGCCATAGCTCCAGTTTGGCTGATCTAGCATCAGGTGGGAGGTGGCTAACAACCTCTGGCTTGTTGCTGGCCCACTGTCGGAGGTCGAATCCCCCGGATGCTAGGAGGTCTCTTAGCTTATTGAGCAGATGACGGGCCTCCCCAGTGGTTCTGAAGCTCTGGAGACAATTGTCAACATAGAAGCACTTCTCCACAGAGAATCTGACGTCTTCTTCTGCCATGCTGTGGGATGTGACATGTCTCTGCAGTGCAAAAGTGGCACAACAAGGACTACAAGTTGTCCCAAATGGTAACACTTGCCACTCATAGATGTCAGGGGTTTGGTCTCTCCCCATGTCACGCCATAGGAAGCGTAACAGCGGCTTGTCTTCAGGCAGGAGCAATACCTGGTGAAACATACCTCGTATGTCTCCACTGATGGCCACACTATGCTGCCTGAACCGAAGGAGGACGCCCAGGAGAGAAGGACTGAGGGTTGGACCAGGCAGCAAAGCTTCGTTGAGATTGAGACCCCTGTATCTGAAGGAGCAGTTGAATACTATCCTGTCTTTGCCATTGTGGTTCACAATGAAGTGGGGAATGTACCAGCTTTCACCGGTAGGTGTGGTCTCAGAGGGCAGCTTGGTCACCACTTTCGACTCCACTAGCTTCTTGACCTCTGCATTGTAAACCTCTGCTTTCTCAGGATCTTTAGCGAGACGCCGCTCCATGCTCCTGAGGCTAGGCATGACAGCTTCCTTCGGTGCCTGGAAACAGGGAGTGTCAGTCTTGCGCAACAGAGGGGTGGCATAACGAAGGACTCCATCCACCTCTACTCGAGTTGTCTTAGCCTCCAAGCAGCTTATGGCTTCTTGATCCTCCCTTGACCTTGTGACCTGTTTCTCACAACGGTAAGGCAGGACATCAAGTTGCCAAAGGCGTTCCACATCTCTTTTGAGTTCCAACTCGGCAGGACTCATGGAAAGGAAAAGGCACTGTTGAGACTGTAGCTTTAGTTGGAGTAGACGAACTGGACCCTGTAATACCCAGCCAAGCCGAGTCTGTACAGCAGCTGGCCCACCTGGTGGTCCGAGACGAACAGGTGTGATGGGTGTAATCAGATGGGGGTGATCTGCACCGATGAGTAGCAGGGGTGATGCTTGTTCGAAGAACTGCAGAGGTAGGTTTTGAAGGTGCTTGTACTTGCTGAGTAGGGCTACAGGATATGAATGATCAGCTAGTCCAAGGCGTTCAGCAGTGAAGGCTGCTTTGATCTGGAATGTCTTCTGAGGCTGATTTGCAGGTGACAACTGGAATGAGACAGTGGAACCACTAAGGGTTTGTACATCCTGACGTATGGTTCTCAATGTCAAACTCTCTTCTGAGCCTTGAATGCCTAGCTTAAGTGCTGCAGCTGCAAGCAAGATGGTTCTCTCAGATCCATCATCGAGCACTGCGTAGGTTTCAAGAGTTTTCCCTTGGTAGCGAATCAGAACTTTGGCAATCTTCAAAAGGACTCGTTTGCTGTCTGTAGGCTGGTCCAGGTAGAGGGTTTCAGTGGCTGATCTCACCTGGGATAAAGGCTCTTTGGGGCTGGCATCTTTTGCATTCACCTCATGTAGGATCTGGAGGTGTTTACCCTTACAGATGCTACACGGCTTCTTTAATGTGCACTGTGCAGCCTGGTGCGTGCGTGCACATCGCCAGCATCTACGGTTAACTTTTATCCAGTTAGCCATCTGATCTTTATTAAAGGTTTTGAACACTGTACATTGACTGAGGAAGTGCTCACTGTTGTTACAGTATGGGCAGAAAGCCTGTGATGTGGCTCTCTTCTGGGCAGAATCAGCTGACACATTGGCGACTTCAGCTGATGGCTGCTTCGGCACTTCATTGACTCCATGCAGTACCGTAGCAGAGCGAGTGGTAGGTTTTGTTTCTCGCTTGCGATCAGGCTTCTGAGTGGTCTTCTGCCCTTTCTCTGGGTTTGTACTGGGTGTCTCCTGACACCATGCTTCATAATGTAACCACTCAGACAGGTCTGTGAGTGTAAACACTGTTCCATGGCTTCGACCCATCTTGCGACGGAACTCTGACCTCATTTCGACTGGTAGCTTACTCAAGAGGCGATCCACATGGGAACCACATCTTAGTTCCACTTCACCTTCCGGACCCAGAGTGGCAAGCATGCCAACAAGAGCTCTAATTTCCAAGGCAAATCTCTCGAAGGCAACTGTGTCTCCTCTTCGCACATCTGCTGAATCCATCACGCTGGCGATTTTCTTAAGAGCTATCTTATGAGGCTGGCCATATCGTTCAGTCAAGGCAGCCATGGTATCAGAATAGGGAAAGGGAGAGTTCATGAAGGAATCGGCCACTAATCGTGCTTCCTCGAGTTTCAAGTGGTCCAGGAGGATTTGGTATCTGAATAACTCCGTAGAGTCAGTAGGTAGAAGGTTTTCAAGGGCTCTCTTTAGACGAGTGAACTCACCAGGGTCTTTGGTGACAAAGTTGGGTATTGTTGCTTTAGGACCCCTGTATGATTTTCCTTGGCTGTTAGAATATGCAGGAACTTGCACCGGAACTGTAGGATAAATCTGTTGTGTAGGGTATCGAGGTTGCGGTGCTAACAACGGTGGTTGTGCATGGACAGGTCTGGGTGATGGCATCTGTACCTGGGAATAGTCAGTGAAGGCAGGCTGACTCAGCTGAAGGCCAGGAGATGCATGAGTAACAGATTGATGAGGATGAAGGCGGTATGGGTTTGCTGGTTGGGTTGAGAATCCCTTGAGTGGGACACTAGCTGATGGAGGTGGAGGTTTAATGGGGGTCAGGGATGCAACTTGGTCCTTCACTATCTGCAGCTCAGACATCATTTTCCCTAAGAAGTCACTCAACATCTGGTCTCTGTCTGTTGGTTCTCCTGGAGGCGTCGACTCAAAGGAGAGAGGATAATAAGGCTGTTGACGAGCTGTCTGAGGTGACTGTATTGGGTGGTTGATGGCAGGCTGAGAAGGTGAAAACAGCGGTTGCACTGCTGGAGTAGAATGAGGTACCTGGACTGTTTGTTGCAGTACCGGGGATGTGTATCTGGATGCAGGATGAAGAGGATATGTCTGTATATGCTCAGTTATTGGCTGAAAACTGTGCTGGCTAAGTGGCACGACTGGTGTCTGCAGTTGCTGTCCTTCCCATGGTCGGTGGTATGGAGACCTGGGTGGCTGATTACTAGTCAGTAGCAGAGGAGAGCTAGGATGACTTAAAACAGGCAGCATGGGATCCATGTTGTGCTTAAGTGTGGGGTGCAGCCCATCTTCAACTACAACAGACAAAAGTTCACTTTGGCTGTAAGGCGTTTCCACTCTTGACGCAGGCAGAGCCTCCATTCGATGCTCTGGCACATATTGTTGCATCTCTTCATTACCCTGTGCTTGCTGATGCTGTATCTCAGAAGAGAACTGTGGAAGGGAAAGTCTTCGGCCATCTGTCAGGTCGTAGTCCTGGAGATATCTAGGTGGATAAATCTGACGCCTGGGCCTGAAAGATTCTGATTGGGATGAAAATGGCAGCATAGTCTCAGGATTCTACTTTTCCAAGGCTAACACCACTATCCGGCTCGAAGGACCTTTGTTGGATTGAGCAAGGCTTAGGAAACAATGTGTGGACTGTATCAGGTGAAGTAGGATGTGGGTGTCTCCTTGGTGTGTCGGTCAGAACACAGGACAACAAGGTAATAGGAACTGGGAATTTACTGATGGTTTCTCAATTACAGCGATACAGCAAAGCACAGGGTAAACAAGCAAAATCTTCTTATCTTCAACATATATTGATTGAAGAAGGTGAACAAAGTACTTTGTATTTGTGTATGTGTGTGTGGTCTAAAGAAAGAAAAAAAAAAACATAAAAGAAATCGCTATTAATAATCTGCATATAATCTCTATATACTAATGCACAGACACATACAGATATATAGAGTAACAGCACCATCTACAGGCCATTACAATTAAATACACTGGGCGTCATATCAGCTGATGAGCTCGACATGAACGGCATAAATCTAGCGAATTTCTCAGTGGAAAGAAATAAGTAATAGACGGTTAACTAATGTGACATATGATTTCTAACTACTTCTAAACATACAAGGAATGAAGGACAATTACTGAAAATACGAATTTCACACCATTAGTTCTCTTTAACTAAAGTAAACTTAGCTTCCATCTAAAGTAAATGGAACAATTCCAAAGGAAGAAATGCTACACAAACATTCAATATTAAGACAAATTAACTTACTTTAGAGGCAATTACGCACACAGAACCAAACGAAATCGTCAGCAGGGCTCTTGGCCGACGCTTCCTAAAATGGCACACTCTTTACTGATTAAATACGTATAGAATTACCGTCCTCATGCACATTGGCCCCGGAACATGAATATGGATAACTGACTGAGTGCACATGCGCACTAAGAAAAGACAGTCTTTCCAACACCAAGTGTCCTTGGGCATAAGACACTGAACCCTGACTTAGTCTCCAGTAGGACTGACAGAACCTTAGAATACTAAGTTGATAAGTAATATTTTCATTTAAGTATACTTTAATAAGTATCTACATTTTAAGTTCTTAAAAAATATATATATTTTAAGTTCATCAACTTAAAATATTTGAGGCAATCTATTTCCTCCAATGTTTTCAGTTGTGCTAACGTATATGGGGTTTACAGTGTGTGATACAATAGAATTAAATATTGCTTTCTAAAATAAGTCTACATTAACCACATGTATTTTATGATAAAAATACATGCAATTATAAGAAATCTGAAGATGTCTTTGGCAAAAGTTTGACTGCATGCATACGTAACAACCTCTGTCAGCAATTTCATTTCACAGTTGTACATGAGAAAATGACAAACATTTGCTGATTTTATTCTTTCCAAAATGACAATGTGTCTTCGTTTTGTAGACAGTAAATGTAGCTTCTGCGTTTATTATGTAGCATTCGTCTGTTGCATTTTAAGGGAAAGTTTTTCTTTTCTTTTTCTATTTCAGTAATTACACTACCCATGGTTTTGTCCCTTACAGTGTGCCAGTGACAAGAGAAAATATTTGTATCCATTAAATGGGAATTGTGTCTATATGATGTTTATCAGTTAGAGCAGCGCAGTAGTGCAGTTGTTTGGCCTTTTGCCTCAGAGCAAGTCTAGTGGTAGTTTGACAGACCAGTGTAGATGTTACCACAACCTCACAGACAGGTTTCCAGAGTGTCAGACACATTTCAATGCAATAAATAACTACAACAATATTCTATGGAGCCCCAGAGGTGAGCGGTGGTTCTATTTTCAGGTTTAACTTCATTAGGTATTGATTTAGGGTTATTTTTTTCAATCATCCTTATTTGAAACAATAGAAGTAACAGTAGCTACAATATCATTCTCAGCATTAAATGACTTAATTCCATTAAGTTGTACCTCATATTTTGTTATGTTATGTTCACTTATATCCACAATAGTTCCCCTTAATAAAAAATTATTTGTTGGAAATAGCTACTTAAAAATGTTGTTACAGCAACTTCATACATTTCAGTTAGTCGTACTATTTCTGAAACTTTGAGTATTCACAAGTTAATATATTTAATTATGATGTTTTAGGTTTACAGTGTGGATTGGGCAAGCCATCCGCCGCCACCCTGAGGTGCCAGTGGGAGCAGGACGAAATATTATATATTATATTATATCTGCAGGAGTGTATGCGTTATGGGTTTATGAAATTAAACCTGAACATATAACCACCGATCAACTACAAACCCAAAACTAAAACAATAAAACTTACGAACCATAAAGACTCCTAAAAAACCCCTGTTTAAGCAAAACAAACAAAACCCAAATGGAACCAGTCAGCCGGTGTCACAGCATGTGTCTGGATGTGCATTTAATAGCAAGGAGAGGCGCTAATGGTGAGATCTGATCATCTGTGTTATATCTACTGCACGCCCTTTCTCCTCCCTCATTCCCACTTACACCAGGGAGATGAAAGGAGAAGTGGACTTACACCAGTTTGTGCAGTGGGCCAAACTTGTAAAAGTCGTCTGGACACACCCCGTTGACGCAGCACAGACCACAGACCAGCTGCGCCACCTTTGAGCCTGGTCTGCGAAACTAGAGCCCTCAGTCATTAAGTCGGTAATTGAACTCAGTACATTTATTAATTTAAAGTAGGAAAACCTTTGTTTAATCATTTAAATACTTTATATTATGTGTCAATGTATGTCATGTTTGGTATGAGCAGTGTTGTACCTGAATGAGTTCATTGAACGATTGTTCACAAACTATATCATATTTTTGACGAACGTGAACGACTCGTTCACTTTTGCCAAATGAACAGGAAGTTGTGAACTCGGTTATTCTGGCATTTATTGAACTGCGCTCTTATGTAGTTCACATTTCGTTCTCATCACATTGCAATTACTGAGTCCTATAAGGTATAAAATGGGATCAAAACACAGCATTATCATAGATGTCATTTTTGTATTATTATGAACAAATTTTGGCAACGTAATGTTATGGAATAGCCAATGAGAAGTGTTTTGGGGCGGGGCAGCAAGAGAGAGAGAGAGAGAGAGAGAGAGAGAGAGAGATAGGGGTGCAGAGAGCTTTTGGGAGCGGAGAAAAAGAGTTAAATGTACAGGGTGTGACCGGTGACCGGAGCAGGTGTTGTCCCGTTCTTGCAAATAAACATTGAAAACGAAGCTCACTGAAACCGCTCCTTGTGTTCTAAGAACCTGCAGAGGGAAGTTAACCATGGGGTAAGGTACTTACTGGAGAATCCGTCCGAGAGGAGGACGGCATTTTCCTCTGATTTCCTGATAACGCCAGGAACGGTTAATATTAAGTTTACAATAAGAACGAAAAAGTTCATTTTGGGATCCATGAACTTCTAGAACTTCATGAACGATGAACTGAACTAATTCATATTGAGTAACTTGAACTGAACTTTGAACTAGTTCCTAATCAAGGTGAACTTTCCCAACACTGGGTATGAGTATTTTAAACTACATTTTAATGGATTTATATTTAGTGTTTTACCATGATATGAAATCATATACAGTAATAGTTTCTGGGGAAAAAAATAGACCACATTTGTTTGTTTTTCAGTGTGTTGTTCATTTTAATGCCAGATACAATTAAATCTACATTTGTTTGGACAAACAAAAATGGCTCATAGGAGTTTAATTCAGGAAATGGTATTTAACCATTTTCCATGGTTTTCTTGATAACAACTAAAGTCAATTAAGTTCTTGCATCAATAGCTGTAATGTCGTGCTGCCAAAAACAGTGCTTATATTCATTCCATGTTTTAGTTTATGTTTGTTTTAGTCACATGATACATGCAAAAATTAATACTTGATTGCACAACCATTATTTTCATGACACTTAATTTACTAATTTGTAATGTAATACATCTAATTTAATAATATTATTTAATTTAGTAATTTAAATTCATTTTTAATAATGAATTTAATATTTTTTTCTGCAACTGTATATCGTCATAGCAGATTATTGCCCATCACAAAGTGTCATTTACTTATATAATATTCAATTTTCCTCAGTAACTGGAAGTCATTGCAATTGCATTTCTTTTATTGCCCAATATTATCTGACATTTTATAGAGAACACATTTAATCACTTACAGTATGTGCCAAACAAGAGACAATTCAATCAATTCGATCCATGACTTGTCATCACTAAATGCTTACAAAGTAATGAGAATTTCTTAGTGCGTTTCAGTCTAACATTTAGGATAATGGAATTACCTACGACATAATTTAATTTCATGAATGTCCAAAGAGGGAAAGCCACTGTGTGTACTCATTGTGCTGGATACACACCAGCTGGGGTATTTTTGCTCACCTTCCAGAGACATTTAAGCTGCTGCCTCTTCAGAAGCATTTCTTTGTTTTTGTTCGTCATGTAATCCTTTCACACATGCCTCCATATTGTCTGCTTAGGTTTAGCTCGGCTGATACGCTTTGTCACTTGTATGTTCTGCTCATGAATATTAACCTTCTCCAATCTGCTTAAACCAGGCATACACACCACCATACGGACACACACACACACACACACACACACACACACACACACACACACACACACACACACAGACACACATGCAAATAGGTGTGAGCGCACACACACATAACCTTGTTCTTTGCATAGAACCTCAGTAAAGGACTCTTTTAAGCCATTTCTTTTCTCTGCTCACATGTCAGTTTCGAAGGCATCTGAGTTTATGGCCATTTCTTACATCTACAATCACGACTTTAAACATTACACTTATGAAACTCAAGAGGCTTTTATTAATATGAATCCCTGTCTGCTACATCTCAAACAATCATAACCATAATATTACAAATTAAAAAACTATTTTCCTGCCCCTTGCAGGTACATCCACCACTACAGTGCTACTGGAATAAAATAATCATGCTTTCTGGTATTATTTCTAATAACCTTCAGCTGTCATCAGTAGCCATTACTGTGGAAGCCAAATTGGTTTCTTTTTTTATTCCTGCCTAGCTCTATACAGCTGGGGGGGGGGGGGGGGTGCTAATACCTTTTCTTTTAATTAAGTTATTAACAGATTATAGCAGAACTATGTTTAATAAGATTTAATTTCCTGCTGATTATTATATTTCATGTAATTATATACTATCACTGTTCTCGATTTGAAATTCAGTCCATTTCAATTAGCTTAAGTACCACTATTTGATTTCTTTATTGCCATATATTCCTTATAGATCTTGTGAATGCAGTTGTATATGTTCAGTGTTCCACTAAGCTCTTTTCCATGTACGTCGGCTTAAGCTTTTTCAGCTAAAGTGCACATGAAATGACATTCCAGATTTTCTCAACTTCTCTAACACCAGCCTCTTGCCCACACTTCCATGTTTTCACAAATCAGAAATATCGCTGACACTAAAGCTCTGCACAAGCCGCACTTCACTGTGGCACACTATTGCCAGCCTACGGGTACAGTGGCTCTAAAATGTCTGTGTTAAATTAAAAACTCCAGACGGTCTGGCGGTCAACTAATGTGGGCTGTTCAGTGTCTGAAGTCAGTTATTTGGATACAAAGATGGATGATGCATGATAGAGATGTCACAATAGCAGAGGTTATGTAATCATCTGGGTTTGTCTGTTGGTTTGTGTTTTTAGCAAGATAAGTACAAAAATGTATGGATGGATTTGGCTGACATTTTCAATGTTGATACTGACACAAGGAACAACTGATTACATTTTGGTGGAGGTATGTGGGGGGGCACGTGTACTGTATGTGATTCGTAGCAAGATAACTCAAAAAGTCATAGATGGATTTGGCAAAGATTTTCAGGAACATGTGAGAAAAATTTGGTGGTGATTGGGCGGGGGGCACAAGTGTGTCTTTCAGGAGGGGTGGGTTGATCTGCCTTGGTGGAGTTTCCAAGTGCTTTTCTAGTTTTTGTATTTGATCAAATACAGCAATTTAATTAATGATAATACCAAGAGACTGAAGACAGATGGACAGACCAATTTATTTATTTATTTATTTATTTATTTATTTGTATGGTGTTATAATTCTTTCTTTTTTTTAATCTCTGAATCTTGCATCTTTATGCCGTTGAAACCACTCGCTTGTGTTTATCACTCTCGAAAGTTTGGTCTCCAAAAGACATAAACCTCTTGGAAATGCTGCAGCATTTTAACAGATGCCACCAATGTTTTATGTAGTCTGGCCATGAACTGGGTCTATCATCAGGGACCACAAGCTGTAATATAGTGTTTGTCACATCGAACGTGTGCTTGTTAAATGTCCCTCTACTTTCACTCAGCTGTAAAATGACTCACTTTCTCCCCTTCAGTTTTAGTCCTTTTAAACTGAGAAGAAATATCTACCTCTACATTCCTCTGATGTGTGTTATTCACCTACAATATATTGAAAAAATAACCTGAAAACCCATCTGAATTAATTATTAAGGAAGTGCAGATGTTTTCTCCAGGTGTCTCTATAGGGAAATTTGTTTCACTTTCTCCCATATGTGAAGGTCAAAGAGCAATTTCAACCAACCCACCAGCTGTTTTTAAGGATTAAATATCTTTTTCAAGGGTATTTTAGCTTCTAGGTCCTGCTCTGAACTCTGTTGTTTCTGTTAAAGGACAGTCAGTCAAGTATCTTTCAATAACATGCCACCCTTCACCTGCTAACATACATTACAGAGCAAAGAAAACAGCATTTATCATCATAATTATATTACTTCTATCATTTTTCCACATTCTCGAAATGTCACCTTACACACAGTGGCACCGCAGGTTGAGAAGTTGTGGACTCGACGAACATTCATGCCATTTGTCTTCTTGTGCCTCCTAGAGACTCCAGGGAGAGGAGAGGACAGTCAGGCCGACACATCATTCTCCGACTCTTCGCTGTTCGCTCAGTGGGGTCAGGAACTTGGCCCAGACACCCGTAGGGTGGCGCTGAAGATGTTCCAGTACTACGGCTACAACGGCTACCTCAGTGATCGACTCTCTTTAGACCGGCCAATCCCAGACCTCAGGCCTGATGGGTAAGACTACAGGTCGAATGGTCATACTGTATGTTGTCATCTCACAGGAGCTTAAAGGGATAGTTCATAATTTTTCACATGAATATGTATGGAATCTGTGTCTTTACTCTAGTGCACCCACAGTGACTTACCCCCCGACAGTAAGTCAAGTTGCGGTCCGGTTTTGTTCAGGGTGAAAGTAGTCCCGACACGTTTCCCGGGGTCACCAAAATACATGTTTCTTCTCAAAACAGTATGTGTTCAAATTAGTGATTTATTTGCATAACAAAACTATCACGGAACAAAACCTCACACCTTGTAATTACTTGGTGCTACTTTCTCTCAATAACAATCAATGTGCGCTGTCACTGCTAACTTTCATCGGCAGTGTTTGCGGCTGCTACGAGCAGTGGCACAGCTGTTAGCAGTGACAACGCGCATTGATCACTATTGAGAGAAAGTAGCTCCAAGTTTTCGTTCTGTGATGGTTTTGTTATGCAAATAAATCACTCATTAAAACACATACTGTTTTGAGAAGAAACATGTTGCATTTTGTTGACCCCAGAAAACCTGCCGGGACTACTTTCACTTTGACCAAAACGGGACCAGAACTCGCCTCACAGGACACTGTGGGGGTAAGTCACTGTGGGTGCACCAGAGTAAAGACACTGATTCTATACAAATTCATGTGAAAAATAGTGAACTATCCCTTTAAGTGCTTTTTCATCAAATGCTTAAAATGTGTTGGAGGTAGAAAAAAATATATATTACAGTAGGTTTGACTTTATACTGTCACAATATATGGGGAGAGATTCAACACACTGCAAATTCTATTTTTCTTTTCTATTTATATGCTTATGTCACGTGAATCAACACCAGCCAACAGAGGTGTATCATTCTGCTAATGGTTTATTTATTTATTATTTATTTAACTTGGTAAGTTAGCTTGTCATTTTCAACAATGACCTGGTTTAACATATAATGGTGGAAAAAGGTTTTTGGACACCCGTGTATTTATAATATATTGCATTAAAATCATTCTTAAGTCACTGAAATCTGACAGGTATTGTTCCCTTCTGCTCATGCTTCTATCAAGGTCAACACTGGATGTGTCAGCAGTAAAAACATCCAGGTCAGAACATGATGAATCTGTCAATAATTTTTTTTTTTTTTTTTTTTTTTTGTTAGAAACAATAAGCAAAACCAAAACCAAAAAAAATCACACATCTTTTGAACCACAAAAAATATTTCTATGCAAATATTTCATGTTAATATTAGAAACTGTAAAATTTTAAGAGCATGGAAATACCTATTTACGCTGTTGTATAAATGATTAATATCAAAGTAAATAGTTTTTTTGGTTCATTTTGGTACACAAAATAGCTGAAATATACAATAAGCTGAAAAATATATGGCACATACAATTACTGGATTTAATCTTGAAAAGATGCAATTTAAATGAAAAAGTTAATTTTAGATGCTCTTCTTTTGGATATGATGCAACTATTGTAAAATTAAACAAACACATATTTTTTAGTATCCATTTAGTATACTTTGTATTCTAAGTATCCACATTTTCAGGACATCAGAGATTGAATACATATGCAAAAATACATGGATATACTTGAGCTAAAATGATTTCCAATATTAGAAAACAGGATTTTTCAAACATGCGCTTGATGTATGAACGAACCCAATCACATATCTGTATTTTTATTGCGTTTAGGACATTGCAGGTGTTCTTCATAGATAGTTACATAAACTCGGACTTCTCCATTTTCAATCTTGTTTACAGAGGTATCTCCAAAATGGAATCCGTCAGGTTGAACGGGTAATCTGTTGGATATTCCCCTTATCTTTGCTGAATACAAACGTATCACTGCCTTGGATGGTGAAGTATTTCTGTGCATTTATTCCAGTGTGAAACAACCTCCACCATTATAAGCCTGCGTGTCTCTACAACCACTCTTTAACTACAAATATACTTGGAGAGAATAAAATAACTATCGATGTATAAATCTAAAGCACTGTACTTTTCAAAAAGTCAATTGGATGTGTTGTATGGGTCTATTTATTTATTTAATTATTTATTTATTTTGGGGGGAAATATTTTGTGCTGCAAATAATTAACTGATGAGAAAAAGCTTGAAATGATTGTTTTGTACCACCACCAGTTTAGACATGCATAGTACAATGGTGCATTAGGATAAGATAAGATAAGATAAGATAGGATAAGATAAGATAAGATAAGATAAGATAAGATAAGATAAGATAAGATAAGATAAGATAAGATAAGATAAGATAAGATAAGATAAACTTTATTGATCCTACAGTGGGGAAAGTTCACTGTTACAGCAGCTCCAGAAAACAGAGGAAAAAGACAAAAATATACAGTGCAAAAATGCAGAGAACTGTATGTATATTATATATATATATATATATATATATATATATATATATATATATATATATATATATATATATATATATATATATATATATATATATATATATATATATATACATATATACTAAATAAATATTAAATATTAAATAAATAATAATAAAATAGTAATTACAAAAAAAGTGTAGTAGTGACTGAGGTAGACTGGTTATATTGAGGCATTGTACAGTCTGAATGATGTTGGGAACCAAGGATAATCTCTGACACAAGACTCCTACCTCAAAAAGTTAAAAATGACTCCCACTTAAAATGAACTTTTACCTACATGCAATGTTATTACAAACACAGTGCACAGTAACAACCTTTCTGTCACCAAGCAACACATATTTCCTATATGTCTTGTGGTGTTTTGTATATTGCTACAGAGTGTTTTTATTTAGAATTATGTCTTGGACCAAAAAACCTATGATCCTATGGTATAAATATAGCAACTTTGATGTATGTGGCTTGGTTTCCTCAGCTTCAGTGTTCTCATCATCACAGTTTCACAATCACACTGACATCATGTGAACAAGCAGTGTGAAGTTTTCCACAACTAAAGTATCTGTACAGCATTTTATCCCTTTGCAGCATACAAACACATATTAATCAAAACACACACTGCATTCTTGCATTGCCAACACAGGACCCAACAGTGGTGTCCAATCCATGATAGTCTGTAAATAAATACGACAGGCTTCTATATCTGAACACGGGGAAAAAAACCAAAAAGAAATCTGTTCTCCTTTGATTGTCATTCTTAGTGTTTGACTCTGTTACATCACTGCAATAATCTAAATATTACCAAGTGTGTTTTTTTTTTTTCATTTTTAGTCCAAAATATCTCATCGCACTTAAAATAAGACCAAGTTTTTACTGAGATATAACACCTTATTTAGGACGGCTATCAAAATTAACACATTAATGTGAATTAATTTATTATCTTGATTAATCTGATTTTAAAAAAAAAACATTAACACAATTAAACTTGTTTTGTTTTGAAACTGTTAAATGTGTTGAATAAATATGTTAATTGCATATATATTCATATTTTGCATCTGTTTTGTATATTTTAGCACATTTTATTTGGGTTGTTTTTTTGTATTTTAGAAGAGTTTTTGAATATATTTTGGTCCCAAACTATATATATATATGGGTGTGTGTGTATATATATATATATATATATATATATATATATATATATATATATATATATATATATATATATATATATATATTAAAAGGACATTTATTTACCCCAAGAGGTTGGAAAAAACAGACGGTTATAAACTATATTTTAGTTGCTGTTACATTACAGTTGTATGTTGTTGTACCCATGAGAAATACCTGATATCTCTCCGACTCAGAATTACTACTGACATGGATTTCTTTGTTTAGCTTTTCATGGTTGTGGTTCAAAAGATAAGGATATGGTTCAGAAGTGTTAGTCTGATTCTTTCCTCATCCAACCACCAAGTGTAATTTCTTTCAACCAAAAAGCTGATAGAAATCCTAAAAGTAACCCCACTCCTGCTGTCTAACAACACGTCTGCCTCGTCTTTACCCCTTTTTCGTCCACTTAACAAGGTACAAGGCACAGTCTCACCTTTCGACATTTTGTCTGGACTTTGACATATTTCAGTTTGATCTGAAGCAAATTGTGAGGTGTGAAACTTCACCCAGGCCGCAGCAGACATCAAAAAGTCCAGTTCACTGGTGTTAGTTTGAACCAAAAAGAAACTGTCTACAGTGGTAGAAGCAGTTTGTACCTTCAGACCAACCACATGCAGTTACACAAGAATGTGAGTAATATCTGCCAACAAAAATATCTGCCAAAAAAACAAAACAAAAGGAGCCAAATATATAGGGTTATTCAAAGAGAATGAACCAGTTTCATGATGCACCACTTCAGTTCTCAAGTATCATCATGGAATGAATAAGTGACCATTTGAAAGAGGAGGTTTTTAAGTTTTAATGACTAACCTCGATGACCTTAAACATTGAATAACAACAATGATGAACTCAGTGGATCGTGTTATGCTAATATGCATCATGGAGGAATTCACTTATCATACCAATGTTGTCCATGGTGCAGGTGTTGGACACATTAAACACTTGTAAGAGAGGAAATAAATGTTCATTGTGAGGAAACTTGTGACTTGGCTGGAGTTTTATAAGGCCATTTCTCTGCCATTAACCTGTGGCATTGAAAAAAACAACGTGGCATTGAGTGGACTTGAGTACGACAGCTGTGGTTGGAGGTACTGTACATGCTCTACTGTCAAAGAAATTTTTCATGAAAATAAGTGAATTTCAAAAAGTGTCTCATAGTTTTGAATGTGAAACAAAACTGTTGAACAAAAGCATTTTCAGAAATTTTCCAGTTAACTTCACACAGCATCAAGAAGTCTCCTCAGATAATAATAAATTGCAGCAACATATAATCAATATAATAGCTGTTATTTTTGTATTTTATATTGATGTTTTGTTTTGTTTTTTTCTGGATCCGCTCCAAGCCTTAATGGGTTTATCTTTGTCCTGTGCCCTACACTTCCTCCTGTTGACAAATAAACAAGCCAACACACCTTCCATGAACTCCGTAGCAGAAGTAAATAGTAAAAGGTGTCTGAGCTTTCATCAGTGAAGAAGACCTTCCTCGTTGGGGATAGAAATGCTGAATATAACTGGATTATAAACAGCTCCATAATAAAAATTGAAGTGTACCTTTTATATTTCTGAATGACGGACAAAATGTAATCCTATAATCCCCTTTTAATATTTAAGTACAGTTAATATTTGTCTTCAAAAACATTTCCATCAGAAAACATGATCAACAGTTTCAGTCAAACCTCTATATACAGTATTGAAGAGGAATTATCTGCTCTTCTGTGGTTTCATATTTACAGCCTGCTGCCTCCGCATTTTCTGCAAACAGACATCAGGTGTCTCTTGGGAGAAGAGGTTGGACTCCTCTCATGCAGTGTGAAAATGTCAGTGTATGTGACGGCAGGAAACATTGTTTTTAAAAGAAAGGAAAGAGAGGAACTCGATACATGTCAAACCATACCACACTAAAGATAATTTATTCCTCCTGAACGATCCCATTTATAACTGCATTGCAGCAGCGGCAGCAGCACCATCGCTGTAGCCTTCTAATTGTCAGATTTCTAAAGGTCTGAAATGGTGTCAAAGCCACACTCTTCAGGAATCAATGTTTAATTTACATGTTAATCTTCAGATAAATGCTGCACAAAACACTGATTCACCATCAGGTTTTTCTTTCCTCCACAGGTGCAAAAACATCTCCTATCCTTTAAATCTTCCTCAAGTGAGCATTGTGTTCATTTTTGTGAATGAAGCCTTGTCTGTCATCCTGCGGTCCATTCACTCCGCTATCAACCGGACGCCCTCCCACCTCCTCAAAGAGATAATCCTGGTGGATGACAACAGCAATAACAGTAAGCATTGATTTCAGTAGTAGCTCTTATGTTGGAGAGAGGACCTGAAGTTGACATATCACTGTCTCATATGAGGGGAAGTGTGCTCTTGTAATGGCCTGCAGAGTGCTTTACTGTTTTTAATTAGGGGTTGTGTTCAGTGGACTCAACTGATAGAGGAGCAGTAACACTAATTAGCTGCAAAGCCAAGAAATTTGCCCCGAGGCAGATAACGATCCAGCAAGGTGATAAGGTGTTTGTACATATCATCTTGTCTGCATTTGCAACCCTAATTCCTACATCTTCATGCATAGAATGTCGTGTAAAAAGTGCCAAAAAGTTACCCCAAAAAATTCAATATATACAGACAATGCCCGCTGATGATGTGCTGTGTTGTTGCTGTAGTGATGGATGTGAGAGCGCAGCAATGGATGACATTAGGAATGCTTAAAGAATATATCTGAAGTCACCTGTGGAAAAGTGGTCTGGGTAATTTACGGTTGAGGACTTAACTACATTGTAAAGACAAAAAGTAGGATATAAAAAGGTAATGATACGATGCCAAGGTCGTTTATAGGCAATGCACTTTCAAATGGGCTGTAATGCTTGTAACAAGGACTGAGACAACCATTAAGGGCAATCAACATGGGGAATACTGGCACAGGCCAGAGTATGTTTACCACAGTCAATAATGCAAAGCGTACATATGGCCTGTAGCCTGCAACAGAAAATGGATAACTGGAGTACATGTGGTAAATGATTGTACTGCTCAGAGATAAAGATGGCCAATGTTCTTCGGGCAAGTATTGACAAGAAACTGAATACATAGAACTTAATGATTTGTTTCTTGTGAGAAGTGGGAAAAGAAAATGAAAACCGGAAAGTTTGCCCCAGCACTTGAGTGCACAGGAGGATTATCGCATCACATCAACATTCATGTTTCATCACATAATTGAGAGCCAAGGAGCAGTTCCTTTTAGCTCCTTCAGGGACCCAAGTCACGCGTTGACATTTTGCTGATGGCATTTCACCCTGTTTGCTTGAGTACTCTGTCACAGCGCGTCTGATAGGCCCACTGTTATCATTATCACCATGACTGTGAATCTTATCTATACTAAATGTCATTAGCCTGTTGACCCATGATGCTGCTGAGCTTCATGAAGGGGTCATTGTCCAGAGCCAACCTTCAGGCCATCCACAGCTTTACATTACTCATCCAGAACTGTCACAGCTCACCTCTGAAAGGCATTAGCATGCAGCAGAATATGTAGTCATCAAGGAGGAGAAGGGCGAATTGACCTAGCTGATTCCTCCTTAATTGGATAATGTCCTGAGCTGTGGCCCGAGAAAGGCTCGTCTGTTCAAGAGATGGGTTCAGTGATTAGACAGGCTGTCAGAGAACTTATGATTCCATACTTTTGGCTTAAATTATAATTATAAACAATGATTGTATATGTGTTAAGAGTCGAGGATTCTGTGATTAGTCCACTAATGTCAAGCACAAAAGGAGAATGTCTCTGAAACAAAACATGACATAATCACTGTGTGCTGAACTCATTTTTAGAGAAGATGAAGTCCTTTAGGCACTAGTAGTCCAGAATAAAACTTCTTCTAGTCCATGTTCCACACAGTGGTCTTGGTCCAGATCAAAATTAACAAATGGTGCCCGGCACAACAAACCCCACCACATTGCACATGTACCTGATTTCCTCTATCACTTATCATTGTGAAAACACATTTTTGGTGACTGTGACCTTGACCTTTGACCTACATTCACCAAAATTGAATGGAATGTACTCTGGACGACCTTGCACTGGTTCTGAAAATTTCATGGAAATTGGTGCTGTAGTTTTTACATAAAGCTGCTTGGTAACAGACAGAAAGAACAACAAACAAACCAACTGAAAAACAAAACAATACCTCTCTTCCTTACGGGGGGGGGTTTCAATATTACATTTGTTTTCACATGAAAACTATTTACATGGCAGTATATAGTGATCAGCATGTTACTCTGTCCATCTGTTTTTCTATAAAAGATGCAGTATATTTAATTAATTATTATATTAATTCATTTTCTGAACCCACTTTATCCTCACTAGGGTCACATGGAGCCTATCTCAGCTACAACAGGTGATGGCAGGGTTCACTCTGGACAAGTTGCCACTTCATCTTAGGGCTGAACATATATAGATAAACAATCATTCTCACATGCACACCTATGGGTAATATAGATTAACTAATTAACCTATCAGAGATGGTGGGAGGAAGCCGGACTACCTGGAGAAAACCCACACAGACATGGGCAAACATACAAACTCCACACAGTAAGGTCCCACCCACTAGTGTTGGAATCAAACCAAGGACCTTTTTGCTGTGAGGCTTTAGTGTTAACCACTGAGCCACTGTGCCGTATAGTATATTTCAGTAAATATGCTAATATCGATCAGTTAGGTGTATAACAGCACACAATAGTGATAGTAAAGAGCACTTAAGTTTTCTATATATGACTGATTCAAGGTTCATTGACACTACTTGACTCCTCTGCTGTCAGTGAATGATGAGTAAGAAAGAAAATGTACCAGCCTCTGATGACACTTCTGGATGGTTCAGGCTTTAGTAACAGTTTTACCACAGGTTTTATTCAGCCGACTCAACACGTCCAAGGAGTACAGGTACGGGATGTTCTTCCCAAACCAGATGAGTAAATGGTTCAGAAAACAGATGGATGATTATTGTCAGTAATTAATGAAAGGAGAAAGAAAAAAAGAAGGGAAAATGTGCTGTTTTATAGAATGTTAGGAGAGGAGGGTATGACACAGGAAGAACATACAAATATGTTGAATAAACTTGAATAAACACATTAAGAATATTGGAAGTTATATGAACGCCTCAGTGGCTCCACTGGTGAATGTTTCACAGTACTGAAGGCCTCATTGCAGGCAGTGGGTTAAATTTTTAACCAAGGTCTTTTGTTAAATGTCATACATGTTGACATTACAGCCATTCAGCAGTGGCTGATGGTGAGACACAAATAATCATTGAAATATTTTATGTTTGTCCATTTCAATGACAATTAAAAGATCATGGCGCGAAACAACTACTATGACTTCACCTACACATGCAGTTTTCACATGTATGCATTTTCACAGTCTAACAATTAAATTGTCATTGAAAATGAATGCATTGTGTTCTAATATTATTGTTTAAACTGACAGACATCATATGTGTAAATGATGCATAATTTAAAAGGGATCAAAAACGTACGTGTCTCTCACCATTGACTGTACATTGACTGGGGTGGGACAGTGTGTCTAATAAAGGCACAAATGGCCAAAGAATGTCTGTAGAAATACAGAGAATATTCTAAAAAAATAAAGCTACAGAAGAAAAAAAAAAAAGATGCAAACCAAGACAAAGACAGAATAACAATGACACCAGGAGATTAAGAAATCCATTAAAGCAGAAAAGGCCATCGGACTCAGACCCATCAAAGCAAAGCAATCAGAGTCCAGGATCTGGAGACACTGCACACATAGATAATGACAGCAGGATGTAGGTTTATCATTTCAAATTCTATACTTCAGTGTGCAATGTAATGAAATGTGTGATGTTGAATTGGTTCTCAGCCACTCTGGAGTCTTTTGACACAACAGTTGATATCCAAAGAAGAAAGAAATGAAGAGTACAAAACAGGTCAAATCTAGCCTCTCAGCAGAAATGTCATCTTCAATGAAATGGAGACAGAAATCTTAGACTCCTGCCGGATGAACCAGAAACCCCAGTCAGAAACCACAGTCTCATGCAGCTTCAGAACAAACACACATCTGCAGTGATAAAAGCTAAATCTGATTATTATCTGTTTTAATTCGTAAATCATATTCAGATCTAGAGAAATTTTGGAAGGCAGTGAATACTTTTAACCATAACCTTTCATTTCCTCCTCTCACCACAGCTGATTGGTGTTCAATATCAGGCTATTATGAGATTTGTGCTTTGGGTGGAAATCTACATTTATTCATTATGCATCTGTAACTTAAGTCAGCTCATAGAAAACTATCAGCTAATCTTTCAAGCTTAAAGTGAAATAAATATGTACAGTATTGGTAACACTTTACTTGATGGGTGAGTTCATAACACACAAAAAAACACAACAAATTTTCAAAATAAAAGTCCAGCAATTGCAAAGCACTGCTTCTTTCAACAGTGCTGTCATTTTTTTTTTTCCATTGTTACGATCCTCTTTGAACTACCTCAGTATTGAAATCGCTTCGAACATCCTGAGCACCGCCCCTGTCCCACCCCCCATGTGTCCGGCCGTTCCAATGTAGCATCTACCATTCACCGACTGTACCACATATCTTCCCCAGATTAAAAAAATAAATAAAAAAATTGGCACTTTTCCCTTCCAGAGAACGTGTCCCGCTCCCACGGCCACACCTCTCCATTCTCACCCGCTCCAGTAAGAGGCTGTGAAATAATGGCCCATGCCACAGTGCTTTACAATTGTTAGATTTTTATTTTGAAAATTTGTCGTCGTTCTGTCTTCCACATTCATGAAAGGTTTGGTAGGAATGTCTCATGAAACAGTCATTGTAGGAGCCATAAGTATTTCATGTATTTTTTCTTTTCATTAATATGTCAAACGTATGGGTATTTACTTGGCTTGTGTTTATATTTTTTGGTTACTATTGGAAGGGGTGTGGCACTGGGAGTGGGCGGTAGGCAATTGGTAGCCGTACGTAACCATACCTGATCCCTGTTATCTGGTTCAGTTTGGTGTGGGGTGACCAAGGAGGAAGGTCTATTTTTTTAATGTACCGCTATAGCTAGCGCCACCACTACCGCTAAGGTTTGATGATGTAATGGATTTACTGAAATGTTTATACTCTACCTAAATACTATTGGAGTGTTCTGTAGTAAATGGATAAAAATAAATTATAGTAAAATTCAGTACTAGCGTGGACATTGAATGCGCGTATGTAATTTCGTTCCTCCTGCTTAGCCCACTGCGGCCACTGAACATTCTGTTGAAGATGGAACTGGGAGCTGCAATAGTCGTGAATGCTTCATGTGCTGTTTATGAATGTGTTATGAACTCACCTATCAAGTAAAGTGTTACCGATGCATTTATCTATCTATTGTGTTTCAACATTCGTGAGTATACTATAAGTGTTTCTGACCAGAGACTCTGTTGCTATTTGTCGCATTCAAATTCCACACCATGCTTCGTCAGAGTAACTTAATGTCAGCAACTCAGGTGTTCACAGTCCCTGCAATCACATAGACTGCGTCAGTTGGAGGTTCAGCAAACAGTACTCACATGCAGTTTAAGAGACGCAGGACAAATAAAGCTGAAACAATATCAGGAAAACCAACAAAGCTGAAGTTTTCTGCCACCACTCTGAAATACAGCAGTGTATGTAGATCTGTACTAATGTCATCTGAGCCTATTAGGGGAGGGAGCTTAATGTGTGTGTGTGTCTGCTGGATATCTCAACCACAGATTTTCATAACCACAGTTAGTCATAAGTTGCCAAGCTGTGTTCTACAAATTGCACAGCAGCTGTGAGATGTGTTTCCATGAGGATTTTCAGTTTCCTCAAGCAGTAGTGAGTGTGTGAAAATCCAACAGAACATTTTGTGCTTGATGAAATAACATTTCAAATGTATTTTCATATTACTTATCAAGTAACAAAAGATCACGATTGGAAAAAAGTGATAAAATATCATGTATGGCAATGCAAAAAAAAAAAAAAAAACCCCAGAAAAACAAGCATGCTTATTACAAGTAAAGTCTCTGAAACATGAAATGTCTTTAACATCTTATAGTCATTTTGATCTGATGCATGAACCAAACACATGAACAGATTTGTTCTTAAATAGCACAGATGGGTGGTTTAAGAGAATTTAGAAAATAAACAAAACAGTCATACTCAGTTACATGGCATCTAAAAAAAAGACAATATTTGGATTTTTGGAGGATTGGACTCCTTTTACAATAAATTAAAGTCTACATATTTTTCTTTTACTTGTCTTAACCTTTAAGAAAGTTGTGATATGAATAGAAAGATGCATGAATGCACACGGTCTGTTTTTGAAGTCATAATAAATTTAGAAGCTCCTCTGAACACAAAGCCTTTATTGTGCTTTGTACAGAGACAGGGCAAAAAGTATTTCATATTCAGTTTATGCACTTGTAACTTATTTTGTCATGTGTAACTGAGGATACGACAGAAATGAGCTGCGTAGATGATGTGTTCCCTATTTTGCCATTCACCATTAGCTTTATATTTTATTATCCAACAAAACGACAATGTTTCTCTTCCATATAAAAATACATCACTGGATTTACTGCATGGTTGCACAGTAATATTAGAAACTAGTTTGCTTGTTGTTCCAGTCCAACTTCATCCCAAAAACCATTGGTTTCCAACAGAGCTTCAGCAGGATATCAGTCTAAAATTGATGACTGTTGGCCATGAGCTATTCTTGTGTAATGAACTGTGCTTTATCAGGATTTGTTAGGAGGAAAAACACACCATTATTCTTATTTTAGTTGTAACAGCATATCTTGATTATTGATGGATTCAATTAAATAATCAGTTTTAATGTCACAAGCAGCTTTTCATACAGCCATAAAGTGAATCATAGGATCATTTTATCTCTGAAAATCTTAAGTTTTTACCATGATAATTAAAAATGTGTATGTATGCTTCTCAGTTAGAGTGAATTAATCCCTTTGCTTCGAGGACTGAATATATAAACAAGCATCAGTTTGTACCTGGGCTGTCAGATGAGTGAAATTAATCCTAAAGATTACATTCAGCAAGTGAGTTTTTTAATAGCAAACAAAAGTATATATGGTCCTCTACATGTGGTTAATCATGTATTATTCAGGTTTAGAAATACTAGGCCAGGGCTAGCATTCACTGGTATATAGGAAACATATTCCGCCTCTTCAGCCACTGTGTCGTAATTATTACCCCCCACTCTAAGAGGGAGGCAAGGGGTGTTGTTTTTATTTTGTTTTCTGTCAGTCTGTCTGTGTTTGTCTGTTATTAACTTTACACAAAAACTACTGGACCAATTTCCATTATATTTTCAGTATATCCTATTACATTTTGGTGAATATAGGTGAAATGTCAAGGTCACCAAAATGGGATTTTACAATGATAAGAGATAGAACAAATTGGGAATTTCCTTTTCATTCCTCTTTTGTGTATAGTTCCTTTAACTCTCACTGTTGATCTGCATTGGTATCAGAACCTTGAAGGTGACATTTTGAAGACTAGGCCAAAAGTCAAGATCACAATGACACTCAAAATCAGATTTTGGATATAACATTTGAAGTATTCATCTTTCAGTGAGTACTGAAATGCATGTTGTGTCTATAGAGTTTGACCTATTGTTGACCCAAGAGATTGGAAGTCACTCAGCCAATACCTAAAAAGACTAAAATTGACTATAATAACAAACTGAGTTTTATTTTACTTTATTTAATTTGTTTGCCTCTCTGAATGGTCTTTTTTGCATTTCATCATTGAGGCATGACATTAAAAAAAAAAAAATTACTTTACATATTTTTGTTTATTTTTATTATTATTATTATTATTATTATTATTATTATTATTATTATTATTATTATTATTATTATTATTATTATTATTATTATTATTATTCATTTATTCATTTATCCATTTATTCATTTATTTATTTTATTTAATTTAAACCTGTCCTGTCCTGTCCTGTCCTTTGCTAACAATCCTTCGCTAACAGGCCAGGCTAACAGTAGAACGTTAGCCTGGCTCCTTTTGGTGCTAAAGCTAATTAGCTTTGCCAAGGGAAACTTTACATTGTGTATGAGGCTCAGCTTGGTTTAATGCTGACTTTATTATGGGTTTTGATTAAACCACATTTCGATGCTGGGGTGAAAGAGTGAGAGAGGGGAAATGAAAAAATAAAACAAGGGGAGATAAGAGTTTTATAACAGATGGAAAACCTGGCCTTGAAAGATCAAAATCAAGGTAACATGATTATAAATGGTCGTAACCCCAAAAAGAGTGGTGATAAGTACTCAGTTACAGATAAGAAACTACATGTAGGCTCCTAAATGACATCAAAACCTTTAATTGTGAGCGACCTTTAAAAGTCAAATCCATGGTGTCACGTTTTGAGAGGGAGATGTCCAGTAAGAGCTCAAATATTTGTGAGGGGGTCAGGGTTTGTTGTGCCTTGGTTTTGTTTTGTTTGTTTCTTTGTTTGTAGACTATTGGTTGAATTCATACCAAATTTGGTTTTATCCCCAGTGATCCAAAATAAATAAAATTATAATTTGGAAAAAGCAGGTCAAAGTTCCCTTTATTTTAATCAATATTAATTTTTAAAATCTTCCCATTTATTTATAATGAGCGAAATATGTGTCAGGGGTGAGGTTTGTTGTACCTTGCACTATTTGTTCAATATCTGTATTTATTTCCTGAGTTCACTCATGAGGTCAGTTCATGCTCAAGGGGAAGCTCAGACAAAAATAGAGGTGAGCACATTAGTTACTTTAGTTAGGAGTTTTTATATGTGGATTTAATATAAAGTAAATAAAGATCCCTTAACATTCCCCTTGGTATGAAATAATGCTTGACATTCTGATCACAGTTGGTTTTCTCAACGTTTTCCATTTCTATTGTGTCATGCAGTACAGGAAAAAATAACTACACATGCTGAAAAATGAAATCTTCAGACTTCATTTATTTTAATCCAGTGCAAGATACCGTTGTTAGATACTTATCTATGTGTGAAATACAGTATGCATCTTCCAGTGGTAGTGTGGCTTGTCATCAGTATGTACAAATCTATAAAGCAGAACAAATTGCTGATGTAAAGATACCATATAAATGTGTTACACTTTGTTGAGATTCACTGTAGATGCCCTGGCTTGATTTAATATGCTGCAGATATGTGTGCTAACAGGTGCCAGCACTAATGTTCAAGCCAAGCAGCCCAAATGTGCTGTTTGTGCAGAAGGAAGAGAAATAGGACTGTAAAAAATGTATTAAACAAATAAAAAAAATCTGCTCTATTTGTTTGTGTGCTAAATATAGTAATAATAATAATAATAAAAATACCTCCAATTTATACAGTACTTTTTATTGGGATTGTACCAAATGTTAATTGTATTTGTGTTTAAATTGAACTCAGAAACAAAACATGTGTGATATTGTTTGTAAATTAACAAAACCTCAAAAACATCTTTTTCCAGTTATTGCAAACTTGAAAATCTGCCTTTTCTCAGCTTTCTAAAATACTTCACCCTCCTGCTAACAAAGTCAGACGCAGCATGAATCTATGGAGGCAGCTTTCTGTCTGCATGCAGCTGCTCCGCATTCACTTTAAACTCAAAAGGCACTATGAGTTAAAAGTGAAATAGTGAGCGCACAGCCTAAGGTGATTTATACAAGAGATGATGAAACACTGTCATGATAAAAGTTTGATAATTTTTCCAGTATTTTACAGAATATGGTACAATACACAGTTGCCATAGAATATTGGTTTTCTAATTACTAATCATCACCTCCTTGGTGAGCAACTGAAGTTTAACATAAAATCAATTTTATTCATTTTAAGAAAAAAATGTATCACACATTTATACCACTTAATTTAGATGTACTTTCCTTACAAGTAGGCCAGACTCTTTCTTCATGCAAGACACGACTCCTCTGACACTATACAGTAGCTCAAGTAATAATAGAGGTGAGCAAACATTAATTTTGTCTTGTCTTTTTCAAAACATTGCAAGACCAATCTTCAATATTGATACAGACTGCAATATCCAGATATAACTGTTAAGTCCCATGGAGGTCTGCGATGGTCGGCTCAAGATGCTGCCTCTTTGGTCCAGTGATCAAAGCAGTGAAGCATGAGTGCTTTTGGCTTCCTCCCAATGACATACTGCACACTGGAGGAGGACATGATGGTATCTTGTGGGTGGAAGTTTGCTCAAAAGCTGCTGTTACTCACCTCTATGCTGTCTGTTTTCAGATGAGCTCAAGGAGAAGCTGCAGGATTTTGTGTCCGAGACAAACAGCCAACGTCCAGGATTCATTAAGATTGTGCGGCACAACAAGCAGGAGGGTCTGATCCGATCCAGAGTGAGCGGGTGGAGGGCTGCCACGGCTCCAGTGGTTGCCCTGTTTGATGCCCACGTTGAGTTCAATGTTGGATGGTGAGTCACTCGGAGCGCATCCACAAGTGTTGCATCCAGTTAACCACAGTTCAGCGCAGAGGAGCTGCTCCTTGAGTCATAAAATACAGTGGGTTTCCACAAAATAATCGAATTTTAAAAAAGAAAGAGTGGGTTTTTTTTTTTTTTTTTAATACATACTGTGTCTACTGCTCATGTGAGGTACCATGACAGAGCACACTGAAATACTGTAACAATCATTAATCTGCTAGTATGATACTTAAAGTATCATTTGATAAGTCTGCACATGTTCCACACCTGCTGTGACTGTTAATGTGGCATCATGATAAATGCAGGTCATTTGTATTACAGAGTATTTATTATACATGCAAAATACACTGAATCCATTTGAAATTGCTTTCTATGTACTTCATATTCAATAGTGAAGAAAAGTTTTCATGCACACTTAACATTTTATACAATATTAAATATTATCATGACATTTTGGCAGAAAAATTGTAAAGGTGTAGTAGCATCAGACACAAATTGATTTTTATTTTTATTTTTTGCAAATCATTAACAAGAAAATAACAGCTGAATTCTTGGCAGTTTCAACAAGTCACGTCATTGATGTATTTCATTATCTTCCTGAAACATCCAGCTTTGACCTTGATGTAACAGAGCGCATGCAGAATGGAGCATGTAGGTTTGAAGAATGGAACATGACTTTGCAGAGTTCAGTGACTTGATACTGATTCTCTATGCAGTACATCACAAATGCATGGGATGTCAGAAACTATTTTTCCACCAACGTACAGAAATATAATCATGTAAATAAATGGGAGAACGCAGCTTTCTGCTACTCAGTGAGCGAATACATTTCATTTCTTAAAAACTGATTTAACAGTTGGAGGTATGTAACCCTGGTAACCAGCCAGTGTCACCTCTGCACCAGTGTAACACAACCATCCATGGCTACCTGGATGTTTGTCTTATTTATTGTCCATTGTTGCCATAATTCTATGCTAACAACTATGGTTTTGCACATTCTAAAAAATGTTTGCCTCACGTTTAGCAGATTGGTATGGAAATTTAGAAGCTGCCATTATGTGGCCTGTATGTACCTGTTGTCTAAGTCATGTTTTTGCATATTACATTAGTAGATGTTTTCATTGGATTTAACCATAGAACGGTAGATAAACACTGAGGTTAAAAAAGTGAACCCTTTATTGCAGCATGTCACAAAAATGTTGTATTTCATATTTACATATCTGCATCTTATTCACAGAATAACAATATGTTCCCTACATTAAAAATGGTAGAATAAAAAATACACACCTTATTGCAGCCTCTAAACCTCTTTCTCCTTTATGTGGATTTTATTTATAGGACAACTGTGAAACAAAAGTGGAAATGTGATTATTGTTTATTTTATATGTTTTATTATTATTATTATTATTAGTAGTAGTAGTAGTAGTAGTAGTAGTAGTAGTAGTAGTAGTAGTTGTTGTCGTCATCGTCGTAGTAGCAGTGGTAGTAGTAGTAGTAGTAGTAGTGGTAGTAGTGGTAGTAGTAGTAGTAGTAGTAGTGGTAGTAGTGGTAGTAGTAGTAGTAGTAGTAGTGGTAGTAGTGGTAGTAGTAGTGGTAGTAGTAATAGTAGCAGTAGTAGTAGTAGTAATTGTAATAGTAGTAGTAGTAGTCGTAGTCGTAGTAATACTACTGGTCGTAGTAGTAGTAGTCGTGGTGGTAGTAGTAATAGTCGTAGTAGTAGTACAGTAGTAGTAGTGGTAGTAGTGGTAGTCGTAGTACAGTAGTATCAGTAGCAGTAGTAGTAGTAGTAGTAGTAGTAGTACAGTAGTAGCAGTAGTGGTAGTAGTAATTGTAGTAGCAGTAGCAGTAGTAGTAGTAAATGGTAAATGGACTGCATTTATATAGCGCTTTTCCACCTTCATGGTGCTCAAAGCGCTTTACATTAGCCTCACATTCACCCATTCACACACACACTCATACTACACCAGTAGGTTTCTATGGTCTAAGGTCAGTCCTACTGGGGGCCTAAGTGAGGGTTCAGTGTCTTGCCCAAGGACACTTCGACATGTGGACAGCCAGAGCTGGGACGCGAACCGCCAACCTCCCGGTCATTGGGCGACCCACTCTACCAACTGAACCACAGCCGCCCAGTAGTACACAGTAGTACAGTACAGTAGTACAGTAATAGCAGTAGTGGTAGTAGTAATTGTAGTAGCAGTAGTGGTAGTAGTAATTGTAGTACCAGTAGCAGTAGCAGTAGTAGAAGTAGTACAGTAGTAGCAGTAGTGGTAGTAGTAATTGTAGTTTTAGTAGAAGCAGTAGTAATGGTAGTAGTATTTGTAGTAGTAGTAGTGGTAATAGTAATTGTAGTAGTAGTAGTATTATGGGTTGAGAGGCTGCCATGTTGCTTTTGTCAGGAGCCACAGAGTCTGTGTTGCAGGGAAACATTTCTATATAATCTAATTCATTGTTAAAAGGTTAGTTTTACTTCCTCCCACTCCTTTTCAAATGTGCAAATGAGGCAATGTTTTGTTTTGTTTTTCATGTATATGTTTTTTTTTATATTTTTTGAGTGCGGTTGTTTTTATATTTATGTTTCTATTTATTTATATTTCATATTCTAAATAAATTGAATTGAATAGATTTTGTAAAATGTGACAACAAAGACAAGTCAAGGTGCAGTTGTACGTGCTGGATGGTTTAACCAGTGACGGGCAGAAATAGAAAATCTATGGAATGTCACACATCAAAATTGAAAAAAAAAAAACCTGTCAGATGGGCAAAGCGGTTTTCTCAGACTAATAACTTGAATTGAATGAATTTTTTCAACCTCAATTTTCAACAAAAAAAACTGCTTATATGACAAGTTTGATCACAAAGTTAACAGAGATCCTGTCAAAATAAATCCTCACAGGTTAATGACTTTCTCTTTCAATATTTGAAGGGCTGAACCCATCCTCCAGAGAATTAAAGAAGACAGGACTCGAATTATCTCCCCATCATTTGATAACATCAAATATGACACTTTTGAGATTGAAGAGTACCCACTGTCGGCCCAGGGCTTTGACTGGGAACTGTGGTGTCGCTACCTCAATCCACCGAAGTCCTGGTGGCACAAGGGAAACAAGAGTGCCCCCATCCAGTAAGTGAACGACCCCACATTTTCACCACTTAATTGAAACTATCATTACTTAATTCAACTTATGTCTTAACATTAGTCATAATCAAAGGTTCATTCATACTGCAGTCATTCATTCACACACTGTTAAAGACCACATGTCTCGATATAGCCCCGCTGTCACCATAGCAACCATACTAAGCTAACCTGGAAACTGGAAAGAAATGAACAAAAAAAACCTCTTCCTGATCTTTAATCTCCCAGGAGCCCTGCGCTGATTGGCTGCTTCGTGGTGGATCGGCTGTACTTTGAAGAGATTGGTTTGTTGGATGAAGGGATGGAGGTATACGGGGGAGAGAACGTAGAGCTGGGCATCAGGGTGAGTAACGATGTCACTCCCTTCGACCATGGGCCATTGTTCACGCAGGCAATGTGTGGAAAATAAACTATGTTAATGATACTTAATGAGTGTTTTGGAGCAAAGTCACAGAGGGCTGACTATTGTCCTCATAGACCCATGAGAAAAAGATTAAATCCAGAGTTATCTGGGTGTACTGGTGTACTGTGAAGAAAGATTATGATTATTTACATTTAAGGATGAAGGGATATATTTTTATTTTTATTCATCAAATTGTCTTGTTTATCCAACAATCCATTTCGTAGTCCATTACAAGCCTCCCACTCAGATCTAAGCCCATTTCTGTGCAGTACTATAGATGTAAATTGAAAAAGAGGTCACATAAAAGAGCTCAAGATGAGTCATTTTTTATTTATAGAGCCCAGTTCCCCAAAACCACAAATTAACCTTACGGGGCTTTAAAATCCTTAAAGCATAGAATACAAACCTCTGAAAGACCAGGGCTAAGATTATTTCAGGACAGAGATGTGTCATTTGAATAAAAAATACAGAAATAGATCAAATATTTACAAATCAGGATGATAGAATAACAGGCTATAAACTTCCACTACCAATAAAAGTCCATAACTGAAATGATGTGGTTCACATAAACCAGTGTGTAGTCGTATATACTTATGAAAACCACTACCAAACACAGGATTGAAATACTGAAACCTTTTCATTCCAGCTGACCAGGGTGATATATTTAAGATAATAAACATACATAGGTTCAACATAATAACAGCACTACAATCTTTTCATAGTTTTAGAACAACAGTAGAGATTTACACCAGGGTTCAGAGGACTAAACCATAGAGTTCAGTTGCACAGGCAACAGTTGCCAGTAGAGCCTATTCATTATTGGATATTTTTCTTTTCATCAGATTTATGTAAGATTTGTGCATGCTCGTGTGCTTACAGTACATGAAGTCTCTGTTGGACTCTGCATTGTGCTGGGAAATGGACATCTGTTGATGTTGGCGTATTGGCGAATTCAGTGTTAAAGGGAAAGAGAAGCAGAAGAGAGGCATTAAGGAACTCAAGTGAGATCGTGATGGAAAATTTAACCTAAGCCCTCAACATAGAAATCATTGTATTGTTGTTGTTATGTAATAATGCAGTCACCTGATGTCAACAAACAACTTACAAAATAAACGTCACACCCAAACAAAAGAGTACCGACAAATGTACCGATACTGAACACTGAAAAACAGGGTCACGTAAACACACTGATGGATGTGAAGAAGTGCACACGCAGTCATGCAAATTATCTTGCAACCAATGTAGTCAGGGCAGAGTGTTCTCTCTTGTGTAGTTTTAACTGCAATAGATAATCACTGCTAATTAATTCTGAAGTCTGAGTGATCACCTTCATCCCCCGATGATCGCGCTTGGAGCACATAAGAGAGTTGTAGGACTCAAAGTTATTGTTGCTGTTAGCACTGATGTGTGAAGAGAATACAGACATCATTCAAAGCCGATGAGTGTACTTGGTTAAGTCAAGCATCATCCTCAGCTTTGTGGAAAGACAGTTGATGTGTGTGTGTGTGTGTGTGTGTTCAACTTGAACTTCAACAGACCATCCACAGAGCAGCCTCCATAGGGACAGTGGATGATAGCACACATGTTCTGTACAAAGACCATTAATGCGGCTATCGGGCTGTTCAATAACTGTAAGACGAGGCAGCTCCTCCTGGGCTCCTCTCACTAAATTGCAGTGTAAGAACAAGATGGACACAAGCCTGACAACAGGATACCAAATGTGAAAGTATCCATCCTCACTAATGATGGGGACGCAATCGGCAGTAAAGTAGTAAGATTAATCCTCCAAGTAATTTTCCTAAAGAGTTGGCATGGTTTTTAAGAAACTTGGGCTCAATAATGGCAGCACTGATTACTTTATAGTCGGACACGGATAATTTCATGCCGTGTATTTTTGCCGGTGTCCTAGCGCTGTGTTTAAAGAGATTGAAGTTTTCATTTTGTCAGTTTTGATTTTTAGAGTTCAGCGTTGTTTACTTGCACGCTTCAAACTAGAGGAACTCGTCCTTGCCTGGAGGTTAATGTAGTTTAGAGTTCAGTAATGGTTTTGAAACAGAGGGTGACACAATGAGCTAGGAGGTATAAGTCTGGAGGACGCTGGATTGGCACCAGATTAGCAGCCACATAGGGCCAGTAGGGTCTGTCTGTCTGTCTGCCTGTCCGTCTGCGGTGTATTGGTCATGCCTCCAGACCACCTGCCAACACACAGACTGCTGCTGACACATCCTCAGAGACAAACAGAAACCAGGCCAACAGCTACAGGCTTTGGCACAGGCTTAAGAGGGATGTCCGGGAAGTGTGATGGGTGAAACAAACCTCTGCACTCTGCTCACATTTGGTCAGAAATATTTACTCAGAATAGTGATGTAAAAACATTAGCATTTAATTAGAGGAGAATGAAATACAGATTTGCTTTGTGTCATGTGTTAGTCTTGAAAATATATTTAGCTAAAACAGTTTCTCACTAATTACATTCCTCTAGAACTAAAATACAAATGTTATTACATTTTGTTATTTTTGCTAAAATGCTGCTTGTGCTGCAAACTTATCACTGATGTGAATTGATGTAAGGACACATCATTTCTCCCCTTTTTGCTTTTTGTCAACGGGCAGAAAGTGATAAGATCAAGGACGTTGCTTCCTATTATGTTCAGGTTTAGGCAAGAAAAGTTCAATGACTAGGGATAGGAAAATATTATACTTGAGTGTTTAGATATTAAAAATCATGAAAAAAAAGAGTCATATTTTTATAAACTCGCTTTTATTAGTCTTTGGTTCATTTATTTGTGAATTTGGATACTAATAGTTCATAAACTTTGAATTTAAACCCTTCAGGTGCTGCAAAGCTATGTTTATATATTTGTGGATTTCTACAATATGTTTTAATTGCCTTCATTCATTAATTACTTTAGGTTATGTTTTTATTAGGGTTTGTGTTTCTGTTTGTTAATCTGTCTGTTAGTAAGATAACTCAAAAACTTATGAACAGATTTTGATGAAATGTTCAGGAAGTGTTGATAACAGGATGAACGATTAGGTCGGCACTAGATCATATACGGAATCGGGACGGAAGTAACAGAATCCAACATGGCGCCTGTCGATACTCTTCATAAATAATCATTAAAAGCCAAAATTAACATGGACAATGCAGCGGGCTAATGAAAGCATCCCAAATAAAATACACAAAGACTGATTAAATTTTGCATCCTTTATCTTTATTAAGGACGAATTGTGCATAAAAAGACCTGCCCCTGCTGCAGGGAATTAAAGTTGCTGTACACTTGTATGCACTGACATTTAAAATCATATAATTATAAATATCTGGGTGCTGGAAGTTCAGCAGCAGGTTGATGTCAGTGGACCAGTTCTTATGCTCATAAGGATCCAGCCTTTTGATTCCCTTTATTTTTTCCTCATACCGTATCTTTGTGGTTGGATTCACTTTTAGGCGGTATGATTCACTGTTGTTTTCATTAGCCAGCTGCATTGTCCATGTTAATTTTGGCTTTTAATGAATATACGTGATTATTTACAAAGGGTATCGACGAGCGCCATGTTGGATTCTGTTACTTCCGTCCCCAGTCCGTATATGATCTAGTGCCGACCCAAATGATTACATTGTGGTGGATTTCGAGGGGGGTTGGCAGAGGTCTGTACTGTCAGAGTGCTTTTCTAGTTCCTTCTTAATTTGTTACATCTCTTAGTAGTGATGTCAAGGTCAAGACTTCCAACAAACATTTCTGAGTATGAAATAATTGTCACCAGCAGCAGATGTAAAATATGTCCAGACTTATATCCGATTACCTAACATGTTCAGTTGTTGGCTAAATGGGCCAGTGCAGCACATCCAACAACCTGGAGGGGGTGGAGCATGAAGTGGTTCATGTGCATTTAAAGGGCTAATGCTCAAAAATAACCTTTCTGGTGTCATTACTCAGAAATAAGAGTTGAAGATGGACCTGTGGAGTTGAATTAATGAGAAATTCAGACCCTGTAGTAAAGCTGTTGTTGCTATAAAAGCAGCTAATATAGTAGAATGACTTGATAGATCTTTTTTCTTTTGTCTATAAACCAACATCACATTCATAATCTGTATTTTTGCAGCAACTAACATTATATACTAGATGATTAATAATATAATATAGACTGCATTATGTCTATTTAAATGTAATTTAATTTAATGTGTAGTTTTTTAAACAGGTTTATTTATTCTTGTGTTCCATCATTTCTTTTCAGAAAATTTTTTGTGCTCTGCAACTGACTGGATATTTGATTTCCACAGCACGATGTGATCATTCATGTAACAAAAAACTGAAATGGATGTGGCTCAAACCTTAGCTATAGTTTTTGAGAGGTAATCCTTCAAGTCAGACTGCAGGAGAACACACAGCAAATTGGACAGGACCCTGAAACAAGATTTAAATACAAATGATTTCCCAAAACACCTGTGAATATTGGGTATTGCACTATTGGAGTCAGTCTGGAACAATGCATCAGAGGAGGACCTGAGAAGATATCGTCACTCTCAAACACTGCCAGGAAGGTTGTGTTGAGAAATGAGAATCGTTGAGGTCTATGAAAAATAATTGTTCAGTATGGGTTTGCACAGTGTTCGTAAAAGTGGCAATAAAACACCATTAATGTCATAAACACACATTACACATTGTATATCAGTCAAATGCTATGCTCGTTTCTGCATAAATAACATGTAATATTATCTCTAGGACCAAATTCCACTGCAATGTGGACAGTATAGATTACACAATGACCTAATTCAAGGAAGAAAAATGCATATAAAATTGCAGCTGTGTGACATTATGGAAATAACTTATAATTTGCTTTATACTGTTGCTAATGTCCATTTGTCAGATGAATGGAAACGAGTCAGTGTTCTTCCAGATACTGTATGAGTAACAAAGCACTGTACTATAATGACTCACTCTGTAATTGTATAGCTCTGATTGAGTTTCATGACCTCTGTGCTGCTGAAAATCCATCGAACCCCGCTGTGTAATCTCAAACCAACGGGACAATCAATGCAAAAGTCTTTTGTCACACAGAGGTAATGTGACTAGACATACGGCCCAGTATTCTATTCACACCCTAAGAAGAAACTGTTTCATGCAATAGAGTTGACTGCAGAGATGTTACTGTAACCATGATTAAGTGTGGCTGAGGTTATTTAGATTTTTTTTTTTTTTTTGCATTTTAATGCAGTATGCTCTTTAATATTACCTAATTTATGACGAACAGAAAACAAAAACATTAGTGTAATTATAGTTAACACAAACTGCTTTAGCTAGAGCTTCATTATTCTGGCTCATTTGTCTCAGAATTGATTTAAAAGTATGTGATTTTCCTGGAATGCATTACAAAGCTCCAGAGTAGATCTCTGAATGTTAAACAAACCTTTTAAATTATTTATTTTAATTTAATCTACCATTCCTCCATGGTCCAATTATTATTAATCAGATTTATTTCTAGTATTGTGTCAAAGTCATTACAGTTGTAAGTTATTCTCACACTACATGAAATAACAGGATAATTACACATTTAAAACATAAAAAGTTATATAAGGCTCCCGGTAAGTATATTTTTTGTAGTGTATATTATGTTATAGCTAAATTTGTATCAGACAAAGTTCCAACCTTGTCATGCAGAGACGCTCTCTGACAGATTGCTTTATCGATTTGACAGTATTGACCTGTTGTTTGCAGCTTAGCTTCTTTAACTCGCTCTATTGTGGAGGAAGCAGGACTGTCTGGAGAAATGAGCATCTGTTAGAGTCAACCACAGTAGGAGAGCTGAGAGGAGTCTGGGTCCCGTTACGGTCTCGTTGCTGTGAACAGGAGGGGAGTGATGAGGCAGATGAGGGAGGTTAAAGTCAGTGTGGAGGAGTTGGATCAACTGTAACACTGTGGATTGAATTCCATCGCACACAGTGAATCCTGAAGAGGAGAGGAAGGATCCGATTTGTCCAAATACAGTAGATGACAAGTGTGCTGGGTCAGCTTTTGGTTGCAGTGAGGTTATTGTTTCCTCACACTTTTTGTCAATTTGTCCAGTAAAATGTGTACAATTCCTTACTTTTTATTTGTAAGAAAATTCTTCCAGTAAACTGAGCACCATTAGCAAGAAAAAGGCCATGAGGTACAGACATAAAATGTTGTTTACTGATCATTGTTGATGCTCTAAAACACAACAAAACTCACCCATACCATTGTCCAAACATAGTGTAAGGTTTACTGGGGTGATGTGTACTGGTCTGGGTGTGCTTCTTCCTAAGTATGGTCTCAATCTGCAGCACACAAGGCAAAAAAATGCACAAAGCAATGCAAAAGTAAAAGTTTTTCCACCCACACTCTGTATGCAGCACAGTTATTGTCTGCAGGTACATTATAAACAGACTACCCATAAGGTTCATAACCAGTAACTTCCAGATGCAAAAAATAGGACAAAACCTGCAGGTACACATCTAATGGGACAGAAACCACATTACTGTAAGAGTCTATACATTTTTGCCATGTAAAATTATGTCACTGAATATAGTAATAAAATCCACACTAACACAGGTAAGAGTCTTTATTAGTCTGTAGATGTTTTACACCGACTCATATGTAAAGGGCACCATGCTCAAGGGACATAAAGAGTCCCTTGCATTGGCAGGGAACTGAACCCTGGCCTCCCACATGGCAGGTGAGAATTCTACTATTGAATCACCAATGCTTGTGTTACAGATGGAAACAATAATTCTGCCCTAGTGGTCTTAATTTTACTACATATTTGAGAACACATTAAACTATAAAAACAACTACAACCTGTTGAGAAGAGATAAAATTGTAGAAACTGTGGAAAACTATTTCTCCATCAATTCATTAAAAATAAATACTTGAACCAGGTGATCATTGTATACAACTGCTAATAATATAATTATAATATAATATACTATATTATAATTAGTGGCTTCATGACATTTGGACATACAGTATAGGGTCAAGACTGAAGACTTAGCATCGGTCGTAATGTACACGGACAATGTACAAACTTTGAGTCCATTTCCTAAAATGTTAAGGTGTTGGTTGAACAGGTCAGAGAATAAAACAACCTGGAGGGGGGTGGGGCCTGAAGTGGCTCATGTGCATTTTTAATTTAATTTAATTGTAATTTTTATCCATGGGCTGTCCAGCTCCTAAATACATAACCTCCCCTCCTCCTGGGCATGTGCAATAACAATGGCAGTTTTTAATTGAATAATAGTTTTTATATATTTATTCTTCTTAGTCTTCATTTAACTGTATTTATTGTCTTTTATGTCTTTCAAATTTTTATATGTTTACACTTTATTTTTGCCCTGTGGGTGGGAAGTACCACTCCAATGTCATTGTTTACTTTTGTTTTTGCATAATGACAATAAAGGATATTCTATTCTATTTAAAGGGCCAGCACTTAAAACAACCTTTCTGGTGTCATTACTCCAAATAGGGTTGAAAGTGAAGAATTCAGACCCAAACATAGCATTTACAGTTTATGTAGACCACAAGGAAATGTTTTTAAATGTTTAATTCTCTAAAAAAAAAAGGTAAATATCACTCCTTAACTAAAGTGCTCGCTCAGGTTGTTGTAATGTATTCTTAATATATATATATATTTTTAATATTTCACCACAACACCGTGATATGAGTGTCTGTCACAAGTAGAGGCTTCATGTGCATGTGACAATCGTTAACTCTTGTATTAGATTCAAATTTTGTGTGCAGAAAGTAAAGCTCAAAATCAACACAAATTTATGTAAATGACCTGGTTCAGTTTCAGCTCACAGTAATACTCTGCTTGGGTGCATTAAGGCTGTTGGGAATTTTTTTTTTTTTTTTTTTTTTTTTTTGTATTAAGAAGTGTTTGAGTGGTGGCAGCAAAAGAGAGCAACGTTCATCATTAAGACACGAGTTAAATTTTCCAAAGTGTTGCATCTGGAAACCAGAGTGGAATTATAGGAGGAAAAAATACATAATTCTCTGGCTTATTTAGTAGATATTATTTTGTTTCTGTATGAACTAAATTATTTAAAGACTATGAATGAGTTTAAGTTAGGTCATTTATGCAAATATATTAAACTAAAAATGAACCCATAATTACATAATATGGGAAAGAAAAATAGTTCTAACAATATAATATGGAAGTAATTTTAAAAGACAAGAAAAAGGGTGGTGATAAACTGCTCCTATGAGCACAAAGAAACAGATAAGAACTGCATCAGCATCTCTGCTCAAATAGAAAAGTGCATATTTTTAGTTAGACGGCAAGTGTTGTATTAATAATATAAGATTAGGAATCTTCAAATAGTTGTCTGCATAGATTAAAGCAACCAGCATCTGCAAATTACATTTATATGCATTTATTCTTCATTAATGATTTGTCTTTAAGAGCTTCATTCAGGCAAGAATTGTAACAGTAATGAAAAGTACAGCATTACTTATTCTATCACTTATTGCAGTTTTACCCCTTTTTTCTTTGTTTTCCATTCTTTGAATATTTCTATTAGTGTTATTTTTGTTTTCCTCTTCTGCCTAAATGTCTTTTTTTTTTCTACATCTAATCCCAATTTGCACGCATGCATATTCATGTACACACACACACACACACACACACACACACACACACACACACACACTTTCAACACCTTCAAACTGTTGAAATGTTGGACTCCCTGCTTGTTTTTGTCTCATCTTTGTTTTATTGTGTGTATGTAATACTAGTATGTTGTTGTTTACATGTCATGTTCTGTTTTGCGTCACTCAATAAAACAACTGAATAAGAGTATCATTCAGATGAACAGGCAGAAACTAAAATCTTAATTTTAACATGGGTCGGTTTGGTTTCCACAGTTATATTTAATGTCATATGAATGTTATTAAATATTAAATGTTATATAAAGGGTTAATTCACCCAAATAACAACTTATTTTTCTGTCTTGGTATAGGGCCATAATTTGATTTATGTGAATGTTGAGATATCTGTGTAAACCAACGCAGTGAGTATTAATGGAATTAGTTTATTTTGCTCAAGTCACTGAATTTGTTTTTATTCGAAAAGCTCAGCAGGCACTCTGCATAATCCATGGAAATCACTGTCAAGTAATGACTGTATCTTCAGCTTCTCAGAAATTGAACCGCTAACTCTGATGACTTATTCTACGTGTAAAAATAATACATTTTGGCCTTTAAAACTTTACAGCACAACTACATCGTGTTTATTTATAATACTTGCACAATATTTAGTGCCTGGTGTGTGAGAAGCAGTCCTGGCAGCTGTACAGTGCCGATTTTGATGTAATAATTATATAATTCAAGAAAAATGTAGCACAAGCTGCATCATAGATGGGTTAAAGACATATTTTGCAGTTCAGTGGTCTCAAGCATTAATTAATGATCAGAGCATGAGGGACGTTAACCACCACTTCTCTCCAGTATAATAAACCCACTCAAAAAACTAATAAACCTCCTAATCAGTGTCATCGTTTATTAGATAGAATATATAATACTGCTGCATATATTATGACCAACAGGATCCAAGAAAAGAATAGGACTGTATTTTGGTTTTATTTCAGTCTTGCTCTTAATGCTATGAAGGATGAAGCTCAGATTTTTATTTCATAAGGTTGACATGTACATTAATCACACATTTATTGTCAGGTCTGGCATCGAAATGTGGTTCAACAAAACTCATAATAAAGATAGTAGAACCTCAAGGCAAGCCTCATATATGATATATGTTATGAAATTCCCCTTGGCAAAGACAATTTGCGCAGTGCCAAAAGGCAGCTAGTTTACCATTCTGATGTTAGGATGCTGGACAAGACAGGATTAAAAAACAAAATAAAAGAAAATAAAAAAGAACAACAACATGAACAACACTGCACATTACAGATATTAATAGCTAAAGTTGAAAAAAATGTGTAAATGCAGTATTTGTTTGTAGGTAAATGGGAAGTGTTGTATTTCTCCTTTTCTCTAAAGTTGGGAATGTTTGTAAATGAGACAGTATTTCAGGGAAATGCCCTCTCCTCTTCAGACAGCAGACACTACAGTGGAAACACCAAGAAAATAGTCTGCCTTACTTCAGTGTTATGCTCTGGGCAATGGAAGAGCACGCTTAGCTTTGGCCTTAAAATAATTCTCTGCTTTGATATGAAGGGTTTTATTTTCAGATAATCGTGGAGGAATGTGAAATGAATATAATAGGAAATATGAGGGCCTTTTTTAAAGCCAGTGAAGGTGTCTATGGGGGACAAGAGAGGTGGTTGAAGGAGATGAAAGGAGATGGATTGAGATACGGAAGCAAATATAAAATGGAAAAGAAACCTCCTAAAGTAGCATAGGAAATCACAGAAGTAGATGGTGCAAAATGTTTCTGAGATTCTGTATGTCTTGTGTCTATGTCAAGTGTGTTATTCACTTAATTTGTAGTTTCACATCTTTTCAAGTTTGATAGTTATTACAATGTTACTGTAGTTTTAAATCAAGAGCCAATAGATACAGTCCATTAGATGATCATTTACAAGCTGTTTTTAATGTGATCTGTGTATATTCCTGTAAAAATTATAGATCAATATCAAGATTCTTACCCCAAAATATATTCAGATACTGTCAAGAGGCATGGTTGAACATGATGTTTGTCATTAAAATATGTCACATCTTATCAAATCCCCACCCCCAGCTTGTAGCTATGATTCAGTGCGATACTGTATCAACTTGTGATTCAGTCCACCCAGCTTGAAATAAGATCCTGTCATCTTTTTACACCCTTCGACATCTTCAACGTTTTCATCAGCCTGAATTATAAATAACATCACACAGTCCTCAATCAAAAAAGACTGACACATGATTACTGCTCTTATACTTCATGACATACAGGCTGTGCAAAATGCTTTTCAAAAATGAACTGATAATTACTTCCACCAAGGAGATACTCAACCTTTGTCTGCCCATGTGTCCATCTGTCAGCAGTTTCACAACCAAGACCAGTGGACAGATATTAACCAATAAAGACCCAAACGTCCAAAAGCATCTATGATCTAAACAGTTTTTTTTCCCCCTTTGCCTAACCCTTGACCTTCAGGTTTAAGTTTCTTGTAATTAAAACTTGTGTTTAAATACTAATCTCTAACTTGCTCATATACATAGAGGGAGGGCTCATAACCAAAAGCGATAATAATTATATTAAAAGATAATAATTACATATTCATTATTATCTGCGTGTGTGTACGTGTGTGTGTGTGTGTGTGTGTGTGCGTGTGTGCATGTAGGAGAACAGACAGACAGACAGTTCTACTGCTGAGTGTTGCATAGTGGTGGTTCAGGTTTACATTGATGTGTTCTAAAGGGAAAATAGAGGAGGGGGGAAAAAGGCGGTAAAGACCCCACAGGACAACTATGGTGACAACCACAATGGAAGCAATAACCATTGGAAGGACTGAGCCAACTGTGTAGAGGGAAAGGGGAGAAAAATAATGAATCAATGATAGTAGTAAAAAAAACTAAACAATAAATAAGTAAATCAGGTAAAGTTAGATCAATAAAACCTGCTCAGCAAGAGATACAGAAAAGGAAGATGTGAGTGAAAGATCATAAAAAACCGCAGCAGAAACACCATCAGCTGCCCAAATCTGTCACCCTGTAAAGCAAACAGACTGAGGTGCACCCAGGGATGAACACAACCATGACAGGGCAACCCCTCCAAGGTCCAGCAGACAACAAGGAGAACCCAAGGTTCCACCAAACAGCAGATAAAACAGAGAAGGAGTTCAAGCCCATCCTCTAGAAGGGCAACCGAGGGACGAGGGAAGTACCCATGCCAGGGGTCCACGGACACCCACCATCAAACCCCCAACAGGCGCCAACCACCCAGGAGCAAGCAGGATGCAGCTGCCCCGGGCCCCACAGGTCCAGTAGCTGCCCACCACCCACCGTGGCCAGGATGCACCCTAACCCTAGGCAGGCACCCCACAGACACAGAGGCCCGTCCCAATTTAATACTTGTTTATCCACTCATCTGATCAATACATGTAAATAATTGGTGTAAAATACAGTTTGCCATCTTGTCATGACCATCAGATATGAAATTATATGAAAGGAGAAAAAATCCCTCCAATATGCTCAAACATTTGTCCTCACAGCATGTTATTCATTTGCAGGAATGTCATGTGTTATATGCTACTCAGTGATGCCAGACAATCTAGTGGCAGAACAAACACCAGGGGGTCACCCACACCCAGTTGGGGGGGAGGTCCTGTCCTTGCCCCCTCAAATAATTAATGTTTCTGGAGGTAACGAAAAGGAAAATTAGTGGGGAAAAGGAATTAGTAAAACATGCATGCTGTATATGTTATATTTTCTGTGTAGAGGTGGAAATATTAAAGGCAGTGATGAAAACCAATAAGAGGAGAGGAGAGGAGAGGAGAGGAGAGGAGAGGAGAGGAGAGGAGAGGAGAGGAGAGGAGAGGAGAGGAGAGGAGAGGAGAGGAGAGGAGAGGAGAGGAGAGGAGAGGAGAGGAGGGGAGGGGAGGGGAGGGGAGGGGAGGGGAGGGGAGGGGAGGGAGGGGAGGGAGGGGAGGGGAGGGGAACTGTGGCCACAAATGTAGTTTACCACCACCAGAGTGACAATGTAAGAGTGAATGAATAATGGATCAATAATGTAAAGTTCTTTGAATACCTTGAAAAGCTCTATAGAAACCTGGTCTATTATTATTATTATTATTATTATTATTATTATTATTATTATTATTATTATTATTATTATTATTATTATTATTATTATTATTATTATTATTATTATTATTATTATTATGAGTAGCAGCTGGCTTTAAAACATTGCTGTACAGTGTATTTTTGTCACTACCTGTTTCCACAAAGTGCAGTTATTATCCCTGTTAAATCCTGACTCAATAGTCTGTGTTTTCTCTGCTTATTAAAGGTGACATCAACTCTAAACAACAGAACAACTCTGTGAATGGCTTTACCATTTCAATAAATGCCACCAGTGCAGCTGTGGTAAATAACTCATAAGTATCACCATCTATAGTCATATATGAAAACTAGGTATGATTTATATCCACCTACAGAACATCTGAAAACACAGCTGTTAGAACATAAGTTCAGAAAGTACAGAGACATGCTGCTATTGGAATAATTCTCAGTCTCATCTTGTAAAGTTTCAGAATATTACAGACAGAGGTTTGAAAGTAACTTCCAGATGAAACTCATTACATTGTGAATCTTTGGTCTAAATTAAATGCAGAACTATTATAGTAACAGTCAACAAAATAGTAGCATCTTTTGACAAATTAGAAGTGAAGGACATTTTAAACATATTAAAGTCAATGTGAAAGTGTATTATCACCAAGATCTCCCTGATTTCCTGTTAGAAATTAATGTTTTCTGGGTTTTTTCGTTTGTTTGTTTTTAAATCAGGAGTCATTGTGGTGTCATCTGCTTTATATTGAAGCCTTTAATAAATGTACCAGTGCTTCTTTTGTAAATGATGCCATTGTTAATAATATTTTATGTCTAACAGAAAGCTTCAGTGTCAGTTGTGACAGATTTGATTGAATTTTGGCAGGATTTAGGTCGTGACAGAAAGCTCTGACTGTGGGTAATAAGTTAAAAGGAGCTACAGGCTTTTGAATGATTTATCTACATAACATACACACACACACACACACACAATAAAACAAAATTCACATACATAAGGAATATAGAATGTGTACAGGGAATAAAGAAAAGCAGGCATAAATATGTCACGAAAGAAATACAAACAAACAGTGCTTAATAAATTAGAAAAACTGTCGTACAAAAACAACATAGAGTCCCAGTTGGAAGGACAATTAATACACATAAATAAATAAATTAAGGCCAGAGAGGGACTTAAAGTCAGTTCTTATTGTTTGTGTGCTGACAGAGGTGATAAAAGGACACCCTTAATTAATCATATTTTATTTGTAATTTTTATTTAACTAGGAAGTCCCATTAATATCAGAAGTCTATTTTCTGTCCAAGGTAACAGCTATACGAAGACCAAACAATATAAAATGCATACACAATAAACACTAAAACACAATAACTATTCAACTGTAATTGCATCAAGAAAAAAACCATTACATTCTTCCTTCACTGTATTCTCCAAGATACTTCTAAAATCAATAACAGCAACGAGTGTTTGTAGTTTAACAGTTTTTTGAACATTATTCTACAACCATAGTGCATGGTAGGAAAATACTGTTTTTTCAAAGTCTGTCAGAACTTGGGAAAATATAAATGTGCAAGTAGAGTGCAATATCTTATGCCTTCTAGCAACTGTCTTTTAAAATCACTATATTTCACAACACGATATGGTGTATTGTTTTAATGAAACAGATTTTAGTAAAGCAGTAGCTACTATAAAGCAGACTGAATTAAATTGGATCTTGTTTTTGTGATCTAAAGTAGAGACAGATGTAAATAGAAAATGTTAAGCAATGTATCATGGATGTTTTAAAAGGTAATGTACAAAATATACACAATTAACATTAAATACCAGGGTCTTCCAAATTGTGGGATCATGAGCATCCCCTAAATGAACTCAAAAGCAGTCAGTCAACCCCCCCCCCACACACACACACACACACACACACACTACTTATATACTATATATATATATATATATATATATATATATATATATATATATATACTGTATATAATTGTAGTCAGTGTCTCTGTCTGTCTGTGTGTCCATAGAGACATATCATACTATAAATCAATGAATACTTGAGATATCACCATTAAATTACATGGGCATATACATATAACTAATGTGAATCAGATGCAATGATCCATTTGAGTAAAGGTCAAAGGTCAAGGTCGTATTTTTGCAGAAAGTTCAAAGCACATTATTGGCTCTAATTCAATAACAGGTTGCCATAGTAACTTGAGATTGGCAGAAAATGGTGGCAAGATTAGGCATTCCCTGAATACTTGTTTATTATTTGTTTCTTAAAGATGTTTTTTTTTTGTATCTTCATCTCTATATATGCTGAATTATATTTTTGAAGACATTTGAACATCTTTTTATATTTTTTGGTTTTTAACATATTTTTTAATACATTTTCACATCTCTGTATATTTTTTAATATCACTTCTAACACATCTTAACATTTTGATGTGTTTGTAACAGTTATTAAATACATTTCTAATGTCTTTTTGCCCCAATATTTTAATATCTTCCTGTATTTTATGAAATCTTCTTAAAAAATCCACAATTCCTTAACCCTTGTGCAGTCCTTCGGGTCAAAGAGACAGTTGTGTCCTACACTCTGAACCAGTGGGCTCTGTTTTAATAGCTCTAGAGAGGGCTCTAACCTGGATAATTTAATGTAAAAAAGGCAAAGTAACCTTTGAAGGCTTGGAAGAATTATAACTTCATTTTATGAGGGACACCACAAGTACAATAATACCGAGAAATAAAACAAGCCTTGAGTTAAAAGGAGTATATTGTGTTCTCTATTAACCCATTTCATTAACTCTTTTTGGTGATTAAAGCAATATGTTAAAACCAAAAATAGTAGAACGTAGGATATTTTCTGATATTCCAACAGAGAAACAGTAATATTGTTGCATCACCAGATCCAAATGGATTATTCAGGGGCTATTTCAAAACACTCACATGCTTTTGTCTAAACCAGCACCGCAAATTATTAAAAAAAAAAAACAACATAGATTTATAAGTGTTAGATAATAATATATGTTGTTTTAAGAGTTAATTTGTTATTTTAACCCTTGTGCGGTCCTTCGGGTCAAAGAGACCCAGTGGCTCACAAATGTACCTTTTTATACGTACTGTAGGATGCCATTGCTTACTACTGAAAACAGTAATATATCCTTGGGGGGTGGGGTGATGAGTCTATGGAACTGAACTTTGGAATCTGGGTTTTTAAGACCCGATTGTAGGACTCAGCCAGTGTGCCTTTTACGAAGGACCGCACAAGGGTTAAGCTTCCTATCAAAAAAGGAATGCTATCATTAGCAAAAACCAGTGATGCGCAGGCTGACATGAAGTGAGCGGGCGCCTGCAGTCACCCGCTGTCATCCACAGTTGCGGGTCATTGAAAAATATTTTAATGATATTCGGGTGGTTTGTCGTTAAAGATACACATTAAAATAACCTGGTAAATCATTGTAATTTAAATATTAGGTAACATTTTGTATTATTAATACATAGACCCCGCATCCACCCATTGTAGTTGGATTAGGTACCCACAGACCCCCGTGACCCTAGTGAGGATAAAGCGGGTTCAGAGGACGAGACGAGAGACACTTTATTGACTAAATTTCCGTGACGGTGACGTACAATGTTGGAAGTAGCCTACGGTATGGATGAGGAAAGAGGGAAAATAAAGTTGGGAGTTGACATTTTTAAAGATGAAGAGCAGCTCACAGTGTTTTGTTTTCCATGGAAACTGGGTTTAATGTCTCTTTGGGTGTTACATTTTAACACAGAAATAAATGCAGGTATGTGATGTTCATAAAGACTGACTACTTTTTAATAATGCGGGTCGAGAAGCTGGTCGGGTGCGTCCTTTTCAAATATATTTCTTGCGGTCCGAGTTGCAAGCAGCTAAAAAAAAAAAAAAAAAACCGGTCTGTTTATACATCGACCCGTGCATCACTGACTAACAACTGTGTAAATAACAGACTGTGGGGGCAGAGCGTCCTCAGGGCCAGTACATGAAAAGATCAATTTTAAATCAGGCATCTCCAAACTATTCCACAAATGGAGGTATTTGTTCCAACCAACAGTACACAGTTGGACCAATCAACTCTCTGAAGACCGAGATCAGTTGATTAATGGAGTCCAGTCTGGTTCTGGTTCTGGTTCTGCTGCTGCTGCTTGGTAGGAACACAAACCTGCAGCCACACCGGCCCTTTGTGAAATAGATTGGACATGCCTGCCTTAAATAATCAGGCTCAGACTTCCTCCGTTTGTTGCTTATTCAGGTTTTATTTTTTTCCTCATGCTGCACCTCCCCTAAACTCCTCTGACACCCCCCCCCCCCACACACACACACACACACACTCTGTTACATACCGCCCCAAGTCTTTGGTGCAGACATGTGCAATGGCATAGTATAATATAGCTACAGGTGACAACATATTTTGTCACAGTTTAAAAGGTGTCTCAGCCAGAATATGAATGAATAATCAAAGACGACACCAAATGACGAATACAAAGTTTTTATTTGGGCTTTTGTCGTTTAATAATATTCTGGAGAAAGAATAGAATCCTGTTTTCCTTGGTGAAGGTTGGTGAGATTATTTGATTCAATTATGTGATTCTATGGAAATACAAACATTAAATGTGTGGTTAAATATTCAGTTTCGGTTTCGGTTCTTTTTTGGAATATAAAAGCTTTAGATCAGGGGTGTCAAACATGCGGCCCGGGGTCCTATTGCGGCCCACCAATGGTTCCAATGCAGCCCGTAGGATGAAAAGCATAATAACCTATTAAATGACTCCATATTTTCTTCTCAGTTCTTTATTTGACTATAAATTACAACAACTTCAAATGTTTTGTCATTGTTTTGCTGCAAAAAATAATGTTAAATTATGAGAATATTTACATTTACAAACTATCCTGTAACATTAAAATGTTACAAACAAATAGGAAAAATCTGAAATGTCTAAAGAAAATTTTAGCAATTTAAACCATTTTCTGCTTCTGTTACTAAGAGTTTAGTGTCTTTGTAGAACTGATACATAATAAAACACATGGACAAATGATAAACTGAGGTAGAATATTGTTAAAATTGACCTTATTTTCCTCATGAAATGTACCTTTTTTTTGCATTTGGATTGTTTCTGAACATATTTTCATAATTTAATTGGGTTATTTTTGCAATAAAACAATGATAAAAATGTACCATTGTCATTTATAGGTTATTATGTTTTAATTTCACTGATCTGATCCATTGGAGATCAAGTCAGGCTGAATGTGGGCCCTGAAAAAAATGAGTTAGAGACCCCTGCTTTAGATCCTTCTAATGGAATGACCTGATCATATGGATGAACAACAGAAATGCATCTTTCCTTTACTGCAGAAATAGTGTGAGACATTTTTGATTTTTTGATCCCTTTTAGACTTTTTAGATACGTTGCTGTTGCTGTCAAGACTCAGAGCTGCTGGGTTTTTTTTTTTTTTTTTTTCCTAGAGGGAGAAGAGAAACACAAACATGTTGCAGATGCCTTTCAAGTCTGCGGGGGGTGAACGCTTGATGCTCCAAAGATAGTACGTTTAGGTAGGGAACCATACACGCAGCAGAGGTAGCACAAAGTTCTTGAAATTATTAATAGGATGTCGGTTTCTGTAATTTGCCGTTCAACCTTGTTTCAATTGTTTTCTCAATAATAGTTTATTTTATTGACGTATAAATGAATATTAAAGCAGTGATTAATTGCGTCTTTCAGATATTATATTCTTTCACAATAGTCGTGTTTTTTTCTTTTTGTGGGGCAGGGGGTCTGTACTTTGTTATTATTTTTGTGTTATAGTAATAATAATAACAACAACAATAATAATAATAATAATAATAATAATAATAATAATAATAATAATAATAATAATAATAATAATAATAATAATAATAATAATAATAATACATCAAATTTATATAGCCTTTTGTGGACACTCAAAGACGCTAAAGCCAGTAACACTTTATATTACGGATCATTAATAACATGGTAATTTTTATATAATTTCATGGTAATCATGCCTTTGTTACTGCTTATTACAGGGAATTTCCATGCAGTTTTCTGGTGTAATTACAGTTTCTAGGTAATAATGCAAGCAGCTTTCATTAATGCAGAAATTTTTGTCATTTTGATGTAATTTGTAGGTAATGAGCGCTATAAACAGCTTCCATTTTAAGAATAATAAAATGGTAATTATTTGAAATTAATCTGTAGTTATTGAAATGACGAGTTTTCTTTTTTTTCTTTTTATTTTTTTTGTTTAACTACCTGAAAAACAAGGAGGTAATTTCCAGAAAATATACAGCATCAGAGTTCAATCAGAGAGTTGGTGGAGACGGTAGATATGAATGTCGAATGTCAAACTGACTTCACTACGGCGGCTTATCGTATGCTTACTGTACATAGCTGCTACTGCTAGCCAAGTCTGCTTGTTTTTAGAAAATGTACTGTTGTGTTGTCATTTATGCAGGAAGTTGTCCCATCGGGATGTTAAATATTCATATTATCAGAATGTGTTTGGTGCAGCATTCTTAATAGAGCAGATTTTCCACAAACTGCAAGGCTGGTGTTTCTATCTCTGACATCTATCCATGTGTCGACGGGTCTCATTTTAAAATCTCAAACCCACAATTTTGAAGTAAATGGGTGAATATTATGCAGTATAAAGTGCTTTGAGTACCAACATTCAAAAGGACTTGTATATATGCAAGTCCACTTACCACTGGAAAAAGGTGATTTCTTTTCCCAATATATGCATTATAGATCTTTCTTGACAAAGACTAAACCCAATCCAAATGAAATATACTTTTTCCTCTGCAAACGTTGACACTGTATGCACCAGTGATTTGCAAAAAAAAATGTGCATAATTCAGTGTTCATGTCTTATGAGTGAAAAACTATTTCAAGAGCTTTCCAATATGCCCAAAATCCACTTTGAGCCATTGCTTTTTAGCTGGCGCCACTAATGATAGAAAAATGAATAAAGTGCTTCCACCTACATTACATTTACATTAATGGTATTTAGCTCTTACTCTCATCCAGAGATGGGTATGATGAGGGCAGTGGTAAAATTAGCTTAGGCTCAGACTCAAAGTGCACTGATAAAAGATCTATCCAAACAGTGGTGTAATGTGAGGCTGCCTCTGCAAGAACACTCTGTGAAAAGAAATTACAGCAGATATGGAGGAAGAGTAGAATTACACTGGAGCATATTTGGATTCAGATATGGTTAAAGGGGGTATGATACAAGAGGGAGCAAGGGGACGTGAGGTATTTCTTGAGGAGATTAGTTTGAAGTTTACAAGGAAAGGGAGTGGTTGCGTGTCCTGGGTGAGATTGCAGTGGAGTCAGAGAGACTAGGTGGAGCGAGGTTCTGACTTTTAATAACAGGAAGTCGACTCACTCATGCACCAGGTCTTGCTGTAGGTTTATTTGTGCCACAGTGACATGTAATAAAGCCACTAAATGATCATGTTCTTCAACTTGGAGTTTCAATACGTGCACTTTTTTTGATGAAATAAAGCTCAGAGATTAGTTTCTGGACCAGGATGATGCCACCGTCATTGAAAGTGGTATAATTGTTTGCTGCAGTGCTGTTGAGCCATGCTTTCTGCTTCAGCAGCACAATGGAAAATAGACTGTCTGAGTCACCATGCAAATTAGATGCTGGGTTTGATCAACCAAGCAGAGTGCACTATTAGGAAAACCTAACTGTATAAAATTGTTGTAGTTTGGAGAGGAGTAACAATACAGCTCTTCAGAATAATTGAAGACTCAGGGTTCCGTCATGACAGTAATGACCAATTTCTTGTAATTAATTTCAAAATGGCAGGAGACAATTAGTGTTAACTGCAGGGGCGTCAGACAGGCACAAACTCGTTATCATTGTCAAAAAGGAAAGTTGACACTGAGGCATGGAAGGAGGATTATTTTTGGCCAGTTGTTCAATATAAGCTTAAATTGAGTGTTTTCAAGTCGTGGCATGATTTACTGCAGCATTTTTGAACTCCAACAAATATGGAAATTCATGTGCTTGGTCTAATCAGTAATCACATGACTCCTTACTGGCTATATGATTTTTGTTTTTTGTTTTTTTTTCTTGAACTTAATCATTTCCTTTTTAACATTTTAGAATCTGGTGGCAAATATACAATTGACGTCATATTTTAATTTAATTTAATTCATTTATGTTGAACATACACTCAATATCAACACAAACAAAATAAATGAATAAGTAACATAAGTAAATATTATAGATAGATAGATAGATAGATAGATAGATAGATAGATAGATAGATAGATAGATAGATAGATAGATAGATAGATAGATAGATAGATAGATAGATAGATAGATAGATAGATAGATAGATAGATAGATAGATAGATAGATATGCATATACATATACACATACATATACATATACATATACATATACATATACATATACATATACATATTTAGTTTAACCAACAACATATAATCTGAAAATATTTCTTTTGTAATCCAGAGTTGAAGTTCTCCCCCTTCTGTCTGGTCGTATCCTATTAGAAGAAAAAATAATTATATTGCAGTCAATGATAAGATACTATTTGAATTATTACGTTTGTCATTTTAAAGAATGATTTTGAAAATTATTAAGGTTTGCTCCAATACTGTTGTGACCCTGGTTCAAATCCCACACCAGACCTTTCTGTGTGGAGTTTGCATGTTCTCCTGGTGTCTGTGTGGGTTTTCTCCAGGTACTCTAGTTTCCTCCCACCATCCAAACACATGCACTGATAGGTTAATTAGTTAATGTAAATTGTCCATAGGTGTGAATGTGAGAGTGATTGTTTGTCTATATATGTTCAGCCCTGAGATGAACTGGAGACTCATACAGGGTGTACCCCGCCTTCACCCATTGTAGCTGGATTAGGCCCCCCCTCCGTGACCCTAGTGAGGATAAAGCGGGTTCAGATGACGAGACAAGACAAGTGATAGAGCCAAGTATGAAAAACAAATGATTACTCATATACTTTCCACACTCAGGTCCAGTTGTGCTGTACTACTGGTCAGATTTTTTAGAACATCATTGTCTGGTTCCTTTTTTAACATCATGACTGTTCAATATAAAAGTCTCTGCTTTAAATATAACCAACGTGATGTGATACTTCTGGAAAGAGGCAGTGGTTGTCTGGAGGAAATGCTGCCTCAGCCAAATCTTTTCTGATTATTTTTGGCAACTGAAAGAAAAAAGAGTTCATCTGTAACAACAGCAGTCAGAGAAAACACAGCAGTGTGACTAACCCTACTGCTTATCTGTTCTGAACGGTGTCTCTACCGGTCTAAGCGACTACACATCTGGGCTCCCTCCCATGGATGTTGTATCTCTTTGAAAATTATTCTCAAATCAGTGTCACGCCAAAACGATTTCCTTATGAATTCACACACCAGGACTTCCTTGAATAAGAGATATTTGATCTCAATGGGACTATACCTGGTTAAATAAAGGCTAATAACAATCAATCCTGTTCTGGAATAATCTGTCACAAAACTGTTGCTGTGAGTCTGGTCTGGGTTTAGTCTTCACTAACGTTAATGAGGAAACAAACAAGGACTTTATAATAACAAATATTTTGTTGTGAATGTCAGTGAATACAATGATAAACAATTTCCTTCATTCAGTTAAATGACTAATTGTCGTAGACCTTGAAATTACTGAAGAATATTTAATGATGACTGTAATTCATTGTTGCTACGTTTCATCTAATCAAATATCAATAATAGATGGAATATCCTTGTGTTTAGATCAGTATTTTTCCTGCCAGGACCCTGCAGTCTGTTAGACATATAGAGAAATGTGAAAGAAACTGTTTGGATTTCTATTCATATACACTATAGATATATGTGTAATTTATCTGTGTATCGACCTTTATATCAGCTAGTTCCCAGTTTCATTTGGTAAGTATTACTTTTCTTTTTTTTTTTTTAATCAGGAAATAAGATTATAATAGGTATATAAACCCTGCATATGATGCAGTCGCTTTTATTTTCCTGTTTTTCATTCAACAGACTCTGTAGTAAATTTCTGAATCTTCCTTCAAATAGTGAATAAGTCTGATTATTATGTGCATAATGATCATAATAATTGTTGTTCTGTGAATTGGATTTTTCACAGCTCAAAGACACCCAGGGTTAACTTTGCAAATTGAAAAAATAAATTGCAAAATAGTAACAAAAGGATGAGATAAAGAGAATTTTTTTTTTTGTAGAAAATATCCAGTGAAAAAACACCAACAAGGACAAACATTTCCATCGACTATGACAACCTGTTAAATGTCCTTTCATTTATGCCGCAGTCATATCACCAGTTTGTCACATCTGATAATGCCAGTTTATTGCTGAGAATGTTCATTTGCTCTAAATACTGTTTGGTGTTTGGCAGCAGGTTTTATGATGGAAATGCTACTTTTCTATTTTAATGGAAGGCATGTCAGCTGTGTTATCTGCTCAGCTCATCACAGCATAGTGTAATGTTTTCACCCTTATTCATACTATAACACTGGGTGTCCTGGACAATGTTAGGAACATATTTATATCATTTATGAACATCGTCACCTCTCACAGTGACATGTCCTTTGATGGAAACAGAAGCACATGTCTTTACTGCTTCTATGATTTTTTTTCAATTACTGAAATGATCTAAATCCTCAGCGTTTTGTAGAATCACTCTAACACTAATGTCCTGTCGCAGTACAAACAGGAAGTTGATACTTTGGTCCAAACATTTGCTGAGAACTCACTCGAGCTTAATATATTAAAAACCAAGGACCTTTGCTGTGGACCTGCGAGGAGAGAAACCCAGACCTGCCCGAACCCCTGTTTGAGCCCCTGAAGATCTAGGGTCTGGGTGTGGACCACGTTAAAACTTTTAAATACCTCGGCCTGGAAACTGACACTTATCTGTCCTTTGGACCTCATGTGGAAGAAAGCCCAGCAGCGTCTCTATCTGCTGAAGAAGCTCAGGTCTTTTAATATCAGCAAAAACATTTTAACTATTGTTTACAAATCACTCACAGAATCCGTCATCACATATAAAATCTCAACCTGGTTCAATTTTCTCACCTTAAAACACAAAATAAAACTTTCCTAAATAATAAATCAGGACAGCAAAATCACTCAAACAGCAAAAACGCCTCTGTCTGACCTGTACCATCGCTCAGTGATGAGGAAAGCCTCCCCCCTCTTCACTGAGGACCCCTCCCATCCACTCCACCATTCCTTCATGCTGCTGCCGTCAGTCAAATGGTACCGGACACCTCTGGCCAAGAAAAATATACACAAAACCCAAAATAATAATAAACTGCACCTTTTAATGTTTTTTAATTAAGCCGTTACAAAAGGAAAATTTCACTTTTTAACCGAAACAGATAAAGTTATGTGTCCATTTGAGGCTATCATTTAAAAATATATAGTTTTTAGTTTTTATACTTAACAGGTTTTATTACAAGTTATTTTTTTAAGAGCTGATATAATAATGATGGATTATAATTAGAAAAAGCAGTTATCCACAAAAACTGATTATTATTATTATTATTATAATTTTTTTTTTTTACTTTATTAGAAGTGAGCAAACTTTGAAAATAAAAATCAAAACAACTGCAATATAATTATTTTTTCTTCTAACGGGATACGACCAGACATATGTTGTTGGTTAAACTAAATATGTATATCTATCTATCTATCTATCTATCTATCTATCTATCTATCTATCTATCTATCTATCTATCTATCTATCTATCTATCTATCTATCTATCTATCTATCTATCTATCTATCTATCTATCTATCTATCTATCTATCTATCTATCTATCTATCTATCCATCCCTATCTTTAATTCCTGTTTCATCTATTTGGACATGTTATAACTAAATATTCAGTCCATTTTTATGTATTAATATTAATCACAACATGATGTTAATAATTTAATTAATAATAATTTATGTGGACAAAATGGTTCTGGATGGTAAAATGTCACAGATAAGACAGTCGAGTTTGTATTCTATAAATTGTGTTTATATAATTAACCATAACCAACAATTAAAAATGCTGAAACATATTTTGAAAAAATGCATGAGGGGAACCATGAAAAATGGTAATTATAGTACCAGAGCTCACAGGCATGAAATTTATTTAAAAATGCACAAATGTAATAGGTGCATTAGTCTTTCTTGTCCTCAATGCTGGATTTACGATTTATTTAAGTTATCGGACATCTGACATCATTCACTCCATCACACAGAGATCTCTGAGTCTTGAGTTAGTGTCACTGACTTTTGTTCATTAAGGATTTAGGATTCCCACTGAGATAGTCATTCATTCACTACAGCACAGGTGTCAAACATGCGGCTCGGGGGCCAAAACCGGCGCACCATAGGGTCCAATCTGGCCCCTGGGATGAATTTGTGAAATGCAAAAATTACACAGAAGATATTAACAAGTAAGGAAGTTAAATCATTGGTATTAATTCAATCTAAAATGGATCAGACCGTAATCATAATGAACAATAAATTATAAAAATGACTAATTTTCTTCTTTGTTTTAGTTTAAAAAGGGGAATAAATAAATAAAAAGACTACCTTATTACAAAAAATGCAAATAACCTGAAATGTTTGTGGAATTTAACCAATATTCTGAACGTTCCTAAATGTTGTGTGTATTTGTGTTATCTTTAAGTTTTAATACTCATGTATAAATGATAAACTAAGATGCAATATTGTTAAGATTGCACTGGTTTTTCTTAAGAAATTTCAGGTTGTTAATATTCATGTTATATTCAATTACAGTTCATAGGTGTAAAGATTTTTATTATGGAATTTTGACATTATTTATACATTTTTGTACTGTTCTATTATTTTACTGGTGTGGCCCAATTTATACCATATTAGACTGAATACAACCCCTGAACTAAAATGAGTTCGACACCCCTGCACTACAGGGATGCCGCTTCACATTCAGGGACATTATAGACGGCTGAGGTGGTGACTGACCCCTACCCGTTGATGCACATTATCCAATCAGCCTAAAACTGATGCTATTAAAGCCCGTTGCAGGGTGTTGAATCCTTTTCACCTGTATAAAAGTCAAAGGGTTTAATTTTACTTGAATAACACTACATCATAACAAAAATCTTCTCAATGCACTTAACAAATTAAGGTCCAGACCGCACACTATTACTGAAAAAAGGCCCAACAAACTCCCACGAGCAAACACTCAATGGATGGAAAAGAAAATCCTCCAACAGAACACCACTCTGAGTGGATTGCCATTTGGCTTGACTGGCTGAGGTGACTGGAAAGGGTAGAGAGAAAAGAAAAGTATAGACAGGCAACAAATAAACAGTCAAACAGTGAGTGGGTTGCTGAGGCCAGTAATCACACATCAGAAACGCACAGCACCGGAGCCAGAGATACCTGCAGAAAGGCACAGAAACACAGTAGAGAAAAAAAAACACAATGTGATTAGAATCAGAGCAGACTTCATCCAGTGAAAAAGAACAGAAAAATAGAAAGAGCACCTTAAGGCATCTTAAACACAATGACTGATGAGTAAAAATGAACCGTAGAGGAGTATTTATAGGTTCGTTGCTCTGCACAGGAAAAACAACATTTTTCATAAAGTTAATGAAACATTTAAACATAAAAAAAATGTTTTACTTGTAGGATTTATCCCCTTCCACACACACACACACACACACACACACACACACACCGTTAGCACAAGGAATATAAAGTTTTAATAAAAGTTGTGACTTAACCCTTTAAACTTCCAAGGTTCCACATATAAAGGCTGGAAGTAGTCGCTCCAAAATATTGCTTAATAACCTCCCAAATGTCACATGACCTAATGAAGTTTGACAATGGAGTTTCTCAATTAAAACCAATTTCAGATAAAATATCCACAGCAGGTATAATCACTCATATGTTCAGAATACAAATGGCAAACAGCTAATCTGAACATTTATGTCTCATATTTATCCCCCCAGAGGAACCATATTCCAACAAACGCAGTCATGGTCCAACAAAAACTTCCAAAGCAATAAAAAAAAATTTTTTTCAAATGTTGTCCATATGTAGTCCAAAAACACATCAAAACATCAATAAATATCCATAAATGGCTATTGCATCATTTAACAGGACCCGGTTTTCATCTTAATATTAATATTATAATACAAGCAAACACCAATTGCATGTTATCAAAATGGTTTTAAGAACAGCATTCCATTTACTTTATTAATAAATTTAGGTGAAATTGAGTGGAAGTTTAAAGGGTTTAAAGCAGGGATGTCAAACTTATTTCAATTCAGGGGCCACATTAAGCCAAAATTGATCTGCAGAGGGCCGGACCAGTGAAATAACAACATAATAATATAAAAAATAACGTCAACTCCAAACTTTCCTCTATGTTTTAGAGTGAAAAAAGTGAAATTATGTAATGAAAAATGTTTGCATCCTTCAAAACAATGTAAATAACATGAACAAACTGAAATTTCTTGTGCAGTTTTAAGAATATTATGTTTCAGTTTATCATTTACACATGCAAATCAAGACTTACAGATCACAATAGTTCAACAAATACATAAAATATTTAATAACAGGACAAAAATTGGTAAACCTGCCCTTCAGACATTTCAAAATGTTCATATTTGTTCAGTTTACTTGTATTTTTGGGAAATAATTATTTTAGTGTAGATACAATAAAATGACATGAACATTTTATATTTACAAAGAGAAACATTTGGAGTTGTGACTATTTATACGTTATTAGGAGAGTATTTTACTGATCAGATTAAACTGGTCTGTAGGTGGAACCTGAACTAAAAGGATTTATATGTTCAGTGTCATTTTTGCATTTCACAAACTCATCTAAGGGGCCAGACAGGAAACTTTAGAGGGTCGAATTTGGCCCCCGGGCCCCATGTTTGACCCCTCTGGTTTAAAGTAAAGTTGAATTGGAGCATATTACAGACAGTCTAACCTCTGACTGAGCATCATGTGTTTGGGCCTTAAGTGTGTAGACGTGGGTACAGCTGGGGGAAAAGATAAGAAGGATGTGTGTTCTGACCTTTTATCAATGTGAGGCTGTGACTTAGCATTTAAAATAACTACGCGCTGAAGTGACTCCTCTCTCTGCTCTACTGTCAGGTGTGGCAATGCGGGGGGAGTGTGGAGGTGCTGCCTTGTGCCCGTATTGCACATATAGAGCGAGCACATAAGCCGTACACTGAAGATCTCACATCTCACGTACGACGGAATGCCCTGAGAGTGGCGGAAGTTTGGATGGATGAGTTTAAAAGCCACGTCTACATGGCTTGGAACATTCCCCAGGAGGTGAGTGTCATGCTTTTATTTTCCTTTCAGACATCAGATTGGATTATTCCTGAAAATGTCTCAAAAGATTAAAAAAAAACAGCTAAGTGTATTCACATCAATTGAGTTACAAGTAAAGTAAAAAAAAATGCAACACAAACAAGGGATTTTGGAAAATGAATGCACATAAATGGATTTTTGTTTGTTTTGGTTTTATGTTGCAATATTGATTATCAGTTCCCAGTGGTAATAACACAGCTTCTGCTAGAACCAAACAACTTATGGCAGCTTTATCATTTATTTTTTAAACCAATATATTGAATTTGTGATTGCAGCCCTTTCTGTTGTAACCTAAAGGAAGTATTGGAACAAATATGCAATTAGAGGTGTAAAAAAAAAACACCACCCAAACATAAACTTACAGGATAAACAAGCATCTTCAGGGCATAACTAAATATCAAAGGTTGATTTTCATCTGTTATTGATTGAATTTTGAGTTGAATCTGATTTCGAATTCCTCCCCTAGACTCCTAAAAAAATCTAAAGGGTAAAAAAAAAAAAAGATGTTAAAGATTATAAGTAAACATATCAGCACTAAAGCTGTGGGTTATAGAACACACTAAACTATCTAATTCAGGGGTGTCAAACTCATTTCAGTTCAGGGGCCACATTAAGCCAAATTTGATCTGCAGGGGGCCGGACCACTGAAATAATAACATGATAATATAAAAAAATTACATCAACTCCTACCTTTCCTCTGTTTTAGAGCAAAAAAGCGATGTTATGTGATGAAAATGTTTACATCCTTTAATATTAATATCCTTTAATAACATGAACAAACTGACATTTCTTAAGAAAACTATGTGCAGTTTTAACAATATTATATTATTATCATTTACACACATAAATTACAATTTACAGATCACAGTACATCAATAAAACATGCATAAAACATTTAATAACAGGCAGAATTTTTGTGAAATGATCATTTTAGTGTAAATACAATTAAACAACATGAACATTTTTCCATTTACAAAGAGAAACATTTGGAGTTGTGAGTATTTATACAGTATTATGAGAGCATTTGACTGTTCTGACCCACTGTATATTAAATTGGTTTATATGTGGAACCTGAAGTAAAATTATTTATGTCTTCGGTGTCATTTTTCCATTTCACAAACTCATCCCAGGGGCCAGACTCGACCCTTTAGAGGGCCAGATTTGGCCTCCGGGCCGCATGTTTGACACCCCTGATCTAATTAAATAAACTATAAATGAAAACATATATACATATTTTTATTCAGTCACTTTATTGTATTGTTTTAGATGCAGAGTAAATATATCCTGTGCCAAACATGTCTTAGTTTGCTGTTTTGAAGTTCATTTAACAATGTAAAAATACAGGTTCAACACACGTTTCTACTTGTATTTTACTCCAAAGCATCTGTGATCTATAAGAAAAATCAATAACATTAAAATAATCATGTTGATGTTAAATGTAGCATCCCTCAAAGGCTAAATCAAATGTTTGTTCACTGAAGCTTTTTTTCCTTTTCCTGCATAATCTGTTTGAATATGTAAATCCACGTTATGAATAGATGAACATCTGCAGGCAATTCATTCAGTCAATAATGAGGCGTTTAACAGAGTCAGTACTCAAGAAGCATGAAATTTAGCCTCAGCTTTAGCCCCGTGAATTAACTACACAGCAAAATTGTCTGTGTTAATTTACCTCAGAGTGTAAAAACCAACATTCTGCCAGTGTTAATATCTGCTTGCACCCGTCGGATTTCACTTTTTGATGTCTCTGAACAATAGAAAACCATGTCAGCAACAATTTCCACCACTGCAGTTAGCTGTTCAGTATTTGAGTTATTAAAGAGAGGCATCAGTGGACAAGACAAGGCAGATAGTAACAGGAGACTGGTCCTGACTGTGGCAGATGGAATAGTAAATGGTTTTTAAGCCAGAACAAGAGAAATCAAAACCCTATGGAGGCTTTTCAAACATACAAAAATGGTTGTACATTGCTTCTTAATGGCCCATTATCTGATTCACTTCCCCTCAAACCACCATTAATCAATTTTATGCTTTGCGTGTACTGCTGTGTCTCTCCCTGTGTGTCTGTGTTTGATTCCCTGGACTCAGGACTCAGGGATAGATATTGGCGATATCTCTGAAAGGAAAGCCTTGAGGAAGAGACTGCAGTGTAAAACCTTCAGATGGTACCTGGTCAACATCTACCCCGAGATGAGGATGTACAGCGACACCATCGCATACGGAGTAGTAAGCCGCCTCCCCTTTTCATTCCAAATGTAATTCAGTGACTGCAAAAGCCAAAACAAGGCTAAACCAAGCCTGAGCAAATCATATTAATCCCTTGTGTTGGGATCCGGATGACTGCAGTCAGGAACACAAATATTTTACCAAGAGAAGGATTGTTGCAGTAACTTTGACTCTTCACTTCTTACTTTGAGGACAAATATATATATATATATATATATATATATGTACATGCAAATATATTTGGGAGACATGCATACTGTATAATAAATATATGCGAATTGTACACACATCTATTACTGAACTCTTTAAATATACATGTAGCACACCATGCTAGAGGGCTTTACTGCAAAAATTCATTAGTCAGACAAGCCAGAAAACTGACAACCAACAGGCCCGTCTGGCAGTGCTTCTATTTGCCCGTTCCTAGTTGTTCTCAAACAGCTTTATTTCCACGGTCCTCCCACCTCGCATCACGGTGATGCACCCTAATATGCAGAGACACACACTGCAGTATTATGGCACTGCTTTCAATATAGTAAGGGTGATTTTTTATTTTTTTTTTTTACCTTGTACAAACTGACAAATGTTGGATGGATATAGGAAATAAATAGGCCAGGTCATTTACTTGACCTCATTATTCTATATTTGCTCCATGCATTTGAAGGGCTCGTCAGTTGTGATACTCTTCGTGGTCGTTACATGAAACCACTCATATGTAACACAGTAGAAAACAATCACAAAACAAGACACCTACATTGTTTAAGGTAATACTATCATTACAGGTATCATTAAGTGTTTTATCCCACTCATCTGCTCTATAAATGTTTAGACTTTAGGACCATATGCTTCCTGTGGACTTAGTGATTATTAGATCGAAATAGACATCTCCAGAGCCAGTGGGGAGCTGAATCATTGCTAGCTGCGTTCTTCTGATCTCATATCTTTACCTAATTCACTATTCACTCAAATCACCATTCCTGGAGCTCCCTATGGTGTAGTTTGCGTCTGGCAATCAGGCAGATCTTCGTCATGATGTGCATGAATAACCCTTAGGGCTTTAGATGCTGAGCGTTGCTCAACAAGCGTGACACTTGGATGATTTGTAAAGAACATATTAAATCAGGGGTTTTCAGATTGGATACGTCAACCCTTGTTAACCTATTTTGAAACACATTGTCATCAGCAAAAATTGTTGGGAATTGTTTGGAACCCTAACCCTTTTGTTCCATTAAGATTTTGTTTTTGCAAAAACAATCATCTATTTCCAACCATGTGGAAGATTTATCATCAGATCAATTTCATTATGAACCAAAGGAACAGACTTCAGTTGAAGGTTTTAAAGTTTTAGTAGATCACCATCATCTTGGTTATGAGGGAAACTCCCCCTGAGCTTGAAGACACTCACTGGTGATGATGAGAGGTGGAATTCCTCCTCACTTTAATAAGAGGAAAATTTGCAGGATTTTGATTGAAGAGGACCAAATGTCTGAGTTGAGATAGTGAAGTGGTGGATGAGGGTCACAAAATGGCCACCGTAGGGAAATGACAGCCAAGTGACAGCGGAAAGAGAAGACTTTGAAAGTCTGATAGTTTGCAAGTGATTGCCCAAAAGAAGGCCTGTCAGGTTGTGATTGGATGAAGGCTATATTTATCTGATTGAATTTAGAGATAGGGGGAACTGTGCTTATGGCATAAAAGCTGGCACAAGGAGGTTGACTAAGCTTCATTATGACAAATTACTGTAGATTAAGATACCAACCTCTATGGAAGGCAGTTCAAATGAGCCCTTCTTTTATCAGCTAAAACGCCACAATGAAACCTGCACATGGAACATTAATTAAATTACCTACAGTTTTATATATGATCCTGCAAATGGCCATTCTGCATAACAAGCACAGGTAGATTTTAGGTAAAAGCTACATAATATGTACATTTAACCCTTACATATAGTTCTGTTTAGTTCTAATTGTATGCAGTTTAACATGCAAAAAGGATTTTTTTTTGTCTGTAATTTGATGACTCCATGAAATGAAAAATAAAATGAAAATAGAAATGGTAAACTATCACTGAATGTGAAAGATGCGATTGATTTGGGTCAGTACTTTTGAAATACTTTTTAACGGTAGTAAATTAAATGCTTCATATCCAGAATATGATGTTCCTGAAAGAATTATTGTGTGTTATTGAATGTTTTTCCTCCATAAACAATATTAAAAATACTCTGTTCCTGGTCTCTAAAACATTGATTGGGGGGTCATTGACCTATTTATTAATGCCACATGCAACATTTCTACGTAAGTTCTATATAAATCTTTGGCTCAGGTTTAGAAAACAATGAGTATGTACAGTAAAGGTTGAAATGCTCAACATACCTTTCTCTGAACTATTGCTTCTTATACCAGTGTTATAAAGAACAGCTTTATTACTTTTAAATGGCTGTTTTAATTCAACTTGTCATAGTTTTATGTAAGATTTCCATTAGTACGGTACAGTCTTTAGATCACTGTAGATCACTGGGAGGAATTGATTATAAATATCCATTAGCACATTAATAATCACTCACACAGTACTGTAACTGAATTAATGAACACTTAACACTGTCATACTGAATTATATCTTGCCCTTGTTATTTTTTTCCCCTTTGCTTGTCAGCTGAAAAACTCTCTGAAGAATGATCTGTGTTTGGACCAGGGGCCCGACAATGACAACGTCCCCATCTTGTATCTGTGTCACGGGATGACACCTCAGGTTAGAGCCTTACCTCTGTTTCAGCATATCTCTCTCCCTCTCTCTCTCTCTCTCTCGCTTTGAGCCACCGTTTCATGCCGCGTGGAGCATACAGCCAGATTTAATATATCATCTTTTTATTTCCATCTTGAATCTTTCCATTGCGAAGAAAAATTGCTCGTGTTTCTTCAGCTTTCAGATGGAATCAAGCTCAGCAACTTTTCCTCATAAAACAGGGTTTGCCCTTTATATCAAAAGCCTGCGATGTTTTTAATAAATGTATGATAAAAATGTCCACATTTATCATGAACCTCTTTTTAGAGGTGACTGAATCCAGCTCAGAATAAAATGCTACATTATTGATGTAAGGCAATGAAAAACAATACTTTTTTTTTTTTTTTTTTTTTTAGCTAAATGACGTTATACTGTATAAGACTGCCTCAAATGTAGCAGAAACATTTGTGTTCATCTTCTTCTTTAGTCACTTTAATGATTTGCAGAGAAAGGCTACAGTTAAACAATTTAAATGGACATTTAAAGCATTAAGTAGTAGAACATTCACATTTAGACACACTGTCAGCTGCTTGCTCCACTTTCATTATATGTGTCACTTTCAACTGTCATTTTAATAGTGTTTTTAAACCTCTGTCTCTACACCACTGCAGGATATATTTCAGCCCAAATAAAAGGTACTTTAAACACCCTCAAATGTTTAGAGCAGCGTGATTATCATTTACTTTCTGTAGCCCCTTCCAGCTCATATCGATCCCTTCATCCCATTATGTCTGAGCAGATTGTTTTCACAGATTGTTTAACCTTGCTATGACAGTTGTAAACTTGTCTTATGGAGTAAAGCTTGATCCTAGTTTATCCTTCCCAACTCAAATTAATCTATTGGGCATGTTTCACACTCATTATGCTCATATTGGTATTTATAACACAGTGCAAATTAGAACTGACTTGAGTGTGAAACCTTGATGATTCTCAGCAAGACCTTTTCCTCGACAGACACCAGAAGTCAACACCTTTCTCTGAGAACAAGATAACTATAAAACTTATAATTAGAAATCTGTTATATGCTATAAATCTCTCATAAATCCAGGCATATGAAACAAAGGATTGGAGCAGCACCAGCATTTCTAATGAGATTAGGGATCGCCTCTGCACGACAAATCTAGCCTGCCCTATTTTTATGTTTCACTGTCACGCTGTACACTGGAATTACTCTCCAGATTACGTCTATAATGACACATACAATTCTAAATGTGTTTTTTGGAGGCGCCAGATACTTTTCATTGATAGTGCTGTATCAGGGCTGCGTAAATGCGGTACATCAACCCCGTGAAAGAAAATTGCACAGGCACAAATAAACAGCGAAGGTATTACAAAGCCTACAATCCACGTAGCTGACTTTACAAGAACATTTTGTCAGCAAACATACAGCACAGAACGTTGGCGCAAGCAGTAATAAAACATACTGACTTAAGCACAGCAACAATAGTAGCCACAGCAACAAACAGCCTGGCAGCCCGCAACGCTCCAAAAATGAGCAGCGAATAAAAAATAACACGTCAGACACTTAAACGTCTGTTGTGAAGGAGGCAAGAGGCAGTTTTGGCTTCATCAAACAAAAAGGACTAAAGTAAAAGTAGATGAAGAATCAAAGGAGGACAGAAAATGCAAGCAGTGCATTTTATACAAGAAGAAAAATAAACTGAGTTAATGTGGGTGCTGTGGGTCAGACAAAAACATGGAACCTGGATGTGATCTGTGGTAAAGCTGAAATGCTTACAGAAATAAATCACAAAACCCAGTGAGAAACTATGAAGTCTTGTATAGGTTCATACTTCTTTCAAAGAAAACTGTAAAATTAGATTCTTTTCAGCAGACAGGTTTGTTTACCTGCTAGTTTCAGCTACTTCCTGCAGCCTTCATCAGAAGCATCATGTGAAAGTAGTCTATCAATGTTTATTATAATATTATCCTCTGAATTTTACATTTTTCTCGTGAAAATCATCTATTTTTAGGCCAGAGCACTGACATGCAATGTCTGCGAGGGACTATTAAAACCGCATGGTTCCATTGTTATTATCCTGTCACTGCTTTAACTCCAATTTTCACCCTTTGAATGTTTAAAAAAAGGGAATTTTATTTGACCCCACATTCAAAAATATTATATTCTGAAGTTGCAGAAAAAAATGATCTCAAAACACCTCAGCCACACCCTCTCAAAAATCAAAATACATTACACGGATTGGGAGTGACCCGAAAAAAATTTTCACCGTACAAACATGAAACTTCGTACATACTTCGCCTACGGTAGGACACGTAAAAAGTTACATTATGGCCCCGCCCTAAACCCAACAGGAAGTCAGCCAATGTGAAACTCTAAAATACCACCCCTCATACAAAAAATATGATCTCAACGTGTTTACATCTGTTTTACACCAAACTTGGTGGAAGTCACCTACACACATGTGGGATCAAAAGTTATCCTGCCAAAGTTTGTTAAAATGTTGGGCGTGGCTGTGATGACTTCACAATGAAGCGGTTATTTTTAGACACATAAAAGTGTGTGTATCTCACACATACAGTGTCAGATGGAGTTGGATCCAATGTAACATTTGTGCAGAATGACAACCTGAACACGATCATATGGGACTCGTATCGTTAGATCGCAAAATGGCTCTCTGGCTCCCCCTACGGTTTTTGAATGGGAGTGAAAAAACGTCCTCCACGGTCACGTGGGGAGGAGGTCACAAGGGAAGCGAGGGCCTATCATACCACTCACGGTTTTACTAGTCCTTTCTTGGATTCACTGATCATGTAGATGTTCCTTAAAGCTCAGAGTAAAGTTATTATATCAAAACACCAAAAAAGAATGAAGAAAAAGTGACTTTTTCAGTAAAATCTATCATTAGCTGAACATAAACCCAGTGTGTCCGTTCACTGTCATTGATCCAACTCATTTACTGTTGTCAAGGATGATGGTTTTTCCACATTCACTACGGAGCCTCCGAACATCCAAATGAGTCATATCTGATGACCATGAAAAAATGACAAACTATTTACACCAATTATTTTCATGTATCAATAGGATTAGTGGATGAACAGTTTAGATCAGTAGATTCATTTGGTCAACGGTGGATGTTTGAATCATTATAGGTCAAAAATCCAATTCAATATGCTACAATAAACCTGAATAACAAGCAGAACCTCATCAGTACATCTTGTCTATTTTCAGCACCAGACCTTGTTTGAGTGTCTGGAGCTACGTGTCTGAAGTCTGTGCAGGGTACATATTGAACTGACCTGTCTGGGGAGGTAGCAGCCTCTCTAGATCCGTTCTCTATTTAACTGAGCATCCTCATTCAATACAGCCTCAAAAAGTGAGACACATGTTGTTTGCAACATCATTTGAGTCGGCCTGGGAGTTCACCAGGAGTCTAACAGGAGTTCCTCCAGCCTCATTCTCCTTTCACTTTACTTTGATTTGTTTAGATGCCTGTGCCCTGACAGAGGCTGTATGTGTGAACAGAATAGATGTGTATAGATCAAAGTGATGGAGCCAAGATCATCACAGCACAAATTTGATGTCAAGGTGTTGTTATATGATATGTGTCTTTCATGCTATTGTACATTCAATCAAGCCCAGCTACAGTTGTGCTCATAAGTTTACATACCCTAACAGGATGTGCATGGAGGGTCTTGGATGTTCCAACATGACAATGACCCAAAACATAACACCAAACCAATCTGACATTGATTATAGCAGACAAAAAAATAGTACTAATGGCCATGGACTCATATGAACCTGACAGCTGTGATGTCTTGCTATCAACAAAAGGGAGTCATTCAATAGATTATAAAATCAATCCCACTGTGTGGCTGTGGGTTTTATCAACAAATGCCAAAAACAGTGTGAATGGTAGAGGAAGCCCCCAAAGCTCTTCTGGGGTAACATCTGACTGTTAAATACTATGAAGGATGTTGTTGGTTTAAGCTAATATTCGGGCAATTACTTTCTAATGAATCAATCAGAATTGAAAAATGAGGGAGGAGAAGTGATTTTAGTGACTGGAAAAATAAACAAAGGCATAAACAAATTGTTTAAAATTTTAAATTTCGACAAACAAAGTGATAAGTTTTGTGCCTAATGCTAAGATCTATCGGAATTTAAATCTGTTGAGAACTGAGGGAGGAGAAGCGATTTTAGTGAATTGTGGACGACGCCGACGACAGACGGACGACGTATAAAGCGTAATGGTTCATCGTGACTTCATCCAGATTAGCTAATGAAGATGAAGGAGTGTCCGTCTCAGTTGCCTGACTTCAATATCACCTACCCACTTTGGGTTAGGGTTAGAACATGAAACATGAAAAAAAAATACAAAAATTTAAAAGAGTTGAAGGTGTTTTGCCAAGAAGAATAGGCTGCTTTAATTTATTTATTTATTTATTAACATGCAAATAAACAAATAAAACTAAACAAGACAAAATAAGAGAAACCAAATACATAAATAAATGGATAGATGAATAATAATATTATTATTATTATTATTAATTTATTTGTATAGTGCTTTTCATGGCACTCAAAGACAATGATAAAAGTACAATAAAAGCAGCCAATGGAAAACAAAGCACATACACATTAAAAACAGTCTGAATAAAAGTATTCAAACATTAAAATTAAATCTTAAATCAATGAATTTTTGAAAGGCATTTAAAAGTGTTGGGGTCAGAACAGTGATGGGTGGTGGGGGGGAGTGAAATCCAGAGGTTTGAGGTGGTGACAGAAAGATTCAGATTTAGATTCAGATGTCTTTATTTATCCCAGAGGGGCAATTCAAGACATCAGTGAGCAGCATAATAATATATGGAGAAAAAAAACTAAAAACAAGGCACATCTAAAGAAAAGGCTCTGTCCCCCCAGGTTCGGTGCTTAGTTTTGGGTGGCGGGGTGAGGAAGGAGGTGGGCAGAGGAAGAGGGAGGGGTCATGAGGTTAGAGTAGGTCAGTGAAGTAGCGGGGCGCCTGGAGATGGAGGGCTTTATGGGTGAGGAGGAGGACCTTAAATGTTATCCTGTGTTTGACAGGGAGTCAGTGGAGGTGTTAAGAGGGCAGGAGTGATGTGACGGTGTGAACAGGTGGGGGTGAGAAAACGAGCTGCAGAGTTCTGAATGAGCTAGAATTTATTGAGGAGTTTGGAGGAAACCACAGAGAAGGCTGTTGCAGTAGAAGTAATAAAAGCATGAATGAGTGTTTCAGCAGCAGAGAGGGAGAGAGATGGACGAATGCGAACTATGTATTTGAAAATGAACAGAAGCTATGTTCAAATACATGCAAGTCTGAATTTTGCATGGTCAAAAAAAGAGTAGGAAGAAGTACAAAGTTATTCAAACGTACTCCGCAAGTGCTTATACACATATCATGAGCTTAATATCAATACATTTTTATGTCGAACCACTAATACATCATGCAGGAGAGAAAATCAGAAAATATTAATAGCCTCATTCACAAGTACTACAAAATACTGGCGTCTGTCACTGATGTTAAAGGGGCCAATACAGAGGATTAAAAACTAGGGTATGTAAACTTATGATCAGGATGATTTGAGTAGCTTCTATGTCACTATGATTTAAAAAGACTAAATGCATTGGTTTGATAATAAATGGCTTCACTAAACCTCTAGCCACAAGTGAAAGAAAAGTTTTGGTTTTTTATTATCATTATCATTCATATTCACAGACAAATTGCCAAAGAATCATAAATTCTACTAGGTTATGTCCTGTAAACCATTGAGCACAACTCTATACGTTGCTATGTATTCCACTCCTGTTCCAAGAGCACTGTAAATTTTGTACCGTCTTAAAGAATAATAACATCCCCAAGTATTTTGTCATCTATGAAAATGTTTCTTCCCATGAAACATTCCCTAAAATTGGATATCTTGTGCCATCATCAGTGGGTCACGGTAGGTGATTGCTCCATAAGGAGGAGCAGACTGGGAATTTTAGGGTTAGGTAACATCTCTGGATAAAGTAAAATATAGATTCTCATTTTTATAACATACACATCATTATGTTTCCCTAACTGTATAATCATGCAAAAATATTGTGTTTTCATCACCTTAGAATGAGCTGCTTATGATTATAAATGGAACACGTTGCCTACATTTAGTAATATTTCTGCAGTAGATCTGAAAAAAAAACTTCCTCTTTGTGTTTTTTCTACTTAATACCAGGTGGCATCCAGCGTTAAAGTGCATTACCATCACCTACAATGTTCCAGTGTTGTGCAGAGTTAATGCCCCCCCCCCCTTTAAGTGAACAGCCCAGAACAGACAAAACAAACACTCCATCTACTTTCACTTTGTTTTAGTCATGGTAGTTGAGTGTTGCTTTCAATTGTACTACTTGTTCGTACTTCATGCCATGTACTGAATCTTTAACTATTCCCTGGGTAAAAGAACTACTATGTCCATAACCTCTGTCTGCAGATGCAATTGGTAAAAACCTCATCTTTCTGCAACTTGTGCTCATAATGCTAAGACATTTTCTTTTTAAACAAAGAACATGCTTGTTCTGCAAATGGTTTTTCTGTTTTTGTCAGTGAATAGAAGTAAACAACAAGCTTTGAAAAAGTGTCTGAAAATAAATCCACTAGACAGATGCATTCAGGGTTTATTTATTTATTTTTTTCTTATTTTGAATTAATGATAAGCTCATTCTGTGTTGCAGCATCTCGTCTTGTCCTGCATTGCATTGACCTGGTGTAGCTGAATGAAAGCATGTGTTTAATGCACCTAAGCCGCTCTTTTGTTACATGTATGGTCACATGCAGCTCTGAAGGGTCATTATCTAAATGTCAGCTTCATTTGTTCTGACAGAATGTGTACTACACCAGTACTCAGCAGTTCCACGTTGGACTCCTCAGTCCCACGGTTGATGACGATGACAACAAGTGCCTGGTGGATGTGAATAGCAGACCCCGCCTCATTGAGTGCAGCTATGCCGCAGCCAAACGCATGAAGCTCCACTGGCTCTTCACTCAGGTGACAATTCATTATGCAGCCACGCACAGTAACAGACAGCACTAGTAAAAAAAATGAATAAATAAATAAAGTATTTAGGCGTTAAGACATGTTGTTGAATGTAGGAAAGGCATCTGTAGAGGCTTCTATTATTCAGGTGGTTTAAAGACTATATGACTGGACTTCACCACAATCCGACAGCTCATTTAGACACGAAGAATCACTGAAATGTAATGATTGTCTTTCTTCATTAGTGCCTCTGTGGTTGCAAACTGTTTTATCCGCTTCATAAAATGCCCCATGACAGTGGGTGAATTGGATTTACCACATGCTTTGATTTGGGCTGAAAAGAGTTCCCATTGTTTTTCTTCTATGCTTTTCATTTTAGTATTAATTATAGATTTTACATATTTGGGCTCCTCTTTTATTCAAGTACAATGGTACCTCTACTTATGAAATTCATTTGTTCCAGAAGTGATTTCGTTCCATGAATTTTTGGTAAACAGTCGCATTTTACATGAATCAAGGCCTGATTAATTCCAAGGCCCAAAATACTACCCCTCAAAGCGTTTTTTTTATTTAATTACCAATTTTGTATGAAATACGTGTTAAAAATAAAAGAAAATGGAGATTTAGATTTTAGATTTAATTTATTGGTCTCAGTGGGGAAATGTGTTTTTACTGACTGAACATTAAACCATTCAAATGAACCAGACGTGGGTCATTTTCATCCCATTGTGTTTGTTTTAATTGTCACTTTCACCTTCAGCTGTGTTTGTTGACAGACATTTGGTAGGGTGTAGATCCAGGGACAATTTCCTTTGACGACTTTTCGTGATCTTCCTGGTGTGCGCAGGTCATATACTGTACCTCATTGGGGTGGGCGATGGCACGGCTTGTGGACATTTTTCCGGGGTGTTTTTTTTTCCACAAATTCGGAGGGTTCATAGGGTTTCGCCGGCATATCTTCTGTTCATGCTGGTGGAGTGATGGCTGCCTCCTCCTTTTTTATTATCTCGTATTTCACTTCTGTTGGTGGTGCAGCACACTTCTTCTTTTCATTCGCACCTGGAAACACTTTCTTTGGGCTCGTGATGGATAATGAATGTGTGCTGTGGTGGGATTTCAGTGGGACTTGGAGGGACTCACGATGCAGCAGTGGCTTTGTTCTTTACTCGTGGCTTCTGATGCTGGGCCAGCACACACGATGAATGAGGGTCAAAGGCTCATGAAACGCATCATGTGTAGCTCCCTCATAGCCATTGGGATGCTACGTACAGTACGTCCATGATGCATTTATGTACATTACGTAGTTACATACATTACGTACAGTAATGTACATAGTATTTATGTCTCAGGGGTTTTGGTTTCCTTTCGCAAATAGAATTTTCTTTCGTAGTCAGAGACGAAAAATTGAGGTAAAGTTTTTTCGTTACTTGGATTATTCATTAGCTGGGTTTTTCGTAAGTAGAGCTACCACTGTATATTTAAATCCCCAAACTAATTGATTTGTTTACTTGATTTTTTTTCATCATATAAAGAACGTCTAAGTGGTTTTAGCACAAAATGTTCAAAATAGTTAAATGGGCTTTACACGCTTGACCTCTCATGTCCTTGCACTGGATTTTAAATGGGTATTTGAGTTATCTTTGTATAATTTAGTAAGTAGGTTAGAGACGTGTCAGCCAGACTGGTGCATATGATGTCTCCGAATTATGGCATCAATTATTGACTCAGTTTTGTGAAGTGTCAAACTGAAAGTGAAACAGATTGCCTCGATTCAGCAGAGATAGTTGCTTTCTTTTTTAATTCATGTGTTCCACCATTCTGCACAAAAGTTGATTTATTACAAGTGAAGCATTAAAAATAACTCAGAAATTCCATCTCCTATTTTAGATCTTTATCTGTCTACACATTCAAGTGGATAAAGTGAATTCCTTTTAGCTGTAATTTGTGATTATAAAACAAGACTATTAACTCAAACATACCTGGTTAGTGGGTGGAGATTATTTTACGTGTGTGTGTGTTTGTACATTTTTATCTTTCTGTACTGTAACAAATAGCTATTTTTCTTTATATAGCAATAGAGTCAGCTTTAATTTAGTGAATTATCTGCAGTGTGCTGGATTAAACAACCACCCCACATACTGTATGATCACATATACAGTAACACGTTCATTAGTGAACACCTGGGGGCTGTTGAAGAAGCACAGCAAAGACATTACCCCGATAAAGTGTGTGAATTAAATTTTTATTATTAATTTATTTTATCAGCTGATTTTTAAGACATGATGTGGGTTGTGCTCATTTATAGCTAAGATACAACTATTCCGAACCTTGAAGGGAGGATTTATAATGAAAATTAACTAGATTCATGTAATACACAATAATAGAAACAGTGTAATACACAATAATAGAAACAGTGTAATACACAATAATAGAAACAGTGTAATACACAGAAATAAAAAAAAAAAAGAGTGTAATACACAGTAATAGAAAATGGCCAAAAATGAAGCTGCACAGCTGAACCACCAAACTGGTAGAAATGAGACTGAACTATAATCATAAAATTCAGAAACCAACAGTAAAGGTTGGAGTGTACATCATCCTGGTTTGCCAGTTCCATTTCCAGTTAAGGAATGTTCACAAGATTGGACCAGTTTCCATCCAAATAAGCTTGGACCAGAGCAAATTGCCATTGGCAGTTTGGATGTGATAATGCCATGGTGTTAACTTTACACAAATACACTCCTCACTGCGTGTGTTTTTCTCTTAAGTTGAAGGCTTCAATGATGTGGAATGGTAGTTAAAATGATGCCAAACAGAGAAAGTGGATGGTTGGGACTACTAATAGAACAGGCTGCTTTATTATAAACAATAATGTAATAAATCTGGAATCACAGTATATAAACACACAATGTTCATAACTATACATTCTGAGTGTTCTGGTGGTAATGGAGTTACTGTTTTGTGAGCACACCCTCACACCCTCTTTTGAAGTTTAGAGAGTCAACTTGTTTTAAGCACCAAATATAGTGTTTCTGCCAAATTCAAGTTTTGAGACTTACATTATATGCTCATCATGGCCAACACAGAGTTTTTTTTCTTTATACTGTCAGTACTATGAACTCACACACACTCAGATCTGAGCTGCAGTATAAATATATAAACTGCAGTATAAATATATAAACTTCAAAAGCCTACACATGCATATATACATGTACACATACACAGTATATTCGGGATGCAGTGGTATTTGAGGAAAATACCAAACCATTCAGTTTGCCCTGCATAGAATAATCCACCCTTATAGACTGTGTTTTTAGTTTTGCTATTGATTTTGTGTCAGTGCTTTATAACCAGCTTTACAGGTGCGGGAGCCTGTGTTCCTGTCCTGGCAGGTGAAAGCCCACCCCCACAAGTTAATGGCCAATCACTGTTGTTCCTCCACAACAGTGATTAGGTGGATTTGGCTTCATAATTATGGTTTAAGTCACTTCACTGTAATACTTTGACACGCTATTACAGGAAAATGTGTACAGTAGATAAAAGTTGCATGTTTATACCACTGTGTTGTTTTACATCCATAAGCAGAACTTTTTTTTTTTTTTTTTTTTTACAAAAAACTACACAAATAAAAAGGGTGCTGTTTTTTGTAAGGCAAAAAGCACCCTTTGGGACCTATGTGTGCATGTACCTGTTTTATACAACTGAAGACTAGCAGACAAGGAATAAAAAAAAAATTATATTATTCAGTGTTGTATTATTCAATGCAGAAAGTGTTGTTTTATTCAGTACAATAATATGATTTGTTCTCACTGTGACATTCAGTTTTTGCTGACAAGCTAAATAAAAATGTGATTTGGGAGAAAAAAATAGAACCATTCTCTTTACACATTAAAGACGTACTGAAACAGAATTGAAACCATGGCCCAAAAAAAAAACTGCAGAGTGACCCCACCGTGGGCTACCAGCACTGTTGCAACCTAAAATTTGTTCAACATTTGCATATTTACACTCTGGTTTCTTTACTACGTACATTTGAGAGTTTGATGACCACCTGCTCCTGTTGCTTTAATATTCACAATATGTCTACATGACATACAACTAGGGATAATCTGATATATTGGTCAAACATCAGTATCCGATTATTAGTCAGTATTGGTATCAATTTAACCCTTGTGCGGTCCTTCGGGTCAAAGAGACCCGGTGGCTCACAAATGTACCTTTTTATACGTACTGTAGGATGCCATTGCTTACTACTGAAAACAGTAATATATCCTTGGGGGGTGGGGTGATGAGTCTATGGAACTGAACTTTGGAATCTGGGTTTTTAAGACCCGATTGTAGGACACAGCCAGTGTGCCTTTTACGAAGGACCGCACAAGGGTTAAGAGGTAACTTTTTGCTAATGAGAGTAGCAGATGAGTACCTATTCTCTTATATTAATGTTTTTTTTCATGGATTTTTATGATTGAATCAAGATAAAGTAAGTATTTTTATAATTAGGATGAAGAATTTATAGAGTATCTTGTTTATTATGCTTCCAGAGTTTCAGGGATATTATGTTTTTGGTCTGACTGCTGCTGTCAGATGTCCTTTGTGTTAACATGACAACTTGAAAGATATCTGGTTTAGAAATGTAATGATTTCCATATCAATAAATATCATGAAGAGGAAGAAATAATTTTATTTTAGAAGATTTACCCTTTCTAAATCACTCACAGGGGAGTGCTCAAAAGTTTAAAATCACTGAACACTCTTGTTCATATCTCTGGAACTATTTGTCTGATCGACTTCAAAACAAGTGCGAATGAAACATCATGGGGGGGGGTATGCATGTACACCTAGTCGTCTCTTCTGATAGTGTAAGCCTAGTTGAAATATATTTCTGTATTGGAGGAACTAAAAGAAAATTAAGAAGTACAAGTTACTATCAGTATCAATGTCAGACATTAAAAAAAAATTAAATACTGGCATTAGTCAATAATTTTGCAACTGCTGTATCCCTATAAACAAAATTGTATGTATTTATATTTAGTTATTTATTCTTTTTTTTTTTAGATTTATACATTCAAACATGTTTAAGACCTGCCTGAGTCAAATTAATAGTTTTAGATTTTTTTTAAAGAAATTTAGTAATATTAAAATTGACAAAAGGATGTCAAATACATGAAAGCTGGTCATTGTGAGAAGCTCTGCCTCTGCTAATTAAAGACCAACAGTTTGAGGCTTTTTGCTCTCTGCGGGAGTTTCTTGTGTTTCAGGCTTTTCTTCACATTTCAGCACACAGATTTTTCTATGATGATATTAGGGGGAAATCTTTTGTGAATGGGTCTTTAAAGTGGGACAGATTGCAGGCACAAATGTGACACAACTGAGTGCTATCAGTAGTCTACTTGGATTTCTATTAATTTTAAATTGTCCATTTGTCCAGTATAATGGTGTATTTATTTTATCAACATGACAAACTTAGTGTCTGCTTTTTTTTTTTCATTTTGAGATTATTTGTGGTTATTTGTGATTTTATTTGTACACTTGAAATTGGAATTTTGAGGGAAAATAGCGGAATAGCATTTGTTAAATTGTTTAGGAAGAAATGAATTTCTGCACTCGTGGTATTCACCATAATAGTAATAATGGATTAGATTTATATAGCGCTTTTCACATACAGTGGATGCATTATTCATTCACTGGTAAACTACATATGCATCCACAGCAACCCTGGGGCAGGCTGATGAAAGCATGGCTGCCAATTCATGCCTACGCCCCCACCCCACCCCACCCCCACCACCAATGAACATTCATACACCAGTCTGAGTAGTAGCACTGGAGGCAATGGGGGTGAGGTGTCTTGCCCAAGGACACAACAGCACATGACTAGGATAGAGTAGGAATTGAACCGCTAACCTTTGGTTATTGGATGACCCGCCCTACCTCCTGACCCCATAGACATTTAGACGTAGACAGTACAATGCTTGGCCTGTGAACACATATGGGCAAATGGAAGAGATGTGTTTTTTTCTTTTTCTAACAAGGGTTTATGATCATTGTGAGTTTGTGGGTTTGTCTAAACTACAGGTCAACGAACAGTGGATTCAACAAAGATAATAATACTGTGTAAAAATGCAATTATTTTTATAAACCTAGAAGAAACCTTGTGATCAGTCTATTCATTTAGAGCTGCATCCAGTGCTAAAAACGACAGTGGTTCAGCTTTTATCACTTTATTTGACTCTAAAAATGTTTCTTTTACAGTTCACATGTAGTCTCATTATTTTCTGACACTTCAAAGGCCTCTTGGTATTAGTTTTCTACATCATTGCAGACCAGCAGATTGACTCACTACTGCCTCTAGTGGTGATAAACCAATGGTCCATGAGTTAATTCAGTACATATCTTTTCAGCCCAGTACATTACTGTCTATAGCATAATTCTAGAACTCTTTATTTTCTACACTAATGATTCATTTATGTCGTATTGTAATATTTTAAAGCAAAAATGTCCTTTTAAATCCAGGAAAAGAACAGCTTCCTCCATTTGTCTTGTATGGTTTACAAAAAAAGTGACAGTTAGAAGCCAGTCCAAAATGACAGATGGGTTGAAGTGTCAGTACAAGGCCAGATCTGCCAACATGGTGACTTCATATTTACGTGTCTGGTGTCCTAATCATTCATTTGTCACCACATCCCTCTGTTACTTGTAAGTATATTGATGACATCAGTAAGATTATCACGTTGTTTTCAAATAATAAGTAGAAGAACTACGGTTTCTTCATTCAGATGAAACTGTAACCTCTCCTTTCATAGCAGGTCGACCTTGTAAGGTGTAGAAAATTTATTTCTACTCTCAAAGGTCATTCTGACCATTTCAATTGAGTGAAGGTGAGATATTGTTTTTTTTATTTATGTTGTTTAGCAGCAGCAATATTGGCAACAGCAATCATAATAAGCTTCTTATCGCTTTACTTCACTCATGTGTCGAGGGTTTAGCTTTCATTCTGTCTATTTTTTTTCAGTCTTTAACGTCATCATGTCTTATTCTATCAGGCTGGTTCCTGACATTTCCAGAATCCTGTGAATGTCCACCTGCAGGAGTTATTATAAATCTGTCATCTTGAAAATGTCCCAGACTTCCGAAAAAACTGAAGGAATAATTCAATCTGTATAGCTTTTTCCATCGTTAGGACTTTTCCACCCAGAACTTCTGCTTTTTTTTTTTTTTTTTTTTTTGCTCTTACAGTACTGTAAAGAGCACTCACAGTTCTCTCCACTCTGTATTAACCGTTGAAGGCTTCGTCTTTTGTCACTTGCCCTTTGTCAACTTTGACAAAGTAATGAGAAAATCTTGCCCCATTTTATCAAGACATGCCGGAATTTTTTTTTTTTTTTTTTTTTGCTGAGCTGCAGTACTCAGTTTGTTCAGATCGTGGCAACAACTGTCATAGTAAAGTTTCTCATTTGTAAATTTTTTTCTTCTTAGTTCCTTTTTGCACCGAAGGCTTTACTGTTGCTCCAGGCCACTGGTTTTTTTTTTTTTTCATCTCGCACGAATCAAAAACTGCTTGTCTGTTCAATAATGGATTTTAAGTGATAGTGCAATGGGACACAAACATGATTTTTCTACCTGAACTGTAGATGTTTGTATCTTCGCTCTGTTTGATGCATACATTTGCCTCGTTTTTGTTATGATCCATTAGATATATCCAGGGTTTTCTTTTATACTTTGGGTTTAGCTGTGCAGAAAATGAACAATTGCATTTGGATATTCTTTTATTTTGCTTTGCTTTAGTGGGGTTTTTTTTTGCCTTTAAACCATGATGATGATGATGTCTGGTGGATCCAATGTGAATGACTATGTGAATGAGCCAAAACAACCAGAGCTTAGGGCGTTTCAGCAGCTTACATCTATATCAGCATATCATACAGGAGTGGATTTGGGTGTGGGATGTAAGCTATATGATACTCATAAATTATCCTCAAGCGCAGTAACATTTTGACCTGCCTGCTTTTATCTTTTCAGGGAGGATCCATTCAGAACAGGAAATCAAAGAGATGCCTAGAGCTTGTAGCGGGCAGCGACAATGAGTTCGGCTACCAACTGGCCCTTCAGAAATGCACTGGACAGAAATGGTTCATCACAAACGTTCTGTTTAGCAGCTCCTTATGATCGGCTGCCAAGTGGAAAGCTGGAGCGTGTTGTGCACTGGGCCGGATGGAGTTGTTTGTTTCGTGTGCACATGTGAGCGTGAAGTGTGTGTCTGTGACTATTAAGGAGGAGCAGGAGCCTGAGTGGAGAAGCAGCGCATGGTTGGACATGTTCATTCTCAGCACCAGGATGTCCTCTGACGAGCTGACATCACATCGTAAATGTTAAACATTTTCTTTTGCCTACAGGATCAGCCATAGTTGGCGGACATTTTGCATTGCCAGATTTGACAAGGTAGGATATTTAGTATATTTTGTGGTAAATACAGTATAGTCAGATTTTCGTTGACTTTAAAGATGTAATGGGTCCAATATGTTTTTGTACTTTGTTCATAACTGCTACTGTGTAGCAAGCTTTCTGAACATGTCCCTGCTGTAATTGTTTCATTTAGTGTCTCAGGTTTGTGGGTTTATTATGCGATTCTGCTGTACAGTTGTGGACAAATGTTGGAATAAATCTGAAAATAATGAATTATTTTGTAAATGTACATATTCCATATTTGTAATATATAAAATAACTGATGTAATCCATTGAGTGAAAGTCCCTTTTTTTTCCTTTTAACCCTTCAGACCAATTGTAATATTAGTCATAGCTCTAAAAAAAAAATAGTATAGAGGGTGTCCCACAAAAATATTCATCATGTGAGATGTCCATATCTGGGGTGGCCAACGCTGGTCCTGGAGAGCCACTATCCTGCATGTTTTGTATTCCTCTTCCAACACACCTGATTCAAATGATAAACCTCTCATCAAGCTCTGCAGAAGCCTGATAACGACTGTCAGGTGTGCTGGAAGAGGGAAACATCTAACACATGCAGGATAGTGGCTCTGCAGGACCAGGGTTGGCCACCCCTGGACCACATGGGGAGGAGAAATGATACTTAATGGGATTTACTTTGGACATAAAATATTTCATTCTACAAATTTCAAACAAAACATTCTGGAGGATGATTATTTTCTAATGTTTCAAAATTATTACAAATGTTCAATGCGTGCACTGCTGCTGACACATCAACACCACGTCCTGTCACACTCCCTGCAGAACGTCCTGTGTAACATTCTCCAGAACATCACTCTTGAATTCCTGTACACAGGTGAGAAGTGGTGGGATAGAGACCAGTCCTTCCACATAAACCCACAGAGAGAAATCATACAGTTTAGTTCAGGTGAGCATAGAGGCATCTTCAATAGGACATTGTTTTCATCATTTGCATGTTCAATCCATTTTCCTTTTTGAGGCAACAAGAGCAAACACATTTTAAATAAATTATTATGTGATAAAAATCTGTCAAATCTTTTGGGACACACTGTACATTAATATCATGTTTTACTTTCATTAATATCAAAGACCAATGGCATTTTTTAAAAATATTTTGACTGTTTACATGCCACTGATTAACATTTTTTAATATATTTTTTTGTACAGACAATACTAAGCACAAAAAGTGGTCTTTATTCAATACTTGATTTGAAGGGGTTTCATTTGCACATTTTTTTGCACCTTGCACTATGAATCTAACTTGTACTTGTACATAGTGTATTTTAGACTAAATATAAGAGTTGAACTAAACATAAGATAAAACAAAAATACACAATCTTGCCAACATTCATGTCACATACATGTCAGCCATGCATGGTACACAGCCAAAATGATTTGTAAAAAGAATAAAAAGGAGATAAAATGCACACAATACTCTTAAAATTGGTTAAAACAAGTAGTGTGTTGTTTTTAAACACAGGTCTATTATATCTTGTTTCTACCCGAGCACATTTACTCCTTCCAGACACAGTTGCTGTTAAATTTCAGATTTTCCCATTTTTCTTTTATCCTGTTATCATTTTTCTGTCACTAACACAAATGTCTTTTCATAATTGCATATTGAAGTAATGAGGAAATTGACATTTAAATTTTATGCAGCTGACTGATAAATTCAGCCTTTGTCATGTTCCAATACACAAGCAGAAGCAGTGCTTTTTTAATTACCCCATAAATACTGTGAAAAATAGTGATTTACAGACAAATAGTCAAATAAAATCTGAAAGATTTAAAAGAGATTTGGAGTATTTTCAGACATTAAAAAACTAATACTTTATGAACAACAAAAACACCACTAAAAAATACCATTAAAAATACAACACAAACCAAAGTAATTTTTTTCTTTTATTTAATTTTATATTTTTCACTACAGAGCTTTAATATAAAGCAACAAGAATGAAAATGTGTTTAGTAATAACAGTTTTGTTCAATCAAAACTTTAATGTGTTTGTTTTCATCTGATTTGAACCCATTTTTGCCTTCATATGCGACTAAAAAATATGATTATACCTCCAAATGAATATTAAAAATAAACACACTGATGCATTTTGGAACTTATGCTTGAAGATAAACTAAACTCGAATCATTTAAACTAGAGTATAGTAAACCTGATTGACCTCAGATTAGATATAAGACCTAGAGGTAAGTAAACTTGTCTGTTTCTACACTCTCTCTCAGTACAGGAATGACAGTAGGTTAACAAGAGAGATACATATGTCATTTTTCTCACAATGAGGTGACCATAAACTATGATTAAGGACATCAAGGTGCAGGACGACACTGTCTTAACCCATACAGACCCAAACATCCACCGGCAACCAAAAGCATCTAATGATCTAAAGTGTTTAATACCTGTTGATCTACTAATTATACTGATTGATTTAAATAATTGTAATAATAATAACATTTAAATAATCATTTAAAATGCAGTTCATCTTTTCATGGTCATCAGATATGACCCATTTGGATGTTCCGATGTTCAAGGTTACTTTATTAGTACCTGAAGGTAGATTTGTTCTGCAGTCGGTCAGGAAAGGGCATCTCTCACATACACATACAGAGAACATTAAAAACAACACTAAAAACAAACAAATAAACAAACATGGCAGGAACTCACAGTGCTCGCTGAACAGGATAGAACATTTCCTAAAAAGCAAGGGACAATCAATCCAAGACTAAAATCCAATATATAAATAAAAAACAGGTCTTAGTAATAAAATGTATTATGCTTTGTTTAAAAGAGACACAGCAGCAGGGACAAAGCTGTTCCTATTGCGAGTGGTCCTGATGTTTGGGACTGTAAACCTGCGCCCAGATGGCATCAGCTGGAACTCACTCGCTAAAGAGTGGGAAACATCATTTATTATGGACTTTACTATGCTCTGTCGTTACCATGGAAACACCATCATCAACATTGATTCATCAGTAAAACTAATGGAGTTGAATCAATAACAGTGGATGGACTTACTTGTTTTTACACTGAGTTATTGATATCTTTGCTGAAAAAAAAATAACCTATTTTCTCTCTTTAACCCTATAATGTCAAACATATCATATTTGATACATGAGTTTTAAAGCCTGCTACATAACTGTTTTTTTTTTTCATGGAAAAACCTGATGTATACAATTAGATACATGCAATACATGGATAATCCACTAGGGGGGAGGAATGCATTCACTAGAGGCATTTCCAGTGACACAAAAATGGCAGAACTTTTTTTTTAAAGCAATTACCAATTTGCTTGACATGTTTGTGTTCAATTTTGTTTTTGTTTATTGAAAACTAATATTTTAGCATTGACACAATGTGTCAATTATGATACAAAACTGAAACTCATAAATGGAAACTATTTGAAAAAAAAAAGGATCATTCAGAAAAAACAATAAGTGCTCCAAGTTCAAAAGAATTGAAATTTTCTGTTAATTATGTAATGATTCAAGCTTTACAGGGTTAAATGCAATAACCTTTGAGTTTTCATGGACATCTAAATTAAGTATAGGACATAAAATATACATACATGACTTATAATTTAAAAAAAAAAAAAAAAAAGGCAAAGTACAGAGGGTAATATACTGAGATAATAATAGCACTGTATGTTTATGGGTTACGTTGCAGAGTGATTTAGATTGCATGAAACATTATTTCAATGGGGTATTGTGTGGAACAATGAACACGCCTGGATTTTGGAGATACAGAGTCATGAAAGTGATGTGGTGGGTTTGTTTTGACAAATGCAGGGGCAGACGCTGAGAACCAGGGCTGCTTTCTGCTCCCAACGTTGTCTCCACCTGGGGAGGAGACGAGTGGCACAGCCTGTTTTCAACATGCCAGACCTCATTACCATCCACATCCTGCACACCATGACATAAAATATACATGGAAACCCACTTTCATCAAAAGCACCTCCCTTACTGACATGTTTTAATATATGCAACAAGAACGCTTCTGCGTGCTCCAACTTTTGAATGAAGGCAATTCAACAAAACTGTGCTCCGATGATTTACACTGTCTTAAGTTGTGTGTTGGATTGACTGTGATGTACAGTGGGGGTCTGTGTATGCACACTGGTGTAATATCCCAATATAATGCATGCATTAATCATCTGCATTGGTTTAGCAAATCATCTAGTGCAGCAAAATGTCTTGAAAAGGACTTTTTGAAATTTGGCACCAAGTACGCTGTTGAGATTGAAATCTCGTGTAAATGTGAATAAAAGCTCAGTGATGGAGCTGGAGAACTTCCATAGTCTGACAATGACCCAAACTGACTGAAAGGTGCTGGTGTGATTTACAGAAAATGGGCGTAATAATATGCTTTCTCTCTTTGCATTTTGCAAAATTACACCTATTTCCCTTGCTGTGGAAATGAAAGAGAAATTTAACAGACATATCTACTGAGCAGCTGTCATGAAATGTCATGCCATTTAAGGAGACGGGCATCCTGCTGAAAATGGTTTTTAATTTAAAATGTTCCAGAAATACATGCCTCATTTTCCAGAATTGTGCACATCGGAGAATTTTCTGTTGATTCCTCTCTGGATATTCAGTTTCCCTGTAATTCTACCAGTTTTACACCAGGGTTTTAATTAAAAAATGTATTTTTTTTTTTTAGATTTTCTGATCAGAGTACGAGTTTTAATATAAACATGCGGCCAGATAAAATAGTCGTGTGTAGCTCACAAACAAGACTTGTTTATGAGCTGTAAAGTCACGCCTCTACCTCTCTCTGCCTCTATATTTAAAAATCTCTCTTTACTTCTATAATTCATTTTTGTTGCTTCTTCTGGGAAAAGGGTCTAAGATGCGGCTTATCATGTCCTATCATTATTTCCTACCCAATGATGCTGAGACATAAAACATTAAGGAATACATTCTTGGCAGAAGAAGCAGTGTGATCAGGGGAATTATCTGACTTTTGAGTTACCATATGGCAAAAAGAAGCAGCTTGTCAGAAGTGAAACGTGAGCCCCCTAGGATCTGGAGACGAGGTTGTCAGTGTTTTCTGTCCTGCAGGTGAATCACAGGTAGCTGAGGGGACGCCAACAATACTGTTGGGTGTTTATGGGACAAAACACAGACTGGGAATAAGTGTCTAAGCTGCTACTTCTCTTTTTAAAATAAGCGTAAAGCCTGGCAAAGATGAAATACTTCTTTAAAATCTGCAGCAAACCAACAGTTTAAGCAGAAAAACAGATTTACCAGAACAATGCATGTGGGTGTAATATTTGTGTTCCCTGTGCAGCCAAAAATGCTTCACATGTGGATAAATGTCACTGTTAATTGTTTTCTGCAAGAGAAAATCAGAGTTGTAACTGTGTTACCATGGTTACCAAGTCCTAAACTGAGTCATCCCTAGGCATGAGACCATAGGTGAGCGTATTAGCTGAACAGACCTGACAGAATGTAATTGGCCCACAGATGCAGATGTAGTTTTAATCTTTGCCCTCCTTATGTCTTGCTTCAATGCTTCGACCTATGCAAATGCAGCAGATGACAAATCTATTTGTTGTTGCCATTTATTCATTTTGTTATTTTGCATTTCTGACCTTGACAGCTACACTCAGACAGAATATAATGATGAAAATGGGTTTTGTACAATGGAAATAAGAGCTTCCTCAGAGAATTTTAACACAAAGTCATGATGACAACTATGTGATTGTGAGTGGAAACGGATTTCCCATCAGACAGAAATTCAACATACATAATTCACATCAATTTACCTCTGATAAAATAAAATTAGAAGCCCCTCACAGTAAATAATGGATTGTAATGCATCAGTTATGTCTTAAAGACATACAACTATTTTTGTGGTGACATTTAAATACATTTCTCTCTACATTTACCCTGTCCTAAAACATTTATTCATCACATTTATACAAAATATTATGAGATTACCATTTATTAGAGTATTATTGTATTTATCTATTGTATGTATTTATTATTGTATTGCTTTTTTTTTTTTTAATTTAATAAAAATTATTATTTTACTGATCTTGCGCAGGTACTACTCCGAAAATTTGAATAATGTGTAAACATTGTTTTAGTAAGATAATTCACCATAAAAGATTAAACCAATATATTTTATAGACTCATGACATGCAAAGTGGGATGTGTCAAGCATTTCTTTATTTAAAATTGGAGTATTGCTTGAAAGTGAGTTTTCTGAAGCTGTAAGTCCTAATCAGCAAAATAATAATAAATAATAATAATAATAATAATAATAATAATAATAATAATAATAATAATAATAATAATAATAATAATAATAATAATAATAATAATAATAATAATCTTGAAATATATTGATTTGCATACTATTTGTCTATATAATACTCTGTATAATATTTGATCTTACAGAAATGCATGCACTTTTTTAGTATGTTCTAATTTTCTGGGTAGTACCTGTAGACATTGTAGACGTTAAATTCAAGGGTTATTGTATCCAAACAGAGAAAAATTAAGAATATTATTATATATATTATAATATATATTTTTCTGTAAAATATATTACCTGGTTATACAAATAAGCACCTACATACGAATGTAATTTTCCAAACTCTGTGGGTTTTACTGGTGAATCAATGTTTCAGAAAATGATGTTCACCACGGAGTGTCTAAACATCCAAACGTATCATACTGGAAAAACTACATTTTACCTAAATTATTTACATGTATTGATAAGGTTATAGTTTAAGTTATAGCTAAGTACATTAGATAAAACTGATCCTTTCATTAAAAAGACAAAACACAAAATATTCAGAAATAATAAAAACTATTAAGTTCAAAATAATTCACTTTATTTGAAATCTATTGGTAACATTTTATTCTGCACACAACAGTAAATGGCTACTTTATTAATAGTTTTAAATATTGCGTTGAAGAGAAGAAGTTGTTAAAATATATTTGACAAAGTCCAGAAGAAGAAGAAAAAGCAGAGGCAGTCTGAGATTTAAAAAAATATATATTAACTAAGTATTTAATAAAACAATGCAAACCTTAAAAACTTATCAGCCTACACGTTGTGGCCAAAGGCGTTCATTAGGGCATATACGGAAATAAACAATAGGTCAAAGGTTAAATAGGCACCTAAGGCTGTTGAAAGGGGGTGGAGCAGACAATTAATTAATTTATTTTAAAAAAATGCATATTTAAATAAACATACTACATACTAAATACATATAAACATATATAAAATTCTATTAAAAATGTTTACTATTTAAAAAATCTAATAAAAAATACTGACCCTTGACAAAGTATTTGGAGTTGTGTTTTTAAACACCTGCTGAATTCATTGCATCGATGACCACCAGCTTAGTTTTATATAGTGCATAAAAAGCTGCTGAAAACTGGAATGAAGCAATTAAACTAAAATGACATGCTGAAAAATTCTAAATTGCTCTGAAGATCTGATGAAACCTGCAGAGTCTAGTACTCTCAGCCCCTGTTCGTCACTACGAGTGTTCACACTGGTATGAAATACGACGGAAATTAAGCAAAAATACAGGATATTTGAGCAGGAGAGGCTTTTTAGGACATGATTTGCATTAGTCTGCTGAACAGAGATTAAGTCAGTTTCTATTTTTCTCATCTTCATTTTCATACCACAGACCATTAATTGTCACTTTCTAAAGCAGTCGAAAGAATAGACCAGAATATTGCACTTTCCATCACTACAGTATAAATATTTTTTAATAAACCATAAGTATCATTGCCTGCACAGCTGGGAGCTAACTATATTTTCAAGACATCGGTAACACTTTATAATACCTACACACATTCCACCATGTATTAACCATTTGTTACTCATGTGTAAATGGCTTGTTCATGATGTATTAACCATTTGTTACTTACTTGTTCATGTTTATTAATGTATTGCTTATACGCAATTAATCATAAACCAGTTTTTCACACGGCTACAAACGCTTTGTTCATGATGAATTGTGTATGAATAAACCATTAACAAATAGGTAACAAATGCTTAATACATAATTAACAAATAGGTAATAAATGGTTAATACATAGTTAATTGTGTGTAGTTATTAAAGTGTTACCAATACATCTATTCTGTTATATTCAATTAAAAAAAATTAAATAAAAATTACACTATGTAGACATTGCATCATTTTATCAATTATAATTTAAGGAGATTTTGACGATGATGGATTATTCTCCATGAGGAAGTCAATAAATCAGATGAAAAAATGAAAGTGCTAATGTTAACTGTATTATCTACACTTTGGCAAAACTTTTCATAACTTTATGCTGAAGCTAAAAGTACCTGCTCCTGTCAGATGTCTTTGTGTTTATCATTCCTCTTTTAAAATCGACTGCCATTGAATCACTGTTTACTATCTTGATTTACTGAAAAAGCCGAGTCAAATCTAGTGAATAAATGATGCAAAATAAATCTGTGAGACTGTCATTCATAAGTTGACCTTCTTCTTTTTCTGAAAATAGTTGTAGTATTCAGACTGGTTTATTTGATTTACTCTTCTGGATAAATTCATGTATGAATACGCATAATATATTATTAATCACATTAATTTTAAGGCCCTGAAATAAAAACATATTGTAAGACAAAATTATCTTTTAGCCATTTCAGTTATTTTACATGAAATATTTCTGTATTTGTGTTCATTAAATGTAATAAAAAATAAAAAATAAAAAGTTATAAAATATCTCTGGCTCAGTAAAGGCCTTCCTTGAAGCATGAGTAGTCTGAAATGTAATTACAAATCAGAGGCTGAGTCAGTCTGTGTGGGCCATAATGTGGGTTAGACCAGACGTATACACAGGCTCATTTTGCTGTTACAATAACAGTTACTGATAATATGCAGTCCTGACACTACTGAACTAAGACATTTCAGAAAACCACTCTTTTTATATAAGTGGTGAAGCCTGAAGTCCATGAACACCAACAATGTCTAATCACTGCAATCTGGATTTAGACTCTGCAGCACTGTTGAGAAAGACATCTTGTGAGTATTGGAGCAAAACTCTTTTTCTATTTTTGTCCTCCTGCACACACAGACATGTTTGATACTCCATCCTCACAAACAGATGATATGATCGTGAAGGTTTTCTCCTAAAAAGCTCCTTATTTTGGATTTATGTGTCTCTTATATATTGTAGTTTTGCCTGTTTGTCGTATGAACTGAAGACTTCTGTTTTTGAGCTGGTAATATTTCCTGATTGACATCTGTTGGGGGGGGGTTTCTCTGGATACATGTGATCTGATAGATCAGGACTCAACTCTCACCATCAAATGGGTGTTTTTTTTTTTCTGAAATTCTGCCTCTGACTGCAGACACATGGCTCATCTTCAGCACCTGACTCACACACAATCTGTCAATCAATCTGTCTCTGCCTCCCACACTCGCTGTCTTTTAATATCCTTTGGTGCATCCTCACAGAGTTGAACGAGATGGATCACTGTTTAACTAAACTTTAACTTACAGTTTATAAATAAGGAATATACAGAGACATAATGTGAACTCTGAGGTCACACAGCTGCAAATAAAACTATTGATCAAATGCTTATGAAGCAAAGTTTTATAATATTTATTTTGAAAGGTTTCATTGTTGATATGATCATGATAATAACAAATATGGTTATGTACTTTTCATATTGAGGTATTTATTATTGGAATAAATGTTCAGTGGGGTCAGTTTGTTTTCAGTATTATCTACACTTACACTTATATTTAAAATTAAATTAAACACATTTTTATTTTCATTAGCCTTAGAACTGAGTTACACTTCTGTGACCCCATTCTTTACATTCTTTATTCTCTTTATATTGCATAATCAAATTTCAATGTATTTCTGATTTACTCTATTGAAATTGTATAATGTATGTACAATCAGTTTACTCTTGTAATTTTATTCTTATTTATTGATCTTGTACTTTTCTTGTAATTTTATTTCTTATTTATTGAAATTTGATAATCAGTTTATCTTGTACTTTTGTAATTTTATAATTTTGTGCGATCAAATTATAATGTATTTTTTCTTAAAATTGTACTTTCATTTTTAATCAATGTGAAGCACTTTGGGCTACAGTGTTTGTATAAAAGGTGCTATACAAATAAAGATTATTATTATAATTATTATTATTATTATTATTATTATTACACTTACAAAATCCTTCAGCTAATTTTTATTTAACTTTGTCAGCTTTTTTTCACAAATGTATCAATTTTTAAATGATCTATTGTGTTTGATCAGGTCACAGTACTCAGTTTTTTGTGAGTATGGGCAGGAAATTTAAGTAAAATTTTAAATATATATATATTAAAAAAAAGAAGTCACATTTGAGATAAACACTGATGAGATTTTAAAAACAATATGAGACTTAAGAAAAAGAAAAAGGAGGAAGAAGTCAAAATTCTAAGATAAAATTTCTGAATTATGAGATTTTAAAAAATCTAAATTATGGAGATAAAATGTCAAAATTATAAGGTAAAAAGTCAAAAGTGTGAGATAATAGTCACATAACTATAATAAAGTCACATTTTCCCTCACTTATTTTCCATACTGTTAAATCTGTTTAGTCTTTTTGCGCTTTAAGAATCTGCTGCTCAACTGATTTGTATTGTTCTTTGACATTATTTGACAGTATTTGTTCAGTGACAATAAAGACCTATTATGTTCTAAATTGTAAAGAAATATTGATTTATTTACATCATTGCTGACAATAACTGATGCTAACATTTTTCTCACTATTTTCAATGGGAAGTCTACGAGCTATAAGTGGAAAATCCCATGTAGTCGTCTACGTAAGCGACATCAGCATCTTTATACTGAAAACCATCGTCATGGTGTTGAACCAAAATCCTCTTAGACATTAGAAGGTTAAGTGTGTAAAATACAGAAGATACAGCAGTGAGACTGCAGATTGCAAAATATCTTCCACACTCCCACACAGTAATCACTAAAAATGTGACCTTCTCTCGAGCCAATATAGTTTTGTTCATACTGTGGTTTTTGGTTTAGTTGATATTAAACCTGGTGTAGAGGTTATAGACCTAACCCCTGAGGTCATCTGTTATAATAGAGGAAGAAGCACTAACATAGAGTCCTTCTGTAGATGTGAACAGTACGTCCAAAGACAATAAAAACAATGATTCCATTTTAAAATGATTATCTGTGTTTGATTACTTTTATTATGTCTGATTTAATATGTGATTGATAATTTTTTTCTTTTGTTTTGTTTTGTTTTATCGTTCCTTTTCCTAATGTAGTCGGACTCTTATTGTTCTATTTTTTACTTTATGTAAAGCGTCTCTGAGTGCCATGACAAGCGCTATACAAATAAAATGTATTATTATTATTATTATTATTATTATGATACACAATTAAAAATACTGTATTCCATATCTGCAGTTAGATTCAAATATATTCTATGAAGTCTTACTCATTCAACCTTTAAATAGCATGAAATGACAGATGCATTACATATGTGTGAAAATAAAATTGGAAATACGGTACATAACACACATGACAGGTTATAACACTCTTCCCTGTTACAGTCTTACAGTCTGAAGTAGTGTGAATATAAAACTACTTCCGCATAGCATCTGGTACTGTAAAACAAACAGAACATATGTTGACATAGTTTTGAGATTAATGATGTGAGGTTTGTTAGTTTAGTTAATTTATAATGACTACATATCTTACTATCTTATGCATGTTTCAAAGGCTGTGTTAACCCTTTAACTCCTTGGATTTTAGCAGTTTCACAGTAAAAAGAATAATAAAATAAAATAAGCAACTAACGAACAAAAATAGGCAAAGTGATGAATAAAAATGAACCAAAAAAATGAATAAACCAGTAAAATAATATTTAACATGAACGTGTGTGTGTATATATATATATATATATATATATATATATATATATATATATGGCTGAGCAGTTCGCTCTCTTGCCTCACAGTAAGAAGACCTGGGTTTGATTTCCGGACCATGCGGCCCTTTCTGTGTGGAGTTTGCATGTTTCCCTCCCGGTGTCTGGATGGGTTTCCTCCGGGTGCTCCAGTTTCACCCAAAGTGTGGTAAAAATCCTCCAGCCAGGTAACTGACCATGAGCCTGGCTCCACATCAGGAGGTGGGTCCCTGGGCGCCCCCCATGGCTGCCCACTGCTCCTTAGAAGGATGAGCTAAATGCAGAGGACACATTTCATTGTACAATTGTATGATGACAATAAAGTACTATGTGTCTTATTCTGGTGTATCTGGTGGGACTATCTTACAGTGCGTGTGTATTGCATCCTTTTCAGCAAGATTTAGTTGCCATGTTTATGTGACATTTTACTAATCAGTTCCGAGTGTGGACACAATATTTTTTTTTACCCGGTACAAAGGAAAAAAAAAAAAAAAACCTTGTTGCGTTGCTGTGTAGACACAGCCTTAGCCTCGTGCACCTGATATTACATGTGAAAAATGACTTTCAAAGTGATGAATTAAAGCAAAAAGCAACTCTGCAATCCATCTGAAACTTACAAGAAATTCAACAAGATGAATACTTTGCATCTTTTTCTCCTTTTGACAGTCAAACTCCTGTTAATATGTGTCTCATATTGGGAACAGTACGTCAAAAACCCTGCTGCCTTGTATGCAAAACGAGTCAGTAGCTAACAGGATTTGTCAAGCAGATGGAAAGCAATAATCTAACAGTTTGTGCTTTAGAAGGAAAGATGCTCATTTCTATGGCCACCTGGTTCTGAACTTATAAAGGGTACACACAACACAATAACATGTAATCCACAGTATATTGCAGGAGAAAATCCATCAATAGCCTATTTCTGAATGTCCTTACAGAAACCCAATTAGATGAGGCTGAGAAAACAGATTGCTTGCTATACAGAAACTTGAAAATAAGCTCCTATCTAACATTTGAGTTATACATGTACCCTCCAATGCAATTTTCATTTTACCCAAAGATGAAATCGCAAATCAGCTGTTCCTGACTAGTTAGATAAATACAGCCTACAGGTAAATTTTAGTACAACTATTCTGAGAAATGGAAAAAAATATGATTACCCCTTCACTACAGATGTACCTAGATGGAGAAAAGTAATATATAACCATGAAGAACATTTTTGAACATACTCGTAATTAGCAGAGTTGCTGAAACTAAATTATTTTTTAGGATGTACAACTCCCACTAATTAACAAGAAGCATATTTTTACCATTAGGTGAAGAAACCAGCAGATATACACATATAATGACAGATGATGCTTCTGAGTCGTTCACAGTAACAGGAGCATGTATTAGGTTAACCCTCTGGAGTAAAGAGAGGACTCAACATGGTAGGTTTCCAACTGAAATAGGGTGACAGTAAGGTCAGATCAGTGTGTGTTTTCATACAGCTGAAGGGAAGGGTTGCACTAACTGGAAAGAGAATAAAGAAATGCCATGAATATGTTTGTCACCTCATCACTCTAAAAAAAGAATCGTAGCGTGTACAGCCTTTAGATCAGGGGTCTCAAACATGTGGCCCGGGTGCCAAATGCGACCCACCAAAGGTTCCAATGCAGCCCCTAGGATGGATTTGCAAAAATACCATCCCAGGGACATTTTAGTTCAGGTTCCACATCCAGACCAATATTATCTTGAGTCAAATTTTAGCAGAATAACGTACAAAAAAAAAAAAAGATTCTATATTTTATTCTCACATTGATGTGAAACTAATTGACATTATGCCCATAAATAATGACAATTTCAAATTACTAACTTTGTTTTAGTCCAAAAAATAGCATTAAATTAGGAAACTATTTATACTTACAACCTATCCTGTAACAAGAAAATGTGGAAAAACTTAAACAAATATGATCATCCTGAAATTTCTAAAGAAAATTAAGCAAAATTTTGACAATTTAGTGTCTTTGTAGTAGATCTGGTCCATAATGCATGGGAGGAAATGATAAAGGAAGTATTTTCATAAGGTAATGGGCTTTGTTTGCACTAAAACAAAGACAAAAATTTGGAATTGTCATTTTTTTTCTAGGTTATTATGCTATTATTTTACCGGTCCGGCCCACTTGAGATCAAATTGGGCTGAATGTAGCCCCTAAAAGTAACGACTTTGAGACCCCTGCTTTAGATGGAGTAGTTCAATAAAGTGTGCCACTGTGTTAAGGAAAATATTCTTATATCTACAATCTTTTGCATTTCCAATTAATGGTAGCTAGTGCAACATTTGTTTTCCAGCTGTACTTTTTCATTTTTCACTTTTTCAAAAATTTCATGAGTAACAAATGCACAAATAATGTAATTGTTGCCTTAATACAAGTATTTAAATGCATTACGTATTTTTGCACAACTATAAAGTTAGATATTTTTTTTTGGTCCTAAGGTCCTTAATCCATAAGCCCACCAATGAAATGTGCCTTTGAGCTCTCCTTCACTCACATAGCGGCTTTAATTGTGTAATTAGCTGCTGCTTTTGTAAGGCAGACACTACATAATCATACAGTCCACGCAAATAGAAAGGGAGGCTTTAATCTATCCAAATTTGCCTTTTAAGTCTAATTTTTGTCCACTGAAATACATTTGAAATGAAAACAAAATCCTTTGTGCATTTAATGCAACTACAAAGTTTTCACTGAATATTTCATGTTGTCAGTTTATAGTTTAGGACAGCTTTGCTTGTAATGTCCACAGTGTTGCTACTCCAAAGATGAAAAAAAACTAAAAAAAACTTCAAAGTATGGTAGAATCAAAAGCAAAAACTGTATCGTACAGTAGTTGAACCCATTTTATTTCATTACATTAACAGATGTGGGTTGATATTATTCTAATCTATTATTATGTACTAATTTGCTCTTTAATTTGGTCATAAAACTACATTATTGGTGACTGCCAGGGTTTACACAGCAGCAAAACAGATATTTTATGATAGTGACGCCGTGCTGCAGTGTCTGCACTAGGATGACTTTCTGTCCCAGTTTATCTGTGAGGATCGTTTGGGAGAAGAGCAGAGGCAAAGCAGAGGGCAGTGAGTTAACTATTGCTTCTTTAACATGCTTCTCACTCTGCCATTCTCAATGAGAACAAATGACCTGAGCAGTGTGAGACACAGGGGTGAACAAATCTGATCTTGTTTTCCTAGAAGAGAAGATGTGACAAAGTTTTAGATGTTGAAATGTTTCAAATGCTAATGATTTTGTCCATAAAGAAAGAAAAGTGAAGGTTTTTTTGTTTGTTTGTTTGTTTTTTGGGGTTTTTTTTTAGAAATACTTCAAAACATATAGTCCACACAAAATATGTACAGACATGTAAAGACAGAGACATGGTGCTGCAAGTTACCCCCCCCCCCCCCCCCCCCCCCCCCGAAAGGGCAGAGAGGTGTTTTTGGTTTACTCTGTTTGTCTGTCTCTCTGTCTGTCACCAGCTTTACACAAACACTACTGGACTTATTTCCATAAAATCTTCAGGAAAGGTGTGAGGTGGTCCACAATAGATCCCATTACATTTTGGTGGATGTAGGTCAAAGGTCATAGTCACCAAAAATGTGTTTTCGCAATGATAACAGATATGGCAAATTAGGTAAAATGAGAGAGTGTGGACTGGTTGTTGTGCCAGTTTTTCTTACCGTTTTTGTTTGGTAGGTAAAATGAGAGATGTTTTTTGCAACTTTCAAATCATTGTTTGTCATGTAATAAAATATCTCATCTCAAATGTCTGTTGTTTTGGAGAAAATTGGTGGGTGTTTGCACAGTAATTGCAACAAGTCCTCGTAAAACAAAGTAAAAAGACAGTAAAGACCATTACTGTATTCTTAACAATGTCCATTTAGGACCCTGCCCCAGTAGTTTACAGTCAATCCTTGTATTAGACTGAAACAGATTATGTAATTATTGTATCTTTGGCACTATGAGGTGTACTGTCAATGGATGGTTTTTATGAAGGTCTTTCATATATAAGGCGTATTAAGTGAAGTCAAACTCATGAGATAAAAAGTCTAAATTACGAGATAAAAAGTCTAAATTCCCAGTCACTAAGCACTACCAGAATTAATCCATATGTAAGGTGCACTGTGGTTTTTGTAGAACTAGGTAATATGCAGGAACAATACTGTCTTATGTCCAAGAATCTACCTACAACTACTGGGGCTGAACAACAAGAGAACTATAAGGTCATTCTTCTCAGTTTGGTGTCTGTGCAGTTACTGCCTTTTTACTTTGTAGGACAGAATAGATCCCATTCAATTTTGGTGAATGTAGGTCATGGTCACAGTCGCCAAAAAGGTGTTTTTGCATTGATAAGACAGGGTAAATCACATAAAAAAGTTTGTGAGGGGCGGGGTTTGTTGTCCTTTGTTTTATATATATATATATATATATATATATATATATATATATATATATATATATATATATATATATATATATATATATATATATATATATTGTATTTCATAGCCAACATCACTACTATGCACCTCCAGTGACTCCACAAAGAAAGAGTTTGATGTGATTTCCTCTGAACCTTTGTCAATAGGCACTGCTGCTGTGCACTCCTCTCAAGTTTACTATGGTGCTCCAGGGCTGTTCATTTGAGCTGTATTTGGCACAGCTAGAGGGTCTCCCAGGCTCATGAGAGTGCAAGGAGAATGATGTGATTGATAGCCTTGGCGTATGACATTTATACAACTGGTGCTCTCTGCACCTTGGTATCAGGCCTTGATGCTAAAGGTAGCTCAGTCACAAATCTTCACTCTTGATTCGGTCACTGATCATTGTTATGGCTATCATCTGTACAAACACCTTGGAGGAGAGTTCTGTGTAAGAGAGCTGGTCGTAGTTTGGGTGACAGGATGAAGAATTTGCAATTTCAGAAGACCTTGGCATTCGGCCACTACTCGTCCACTCTGAGATAAGCCGGCTGAAAGGCCTTGTAATAATAAGGTGAATGAGATGACAGGGCACAGTGAGAAAAGTGGCTTAAAAATTCATTAATATTTTCAATATGTCATGGAAGACTGGCCCATCAATATTCAAGAGTGGTGTTATCACATAAAATTGAGATTTACCTTATAATTCAGCCAGCTATGTGGAGTAAATGATATGGTTTTCATCACTGATTTCTTGTCGGTCAATGGTTGAGTATAGCTCAGCTCAGACACTTACATACACCTTGGCCAAAGGCATTCAAACACATACGTATATTCTATCAAATGAACCCTGTGACCCTCGTGAGGATGAAGCAAGTTCAGATAATGAATGAATGAAAGTATATTCTGAATAAATGAATGAATAAATGAATGTTCTGTCAGTTCAACTTAACCAACTAGTTCATTTCAATAGCTGAGTAACTGCTCAAATTGCTATGATATGTAATATTTAAGAATATTTATATAAATGGGAGGAATACCTTTTAACCTATTTTTATTTCTATTTTATTTAGTGAGATTCACCATCAGAATCAACATGCCCGTTCTACTGGCCTAAAGAATCAAAATCACTGATCTACATCATTATATTTATATTATTCTCAATAGTTAATGTATTTAATAGCCTTTCTTTCAGTTGCTGTGCAGTAGTGTCTTTCTCCAGTTTTATTTCAGCCATTATGTGTTGCATCTGTAACAACAAAATATGTTTGTTTAGCTTTAACAGCTGTTTTCTAAACCCACAATGGCTGATAGAGGAGAATAAATAATACTAGACTCATCTTTCAGCCTTTATGGTGACAGAAAAGAATTACTGGTGGAACTGAAATGCAAAGAAAACCTGTTTTGTATAATGTATTTATTAACTATGTATGTTTTTGTAATGTTGCATGATTCACTTGTGGCTGTATTGAAAGACGATCTGCTGAGTCATGTAAACTGAATATGTTCCTTTGGTTCAGTAATGACTATTCACTCTCACTACAAGAGATACCTGTATATGATGCAGCAGCATGTTATGTTTTCATTTTTAGTGCAGCATAGATGATATAATGTTATTAAAAGACAGATTAAAATCCCCATTGAAGTCTGAAAAACATGGCCCATCACTGATTTTATCACATCCTCAAAATTTACATTAAGTTAATTCACTGGGGGGGGTATTGTCAAACCTAAAAAAAATGCACAAATTCCTTCTGCAGATCTCTCCATCTGATCCAAATCAAAAGATTAAATACAAATACAGACGACCTGTTGTTTATGGCCACTTTTCCAAGCCTTCATATCGATACAGACAGCTGTAGAATGTCACCCAGGTCATTGTAGAATGTATAATCACTACTGTCAGTCTTGTATTTAACCAGTCAGGGGGAAATCAGTTAAAGAGTAAATTCAGAACTCTCATTATCCTCTCAGATCACTTGAATTACTTTGAAAGGTACCTTGGGAAATTTCACCCGGTGACTCAAAGAAAAAAAAAAAAAAAAAAATCAAGCACTGCAGTATTAAACAGCTTGAGAGCTTCTAGAAATTGATGTCATGACTATACACGTCCCTAAGACTGTTTTTCTCCTTGGGGAGGAATTTCCAAAAAAGGTACCATGTCCATATGTGCAAAAATAAATAAAACACAACAGAGCTGAAATATAAACTCCAAAGCTCCGCATAACTATTGAATTGTTCAGATGTACTCTGACTCCCAGGGATGAACATGTTTCAGTGTGACGGCTTCAAAAACATACCAGGACAGCAGACTTTGAAATGATAAAGACGGTGGAGGTAACTGATTCAAAAATACCTCCAGCCGCGGTAAAGACAGCGCTGTATGTATCATCCTAAGCTGAAAGTGTGTTCCCAAAGGAGACAGCCAGTACTCCACAGTGGGCTTAAAAAAGCAAGACTGAAGTTTACATATGAGCAGAAGATCAACATTCTGCATGGAGGAAGGAGGGTGACATTTGTAGCCCAAAGAACACCATCCCCAACACTGATACATGAGCAACCTTTAGGCTTTAGGACGGTTTCACTCCAAGAGGAATAAGCAGGGCCGGCATTAGGCATAGGCAGACTAGGGGGTCGACTAGGGCACCAGATGTCTTGGGAGCACCAAGACCCACACAGAATATGAAGATACTGTATTTTCTGGACTATAAAGTGCATTTAAAAAGACTTTAATTTTTTCACAGAGCACCTTATATATGGATTAATTCTGGTTGTGCTTAGTTACTGGGAATTTAGACTTTTTATCTCACAATTTGAAATTTTTATTGCATAATTTTGTCTTTTAATCGCATAATTTTGGCTTTTCATCTGCTAATTCTTTTCCTGTTTATCTCATAATTTTGGATTTTTATCTCAATTTGGGATTTTTATCACATGATTTTTACTTTTTAATCTGATAATTTTGACATTTTTATCTCATAATTTTTGCTTTTTATCTCGTAATTTGGCCGTTTTATGTCATAATGTTGAGTTTTTATCTCATAGTTTGGCCTTTTTCTGTCATAATTTTGAGTTTTTATCTCATAATTTGGGTTTTTTATCGCATCATTTTGACAGATGCTAATTTCTAATTTTACAAAAAGGAAAAAGGGGTGGTCACCTAGGGTACCAAATTGACCAGAACCGGCCCTGAGGATGAGTGCACTAAAAAAAAAAAAAAAAAAAGACATCATGATTATATATTGATACAGTATGGTGACACTTCATCAAACATATAGAAAGCAATGCTTAGACTGAAAAACATTACTATTGTGACAATATAATCTGCAAACCTACAGAAAAAGTACAAAAAAAAATTAAAAAATAAAGAAATTGAGTTCTGGAGATGAGTGAAAGCCTTATTTATAGCCATTATGATTTGTCTTCATTTTTGATTTTGCTCTTTTTTTCTCGTGTGTGTGTGTGTGTGTGTGTTTGTGTGTCATTATGCTAATAAGGCAATCTGATTTACAGCCAGAAGTAAATAAATAGACATACAGCAAGCAAACACTAACTGTCCCACACGAACAAATACAGACATAATTTCCAAATCACACAATGGCATTTATTAGGCTGATAGTTCACCATGCAAAGTGCTTTATCTGCCAAGTAGGGTATTATTCATCCATAATGACAATATATAAATGCTTGTTTTGATACTCTATGCACCTCTGATCACCGCCGTACAGTCATAAAATAGGCACATTTTTCCATTTCTGTTCAGTGCAGTTGATTGGTATGAGACACAATGTAATGTGTGTTGTGTATATTTGTTTATATGACAACAAATATTATAAACATGTGTGTGTTGTTGTTAAATGTAGGTTTCACACATCTAAAGAATCCAATAGAGTGCATTTCATTTCACGTGTATTTACCAGGTATTAAAGGTGTCATTCCACTGAAAACCACTTTTCCACGCTCCTTTTGGAATCTGATGGGTCAACCCGACTTACCACCACATGCTGCCTTTGAGGGTGAAGTGTTCCTTCACACATTCTGAGCCAATCAGAGACATGTCGTCACCACGTCATTAACATGTATGAGGAAGTACCGGTAAATTCTGTTGTACGACCTCAAGTCATTTTTCTACCGTGGGAAAAAAAAAGCTGGTACAACACACAATGTATTCAGTAGCAATGGGGAACACAGCAATATTAATAAATAACAATGAAATGACACCTTTAATTTACATTATCACCTCAAAGCACATTGTTCATCGTTAGTGAAAACCTTAACATTATCAGTTATGTGTCATGTTTTAAGCACAGCTGATATAAAATCATACAATTTATACATTAATAAATATTATTCATTAAGATTTTTAATAAAGATAATTTATAATAGAGAAAATCCTGTCTGTTCTCAGACTGAACTGAATAGAAACAATGTTTATTAAAATCGATGTTGGATGAATGGATGTGGAAAAACGAAATTGTGCCAAATGCATTTATCCCAGTTGTATGTATAAACAAGGCATTCTGACCTCGTCTATAATTTTTCTGTTTTTCTTCCAGCATATGCGGATAAACATCTGTTTTTGACAGTTAAATTGGATCCTTTATTCACACTAGAGAGGATCATTAGAGATTAAATGGGGCACAGAAGACTCTGAGGAGCTCCAAATCGAAGGAGGCAGAATCTGTGAAAACGGCAAAATGAGAGGGAGGTGTGAAAGTGTTTCAGATAAGGTCACAGCTTTTGACCCAAGTCCACACAGAAACCCATTAGACCAGCATAAAAGTGGAGTCTAAAGTACATCAGTGACGACACAAACGCCACACATTCATTTGTTTTAGTGGAACAATAGTTCTGCTCATTTTGCTTCATTGCATCGGTGTCTCAGTGATGTTCAAGGATGTTTACTCTTTACAACTAGGCAGAAACCTGCAGCTTTTTGAGCACATATACATTCTTTAGGTCTTAAAAAGGGTAAAATAATCCTTGACTGACTTGCTCTGTGCTTTTAGTCACAACAATAGGTGCTTTAATAATTCTTTTACATCTCTTAGTTCCATCCAAGTGGAATCTGTTCTATTGTATATGTTTACATGTCACTGAATATTCATGGGCAAATTGTGCAAGTAATTATGACTAATTCTGGAGCCAAGTGAGCATGAAGCAACAACGGTAAGGTTGTGTAGACTAGGTATGTAATGAACAAACCCGTTACCAGAGTAAAATGCTACCGTTGTACGTTCTTCAAAAACCGTGGATATGCATTATATGATTGTAAACCGTCACTAAAGGACAGAGTTGATGTGATAGTAGAGAAATGATGGAGGGAAATGTTATATTAAACAAAAGGAAGAATTATTTAGTATTCATTTTCATCTGTAATATCTATTAGATTATATTGAAGTGATTTCCATACAGTATTAATGTTCATTTAAAAACAAAATATTAATAAAATTCAGCACTGTGCATCACTCTGCAGCTGGTTTATGCACTGCACTCACTTTATATGAATGTTAAAGAGGGTCATCTCGAAATTAGAGGACAAAAATGCATATTTATATGTTTTTTTTTCTAACAATTAAACCCACCTCTACCATCAGTCTCTTGTCCTATCTCACTAGTAAATTCAGCACTAAGCCCTTAATTTTTATGAGCGTCCCCTTGGTGGACTGTGCTGTGTTTATTCACCAGGTCCATGAGCTGAATTACGAAACATCTGTTCACTTGAAGTATTACGTTGGTAAAGTACATTTAAAGGCTCTTATACTTTACTTAAACCTCTGTAGATGGGGTCTACATTGTTTATATCAGGGTTGCTCAATCCTGGTCCTCGAGAGCTCCTATCGTGCATGTTTTAGATGCTCTTATCAAGCTCTACAGGCACCCGATAATGACCGTCAGGTGTGTCAGAAGAGTTATACATCTGAGACATGCAGGATAGTAGCTGTTGAGGACCAGGATTGTGCACCCCTGGTATCATACATATGGTCCTTGTGCCTTTTTCAAACTTTATTTATCTCTCCTTTATTCTCTTCATTTAACCAGGCTCAGTACCTGTGTTCTAGAAACCAAAAAGAGGACTAGGCCTAAAACTGAAACCAGCAGCTGGATTCAAAAGAGGGCAGACGACATGGTTTTGGACATGTGTAGAGGACAGATAGTGAATATATTGGTAAAATAATGATGAAGATGGAGCTACCAGGCAGGAGGCAAAGAAGAGATTTATGGATGTGATGAAGGAGGATGTGAAGGTGAAGATGCAGAAGACAGGGTCAGATGGAAACAGATGATTTGCTGTGGCCGTAAAACAGTAGTAGTTATTTGTCTTTGCCCAACTCAATGTTATTTTTATGTATGAAACGTGCATGTGGGGTTTTTTTTGTAAGTATATAAACCTTTACTGAAGTGACACCAAGAAACAAGGAAAGTTTTGTTCAATAAAATACAATATTTACATTTAGTCATCATAGTGTGTGTGTGTGGGGGGGAGAACAGAAATAAAAAATTTTAAAAAAGGGATATGATCAAAAATGTTGATAGGTAGCTGAGATTAAATTAGAAAGGAAAAGGAGAAAGAGGAGAAAATAAAGTGTTAGTAAGTGTTTATGAAAATAAAGTGTTTCATGAGAAATACTTTTCTGCATAAGACTCACTGTTGCTGCCAGGAAGAATAGATTTTGTACCTGAATGGATAATATGGTAAAGAAATAAGTGTTTCCCATGCCAAAGTACAACTATATAAAAACCAGTAAATACTTAAGTATGTATTTAAAAGTAGTATATAGTAACTGATGTGTGGCCTATTGTAGATGTGGTAGTTTTTATGATTCACCTGAAGTACTGGGACGTACCTTACCCCCCCCCCCCCTCTCTCTCTCTCTCTTTCTCTCTCTCTCTCAAATGTCACCTAGTATGTACAACTGGCTATATGGCTGCATGTGCCAGTGTTAATGTGTTAATACCAATATGTTGGGACTGTAGGACCGAAAGCAGCATTCCCGTTTTGAACTTTATTTCCCACCATGCAGCATGGTATTACACTTCTATGATTGTAAAGTATTCTAGAATAAAGCATATCTCAGAAATTATTAGTCCTATCAACTTGCCGAGATATTTAATATGGAGATAGAACTATAACTCTACAACTCTAGGTACTAAATTGGCCAGGTAAAAAGATCACACACACACACACACACACACACACACACACACAGGTTTCTATGTCACATAAATACCAAGTTTGTAATCATCACTTTTAGGTTGAGTAGCCACTGGGTAGGGAGCAACATATTTATTTATAATAATAATAATAATAATAATAATAACATATCTTCAAACCATTGAAAAATACATGTTTCAATTTGCACCTGCTTTCCCTGTGCTTTATGGGGAAAACAAATTTAGAGGGGACATCATTTGTATATATTTGAACTGTTCACACAAGTGTATATTTTACAAGTGGGAACCTACTGTCATGACCTCCGCTCCAGTGACCTTTCCCCCAATCTCCACACTCACCTGGTCCTGCACTGCGCAGCTGCAAGCCGTTCCTAATCGGTGGCTATATAAGCAGTAAGGCTTGTAGCTGCCAGTGCAGGACCATTCAAATATGTCACCTCCATAACCCGGACAATCGCTTCTATCTCCCCATTCACCATAACCCGGACACTCATCATCACCATGGACTCTGGCCGTCCACTCCCAGGTTGTGTTTGTCTTGTCTTTATGTTGTAGTTTTGTTATTAAATTATTTTGCCCTTCAGTACTGTGCAATGGAGTCCTCCTTTCACCTCACCCCGATCCGTGACAGAATGGTCCTGCCACCATCTGGACTCCGCCAGTGCTGAAGGGACCCTTTTTGTTTTTAGTTTTCCCCGTTTTGTTCTGTCTAAAGTCTGTCCAGTCTTGCGTTCTGTCCCTGTCTGTGTATTTCCCAGTTAGTTATGTTTCCCTGCCCCAACATTCAGTTTATCTGCCCAGCGTCCTGTATATCCTTCCTGGCGTCCTGTATATCCTTCCTGGCGTTCTGTGTTCCTTCCTAGCGTTCTGTGTTCCTTCCTAGCGTTCTGTGTTCCTTCCTGGCGTTCTGTGTTCCTTCCTGGCGTTCTGTGTTCCTTCCTGGCATTCTGTGTTCCTTCCTGGCGTTCTGTGTTCCTTCCTAGCGTTCTGTGTCGCTTTCTAGCGTTCTGTGTCGCTTTCTAGCGTTCTGTGTCGCTTTCTAGCGTTCTGTGTCGCTTTCTAGCGTTCTGTGTCGCTTTCTAGCGTTCTGTGTCGCTTTCTAGCGTTCTGTGTCGCTTCCTAGCGTTGTGTGTCGCTTCCTAGCGTTGTGTGTGTCGCTTCCTAGCGTTCTGTGTATCTGGCTTAAGCGTTCTGTGTATCTGGCTTAAGCGTTCTGTGTATCTGGCTTAAGCGTTCTGTGTATCTGGTTTAAGCGTTCTGTGTATCTGGTTTAAGCGTTCTGTGTATCTGGCTTAAGCGTTCTGTGTATCTGGTTTAAGCGTTCTGTGTATCTGGTTTAAGCGTTCTGTGTATCTGGTTTAAGCGTTCTGTGTATCTGGTTTAAGCGTTCTGTGTATCTGGTTTAAGCGTTCTGTGTATCTGGCTTAAGCGGTCTGTGTATCTGGCTTAAGCGGTCTGTGTTTCTGGCTTAAGCGGTCTGTGTCTCTGTCCCGTTCTGTGTTTTCCTGCCCAGTGTTCTGTGTTTCTGGATTAGCGTTCTGTGTTTCTGGATTAGCGTTCTGTGTATTTCCCAGCTAGTTATGTGTCCCTGCCCGTGCGTTCTGTGTTTTTGGCTAGCGTTCTGTGTTTTTGGCTAGCGTTCTGTGTTTTTGGCTAGCGTTCCGAGTTTCTGGCTAGCGTTCCGAGTTTCTGGCTAGCGTTCCGAGTTTCTGGCTAGCGTTCCGAGTTTCTGGCTAGCGTTCCGAGTTTCTGGCTAGCGTTCCGAGTTTCTGGCTAGCGTTCCGAGTTTCTGGCTAGCGTTCCGAGTTTCTGGCTAGCGTTCCGAGTTTCTGGCTAGCGTTCCGAGTTTCTGGCTAGCGTTCCGTGTCTCTGGCTAGCGTTCCGTGTCTCTGGCTAGCGTTCCGTGTCTCTGGCTAGCGTTCCGTGTCTCTGGCTAGCGTTCCGTGTCTCTGGCTAGCGTTCCGTGTCTCTGGCTAGCGTTCCGAGTCTCTGGCTAGCGTTCCGAGTCTCTGGCTAGCGTTCCGAGTTTCTGGCTAGCGTTCCGAGTTTCTGGCTAGCGTTCCGAGTTTCTGGCTAGCGTTCCGAGTTTCTGGCTAGCGTTCCGAGTTTCTGGCTAGCGTTCCGAGTTTCTGGCTAGCGTTCCGAGTTTCTGGCTAGCGTTCCGAGTTTCTGGCTAGCGTTCCGTGTTTCTGGCTAGCGTTCCGTGTTTCTGGCTAGCGTTCCGTGTTTCTGGCTAGCGTTCCGTGTTTCTGGCTTTTTGTCTTGTCTTCTGGCTTTTTGTCTTGTCTTCTGGCTTTTTGTCTTGTCTTCTGGCTTTTTGTCTTGTCTTCTGGCTTTTTGTCTTGTCTTCTGGCTTTTTGTCTTGTCTTCTGGCTTTTTGTCTTGTCTTCTGGCTTTTTGTCTTGTCTTCTGGCTTTTTGTCTTGTCTTCTGGCTTTTTGTCTTGTCTTCTGGCTTTTTGTCTTGTCTTCTGGCTTTTTGTCTTGTCTTCTGGCTTTTTGTCTTGTCTTCTGGCTTTTTGTCTTGTCTTCTGGCTTTTTGTCTTGTCTTCTGGCTTTTTGTCTTGTCTTCTGGCTTTTTGTCTTGTCTTCTGGCTTTTTGTCTTGTCTTCTGGCTTTTTGTCATGTCTTCTGGCTTTATGTCTTCTGGCTTTATGTCTTCTGGCTTTATGTCTTCTGGCTTTATGTCTTCTGGCTTTATGTCTTCTGGCTAGTTGTCTTCTGGCTAGTTGTCTTGTCTTCTGGCTAGTTGTCTTCCGGCTAGTTGTCCTGTCGCCTGGCGTTGTGTCTTTTCGTCGGTCTTGGTCTGTCGTTGGTCTTTTCTGTCTGTCCCTGACTCTTGCCCGTTGCTCGCTTCTGTCCCCTGTCCCTGACTCTTGCCCATTGCTCGCTTCTGTCCTCTGTCCCTGCCTGTTGCCCGTGGTTGGCTTCTGTCCCCTGTCCCTGCCTGTTGCCCGTGGTTGGCTTCTGTCCCCTGTCCCTGCCTGTTGCCCGTGGTTGGCTTCTGTCCCCTGTCCCTGCCTGTTGCCCGTGGTTGGCTTCTGTTCCCTGTCCCTGCCTGTTGCCCGTGGTTGGCTTCTGTTCCCTGTCCCTGCCTGTTGCCCGTGGTTGGCTTCTGTCCCCTGTCCCTGCCTGTTGCCCGTTGCTGGCTTCTGTCCCCGGTCCCTGCCTGTTGCCCGTGGTTGGCTTCTGTTCCCTGTCCCTGCATGTTGCCCGTGGTTGGCTTGCTGTCCTTGCCCGTTGCTGGCTTCTGTCCCCGGTCCCTGCCTGTTGCCCGTTGCTGGTTTCTGTCCCCTGTCCTTGCTTGTTGTTCGTTTCTACCTGCCTGTTTCCTGTCCCTGCCTGTTGCCCGTTTCTTCGTTTTGTCTTGTTCCTGTCTCAGCCAGAGTCCGTGGTGACCCCACCCAATCAGTCTCCTTGGTCCTCAGTCAGACCAGTCCAGTTGCTCCTGCTACCAACCCAGACCTCTCAGGCCACTCAGTCCTGAGGGTCTTCCGCCCGGAAGGGTTCAACGCCGCCCTACTCAGGGGGTTTCCACACCGCCCTGCCCAGAGGGATGCCACACCGCTCTGCCCAGAGGGTACTCCGCCCAGGGGGTTTCCACACCGCCCTGCCCAGAAGGATGCCACACCGCTCTGCCCAGAGGGTACTCCGCCAGGGGGTTTCCACACCGCCCTGCCCAGAAGGGATTCCACACCGCTCTGCCCAGAGGGTACTCCGCCCAGGGGGTTTCCACACCGCCCTGCCCAGAAGGATGCCACACCGCTCTGCCCAGAGGGTACTCCGCCAGGGGGTTTCCACACCGCCCTGCCCAGAAGGGATTCCACACCGCTCTGCCCAGAGGGTACTCCGCCCAGGGGGTTTCCACACCGCCCTGCCCAGAAGGATGCCACACCGCTCTGCCCAGAGGGTACTCCGCCAGGGGGTTTCCACACCGCCCTGCCCAGAAGGGATTCCACACCGCTCTGCCCAGAGGGTATTCCGCCCAGGGGGTTTCCACACCGCCCTGCCCAGAAGGATGCCACACCGCTCTGCCCAGAGGGTACTCCGCCAGGGCGTTTCCACACCGCCCTGCTCAGAAGGGATTCCACACCGCTCCGCCCAGAGGGTACTCCGCCCAGGGGGTTTCCACACCGCCCTGCCCAGAAGGATGCCACACCGCTCTGCCCAGAGGGTACTCCGACCAGGAGGTTACCATGGCGCCCTGCTCGGAGAAATACTACTTAAAAATGTTTTTATTTTTGAGCTCTGGACAACGGGGGGGGGGGTGTTTGTGGTTTTTTTTGTTTGTTTGTTTTTTAGGGGCTTCAGGAGCCGCCCCTTAGGGGGGGGGTACTGTCATGACCTCCGCTCCAGTGACCTTTCCCCCAATCTCCACACTCACCTGGTCCTGCACTGCGCAGCTGCAAGCCGTTCCTAATCGGTGGCTATATAAGCAGTAAGGCTTGTAGCTGCCAGTGCAGGACCATTCAAATATGTCACCTCCATAACCCGGACAATCGCTTCTATCTCCCCATTCACCATAACCCGGACACTCATCATCACCATGGACTCTGGCCGTCCACTCCCAGGTTGTGTTTGTCTTGTCTTTATGTTGTAGTTTTGTTATTAAATTATTTTGCCCTTCAGTACTGTGCAATGGAGTCCTCCTGTTCCACCTCACCCCGATCCGTGACACATACCATTGTAAAAAAAAAAACTGCTTATCAGAAACAAACGTAAATGGGCCATTTTTTTAAGCTGCCTAACATTTTCTTCTTCTTCTTGTTGTGTGGTGTTGTGTTCACAGACTACATGTCAAAATAGCTGTCACATTAACATTAGAAACATCTCAGTGACTGCTCTTAAATGTTTAAAAACTCATTTCTAAGGAGAGCTGCCTGTCTAATGGAGGCAGTAAATGAGTATGCTGGCATGGGTTTCTGAACCCTGAAAGGGATCAAAAACTAAAACGATTTCAAGGTTAAATGCTTTCCGTCACTTGTTGAATGAAAACATATTATCACTCAATCACCTGCTTATAAGACGCACAGTTTAAACTCTCACCTGCACTTGTGTTTTGAAATGTTTCAATAACCCAAGATGTCAAGGAAGAAATTATTTAGTAACAGGAGAGAAAATTCACTAAAGGCAATGAAGGAATGAAGTAACTGCAGTTCTGCGTGATGTTTTACTGTTGGTTTAATAAAAAAATATAATAAAAAAACAAGTACAAGGAGAAAAAAAAAAAAGAACAAAGAAGACATTTATTCACACATTCTTCACCAAGTGAGGTGGGAGTAAAAATCCAAGTCTAAGGCATTTTCACACACTGTGCAACTATGACAAAATGTTTGCAGTATGTGGTTTCTGTTACATTAATTCTGCAGTGCTTTAAAAAGGGTTTGATTATCCATGAGCCAAGACTTCCCAGTAGATTTACCCCCCACCTGCTGTACAAGCTTCAGCGCCATCAGAGGGAGGAGGCTTTAGTGTGATGTTAGTTTATTTTTATTTCACTAAGAACTGGAATTTCCTAGAGATTCGTGTAGTTTTTAACAACCAACAAGATTGCATCTATTCTTAGTTAAAAAATGAGCCACTCTCCTGTCGAAAAGCAAGATATAATGATGTTGGCTTTGAGAGTGGGAGGTGATGATAGGGTGCTACTTAGAGATATATAGGATTTGTTTATGGTTTCATGCCGTCCCACTGAATACAAGTCGATTTCATTTTTCTTGTAAATAGTCTGGTTTGGATGTGTTGAAATGTTTAAACACTGTGGTTTAGTTGGAATTCTGCAGGCAACGCTCTGTAGTGGCACAACTGTGCAACATTTAGCTTACATAAGTCAAGATAGAGGAAGGAAGGAAGGAAGAGAGGAAGAAAGAAAGGAAGGAAGAGAGGAAGAAAGAAAGGAAGAAAGAAAGAAAGAAAGAAAGAAAGAAAGAAAGAAAAAAGAAAGAGAGAGAGAAAGAAAGAAAGAAAGAAAGAAAGAAAGAAGAAAGAAAGAAAGAAAGAAAGAAAGAAAGAAAGAGAGAAAGAAAGAAAGAAAGAAAGAAAGAAAGAAAGAAAGAAAGAGAGAAAGAAAGAAAGAGAGAAAGAAAGAAAGAAAGAAAGAAAGAAAGAAAGAAAGAAAGAAAGAAAGAAAGAAAGAAAGAAAGAAAGAAAGAAAGAAAGAAGGAAGGAAGAAAGAAGGAAGGAAGAGAGGAAGAAAGAAGAAACAAACAAACAAAGAAATCAACAAAGAAACAAACAAAGAAACAAAACAAACAGTTTCTTCTTGCTATGCTGCATGGATATCTGCAGGCCTATCAACAAAATTTGGCCACAAGTGGAATGACAAGTCCGTACCATGGCACACTAACTGCATAACACAACGCCTGGGAACAACTTCATGTCCTGTCAAACAGTGAGCTGTGTTAACAGAACTCTAAAGGATGAGTAAGTGGAGGGTCTGGAGCTTTTACTTGACATCTATTGAATGTGACACAAAACCTTGCCTTTCACAGTTGTGTCATTATGACACAAATACACAATAATAAGACTGAACTGAAGGACGCCTCATGTTGTGTGACAACATCATAGTCAATTCATCACTGGTTAATTTGTAAACACGCATAACATGTGCATTAGCTGTAGCTCTGGGGTTTTTTTTACCTTTAAAGACTCAGTATAACTTTGTAGCGCTTCCCAAATTAATTTCATTTCTATTTAACCTGTCTTTCATCAATTTATCACCATTTATCTTAATATTTTACTCTATATTTTTCTTCTTTCAATGAAAATCATATATTTTCCTATATTTAATCCACTGATCATGTAGATGTTCATTAAAACTCAGATTAAAGCTGTGAGTTATATAAAAAAAAATCTGAGAAAATTTCAGAAAAACTGACTTTCCATTAAAACATATAATGAACTGAACATAAAACAAGTGTCTCCATCCACCGTCATTGATCAAATGACAATTATAGTGAATCAGTGTTGTAGAAGATAATGGTGTTTCCACATCAACTACAACTACAGAGCCTCTGAACATCCAAACGGGTCATATCTGATGACCATGAAAAAATTAAAATGCATTTTACAACAATTATTTTCATATATTGACAAGATTAGTGGATCAGAAGTGATTAAACATTTCATAGCAGGCAGTGCTTTTAGATGCCGTTAGCCGTTTGGGTTTTTATGGGTTAATTAAACTGCAATCTTGTTGCAGATAGAGACATTTTTTAAATTGCTTTATCTGTCTGTACTTTAAATGTAAACCTAAATTTATGTCATTGTTAGTTACTATTTAAAGTGTTTTATTACAAACTGGGTGTTTAAAGTATTGCTTACCGTGTAGGTTAATTTGTATCACCCTGACCCTTTTTCCCTACAGACTTACTATAAACCTACTTTAAAAAACATTAATCCAATATGCAGCCTTCTCTGTAAAATTACATATTTAACCTAGTACTCAACCCTTTTAAAATGAATGTGAGCCTTGGGAGACTGTGAAAAAAGTAAAATGGCAACATGAGTCTCATCCTCGTTGTATTACTGTAAAAAAAAAAAAAAAAAAGCAAGTCATTTATTCTGTCCAACATAAGTAGTTGTCCCCTATTCTGGCTGTCCTTCATTGCTTTACTCACTAGTTTTAAGATATCATTTTATGTTTTTAAATCTCTTAATGCATTAGCACCATCATATCTTGCTGACCTTTAAAATGTGCATCCCTTCAAGGTGATTAAGGTCCATGACTGTCCAGATGGTTTTTGTCTTAAACTGTCTCAGCCATAGACCCCAAACTGTGGATGGAGTTTCCCCCCCGATGACAGACTGACCCCCAGGTGACCCCAGTATATCTTAAAGCTCATTTTTAAAAATTTTTTTTTATCTAGTGTCAGATTTATACATGTTTTGGGGCTTTTTGGTTGTGTGTTTATTTACAGTCATTTGTGAATATTTTCTGGATATTTTCTTTTTTAATACGTTCACAATGTGTGACTGTCTTATTTATTTCTACCTACAAAATTAATTGTCTATACAGTACTTTAGCATTTTTTAATGTTCTTAATAAAAGGTACATGTTGAAATCAAGCCCCGAAGCATCGACAATATCTCAATTTATCATGCACCATTGCAGTATAATCACATCCAATTATATTTTTTCTACACCAATTAGTTGATTCTATAACGGAATCATTTGTCTACATGAGCACTGTAATATGATGAGAATCCTAAAAATTCCAAATGAAAGGGGGGGAAAAAAAGGAGTAAAAGCAGTTGTATTTTTTTTTGTGTTTTCATGATTTAATATGAATTAATTAAAACAAATAAGGCTGTAATTGTTGATAGAAAACTAATTGTCTAGGTGTATGAGTCATATCCAATGACCAATGTCAAATAATGTATGACTGGTTTGTATGTGAAAATGATAAGTGAGGTGAATAGGATTTTTATTTTAATTTTTTCATACATTATGTTGATAGGACATTAAAATATAGATTGTTTTGAGGTGAAGGGGTGGGGTAAAAAAAATAAAATAAACTTTGGCTTCTTCCCACTCCTTTTCAAATGTGCAAATGAAGCAATGTTGTTTTTTTCATATATATGTTTTTTTTTAATATTTTTTGAGTGGGGTTGTTTTTATTTGTTGCATATTCGAAATAAATTGAATAGGAAGCAAATAAAATCTAACTGAACCCATAAATGTACTGAAGATATCTTCAAGCCATTCAGGTCCCCGAGGGGACTATACTGAGGGACATTTGCTGCTGAACTGAGGTGTTAAAACTGATATTCATTGTTCTTGTGACAGTGACGAGAAAGATGTTTTCTCTTCTATTTTACTGTATTCTGTTCTATTCCATCTTCCTCCATCATGTGACACGGACGCATTTATAGCAGCAACAACTTCTTCCTATGATATAAAGTCTGAAAGTGACTAGCGTACTGAAGAGGCTGCAGATGTTGTGATATTTAAAATGTAGATGTATTTTCCAGACTCGTTGTATTGATTATTGCCTATATGTCACATGAAGAAAACTGCCCTTCATCACACATTTAGTGATGACAGGAAATCATTTCAATATGATCTTACAATGTGATGTTGTTTTAAAGAGTGGGTACAGATTTTGTTTTCCTTGCTTGGGTTGTTATTCTATGATTTGAATCTCAGACTTTTGGACAACAACACAAAAGGAACGACAAACAGACATTTAAATGTCTCGCTGGCGTTGATGTTGTCAGGATGAGCTGTGCAGATAAACTCTGATTGCAGGTAAGTTTCAGACATGGCTACAATGACTGTCATCTGTGCTGACAGACTCAAACTGCAGACAGAACAACACTGTGCTTCCCTGAGCAGACCTGAACCATCCAGTCAGAGAGAGACAGCGGCTCAGTGCTGCAGACGGTCTGAGCCCTGGTCACATTACCACCGTCTGAATGGAGTTTGTCTCGCAGCTGCTCAGCTGAGTCCTCACCCTGTCACTCTTGTCTTCTGGGATCTATCCTTGTCTCAATCTATGCAGGGAGACATCTGTCAACATGTGTAATGCACTCCAGGAACAAAACTAAAGCCTGGGCCATGTGGGACTGAGCTATCAGTGTCAATACATCTCAACCTGCACAGAGGAAAAGCACGAGCGTGATAGGAAGGTAGAGAAGGATGCATTCAAGGGAAAATAACTGAATAGACAGAGAATGCCTTTAGAAACAATTGAGTCACATGTCCATATAAGTACTATTAAAGCTGTCATTCCATGGTTGTTTCATTAATATTACTGTGTTCTCCATTGTTATTGAATACATTGTGTGTTGGTTCTATTTAAAAAAAAAAAAAAAATGTCCTGATTGCTTTGTTTCCAGCTGTTTTTTCACGGTAGAAAAATTACTCGATGTCGAAAAACAGAGTTTACCGGTACTTCCTCATACATGTCCATGACACAGTCACGAGGCGTCTCTGATTGGTACAGAATGCGTGAAGGAACACTTGCCCCGTACCATCTCGCTGTGTGTGTATTTACCTTTACCCAAATAGCATACTGCTAGGTTTTGTGCTGTTGCTTGTTCTGAAAAGGTGCAGGGGGGGCAATGAAGAGAGCACATGAACCAAGTTTGATCCACCATTTTTTCCAGTTTGTGCAGCAGCTACTGTGGCTCCGTCTTCTCTTGTAGATGCTAATGCTAATGCTACTTCAGATTCGCTGCCGGGAAAGGGCTTAACCCCACGTGGGTGACGCTAAGGTCCCTCTGTCGTCAGATGGACCGGCTTTTTCTGGGTCCTTCGTTCCTCTTGTTGTTTTCTGTGAATGCGGTATGCAGACAGGGGAGGTGACAAATAACTTCCAAAAGCAGCATCAGATTCCAAAAGGAGCGTGGAAAAGTGGTTTTCAGCAGAATGACACTTTTCATCTCAAAGTCATATCTCATTTTAAAATCCTTCAGATATTTCATATGCCGTTCAGATTTGCAGAAGAAATAAAAAAAAAAAAAACACAAATCCAGCCTGGTGTAAGCCATATTGTGCTTCAACACAGAGTTCAGGTTCTAATTTCGTCAAAGTGAGAAGGAGACACGTGACAACATAAATTCTGTTTTGTCAAAATTCAGAGCTATTTCTATTCTGCCATAAACCGTCATCAGCATTATTGATTGTTCCAGAGTTCAGTGCGCTTATGATGAATATTCAGTAAATTGGTGGTTAAAAAAAAAAAAAAAAAAAGCTTCCAACAGACAGCAGTATGTGATTGACTGATGGTCTGACCCTTTACAACAGCCTGACATCTCAGCACTTTTTCAAAAACCTCTGCTTCATTCAGCATATTAGTTAATGCAGAGTGGTTCTGCAGCAAAGCAGAATAAACGCCAATACATGAGATCAATACTGATATGATTAAAGCAGTGGCCGTGTCCAGCCATGCGGTGCTTATTCACCTGTTGTGCACTACTTTTTTTAAATGCCCAGTGAGAAGATGCTTCAGCATTTCTTTATTTCACTTCATAATCTACTGATAAACAGAAGCACTGTCTCCTTTTCAACGCAAATAGAATAAGCTCGAAGACATAGCGCAAGCAGGATGAGTGTTATAAAAACATTTCTTCATATTTACTCATTAGAGGATGCATGACTGATGATCCCCCTCAGGGTTATATTCTCCCTGTCTAAATAAAAGCCTTTAAGTCCTTTTATTTCTGTATTTATTTATATATTTATTTAGCAGTCATGCATGGGATTCAAGGATGTAAGTGATAAAATGGCCCTGCTTGGAGCCAGGGTTTTCGTCTTCCTCCTCTTCTAATTTTCATGAGAAAAACATTTCAAGGATACAGGCAGGCCAAGTTTTACTCGGTGACACTCCCCGATATCATCCATCACAAGTCGCATTGTATTTCAGTGGTTATAATATACTGAAATGTTGTTTTCAGCCTTGTTTCAGCTGTAGGCAACCACAGGAATCAATTCATTTCACACTTTTAGAAATGAAACATAACAATACTGAAAAGACAAGAGACCATCATTCCATACTGAATATAATAGGATATATTCTTGTATGAATACATATGATCTGCTATCTTATATGTTTAAGTGCAGTATGGAAGTACACACTATATAAAAAACTGTCTCAATTGTGTACTTTTATTTCCATCGTTCCTTTGTCAGTTTGTTTAGACAAACATTATGTTCTCACCAATAAGCTAAGGAACCTTTTTTCCACGCACCTTTTGTTTGGACTTTGACTAGAGCGTGAAGCCTTAGTGGAGCTGCCACAGAATGATTTTGATAGATTACATTATTACGTGTTTGAGAAAAGATGTTTTTCTGCAACTGCACTACACTAGCTGTTTGTCTGTACAGAATGACGGCAACAAGGTTCACCCAGGGCAGATAGGGTATTATACTGACTGGTTTCATATGGGTGAAGAAGCACCGCCTGCATTTTTCTAGGCTCAAGGAAATTGTCTGTCCCACAGTGATGCCTCCAGGCTTTCTACAGTGCATTGTCACCTGGATTAGTAGGCTAGACTATTTTGGGAATGAGTACTTGGCCACCTTCTGGCTGCACTATGACTTGACAGCTAAGGACACTGTCCAAAACAAGGTTGAAGGCAGAGCACAGCTGACAGGCAACGTCCATCCCGCTAAAATGCTGTAGACACTCACAATCCCCGACACATGGTGCACCTCAAGCTCTGACGAATACAAAACAAATAAAACTTTCTATAACAGGTTCTCAAAATTATATAAAGGTCCAGGATGGAGTGAGTCTCTTGGAGTTTAAGACACTTCATTGGGTGGAATGACACCAATGGCATATACTGAAGTACTGATTTTGGGTTCAGATATGAGACATAGTCTGGCTCACTGGAAGCACCTTGTCAGAATATGGGTGACTATTTCCTTCGGGCAGTGGCAAGATTGTCATAGTCTTTCCTTCTGCTACCTACAATGCCACCTATTACCTTGATATGAGAAAGAACATTGTCCAAGCAGTGACTACATGCTTAAAAAGGCTAATTTTGACAAAGTCAAATCTTTTTTTTTAAGACATTTGGTCATTTTAGTATCATTTCCTCATGTACACCTTCCAACAACTAAATCGACTTCTGTGCCTTCATGATTTTGTAAATACACCGTCACTACATCCTGCACTCGACTCTGTACAAGAAGTAGCCAAACATGTCAGATCATGTTCACTTATTCCTGAACATAAGCAGATGGTGCCAGACATATCTACAACACTGACATGTCGGCTGTTTAAGGCTAAGGTACAGTACATATATTACCTGTCTGCACCTATTTTGTGGTTCTTTACTCCATTTCAATTGACAGCAAAATATTGTGATTAAAAATGTATTGCATTCAAATTTGCTCGGATCTGATAAACTGATCATTTATTTATGAGAGAAAAAAAATCTAATTATTTTTGATGTCTCACAATTTTTCATGTTAGAATGGATCACGTAAACTATAATGAAATCGAATATTTTGCCTGAAAGTTTAATATTAAACGGCTGTTGAGCATGTATTCATAGAAGTTGATGTGCTGAAAGCAAATAAAATGGGGAATCACACATCCTACTCATACTCAATTAGATTGAGATCATGTTTTCCTTCCAGCGCTAACCATTGTTGACTAGAAACAACCAACAAGACCAATTCTGGAGATAGTCTGATTTGGTCCTTGTACTTTGACCCTGCTCTAAGTTACTCTATTTTGGCTGAATCTGAATATTAAGTTCAAGGCTTAATACTGTAATTTCCCACCCTCTGAAAGGAGCCAGTGTATTTAGATAAACATTACTACAATGTGTATTCTGATAATGATGATCTTTAACTCTTTTAATAACAGCAGTTTACAGTTAAGTTAAGTGCAACAGAGTCATTGCAAACTTCACCTGCTCTCAATCATAAACTTATGAAGATGGACAAGGTCAAGAACATTGTGGATGGACAGCCCACTACTTTTTGAGTCATAACTTTTGACCCAGACGAGTTTAAGACAAATATTATACATAATTGAGAAGGTCTAAATGCAATTTTAAACATGGTAAACAGATGGTAAAATTTTGTTTCAAATATTTTTAAATGAAAAATATCAAATACTGGATAAAACCATTAAAAACATCTCAAAAGTGAAGTTCCTATCTCATTTTAATCCTAAAATATATTCACTGTATATGTTAAAACTCCTATTTTACAACCTAAAAATTGGTTGGAGGAAAAAATATATCATTCCTAAAAAGCAAGAGTTTTGAACAAAAAAATAACAGTTTATTTATGAGAGTTTATAAAAGGAAACCAGCCGAAAATATGAGTTTGGTGGAAATTATTGTAACTTCCCTTGACTTCAACTAGATATATCCTGGGTTGGAACTAGAACATTTTACATGGGGTGACAAATATGTTTGCAGATGGTTGTTGGAGGACAGCATATGGGAATCCTGATATAGACCTACCCTGTACTAATATACTACCTAGTATTCTTAATGCTCAAAAGGAACAAGTGCAGTATTCAGAAAACACCAAACTTTGTAACTTTTTAAAAGTAAAAGTTTTAAAATCAAAATGAAAATATTCTACAAGTAAAATTTCTGCTCAGGAAATAATTACACTACCTGCCCCTGAGATATAGACTAAGACAGGAATTAAATATTTAATACTATGAATCATTTTGAGTAGATTGTTTGAATGCCTTAAGGAGCTTGTGGCCAAGAAGGCAGTTTTAATGTGCAGTTTTAAGAGCATAACATTTTGAGAAAAGATTAAGCCAAGTTTGATCTGCAGAGGGCCAGACCAGTGAAATAATAATATAATAATATAGAAATAATGTCAACTCCAAATTTTCCTCCATGTTTAAGAGCAAAAAAAGCTAAGTTACGTGATTTAAATGTTTACAGCCTTTTAAAACAATGTGAATAACATGAACAAACTGAAATTTCTTAAAACTATGTGCGGCTTTAACAATATTATGTCTCAGTTTATCATTTACGGATATCAATTACAAACTTACAGATCACAATAGATCAACTAGTAAATAAAACATTTAATAACAGGCAGAATATTGGTATACTTTCAAAATGTTCATATTTGTTCCGGATCATTTTAGTGTCCGTACAATAAAATCACATGAACATTTTTACATTTACAAAGCAAAATATTTGGAATTGTGAGTAATTATACAAGGATTTTACTGATCTGACCCACTTGAGATTAAATTGGTCTGTATATGGAAACTGAACTAAAATTATTTATATCTTCAGTGTCATTTTTGCATTTTACAAATTCATCCCAGGGGCCAGACTGGACCCTTTGGAGGGCCGGATTTGGCCCCCGGGCCGCATGTTTGGCACCTCTTATTAAGACAGTACTATTTTTGAACAAAACGGTCTAAATCTAAAGCACACACAAAATATGTCCGTATAGATCACCGATGACTGACCACAGTTTTACAACCGATTAACAAAACACATTTATGACACTCGACTAGATCGGATATTCATTATAGTCTCCTCCCCACTTGTATCTTATAGACAAAACACTTAAACTTTACCCCAGGGACTATGCTCTTTTCCAACAAATCTCATGCTAATACCATCAAGCCTCCAGGTGAAGCCCAGCAGAGTGTAAGCAGAGCTGGAATCATACACTGGGCTTGTGACTGATGACTCAGACAGTCCCTCAAGCCCAACACAATTTGGCGCACCGGATAGCCACCATTGCTCCACCTCAGCGTATTCATGCAGAGTGTGCTCAGAATATTAAACACACAATCAGCATGGGGAAGTTTGGGATTCCTGTGTGTTTCATTTGCAGTGATATCCGAGGCCACACACCCTCATTGCGATGTACGAATCATTCTATTATCCATAGATGAGAGACAATTAGGTGTCAGAGGAATCACTCAAGCAATAAACCATGATATCTGATGGATCAGCCGTTACGTGGATCTGCAGGAAGACAGCGAGTCAGGAAACCAATGTAACGCAACCTATACTGGGGAAACCTTGAGTAGATTCAATAGGATAGTATTTATGAATAATTCAGACCAACTGTGGTTGTTCTTAATGTGATTCATGTTCTGTATGCTGAGAGTTCAGTCAATTAAATTAGCATTCCAAAGAGGACTTTTTTTTTTCCCTGCTGTCCAGATTCTTTAATGGATGGTTTCTAAACTTCTTGAACCATTCAGCACCGTGTAGAAATAAGTGTTCCGCAAAATGTACCTGTGTTTTCTATGCAAACATAGTGCAAACATTTGGATGAAAAGAAAGTATCAACTTAATCAAGACACAAACGTCTTCAATGTCAGATCAGGCTGTAGAAATATATTCATTTTTGCTACTGTGAGTCTCTTAATGGCTCTTTTCATTACTACAAAGTCGAATTTTACAAATACTATAACAACTTAGTCATAATTACAACTTAATGTCTTAAATTCCGTGGTGTTGCATTGTGCCCCCTATCTGTCTGTAGTTGTATAGACACTATTTTGTGGGTTACAGATACTATCTTTTATTTAAATCAATAATAGTGTATATTGAATAAAACACACACACATTTTAGCATTTCAGCAGATGTCTTTGGTTCTCACTGGGGAATGGTTGTTATTTAGAGGGGCCAAGGTTTAGACAGATATTTGGAATTAAATCGGGATCTTTTTTGAAAAGTCTGACTCATTGAATCAGTAATTAATTTCATTCAGTTGTGCCATTTCCATGCCTTTGCTATTGTGTCTGTTTAAACAGAATCATCAGAAATGTCATTCAATCTGCTATACCTGTGCTGTTTCTGTCAAGTTTACTAGGAATGATTTTGGCTGACACATTCAAATGTGTGGCAGGTACAACACGATGAACATAAACCTGAACAATGTTTATTTCGTTTAATTATCTTACATAAATTAACTGTTGCTCATCTAATGAAAAGCTAGAAGCTTCCATTTCAGTTTTACAGGAAGTGTTAAATGCACTTTGCTACAATACAATCATTTGCATTAGCAGTAGTTTTATTCAACTCATTCTGTCAATATCAAGTTATACCGCTATTAAAAATAAACAGGAAGCACTGCAGCACCATCTGCTGGCTTTGAACTTCATTAAGCCTTCATTAACCTGAGCTTTCAGCAACTACCGGTCATTGCGGTTCATTCCCCATGTCTGAAAAGTCTTGAAAATGTAAGACTTAAATGCATTTATGTATTAGCCAACTTTAACTGATTTCATTGAAGCATGTGCAAAGCATTTTCTGGGATCACCAAAATAAAATAAAATCCATGTGTTACTTAAAATGATGAAACTTAAAATGATTTACATGTTCCCACTTACATTCCATATTATATGGGCAATGCAATGCTTTCAAAGCAAACTGATCAAGTCAGAAAAAAAATATGGCATTTTTTGTTTTAAGTTGTGCAAACTACAGATCGATGTTTTGACATTGTTGCTTCTTCTTTAGTGGATGAAGGCAAAAGTCTGTTCATATTCATCAATGAGTGAATCGAGGACACAGGTCCTGTTTCAGGAAACAGCTTTAGTGAAAACTTAAGTGAACTGAGGGACTCTGAGGTTTTCTATTTTCACCCAGACAGTTTCAGTCTAACATCGACTCAATCACTGCAGTTTACATGTCCATGCTCAGATTGACTTTAACAAACTCTGTCTTTGTGAGGGGTGGGCTTACATTCTGTGATGTTAGTGTTAAGGGTCTCAGGTGTGATGACCATAATAACACAAAGAATGAAATTTGTAAAATAAAAAGGTAGAGTCTGAGAGCAAGAACACCAGAAGCACCTGTATCTTTCTCTATATTGTGTCTGAAGTGGAACAGGAAATGTGTCCACAATAGGCAACTGGGGTGGACGACTACAGCGATCAAGGTTCCACTTACCACTACAGTTCTTTAATCACCACATCATACAGGGCTACATCTTATGAATGTAAAATAGCAATGCTATAAATTGTAAGAGTATGTTTGCACAACAAACCCCGCCCCCTTGCACATATTTTCCCTAACTTGTCCCATTTCTTATCATTGTGAAAACACATTTTGGCGACTGTGACCTTTGATCTAGATTCACCAAAATGTAATGGGATCCATTCTGGAAAACAATACCCCTCTCCCCTTCGGGGCAGGGTAATAAGAAGTTTAACCTAATGTGGTGCAACCACATTAGGTTATTGGATACATGATGAGAAAAAAAGAGTTAACAGCCTGTGATGTAATATAATTTGTGTTCATTTCATCTTTAACAAGATGTTTTAAATACAAGTTATTGAACTCATCTCTCCAACTCTTCTGTTTCTTCAGTTTGTTGTGCCTTGTAGTGATTCTTGGATTTTGTTCTTTTCAGAACAGATTATAGATGAAATAGAAACTATTTAAAGGATGAACTAATACACAATGCCAAATTATTAATGCCAAAACTTACTTTTGTTCACTAAACTTAGCTCTTCCAGCTGCTAGTTGTTCAAAGCATAAACATAATCAAAGTAATTAAGATACTAATTCACTGATTCAGTTAGAAGACTAACAGAACATATTTTTATCTTCTGTTCTAATATGGGAAAGGCGTGCAACTTAATATACATGTCATATTACAGGAAAAAAACAGCAAGTTGAGGTTTTACTTGTGCCTCACAACAAGAAGGTTCTGGGTTTGATTCCAACAACAGTCGATGTTGGACCTTTCTGTGAGGACTTTGCATGTTCTCTGTGTGTCTGTGTGAATTATCTCCAGGTTCGCTGACTTCCTCACACTATCCAAAGGCATGGATAATTGCCCATAGGTGTGAATGTGACAGTGATTATTTTGTCTGTATGTTCAGCTCTGCAATGCTCTGTTTATACTCCGTTTTGCATATAGCTTCTTTTTGCTCTCACAGTTGATGTTCTTTGACATCAGAACGTTGAAGAACAAATTTGAAGACTGTAGGTCAAATGTAAAGGTCACAATGAAGGTCAAAATTTAATTTTAGGTACAACTTTTGAACTATTCATCTTAGAGACTTCCAATGAGCACCAAAATTCTGCATCTTATATGTACAGATCTAATGTTGACCAAAAAGGTCAGGGGTCACTTGGTCAATACTTGGAAAACTAAAATAGACTATTACAGAAAAACTAATGGACATAGAGAATGGTTGTAACTCCAAAAAGAGTAGTGATAAGTACTCTGTTTGTACTTCATTTATCTCAAATATGCAACAACTTAAACGATTGCACTCAACTAATATAAAAACATATAAATGAAAAACCAAAACACATAACAAAACATGGATTTGTTTGCATATTCGCAAAGGAGTAGGAAGAAGCTAAACTTATTTAATCCCACCCTTTCTTCTAAAAAATAAAATAAAATAAAATCCCTTGGATCAATTCGGGGGACTTTGGGTCAAACCCACAGAGATGTTCATTAAGAGCCAAAATGTTTGGAGTGGGCAGAATTTGTTTTACAATTACAATATTACAACCAGAGGAGGCTATTTTTTATAATGACTTTTCTGTCTTGCAAAGCACTTTGGTGAATTACTCTTAAAAATATTCACGCATCACCTTATGTTAAAGAAGATATGCATGCTGCAGTGTCCAGTGGATTAGATCAAACACAACAGAGTAAAACAAATAGATGCAAAATAGTTTCTATTAAAAGGACTTGTGAGGGTTTTTTTTACATTACAAATAAAATCATTCAGTAGGAGGTATGTTGTGCCAGTAGCAAGTTTCACTGTTGAAAAACATAACCCTGAGGAAAGCCCTGTTGAGTTATTTGTGTTTTTCTCCTTTCATTACTTCCTCTGTACATATCAGGCTCTCAGTCCAAACAAACAGCCTTTCCACAGCATGATACCACTTGTTGCTTCAAGGAAAACTGGTGTGAGATGGATGCTGCATGTTGTTCCCATCTGACAGAGCACTTTGTTTCACAGCAGAAACATTTATTTTCATTTCATCAAAGTCTTTTGGCTTTTTGGGAACACTGCACTTATCCTCATGATATCCCCCCTTACGCAATTTTCCTCTTGCAAGAAACCTAGCAGTTTTTATTTTGTTTTCATCTTGTGGGTCTATGTTCTGCTTCATTTACCCAGTTCACAGATGGAGATGGATACTTGCTTCTAGGTTTCATGATTCATTATTTCCAAACTGAACCTACGATCATCATGGTAGCATCAGATTTATTGCTTTTCATTTATTTTAAGTCCGTTTAAAAGGAGCTAATGCAATAATATACACTTGAATGACAACCTGGTGGAAAATGGGTAAAAGGAAAGTGATATTAATTTGGACATACCTTGAGGCATTTTGATCACTTATTAGTTGAAAGTACAAGTGTAAGTATTTTATTATGTCAAATACCATCTAGTTTCAGAGAGTAAAACACTACTGAATTGTCATCTTCTAGTAAAAATATTATATATTCAAACAGCAGCAGGTAGCAGGTTTGCATATTTCAGTGGGTTTTCTCTGACCGCAAGTACACTGGAAGATGCACATAAACAGTAATGTACTGGTCAAATGCTGGGAACAATGATTAACTCACTAGCTACAATTCACAAGCTTCAGTTTTCATAGACCATCTGACCAAACATGGAAAAGTATTTTCAAAAACTTTTCACAACACAGTGAATAAATAATAAAATTAAACTCGTTTATTCATCTTGTATCCCATCAATTCACTAAACAATTCTATCATACTACAATGAATGTCTTAAAAAAAGTTATTCAGCATTTGTCTAAGACCCAGGCAGAGTTTAAAACACAGCATTAACCCCTGAAGTTCACATGACATGAAACAAGTGGTGCCAGGCACAACAAACCCCACCCCTGCAAACATTTCACCCTATCTCTTGTCATTGTGAAAACACCTTTTAGTGACTGCGACCTTGACCTTTGAACGACACTCACCAAAATATAATGGGATCTATTCTAGACTACCTCACATATTTCCTAAAAAAAAAAATCATGGAAATGATCCAGTAGTTTGTGTAAAGTTGCTTAAAAACAGGCAGACAAAAGAAAATAAACCAAAAACAATACTCGTCTCCCTTTTTTGGGGGTGAGGTAAGAAAGCAAACCTCTGCAAAATAACACACCAAACTGGAACTGTACCGTTTTTTTTTTACTGAAATGCAAATCTTGCCTTTGCTGACTTTATTGGCACACTGGGCTTAATTAACTTGGAGTGGAGTGTTTACTGTCAGACAACTGGCTTCATTTTGCTTTTGATGAATGATTGATGCTCCTTTGGGGGTGAAACAGCAAACAAGTGTGGACACAGAAAAAGTTCTAACACCCCCTTGATTAACCAGAATATTGGTAAAAAATAACCATGACAAAACAAACAACTTTGAAAATTATGGGATTAGATGAGGTACCTCACTATCAACAGGAGCAAAATGTGCAATGAGCTTATGAACTTAACTCTGTAATAAGATCTGAACCTATAATTGAACAACAAAGCATTCTCACTATGTAGTTGTGTTATTCCTCATGTCATGAAGTTTGTCTGACCTCAGCTGAAGTAACAATGTTGTGGATGGAGGATGTCTTTGATGTAATCCATTAATCCAAAATCTGATGTTACAACTGGATGGTTGTGATGTGAATCTGCAAAATAATACAACTCCATTCAGATTCAGAATATAGAAGGACACATTTTAAAATATTTTTTAAAAATGCCTTTACTGTCAAATGATTAAAATGTTTAATAAGATTAATCACAGGGTTGATTTAGATTCATTTCAATTACTCATGACAACAACACTGTACCCATCGACTGTTCTGTTTTAGGATGCTTTTTGTACTCACGTTTACCATAAAATACACAAAAATACACTAAGAAACAAAAGATGGAGAAAAACATATACAAAACATAATAAGCTCCACTAAAATTCACAGAATAATAAACACAAAAAAAGCTATGAAAATTTCAAAACAATCAAAAATGCTTCTATAATACAGGAAAAAACATTTAAAATATGTAAAAGTATGATTATATTTGTAATTAACATGCTTATTGAACACCCTAACATAATGGCAGAACCCGACAACTTTCCAAATTCAAGTTGTTACCGATTCTTGAGGCTGGTGAGCCATCGCCTCCCAAGACCCACAGAAAAAAAATGTTATGCGCAAATGTTCATGTTTGCGTGTGAAGATTACATACAAAGTCAATGGAGAGACGCGTTTGGACAGAGATTCACCCGGGGCAGCGCGTTGGAGACGTTCCTGCGGTGCATTGGAGCGACAAGGCATTGGAGCAGCACGTCTTGCCGCAAATCTGCGTAAATGCTGGATTTGAAAATATTGAACTTTTCTGGCAAATACATGTGATGCCGTCCTATGAAAGTTGAGCGTTGAGATGCTGACGTCATGATGGAATGATGTATGATGCTTGGACCGACCCAGAAGGTGGCAGAAACAAAAACCGAGCCTGAAAAGGTGGTGGAATTCCCCGTGCTGCAGGCACTTCTGCAGGAGTAGGTGAACCCGAAAGGGTCGGCGTCCGGCCCTCGGATGTATGGGACCTCCAGAGCAGGTACAGAGCGGCAATCCAAGTGATCTGAGCCATAGTTGAGGAGAGACTGAAATAGCGGGACAGATTTAGTTTATCTGTGTTTATCCAGCATCCAGACTCGGGTGTTTACATGGTCCGTTACAGGCGTACACAGGATACTTTGCGTTTGGTGTAGCCATAGCCTAACACAGATTAGGCTACTATCAAAGCTTTAGACACCTTGGTTTATGCTTGCAACAGCAAAGTCATTGGAAGGGTAAGTGTTAAATTATCCCATCTTAATAGGAAGTATCTCCTTAGCATATGTGTTTATTAGCTGTGCTAGCTACATCTGACAGCATATGGATACAAGGGCTCCTTGAGTTTGTTTACATGTAGGAAAAAGAAAAAAAACTCACACCATTTTGTTGAAGCTTCCCGTATCGTCGTGGGGCCGACTATGACATACAACAAAACACCCACTAACCATTTTAACCAGTAATGAATTAAATAATAACCACTGAGCATTTCGTATCAGCTGATCATTTGTCAGCTGTGTCCCTGACTCCCACAATTATTTACGGTGTAACTACATGTTCCCGAACTTAAGTAACAAGCTTGTATTTTTGTGACGTCACTGCTACCAGTGTCTGCCAATCTACCGACGCCATTACTGCCAAGATGGATACATCGACTTTTTTTCTTGTTACATGACAAACCTGTGACGTCAGCTGCAGGAGCTCCTATGGATCTATTGTATACATGTTTGTAGCTAATTTTAGAAAGTGAGGACGTCCGACCACTTTGGTCATGGTGCTAGTTTCGAGCTATAAATAGGGACCCCGATACGGAGATAGCTAAAACTGCTACAGAAATTGGCTAGCTAGCAAGTGTGGAGATGAATTCTAACCTGCCCCTGCTGTGTCACGTGTTTCTCAGTCTCCTCCTGCCACTCTCCTCCACAATCGCCTTCGCCTCCTTTTCACTTTCCTCCATTCGATAACTTCGCATCGGTCCCGGGGCTGTAATAGAGGATGGACCGACGAGGACCTCGCTCACCGAACCAGCGGGCGAGCTGCTTGTGGAACTTGCAATTACAAACATGTCTGTTAGTTTGGCACATTTTACAGCATCTTCTTTTAATTGGTTTTATTTCTTCCTCTTCTTTTCTCAGCTCGACTCTTTTGCTTTTCACGCATTTTGCACCCGTGGTTTTCACTCGAGTTTCCACCTGTCGTGAGTTCAGCCTGACCGAACTGGATATGGCTTTGGTAGAGGGCTGTGATGAGGGGCGGGCCTCCAGGAAGCAAGGGATTTCATTGGTCGAGCCCAATGTCATTCAGGAAACATATTCCAATGGAACCCTACCTGTCTTTTTTCCCCGTCGCAAACAATAAAAACTATAATAATACATTCTTGTATTTAATAACAGACCTGAGAGGGCTCAAAAGGCGTGAAGGTCCGCCGGGAAATGCCCGGTACACCAGCTAGTCAGTTCAGTCGTGGCTACTATCCTGCATGTTTTAAATGTATCCCTCTTCTAGCACACCTGTCAGTCATGATCAGGCTCTTGTAAGAGCTTGATGTGAGAGGTTTATCATTTGAATCAGGTGTGTTGGAAGGGGGATACATCTAAAACAAGCAGGATAGTAGCTCTCAATGACCAGGATTGGACACCCCCGGTCTACACAGTAACCACTTTTAAAAGCTTTATTTTTGGATTCTTTTGAAACTTTTCATATTTTTCCTGGTTAGATAAATATTATTTCATCCATTGCAAAAAAAAAATGCAGTTTTACTTTTGTACTTTATTACAATTGATAAATTGTACTTTTTTGCCATTACTTAAGGAAAGGATTTGAATCAATACGTCTTCTTTTACCAGGGTGTTTTTCATACAAGTAGCTGTACTTCCACCTCTGGTCTTATCTGACATGAAGGCGGTCTGACATGGTGTAACCTGAGCCCCAAAGAGGCGGGACCACTCTGGCCTCGCCCTGAAGTTATTTCCTGGCAGATGAAGGAAGTGACTCATTTGCCAAGTTGAAACAAACAATAACACGGGTGGTGTATTGAGCGTAATAGGTTCTGAACACTGACCTCACTATTTCCCATTTACACAGAGCTGTAAAAGTCACTAAGACTCTTCTGATTCAGGGAAATGTGCTGACACTTAGCCTAATGATGCCAACACATACATGGTTAGAGACCTTCTTTAGACTTCATTTGTCCCCAACTTGTGAAAACAAGGGAAACTTGTTTTCACAGTCATCCACATACAGACTCCATCACAAATAGGGAAAGGACATTTCACAATACATTTAACAGAGGAGCAGGAGGGGTGTTCTTGGAGTTTAACTGAATAATATGGAAATGTTTTTACTATTTTCTGATACATTGGGTAACTAATATGATTAGGAATCCCTACAGGACTATTAACTCTAATGTTGATGTCATTTCTTAGGATATTTCAACTGAAAGGAAATAAAAGGCAGATAACATGCAAAATTCTGAAGGAAGAGTAATCCACAACATGTAGATGAACACATTCTGTGGTTAAACAGTAGATTAAAATAATTTTATTATAGGCTACTTCCTCTTGGAAACTGTTATCACATACTAAAAAATTGCATTACATTAAATATTGAATATTAAAATCACATTAAAATGTGTTCATTTTGGCTTTGTTGGAAACGAGTACATATGTTTAAGATAAAATGTGAATAATACATAAATAAATAAATAAATAAACATATCAAATACAGTGTGAAAAACCTAGGCATTTTCAGTTTTTACATTTTTACATCCCACAAAGTCAGTAATTCCAGATGGGTTTTGTCCATACAGAGTCTGTAAATCCCATCATATCAGACTGTCTCTTGTTTATAGTTTATCTGTCAGGCTCTATGTCATTGGTTTTGGATCCTCCTGTGGAAACACATTCCCTCCAGACTCCTGGTGGGTGTCCTGTTGTTAACCCTGTTTCAGATCGATTTATCTATTACTGGAGGTCAAGGTGAAATCCATCAATGTAGTTCCAAATGAGAATTTACTTTGAAACGATCCTTGTTTTGCTGAGGCAGCCTTTTTTTTTATTCTACATTCATCAGAAAGGAATGACAAAGGCTGAACACAGACAGGGGCTGTTCATTCTGATCTGGGTCAATACTTTTAGACTGACTTTTAAGGCTGATCCTAGATCTGTCCTCACATGTCTACATTTAATGTCTGAGACATTCGTTTGAAACCCTCGGGGCAAGATACTTAATACCTTCTGCTTAAACTAGGTTGTGAAATATTCGTGTGGGAGCGCGTGACGTGGACAGGGTGGGATGGTGACGTTTGAACGGCCCACGTTCAAAACCCACGTCCACATGACGTAGTGAACAGTCAGCACTCTTCCTCCACAGAAGCCGGTGTTAGCTTCCGTTGCTAAATCCGTCAACGAAACCCCAAAACCGGCTCAGTTTCAACACGCTTTTTCAGCTCCCTTTTCATCATTTGTCTTAACATTTCACTTCTTGGTCAAAAGACAGAGTTAACGCTGACGATCTTTTCGTAAAGGTAGGTTTTTTTCCCTCAATGTTTTCCTTACTGAGGCTACCGTCATTTTACCGATCGGTCTGTTGCTAATCCTTGGAAAATGCCCCGGTCGAGCTAATATTTCAAGCTTTAGCCTCAACATATGTGACTGTTATAGACAATAAATCAGCACAGACTTAGTGTCGTGTTGTTAAGATAGTACAGTGGACACAGATTGTTGTTTACAGGTCGTTATCTAGTTAGCATTCCGTTCTGAAGCTAACAGAACAAAATCCCTCAAGATGTCGCTGTGTCTGGACATCCGGTATCAGAACAAAGAGCCCATAAAATCAGCTGATGGGGTTGTTCTTGCTTTACAACAAAGGCCCTAACATCTCTTGGTTTATATTTAATACCACAACCACTGAAATGATGTAACACAGTGAATCGATTAATTATGTTTAAACGTATTTCGGCACTCTAAAATAAAATATTTTACTACTAGTTGGTTATAATTACAAGTTAAGGTATAAAATGTGGAGATGTTACATGACAGTCAAGCTAACTGAAATTTATTAACGAACAGAGTAGACTGAATTTACTCAGAATTACGTCAAATAAACATTTGGTGTGGATAACGAACAAAGCGCGTGAAGCCCTGTTGTTTCCTGTAGCTGTTGTAGGTAGTTGGCTAACATCCTTCACTTAGTGGTTTATTTACTGGATTTAAATCTGGTGTGGCCTACTATGTGGGTATGGTTAAAGAATGCCGTCAACGAAAGAAGGTTTGACGAGTTGAGAGGGAAAGGGTGACATTTGAGGCGAGACGTCGCGCTGACATAATTAGCATGCTAGTGTGCTAAGCTAGGTTAGCCTAGCCGTGTCCTAGTTTGACGCTCATTTGAACAGACACGTGTGTATCTGGGCTCATGTGCTTCACATTTTGGACGACAAAACTCGTACACATGTTACAATACTGCCTACTATGTTACCGATTTTGATAAAACATTAGTTGAAACGTGTCGGGGCGGCCTAAAATCTGTGTTCGTCTATGTTTGACCACCACTTCCAGTTGCATATTTGCCTTTGACGACCTCCATTTGTGTGCTTTCAGGTCGCTCTTCCCTGCCCCTATCTCAGAACATTATTCTTCACAGAAATCCTTTGCAAGCCGCCAAAGTGGAGAGTGTCATTGCACAAGGGGGACCTTCTCTTTTCAGGTATTCCACGTTAGTCTGTTAACGCTTGGATTTAACTACATAGCATATAAAAGAGATGACAAGTAATATATAGGTTAAATCAGATGCGTCCACTCAACTTGCAACAGTTTGTTAATGCAGCAATGTTAACTTAAAATTGCTGACATAATATTTAATAAAAGACTCGTGATTAATAGCAAGTGAAGAATCCAGTGGAAATTGTAATAATCCCTTGCAATTTACAATTATAAAGCATTTGAGTAAGTATGTATTATCCAACAGGAAATTGTGTTGGACAAACAAAAATCGCAGAAACAGGAGTTTACTTGAAGCACAACTATAAGATGATGCTTTTTGCAGTTGCAGAACACATAGAGTAAAAAACCCAAATATATGGTAGAATAGTATGTTGTAATAAATTTAACCCTGGGAGGACTAGCCCGGCATGTTTTCATTGACTAATGGAAATCCTCAATAAAGAATAAACATTTGACCTGGACAAAAAAATATCACTTTGTCATGTTGAATTTAGGTCAGTTGTATGAATTGTTGACTATCTTAAATGTATTTGAGTTTTTGTCTAAATCATATTAGTGAGTCATAATGAAAGTTTGTTACATTCCTCCCAGTATATAAACCTGGGCGTGCAGTGACTAGACATTTGTCAGTATATCAAGCTGGGTATACAATGACTGACTTTTGGCCACCAAATTCTTTTTGGTGTATCCTGGAGTCCAAATTTGAAAGCATTCTGTCAACAACATTCATTAGAGGTCAAATTTGTAAACCAACGGACAAAAAACATATATGGGCGCATCAACCAATTGCAGAGGTTAGCTTATAAATGATAACTCTTTTTGGTTTTATTTTTTTGTTACTGAATCTTTTTCTTATCTTTTATGCTACAGTGTAGGGGGAGGAGGTGGGGGTGCACCTCAGCACTATCCCAAGACTACCTGCAACAGGTTATTTTTTTGTTTTACTTTTTTGTCATATGGATAATCATTCATTCTTACCATATTTTAGATCTTTGCACTGGCACTGTATTAGTTATTCTCATCTCTGGAAAATAAATGTACTAGTATATGCATGTATAAAATGCACAACCCATTATGTCTCTCACTCTGTTGACTGAAATGAAGTGCAATATGCACTGTGTATTGGGGAAATGTGTATTTGTTGTTCTAAAATGGCACACCCAATTTCCTCTTTTCATTCTAATTGAAGATACCTGTGCATTTCTTTGCTAAATAAAATGGACATGCAATGCCAGTGAACTGTTTAACTATCATTCATGGTAATTTCTTACACCATCACAACATATGTTTGTATTTTCAAATCGTGCATTTTGTTCACTACAGCGAGTTCCTGGGGAAAACCTCAGGTTCCTGCGTTCAGAGATGGGTCCCTTCTCGAAGCACTAGACGAGAGACAAACTCCTCCACTGAGAAAGGACAAAATGACAGAATCTTCAGGAAAGTGAGAGGGTATGTCTTAGTCAATTCTACAACAACAAAAAAATACAATAATGATCCCAGTTACTCTCAAGCCTGTATAAAACTTTTGACCTTCCTTGTCTTTTTATCAGCATACTCAATAAGCTGACTCCTGAGAAGTTTGACAAACTATGCCTGGAGCTCCTCAATGTTGGCATAGATTCGAAGCTTGTCTTAAAAGGAATCATCTTGTTGGTAAGTGTTTTAGATGGTGAGTGTTATTTCTGTACTTATTCAGATATCCATTTCATTAATATCTTTCATTGCTATCAATATTTTTAGATTGTCGACAAAGCACTTGAAGAGCCAAAATACAGCCAGTTATACGCTCAACTATGTCAACGCTTGTCAGAAGATGCACCAAACTTTGAAGAACCGTCAACAGAAAGTCCAGCAACACAAAAGCAGAACACAGTAAGGGGCCTTTACTGTGTAATTAATTAAAAGCAAGGCCATACCTTCTAACCATTTGTAATTTTGTTTCTTGTATAATTTGTAAAATGTTGTTTTTTTTGTTTTGCAGACCTTCAGAAGGCTTCTGATTTCCAAGCTTCAAGATGAGTTTGAGAATCGCGCCAAAAATGTTGAACGTTAGTGAAATGATTTTTTTGTTTTGTTTTTTTCTTTGCTCATGGTCATACATTGTATGACTGTATAGAAACTGTTTCAGACAAATGCCCTTTTTTCCCCCCTTGTAGTCTTTGAAAAAAATGACAACCCACTCACCTCGGAAGAGGAGGAGCAGCGAGCTATTGCAAAGATCAAGATGCTGGGCAACATCAAATTCATTGGGGAACTTGGCAAACTCAACCTTATCCACGAGTCCATCCTCCATAAGTGCATCAAAACGGTAAATTCTGTTAAACATATTAAAACACAATTTTGTTTAGTAGGCCAATTTGTGTTACCAGGTTGAGCTTAATAATTTGTGTTGTCCTTCTGTGTGCTTGTAGCTTTTGGAGAAGAAGAAGAGAGTCCAACTTAAGGATATGGGTGAAGATCTGGAATGCCTCTGTCAGATAATGAAAACTGTTGGACCTAAACTTGATCATGAAAAGGCTAGGGTAAGTATCTGGAAATGTGTCTTATTCTGGAATGTATTCCACTCTTGCGTCACTCTGTTTTTTTAATAACTGTCATTTGTCCTTCCAGTCTTTAATGGATCAGTACTTTAGCCGCATGCGTTCCTTAACCAACAACAAGGAACTGCCAGCAAGAATCCGGTTCCTGTTGCAGAACACAGTGGAGCTGCGTGACAACAGCTGGGTCCCACGCAAAGCTTACTTTGACAACGGACCAAAGACGATCAACCAGGTTCGCCAGGATGCAGTGAAGGTTAGTTTTCATTGCGAAACATTGGAGTTGGCATTCCTGCCTCAATAGGAAGGATTTATTAAACTTCCCACTATTCTTAATATACTGCTTTACCACTTGGGCTGTTATGGCTTATATCCTGATTGGATTCTGTTTCTACAGGATTTAGGTGTTTTTATTCCACCTCCAACTGATGCAATGAGAAATGACTTCTTTGTGGACAACTCCTTCTTGCCATCAAGGATAAAGTATGACAGGGAAACTCTTGGTGGGCTGGCTGACATGTTTGGACAAATGCCTGGTATGTTATTCAGCTGAGTCTGATCCTAAAGGTGTACATTATGTTATTAAACAATCTCTGTTCTGTTAATCTTGAGAAATGTATAGGTGCTAATTATATTGGTAATATAATTTGCTTTGAACAGGAAGTGGTATTGGAACAGGTCCAGGAGTCATTCAGGACCATTATTCCCCTACCATGGGTCGTCACCGCACAAACCCTCTCTTCAATGGCCATATTGGAAATGGCAACAGTTCACACCAGCCTCAGTTTGAAAATGGGAATAAACCTTACATCAAACAAAACCAGGTATGGATCTTCTTTAGAGTTTTACATGTATAGTCAGTAAATGCAAATAATTGAGTCATTGTTGCTGACATTTCTGTTAACTTCCGATCCAAGGCTCAGAGGTCACCAGTCTTCAGCCACAAACAAAACCAATCAGTGCAGATGCAGACTAAGGATATGGCTCCACGATTCACCAAGAAGGGGAAGCTAAATGCTGAAGAGGTATGTGACATTATATTATGTAGAATTATACTAAACTTAAGTTGCAAAAATGTTGGCATTGCATTAAATTCTGTTGGGTTTTTGTTTTTTTAGATCAGTCTGAGACCAGCGCAGTCTTTCATCTTGAGTAAAAAACAGGTGCCAAAACTGCAGCCACAGATGACTATGATTCCATCAAGTGCCCAAGGATCCCCCCTAGGACAGGTAAGACTAGTTTATGAACTTTTTTTAATGTGGTGATTCCAGGAAGCATAAATTCATGTTGTCGTTTTTGTCTTAGTCTCCACAGCTTGGTCTGAAAATGAATCCTCCAGTTATTCAAGAAAAACCAAAATCCAATAAAAAGGCGCCTCCTACAAAGGAAGAGTTGTGCAAATTGACTGTAAGTTAATTTTGCTTTCTCCTGCACAGTATGTTGCATTTGTAGCTTTCTGTAACCGCTTGGTTGCCTTCCTTTTTAGGAGACCATAGTGACAGATTATCTGAACAGCAAAAACGTCAACGACGCAGCGAACAATGTGAAGGAACTGAAGGTTCCCAAACACTTTCTCTCTGAGATGCTGAGCAAGATTGTAGTTTTCTCACTTGACCGTTCAGATGATGATAAGGAAGATGTCAGCTCCCTGATCCATGCACTTTGCACAGATGGTCTCGTAACGGGTGAAAATCTACTGCAGGTCCGTGTAATGTTTTCATTCAATGAAACCGAATAAACCACTTCAAAAGCATTCATTGTAGCTCGAACATCTGAATGTCACAGTGTGTGGAGTATTAACCATACAGTCTGATTCACATTCTAGGCATTCTTGAGTGTTCTGGACCAGTGTCCCAAGATTGAGGAAGAAATCCCACGGGTGAAGTCTTACCTGGCACAATTTGCAGCACGTGCCATTATCGCTGACCTGGTCAACATCACAGATCTGGCTCATCAGCTGGAAAATGGCTCCCATTTCCCGTTGTTCCTATTGTGTCTGCAGCAGATGGCCAAACTGAAGGACCGGGAGTGGCTGACTGACCTCCTCCAGCAGAGCAAGATCAACATGCTAAAGATGCTACCTGGTATGGACAAAAAAAATACTTTTTGCACCGTATATTCAGTTGTTTGCCTCTGCTGACATGTGGTTTTTTTCACCTCATAGAAATTGACCAAAACAAGGACCGAATGCTGGAGATCCTGGAGGGCAAGGGTCTGAGCTTTTTATTCCCACTGATGAAACTGGAGAAGGAGCTGCTGAAGCAGATCAAAGTGGATCCTTCTCCACAGTCCATCTACAAGTGGATCAAGGACAACATCTCCCCTAAGCTTCACACTGACAAAGGCTTTGTCAACATCCTCATGACAAGGTACAGCTGTAGACATTGAAAGATGAAGTCGGATACTGCAGGAAAAAAAAAAGACTGGATCCTCAGAAGTAACTTTTATTTTTCCCTTTAGCTTCTTGCAGTACATTGCATACGAGATCAACCCTGATGATGATGAAGAGGTTTTTGCAGCACCCAGCAAAGAGCAGCTGGAGGAGGAGAAACAACAGCTACTGTCTTTCAAACCAGTGATGCAGAAGTTTCTACACGATCATATCGACTTGCAGCTTGGAGCCCTGTATGCCCTTCAGGTTCACTGCAATGCCAAAGGATTCCCCAAAGGTATGTGTGCGTCCTTTTCACACTAGTGTAGCAGCTTAGACTCAGGTCTTTTGCATGAAGTTGGAAGCATTCAGAAGTCTTGATTGTCTCTCCTTTTCAGGCATGTTACTTCGCTACTTTGTGAACTTTTATGATATGGAAATAATTGAAGAAGAAGCCTTCCTCTCATGGAAAGAAGATATTACCCAGGAGTATCCAGGAAAGGGAAAAGCATTATTTCAGGTAATTTTATGTACTATAGCTTTGAGTTTTCCTATCTTCTGTTTGAAATGACTCCAAAACATAAAACTGTTTTGTTAAATTTTTAAGGTGATGGTGACATTTAGTGACGTTTTTATTCTTTATCTGACTCAGGTGAACCAGTGGCTGACCTGGCTTGAGACTGCAGAAGAAGAGGAGTCGGAGGATGAAGATTACTGAAGAACAGGGCTAAAGCCATGCAACTTCTTTTTTTTTTCTCTCCTTTGAACATCCTTTGTCTCCTTGAGCCCTTTGTTCTTTTATCTGAATTCCTTCCCCCTTTGTCTAATTATCCAACCACTGTTACAGTTCACTTTAAAATTCGACATATCAAACCAGAATTGAAACCTGTTATTTATGATTTTCTCTCATTTTGTTTTTCCTAAAGCACGTCTGATGCATGTCCATTCATGTGGGCTTTTTTTTTTTTCCTTTTTCCAGTTGACTGTGCATTGCAGACAAAAATACCAGCACCAAATCTGACCCAATCTTATCACCTGGTCACTAAGTGCTAACCATAACTAAAAAAAAAAAAAAAAAAAACTGTTTACAAAAGAGAGAAGGCTCTAGAAAACAAAAGCAAAAGGGCTTTTCCCCCCAACTGTACCTGCGTTTGTTAATCAGTTTTTAGATGCACTTTGAGCATCATGAGATGTGCAATAGATTTACACTCTCCTTGATTTGTTGAAACAATCTTTTTGCAATGGTTAGTTGCGGTAATAATGGTTTCTTGTGCTGAAAGCAGACTTTTTAATTCTAAAGATCTGGATTTGGTATGTCTGTAACGATTATTTGCACAATGTGATTGCAGTTACACACTTAGTTAAATGAATCAATAGCTTTTTTATGTTTGAATCTTTTTTTGTGCTTAGGAATAATTCTGTGTGGCCTTTTTAATTTATCAATTATTAAGGATATACCTCTAATGTATCTCGGACTATACTTGAATGTCTCCGTTTTAACACACTGAGACAGCCAAAGCTTAGTTTCCTGTGCTGCAGTTGTTCACCATCATGAGTGGTGATTTTTAAGTGTGTTTTCCATATTTGTTAAGTTTTAATATGGTCTTTTTATCTTCATGAAATTGCAGAGAATGTACTGTATGTGTACACTTGAACTTTTCTTAGTATCACTGTAATGCCAAGTGCTAAAAGTTTTAAGTGTACAACTACAGATCAACCTTGAATAAAGTTTAACAGATCATTTTATTGTTTTGTCATTTATCTCCCCCACCCCCAAAAGCCTACATTTTGGTTTTGAGTAACCTTTCAGGTCTGGTGTGGTAGGTGGTACTAAAATGTGTTGGATGTAAATGGAACTACTTGATTTGAAATTTGATGGGTTTGCTGGAGCTTTGCTGAAATGTAACTGAACCTATGAACCAGTGGAAAATTTAAATGTGATAGTCTGAAATGGACAATTTTCTGACAACATGGGAAGAGTGGGGAAAAAATGTTTGAATTATATGAAGAGTATAAAAAGTTTAGATATGAATTGGGTTTGACATCTTGAGTTAGCCTAGACGCCCTTGGTGGCAGTAAATCTTATGTACTACAATAGTACTGTAGCTGTATTATCTTAATCTCTATAGAATATGGATGAATGGATAAACATAGAACAATTTAAAACATGCTTTCACTTCAGCTTTTGTCCCTGATGGAGGCTTTTAAATTCTAAGCCAATTGTCAAGGGTATTAGTTTTATTCAAACTATCAGTGGTTTTTAAATGGTGGGGAGGGATATGAGAAAAAATTAACCAGAATAAAAAAGAAAAATCTAAACATGTTTGGCTAACTACAGAACATACCAACATCATACGTCAAGAAAAACTGAGAGAGGACACAGTTTGGGTGTGAGTGCAACAAACAGAGGAAGTCTGAGCCTGATTATTAAAGTTTAGCTTAAAAAAATACAAATGTTAAGATGTGCTTAAAATAAACATAGACAAATGTTAACATTTGTTGAAAAAAAAATGTTAACCTCCCCATGTACAGTATCTGTGTTAAATCACGCCCTTCTATGAGTATGTGACGTCACACTCCACTCCGCTGTGGTGACGTCACATGCACGCCAGCGTGTAGTCCAAATTATTAACGGTTTTTAGTTGCAAATTAATCAGCCGTTGGTTAACAGAAGCATTTGAAACGCACATCAATAATCATTTATTACAAGGTACAAAATGTGTGTCATTCAGGGCACATGATACGATTTTAGCATTTTATTTCCCATTGAATATCATTCATTAATTTTCTGGTCTCAGGCCCATTGAGCCTCCCAGAAGGGAGCCTCACGAGAATGACCCGGGATGGGGCGGTCAACTGGAAAATACAGGGGGCGGGGCCTCCCCATGGGTCAACCTGTCTGTCAGAGACAAATGTTGTGTCATTGGAGCTTCTGTAATGGTCTGGCCTGAAGCGATTCCCATAGTGAAACACCTCACTCTGTTATCGAAGAACCGGGGATTACGTTAAGTAACCCAACGACTTCCGCTAAGGCATATTAATTGCCTGCTTCTGAAAACATATTGTCCATTGTTCCTTGGCAGAGGTAATACAGATAGTAAGAAAGAATGAAAAATAATAGAATAAAAATAACATATGTAAACCTATGGACTCAAATATGATGAAACACATAATGCTGGTTTATCAATTCTGCATTTTGTTGGTGAAAATAACACAATTTCCTTTTTTTTTTTTATCCTCTTCAGCCTTTTTACAGTGATGTTGACTCAACCATGTGGGATCAGTCCATATCACACAATTTACATAAAATGAATCTGTAATAGTCTAATCAGAGGTGTGCCGCTCTGGTGCCCTTCAGGCGGAATCTGCCAAACTTCATTTATTTAACTGCTGTATCACTACTGAGAACTGTTAGACTCCTGTGGGTACAGCAGTTCCTCCTTATTTATGCTCATTTGGTTCATTTGTCAGGTTGGATCCAAAGTAATGTATTAAAATACCAGACAAAAGCTGCAGAATAGTTATTTTTCTCTAAAAATGTATCAATTTGTGGAGTGTTTCAAGGCTGATAGATAAGCTGTACTTAATCCAGATGTTTCTGTCAGGTGATTAAGATTCTATAGGTGCTTTATGAGCCCCCCCACCCCCACCCCCCTATCACTTTAAACTAATGGCTCTGCAAGGTGTCACAGTCAAAGGTAAATGTTAATATACCTTCATCTATACAAAGATATGCATATTTGACATGAGTGGAAAACCAAGACATGCACAGTAACCCCTTACACAATAGTTTGTTCCTTTTATTTGCCATTTTTGTCTTTTTATTTTGGGTCATCGTTTCATCTGACCACCTGACATAGAAAATAGATGACTACAACTTATGTTTTGGGGCTTTTTTTTAATCTATCCCTAACAAAACATGTGTAACAAAGTACAGGATCTTTGAGAAGACATTTCCGATAAGACATGAAGGATAATACACCCTGGCTGGTGCAAAAAAAAAAAAAAAAAAGTCTATGCTAATCCAAAAACTAGATACACACAGAAATCCCTGCTTTTAGACAGAAACAAAAATGGTGACACAGAGCCGTTTTCTCAACATTACGTGGGATGAGTCTTTTGGACATTTAACAGTTTAATCGCTGTCATCATCCTCATTGTTGGAGCCCTCTGGTTCTGACCCGTTGTCAGAACGGCGTGGGGAACCTTCATTACCAGATCCTGCTTCAGATCCTCTGTCTGATGCTGGAGCAGGCGATGCAGGTCGCGATTCGTCATCAGATCCTGACCGGCTCTTCTTACTCTCATTATCTGACTGCTCTGAGTCCGACTGCCGTTGCACTCTCCTCTTCTTAACTGGCCGATCGCTGCCTGAGTCGTCATCTGAGCCTGCAGAGCGCTGTGGGCTGCCTGCGTCGCTACCAGAACGGTTCCTACCACCGTCGGATTCGCTGTCGGATGCAATGCGCTTCCTGTGACTGACCTCGTCATCAGATCCTGAACCGCTGTCTCTTTGTCTAAAGAAGGACAAAATACTGTCAATGTACTGTGTTTGTTTTTTTTTTTTAAAGCTTTACTCATTTGTGTCAGCATTAAGCTTATTTACCTGTCCTCAGCTATTTTCAAACCATCCTCATCTGAAGAGGAATCAGAGGAGGAGATAATAGCCTTTGACTTGATCTTTCCTTTGAGAGAAGGTGGCAGACGCTCTGGTGGAGCCTAAAGGTCAGGAAATTGTTTTAAAAATTTTAATTAAATTCAGAAAAGTATAACAGTGTTTTATTAACAACCCTACAAAAACAACATAATCCAAAACGGACCTTTTCAAACTTCTTGCGCTCCTTAGGTTTTCGTTGTTTCTTAGAACGTGATTCTCCCTCATCATCGCTGTCTTCATCTCCTCCTTTAGTTGGTCTGAAACATACAACCAGGGTTACTTCATGCACCAGCGGTTAAAAATAAGCAGCGTTTGACATTATTTTTAAAGCAGATTAACCTCCTCCTCTTTTTACGGGACTTCTTCTCTCCATCTTCAGTCTCGTCCTGTTCGCTGCCGCTGCCACCTCTTCTTTTCTTCTTCTTCTTCAATGGTAGGTCCTCATCAGAATCATCATTAACAAACTCATCCATATCGCCTCCTTTTTTGCGCTTAAAAATGTTGAGAACACCAGTGTTATTCACAAATTATTTCATTTGGAGACAGTGTGCTCTCAGCAGAAACACTTACACGTCCACCTCCCTTCTTCCTTTCTTTAGCTGCCTCCTTTGACCCTTCTGCAAAGGTGAGCAGGTTCTTGGTCTTCTCCACATACAAAGCTCTCTGTTCCAGGAGTTTCTTCTGCTCCTCAGCCTCCCTGTTCCGCTTTTCCTCCTAGAAGCAGGTTTGAAAAAAAAAATGCAATAAATGTTGCAAATGTTTGTTTATTGTGCTGAGTTTGTATCATATGTCATCTTCATGACCAGTGGAGTTTATCTCTTATCTAAGGCCACTGTTAGTACCTGCTCTTTCATCATCTGCTGGCGCAGTAGGTCCCTCTCCTGTTCTTGTTTAGCCCGAAGCTCCTTCTCCTCCTCATCCTGCTTCCTGGCCCGGGCCACATGGTACTGAGCTTGACTCAGCAGATCAGAACACTGCCTGTAATCCCACAAAACACCCAAAATGATGTTGAAACCTGCACAAATTTAACACGATTCCACGACAGAGCTTCTGGTCAACAGCACATACTTTAATTAGTATGAAATTGTATGTCAGCTTGCAGTTATCTTGTTTCTCTATTCAATTAAATGAAACAAATATTTAATTACTTCACTAATAAGAGACTTTGCTTAGTTTATATACTGTAAAGAAAGTGATTCTGCATTATCAGTTTTACTTGTGAAACAGTGGTTTGTTTACAGTATCTTCTGTATATGTTGTGCTTTTAAAAACTTTAGCCTGTCATAAACCCTGGGTATGCGTTTCACTTCAATAATAATAAATTCAGACTGACCTTGCTTCAGAGGCAGCAAGAGCGAGGTCAAACCTCATCTTGTCTCCAGCCTTGCTGAGGTAGCTGAAATACCTGCATGAGGAGGAGGAGTGTTGAAGGAGGATGATATAATGATATTTGGCACATTCCCAGGACCAGTCTGGGAGGAGGCATAAATCAAAGTTGATTTCTCTACCTGTGAGCCAGTTCCAGTTCTTTGACAGCACTGAGCACAGCCTTCAAGTTGCTCTTCTCATCCTTCAGAACCAGCGTAGCCAGCCTCTGGAGGACCAGGGCCACGTTGAACATCAGCACAGTGTCACTGGGTGCCACATGACGGGCCTTGTGACAATACATCAGACAGACAAAGTTAACACCCACTCATATTACTGTATTTAGTACAAACCTTTATATTTTTATTTTTCTATTTTACCTTTAGAAGCATCTGCTTGCACTCTTGCAGTTTCCCACATTTAAAGAGTGCCCTTGCAAGATACAGCAGCACCTCTGTGTTTTGATATTTGTAAAATTTCTTCAGGCAGTTCTCATACTGCGGAGCGAATAAAAGCATTCAGCTGTATAAAAACCGAAAAGATTATGCTTGATATGTTTTCAAAAAACCTACAAGAAAAGGAGCGCTCACCATCTGTACTGCGCTAATGTACTGCTTCTGTTCAACATAGATGTGAGCCAGATTAAGCCAGACGTCACTGATGTCCGCTGTTGCCTCCCTCACTTGTGCGAACACATCACGAGCCTCTCTGAAGTAGCCCTTATGCGCCAGGACAGCGCCTGAATGAAAAAGTGACGTACTTAATAAGCTATATAAAAGACCCCAGTCAAAAGATAATTAAATGGCAAAAAAAAACAGCTCAACAGACCAATGCCATTGGCAGCATAGAGATTCTTGGAGTCATTTCGCAGGACTTGCTTGTATATTGCCAGGGCTCGATCCTGGTGTCTCTTTTCCTGTGGGGGAAAAAAACTCAATTTCAGGATCTATTATGTGCATTCACACACAATAAAACCTCAAGTATTTATCTGGAATGGTAATGTGCCTTTAGATCTATCCTTTATTCACAGGACCTCATATGAAATACAAGTGTCTATACCTTCTCCCTGTCTCTGGTGGGCTGGTGCAGGGTCTGCAACCACACGTTACCCAGAGCCAGCATGGAATAAGTGTCATTTTGTGTGGATGGCTGCTTCAGAATACGCTCAAACTTCTTCTGACCCGGTCCCCATTCCTGTTTGGCCAGGTGAAGGTTTCCTATGAGGGACCAGGCATCTGGATGATCCTGCAAAACATATAGTAGAGAATAGTGAGAATAGTGCGGTAGAGTTACTGCACTATTCTCTGCTGTTGTAACAAATTAATTTCCTGTAAGGGATCGATAAAGTTTATTCCATTCCATGTTAAATGAAGTAGATAATGTTAAATGAAGATGTCTGATTACCATCTGATAATCTCATATTACTTATAATACAGGTGACAACATACCTGATTAATCTGCAAGGCTTCTTTGAACCAGTCAGAGGCCTCGTAGAAATTTCCTTTATCACGAGCCATGGCTCCTAGGCGTAAATAACCTGAAAAGGCAACATTTTTAAAGTATTTTGCTAAGAACAAACATTTTTCTTTCTGTTCTCCAGTGATGACTTACAAAAAAAATATATTAATGCTGAGTAACATCACCTGCTAACATCAAACTTTGTAAATTCAGTCAGTCACTATTTATAGTATTCTCTTCTTATTAGTCTGACATTTTTGGTAATGCATTATTGGCCTGAACTGCAGGATTGAATGGATACTTACAAAATCATGAAATCAGTAACATATTAAATGCATTGTATTCTTTATATCTGTGATGACATTCATATCAAAACTGATAAATCACTGCTTTTATATATATTTTCCCAGTCATCCCATCCTTTTCTGTTTAAGGGTTGTGTACTGTCACTACACTGCTTTGCATGCTTACAGTCCACATAGTTGGGATGCTCTCTGAGGATGTTTTTGTAGAGTTTCTCAGCCTCGTGGAATTCACACATTGCTTCGTACAACCGGGCCAGATTATAGGAGGTGGTGACAGAAATGGCATTGTAGTAATGCTCATCATGCTCTCCCTCAGCTTTGGCCCGTTCCAGAGATGCAAGGAAGTATTTCTAAAGAAGAGATGTAATAAAACCTTGAAATAACCCCATAAAAAATAATTATTCTGGATTATTTTGTAAATGATCAGTGCTTGGTTACTAGTGATTTCCTTGTTTGTACTAATGACAATATGAAGCACTTTGTCTTTTCTTTTTTTTTTACCCACTACTAACATTGTCCATTTTAATTCTTTAATAGTTACTACAAGTATGGAGAAATAGTATGTGTACATGTGTATTTATCTATTGTGGATGCCTGTTTTATACATGTTGCACTACACTTTGGTACGTACCTTAGCTTCCCCAAGATTTCCCAGTCTGAAATGAAGAGCACCCAGGTTGTTGAGGATCTCAGGGGGAACATCTGCCTGCACCTTCTCCTGCAGAATGCGAGTTGCTGTGCCATAGGCGGACAGAGCTCCTTGGATGTCAGTCTGCTCCAAAATCTGAGCCAGTTCAATCCATGCTTCCACATCATCTGGGTACTGCTCTGTTACCTTTTTCAAATGACCCTGAGGGAAAAAACATTGATGTATGTCTGAAAATCACTTATTTTTCTCAAAGTAACCATTCCTCTGCAAATACTTCACAAGCCATGTGATGACAGATAATACACAAGATTCTTACTTTGGCAATGTCTCTCTTTTCCTGATCGTCAGATGTTGCATACAGAGACCCCAGAATTTTCATAGTCTCATAGTTATTGGGGTAGGCCTTTAAAACCTTTTCAAAGCACTGAGCTGCATTTTCCTTGTCTCTTCGGTAGACATACATTTGGCCGAGGCCAAAGAAAGGTAATACAAAAGTGGATGAGGCAAACTGGGTGGCCTGGTAATAATACTGAAAAGCTTGGTCATAGTCTTCCTATGGAAAAACAAGCAACAAGAGACATGAGTGACACATTAAACAATCTGTAAACTGCCTTGTTATTGATCATAGTCTTACCTGTACATGGAAGGAGCGAGCTAACTGGTAGCAACTCTCAGCCTGCATTGCCTCAACTTCAGTGTTATGGAAAGCATGGAGTGCCAGATGCTGTACTTTACTATAGTCCTGACAGCAAAAATAAAACACAAAGACATGAATAATGAGCACATTTGAACACTAAAAGTTTAAATTGCTTACATATAATGAAAGCAAATGTACCTTTTTAAAGAAGAAATGGTTAGCGAGATGGTTCAGAACCATGGGGTTGCTGGGATCAATGGTGTAAGCCCGGGACAACAGCTGGACTCCATTCTTGATGGAATCTGCCTCCTTGTTGTTTAGCTCTAAAACTGCAAGACCAACAAGTGCGCCCACACACTTTGAATTGAGCTCGAGGGCTCGACCGAAAGCCAAGCGAGCTTTCTCTAGTTTATTGAGTTTGACAAAACAATGTCCCATCCCGAGCCGGACCTCAGCTAATGAAAGACATAGAAAGAATAGACAAGACAAAGTGATATTACAAGTTGACATTTGATCAATATATCGACAAAAAATATTTAAAATTCACTTCCAATTGTTTTGAAAAACACAGATTTATGACGTACCTGGACAGCCAGGATTTGTACGTAGAGCCTTTTTGTAATATGCCAAAGCTCCTCTATAATCCTTTTTGTTGAACGAGATGCAAGCCTTACCTATTGTAAAAAAAAAAAACCAAAAAACCCAACTTTGATTAATTTCAGCATTCAACACGGTGATAAAAGTCACTCCTTATTATTCTCTACTTGCCAAGCAAAGCTGGGATGTTATTGGTGGACTGGTTGAGCACAAAGTGGAACTGAGCATCTGCCTGGTCCATTTTGTCTCCTTCCAGAAGGCAGAAACAGGCTCTTCCCAGCAAATGGTTCTGATTGAGACAAGAGCATGTTTTACCAAAGTGATCAAATAACACTAAATCCATGTAAATGTCCCACTGTATCACATATCTCTTACCTGATCATACATGATGATCTTGTCTGCCATTGTATACAGCAATGTGGCCTGTGTAATGAGCTCTTTCTTGGCATCTTTGTTTTTCTCTTTACGTGCTTGTTGGACATAGTAAGCTGCTAATGTATCCAGACAGGTCATCTGGTCCTTTTCATGATCTCTGTAGTCAAGGTTTCCATCAATTCGTGCTGCCTCTAGCAGCTTGACAAAGTCCTCTGTTTTGCCCTGCTTGTAGTACTCCAACTAAAGAAAAACAATATGACAAAAGCCATGTAACAACTGTAATATAAACTAATAGTTATTTGTATTCATTGAGACAGTCACTAAAAACATTAATTGTTATACATTTAAATTAAGTCCCCCATCAGCTAATAATATCAATAATGGACTCAGTGGACTTCATTTTCTTCCTATGCAAACTGAACTTATGTCATAACAATACATTCAAGTGTCTGAATGGCAAAATGTACTCACCGCCAAGGCAATCCATATATGCAGCTGGGTATGTTCCTGCTTCAGGATACTGATGACTTCATCTCCTTCTGGTAACTGGTCAAAGTCAAGCTCGATAACCTGTGGAACAATATCATCCACACTCACTATAATATAATCATTCAATTTTTGATTTTTTTTTTAAACTTTGCTTTATACTTCATATTATGAGCCTGGGCTACTTTTGGAGAATAATTTGTTACATATAATATGACAATTTACATACAATTACTGATAAAATAAGTACAAAAATAACAAATATGAAGACAAAAGTTATCAATGAAAAAGTTGGTGATTACAATGGGGTTGTGTTTGAATACAATCAGCTCTCCATAATAAAATATTCTTACTATAATTAACAATAATAATAATAATTACAATGGAAAACACTGGAGTGAACTAAATTGGCATTTCTTTATTATTAACTGTTCTACCATATCTACAAATGATCCATGAAATTCCACATTTCGTTAAAGTTGACAATCTTGGAGATACTGTACGTACACGTATGTTTTCCCCGAACTTAGGAAAGCACCAAGTTCATATAATATACTTTCTTGGGTCAGGTCTGGAAGTCATGACCCCACGACCCCCACTCCCTATGCCCCCAGAAACTGGCATTTTATAAAGTTAAGTATTCGATAATATATTCATACTCTGAGGAAGAAGAAATCAGAGGCTGCCATTTAGGGATTTTTTTTGGACATTTATAGCATTACATTACAAGAGATTTCTGTCTTATTTCGATAGTCAAACTAATAATATAGAGCTGACTAAATAATCGTCAAGTGTTATCCAACAACACTGTTCTATATTAATGTAGAAGTACATACTGTGAAACAGGACTTTATATACTATTATAAAATATCATAATCATTCAGTATTTGCTTTGGTTTACGACGTAAGAGATCAAATTAACTTTTGAACCAAATGTATATTTTCTATTTTAGAGAGTACGGCATGTTACTTGATAAACATTACTACGACACTGTTAGAAATTGAGCGTAAGCTAATGCTAAAGAGGCTACCAGCATAGCGAGGTTAAATCAAATACCATATAAAGAGGATAAATAAGCGTGTTTTACCTCATCCGTGTCCCGTAAAGGGATCTCGATAGAACCCCGAGACATCCTGATTGAGGAAAAGTCCACTTAAAGTACAGTTAACAAAAATGACAACACGCCAGTCCGTTGTAGGTTAGCAGCTACCGACATCAAATATACGGACGGTGCAACAAAAAATACGTCCGGAGAGAAAAAGAAACACTGAAAAAGTGTTCCGATAGAGTTGAAATTGTTGTGTGACGAATATACGGTTGTGCTTAATGGTATATTTCACAAAGAGATATGTTTAAAAAAGCGTAATTTCACAAAGTTATTAAATAGATTACTGTTTAGAAAAATATGCAACTTTTAAAGAGTTGAAATCACTTTATGTCTCTCCCATTTTTAGTCCACTGAAGGTAATGAGCTATTCTATTTTTGTTTTCAATTTTGATGTTTAGATGTCTAAACAGACTGAAAAATTTACAGGTGTAATTTATATGACAAAGAGATCAAACGGGAACCCTCGAGGTGGGTCATTTCCACAGGGAAGCATTTTGGCAGAGAGGGGGGTTTGAGGTAAAGCAGGGTGGGGGAGGGGGGTGTCAGCTGGTTTTGATGTGAGGCAGTGAAAACAATCAGAAGAGCATCTTAAAGGCTTCTTATGCCCACCACAGTGAAGATTAACAAAAAATATTAATAAGAATGAGGATCCCAATTTTATATTTTATTATAATATTTCCTTGAGAAGACCTTTTCAGGACTGAAAAGTAAGTTATGATTTGTTTGGCTTTTTATAAAAGACTTTAGCAAGAGATGTTTTACTTTGCTGCACACATGCAGTGGCTTGTAACATTTTATTGTTTTGAGATTTAGTGTATTGTCCAGCTGTTAATGCTCTTGCTTGACAAAATCTAACCATGTGTTATTTCTCTCTTTTTTTAAGATGACAAGAAAATATAAGACTCCATTGAGAACATCTGAAAATTAAAAGCAGTCAGGTAAGAAATAAAAACATTCCAATTGATTTACTTGTCATACTTTTTTACAATAATAGGGGAGGTTAGATTTCTCAGGTTTCTCAGGCTTTTTCTCATTTGCAATACCCCCCCATATATATATATATATATATATATATATATATATATATATATATATATATATATATATATATATATATATATATATATATATATATATATATATATATATATATATATATATATATATATATATATATATATATATATATATATATATATATATACATATATATATATATATATACATATATATATATATATATATATATATATATATATATATATATATATATATATATATATATATATATATATATATATATATATATATATATATATATATATATATATATATATATATATATATATATATATATATATATATATACATATATATATATATATATATATATATATATGATACCTGCATATAATTTAAAAGACAGGTGCAACATGCAGCTTCTCTTTGGTTAAGCTCCATATTTACAGTGTTTTACTGTTATCAAACTGTGGAGTCCTGCATATCTAGGTCGATGTTTCAGTTCATTCTTGAGAACATGATTGGATGTACATATAATTGTACAGAAACTTGACTTAAGGCTGATTCTAAGAGTTTGTCACAACCTTGAATTTTTTTTTTTTTATCTTATGTGCATTTATAAAATGTCACCTAAAACAAATCTGATAAACCATCAGTACTTCCACTTTTCAAGGATTCGAGACTTACTAGCACAATGTCTGATGGCAATGATGGTAATTATAACAGCTACATTCATATTAATCAGTATTTTATAGTGTTTTTACAGTTTCCTATGCATTAACCTTTGTCAATCTCTACATGCAAAGTGTGGGAGGCACCAAGTTGTGAAACAAAGGATACGCAAAAGAACACTAAAGAGACAAGTGGATTTTCTGAGCATGAACTAATTGAAATTATGTATAATGCATGTACTACCAACAACACAGGTACATTCCATGATTATGATCTATTTTCAACAAAACCCATTGAGATAATGATATGATGTGTGACACAGCTGCTTGCTTGTCTTCAGGAGAGGTGTTGGCCTCTACAATCATACAGTACCTGCAGACCATGACAGCTCAGAGTCCAGGGCAGGACAGACTGGCTGTGCTGCGATGTCTCCTAGACCCAGATCGCCAGGACCCTGTTGTGAGCAGGGATACCTTTCACTCCACCATGAAAGAATGGATCGCTCAGTGCAGCCAGGACAGGTAAGACTAAACAGTGAATTATAGAACTAGGTTGTGTACATACTAGTATCAAATTAGGTTTTTAAGCATTTTGTAATCTACACAACCACATCCATTACTGGATAATATGGGTCCTGTAATAAGACAGAAATATTTGTTATTATTTATATTATGATTCATACATACACGATTCATAGTATAGCCAAGCATCTTTTTCAATGACCCTGCATGTTTAAGTATATGACATAAAAAATTACATTGAAACCTCTTGTTGTCTTTCAGTACTGATGTGGACAGCAGTTTTGTTTCTTGGCCAGATTCTTCTAAAGTGCCTGTAAATGGTAGGATGGACTGTTTTGGACCGCTTTCTAAGAACATTTTAAAAGACATCCGAAGGAAATTCATTCAAATAAATTTTCCCACAGGGTTGGATATCTCATCTTCTCAATGCAAAGGCGCTTCTTCAGAAACCCACCAGTGTACATGGTTAGATATTTACTCGATTAATCTCTAAGTGCACCTACGTTTATTAACCAGTGTATTGTTATTCCTTCTTACTCACTGTGTGTTTGTCTCCAGTGATGGAAAAGACCTGTTGGCCACAGTGGCAGAGCTAAAGCAAGCTCACCACAAGCTGAGTGAGCAGAACAGTAGTCTGCTGAGGATGGTCAGCCAGTGTGAAGATGTAAACCTTCAGCTCACTCTGGAAGTGACTGAACTGCGTACAAAGCTGGCAAGGTACTGGAATTCATATTTTGTTGCATATTTACCTCCAGTCATGACATCTGTGATAACATCTACTCTACAGGTTTCTGAGAGAGTCCTTTTAACCACATATTTTGTACACCTTTTGTTATCCTGTTATGGTTGAATCTACTCCCTGTTTCATTATTTAATTCATTATCATGTTGTTGTTGTTGTGTGTATGTCCATATGTACAGTACACAGAGGTCAGCACTGAGAGCCAGGTCTTTAACAGAAGAACTTGAGGAGACCCGTTTAGCCTTCAAGGAGACTCAGGAAAGAGCTAGCCGCAGCCAGAGCAGCTGTACAAAACTGGTATCAATTAACTCTACATGGTTTTTAATTGTTGAATTAAAGTTAAGAGTATTTGGTCATAATTATTGAAAACATTTTGATTTTTCTTCAGAGCAATGAAGTGGAATGCTTAAAGGTTCACATCAGGAGACTTGAAGACAAGGTAATATTTGATTGTTGCTCAGAAAATTATAACAGTCGTTTTTCAGAATCAAATACTTAAAATACTCTGAATGTTGACACAGAATGAAAAACTCACTTTTGAACGGACATGTTCTGAAGACAGCCTCAGCAAACTGATGAAGATAAACACTGAGATGAGGGTAGGAGCAGATGAGTGAAACACTGATATAACACAGAAGGAATTTGCTAAACCATCTTATTGTTCACAGACTGAACTTGAGGAGACACTGGTTATGTTGACTTTAAGAGACAGAGAAATCACAAAGGTCAGTGTAACATTTGCTAAAAAAAATTGGAGAATTTTTGTTTTATCCTGTTACTTGATTTTATATGATCCTGTGTAGAAAGACATTCTCATGGATAAGATGAAGAACTCTCATTTGGAGAATCACAGCATGATAGAGGTATGTTAGATAACAATATAACAATAAGCCACGAGTATCGTATGAAAGACCTGGTATTATATATATATATATATATATATACTTTTTCTGTATTCCTTTAGATGTTTAAATGTGTCATTAACATTTTTCTTTTCAACATTTTCACTTTCATCTGATTCTGATACTGATATTGTAGTGCCTGCAGTCAGAGCTGATGAGAATACAAGAACATTCACACCAAGTTCTTTTGAGGTATTTAAAACTAGTGTTTAAATGTACATTTAATTAGTGTAATAATACATTAACCCATAGAGACCAAAATATCCACCTTGGACCAAAACCACATACTGATCTAATATGTTGAATAACTTTAAAACCACAAAGTCTATCAATATATTGAACATTTTAGCATAAACTGCAGTTTGTGCTCTTTTCATGGTCACCCTTATATGACCCATTTAAATATTCAGACACTCCTTAGTCTCCGTCATCCTCTACAACACTGATTAAAAAGGAAAAACAAATTAATAAATGATAAATGATAAATGATAAATGATATTGAATGGACACAATGTATGTTCACCTAAGGATAGATTTGTTTGGAAAAAGTCACTTTTTTGTAGGTTTTCTCTGTTTTTGATATAATAACCTTCAAATGTAATCTTATCATAATCATTAAAGTAAATGATCAGTAAATTAAATAAAGGAAAATAACTTATTTTCATTGAAAAGAGGTATAGAAGATATAAGATAATGATATATAATGATGAATCATTCAAGAAAGGTTAAAATCGGGAGAAAATATCATTTGGGAACTATCGAAAAAGTCGCACTGGGTCTTTATGGGTTAAGTTGAATGAGGGATGTAGTTTTGGCACTCAAGAGGCACAAATATATATTTGGTTTGTGTTTGCAGAAATATCTTATGTAAGTACATTGATACATTATTTTGTTGCACAGTCTGTAGCTATAATAATAGGAAATATTTACTGTGACATCACTTATACCATGTATTGTCACATATATTTCCATCCAAAGATGCATTAGATTTTCACCAAGATTCTGTAGTAATAATGGTAAAGTCAGGCCACTGTGTAAAGTCATCACTAGTTCCTCCCAGAGATTCTCAATAGGGTTCAGGTCTGGATACTTTCACAGTTTGAGTTTGATGAATTTAGAATATGTCTGTGTCATCAGGGAAGAAAAAACTTCACTAATCTTCAATCATGGTGATTCAATAAATTATGGTTAAGAATATTTCATTTTATGGACACATGCTTTTATTTAACCTAAACCAAATCAATTTTTATCAACCCCAGATTATAATACTGCCCCCACAGGCTTGTATTGTAGCCCCAGGTCCAAACTCTATGCCCTCTAGAGAAGTTCACTGCATCAGTTAGTGTGAAATGACTTGTTGGCTCTAACACATTTGCATAATTAAACCCAGGCAGGGACATTTTGTGTAATTCATACTACATCCAAACAGGTCAGAAGAGAGGTCCTTTCCATAATAATATAATCAAAGTTACATTCACTGCTCATAGAACCAAGTGCTACAAACTCAATAAATTAATATTATGTTTCAAGGGGTGGGTTGTGGTATGTATTACTAATAGCTGAATTGACAATATCAATAATAATTTATAATGTATAAGGTGCTCAAATATATAAACCAAGTATCCCTAACAGGTATGAGAGATACTGCATCACTCCTCAAAGTCTCTTCAGCCGAGATCCCCCAAACCACCGTTCTCTTCAAAGTGAGATGCAAGATCAGCAACAGGTAATACTCTGCCCCCAAAATGATCCATGGTCTTGATACCTGTCCCATATTGACCACATCCCTGACCTCTATTCCATTGCTGCTGCAGCATCACAAACTAGAGGACATCAACCTCCAATCCATTCACACACACAGTGATGATATTCAGAGCATCATCCACAAGATCAAGGCTGCCGAAATTACTCATCTTCTTCACAATAAGTATCCTGAGAGGGTGAGGACAGAATAGCCCAGGCACAGACAATCAACAGTGGGCTATTGTATGTAAAACCCATGTGCATATATAGATCTGTTTTTCTCTCACTCACACAGGACTCTGCTCCTGTTGAAACACAGGACAGGCCTTTTTCTCACCACCACCAGCAACAGGCAAGCATCAAGCAGCAGCTTGTCAATGTGTATGTGAGTTTTTACCTCCTTTTCTCCTGTTATGGTAACAGACTGGCTTAAGTTGATGTTAGTCTCTGTTCTTAGAAACTTCCTCGGGGTCATAAAACAGGGGTGTCTGGTTTTGACAGGGTATTTACGGGCATCTCCATTACATAACCCTTAGGAGTTAGTATCTTCTGTGTCTAAGACTGTATCAGGCATAAGTGCAGTTTTAGTGCCCTTCGGTAACTACAGACATAACATTGTACAAAAGAGATGTTTATAAAGCTTCGGTGGTGGTTTTAGGCTGCAAGAGCTGGAGCTGCAGAAGTGTGTGTGGGAGGAGAAAGGAGAAAAGGTGGAGGAGCACGGCAGAACCCGGGAGAAGGAGCAAAAGCACAACCCGCCTGGTAACCAAACTCAGATCAAAGAGGTCAAGAAGAAGGCTGTGGTGAACTGGTGGAAAGCCCTCAGCGCAGAGGGGTCTGAGACCCGGACTCAGCAGACGTTATTAGTCCAAGAACTCTCTGAGACACAAGCTAAACTCCTGCAAGCAGAGCAGACCATCACTGATATGAGGGAGCAGGTTCGTCACCTGCAAACCTCCCTAAGATCTGCACAGGAGAGTGTCACTGAGACGAAAAAGTGCAGTCGGAGTCTTTACGTAGACAAGGGAACCAACACTGAGAGAGAAGACAAACCTCTGGAGACACTGGTGAAAGATCAGAGGGATGTAGCGGTGGCCACAGATCCTGTGGAGGTCACAGGTGGAGCAGCATCAAACCAGGACCAAAGTAAGCTTCAGGTAACTGCAGAAGGACTCCTGGTGACCCTCAGAAAAATGGAAGCTATGGTGAATAGTGCCCTGGAGACAGCAAAGCTGGTGAAAGAGAGTGAGCACAGAGTCACTCAGGTGAGAGTGAGAATGGATAACATTTCTCAGCAAGTGGAAGCGGCTCTGGTCCGATCGGCCAAAGCTGACCAGCAGCTGGACCAACGAGAAGACAGTATCAAAGAGGAAAGTCCACGTGAGGTTTGTCTGCATTAAACACATGTATGTTCTGTATTACACTGATTCTGTAAACTCTTTTAACATTAATATTTATAAAGTAATGCAAACAGGTAACATTAGGAGAACTTTGTAAATTGTAAGTTTCCATGTCGAGCTAATGAGGGAACATTTTTAATACAGCGATGAGAGAAATAAAACTATTACAAAATAAATCAGGCTGTTAAAAATAGACCAAACTCTTTTGTAAACAATAGTAACAAAACATTTGTGCATTGATGATGTGAATCTGGCATTTATTTTTACAGAACATTTTTGCTGTGAACAGTACTTGTGCTATTCAAACATATTTTTTGGAAACCATAGCTTTAGCAGAGACTTCCAGAGGCATTATGAAACTATGTCATATCAGTTAAGGTATAGTATGGCCTCCATGAAGTTAGAATAATTTAGTTTTCAGACATATACGTATATTTTTTTATTTCTATTTATCATCTTTGGCCAATTATTTATTATTTATTTATTATTTATTATCTATCAAGAATGAGTCACAGTCACAATAAAAAAAAAATACAACTCTATGGGTAACAGTGTTTTACCATAAAAATTAGTACCAGTACACAGTAAATTTTGCAGTGTTAAATCAACACTTAGAGAGTTTATTTAACTTCTTCTAGAGTGTATTTGGTCCCATTGTCTTCAAATTAACTCTCTATGTGTTGATTTAACACTGCAAAATTTACTGTGTAATAATTATATATTTTTTAAATTATTATTTCATTTTGAGAACATATATGACCAATCAAGCTGATTTTTTGTCAATGTAAGCATCTGTTATGGTTGTTATTCAGTCCCCAGTTCCCAGACCATCAGCTGATCCAGGACCAGATGTTACTGAGTCTGATGTAGAGGTTGACGGCATGGACAGAATGCAGAGTCCTCCTCCATCTCCTGTAATCCAAGAAGGCAGTGAGCCTCCACTGCTCCCCATAAATGGTAGGATGTTGTATGTCATACATTCATCATTATTTTATTTTTTTTAGTGGCTACCTATTTACAGCATAAATATCCTGCATACAAGAAAAACAAGCAACAGAATACATGTAGGTACAATACTTCAAATATATTCATTTATGCTCAAAAAGGAGTGGGGAGAAGAAATATTTTTTAATCCAACTTCAATTTTTCTTCAATAATTTAACATGATTTCAAGTACTCACTCCTTTTTTAAAATTTCAAACCAGAAAAGAAGAAGAAGAACAAGAAAAAAACCTTCAAATCAGGACAACAAACAAATATGCCTAAACCAGATCATAATAAATAGACACAGTATTTATATTAGTTTGATCAACATATGTGTGAAAAATACAGTACTTGAAAAACATCTCTATTATCATTAAATATTTACAGAAAATATTTTTTGCGTGCGTCTACATCAGACACACAACCAAATTCACTTTTTTGGTATATCATTAACAAGAAAAAATAACTTAACTAAAATGTTGGTTTGGAGAATGAAACAATACTTGTACAATAACTTAACAGTTAAGGTAGTATGTCACAAATACATATGGTGTCCAAAACCATTTTTCCACCAATGTAGAAAGTATGTTAATGGTGGTGTTACCATGGGTAACCATTAAATGTTAATTTACATTTTAACAAGTGGTGCCCCACACAACAAACAAACGCACATTTTACCTGGTTTGCCTTATCTCTTATCATTGCGAAAGCACATTTTTGGTGACTGTGACCTTGACCTTTGACCTACATTCACCAAAATGTAATGGGATCTATTCTGGACCACATTGCACCTATTCTGAAAAAATCATGGAAATTGGTCCAGTAGTTTTTGTATAAACCTGCTTACAAACAGACAGACAGACCAGCTAACCCAAACACAATACCCCTCTCCCCTTTGAGGGGTGGGGTAACAATAATTACATACCAACAATGGTAAGAAAACTACAACTACTATCATTAATGGTAAAGAACAGAACATACCAGTAAAGGTAAAAACTATACCAGAAGGTAAAAGACAACATACCAACTTAAAGAAGGCCTATTATACTCAGTTTTAATTATCATTATGTGAGTTTACAGCACCTACAGCGTAGCTTCGCATGATTTCCAGCTAAAAAGTATTCATAGTTATCTCATACCGGTTATCTGATCCAAGCCGATTTCTGCCTCTGCCTGAAACGCTTGGTTTTGGTTTCTGGCCAATCTTGCTGTTCTGTGATTGGCCAGCTCAGTGGAGGCTTTCGGGTTGCAGAGCGAGAGGCGGGCTGAGGTTTTCAGGTCCGCCCCCACATGTGTATTTGTTTACTGTGTGATACCATTAGGCTAACATAGGCTACTGTACACAAAGTTATCAAGTCACACACTTTTCGGTGTTAATATAAATTTCTCTTGCGCGTCGCTCTCACTATTGAAGACGAATCAAGCACGTTAATATTTTGGATCACCTTACCTTATGTTACAGGGGCCGGTTCCACACTGTTGGAGCATTCCTCCCAATTGGACGTTTCAACACGACGTCAGGTTTTGTACACGTCTTGTGAACGAGCTGTTTAGAGCGGCAGGAAACCACGTTGCAGGATTACGGCATAAATACTATAGCTCATGTTTTGTAACTTTGCTGAGGTTTACAGTCAATATCTGACATTATAACATTGTACGTAGAAAAACAAGTATAATAATAATAGGAATAATAGATCTCCTTTAATGAGAAACAACAAGCACACACCAACACTGTAAGACAGAATATTGATGTAACATAAACGTTAAGACTCTATCTTTATATTTAAGACCAGAACATATGTTTATATAGCAGTGTTCAAGCAACTGAACATGGAGTGAGTTGTTGTGTGAGAGAATTAAAGCAACTTCCTTCTTTATTGGTAATCCCTGAGGATGTCTTGAAATAGACACAGAACTTGTTTACATTGCACACAACAGCTGGTAGAGGGAGTAGAAGAGACAAAGCTCTAGGGGGGGGGGGTAATGTTATCAATCAGAGAGTCAGAGGGATTTTATATGTAACCACAAGGGATGTCAAGTATTTTTAGCAGCAGCCTCCCATTCTCAAATTTAAAAAAAAATGATGATTTACTGCATGGTATTGAAGTCATTTATAAAAAAATATGGCATTTTTCTGAGCCATTATTTCATGTCCTTTGGGACAAGGGTTTGACTCATTTTATAATTATAAAGATAAATGTATCTGTAGCCCTTTGTGAGAGTTTAATCAAACACTATGCAATCTAAAGTAGAGCTCTGTAGCTGCATTAATAAAGAATGAACAGCCTCTGATGTGATAAATGTGGATGTACCTTAATAACCTTTTATTCATTCATGTTTCTTTAAATTGCAACGATAGTTTCATATTTTATCATCATCATTTGTTAGTGTGACTCATAATATTTCTTAGTCACAAAACTTTATCCATAAAGGCAAATAATTCTCTTTCTGAATTCTCCTCCAAGAGTTCATGTTTATTTGCAATGTAGAGGGAATTGTAGAGAGGATGTCGAGGCTGCTGAAAACCAGTGGGTGGCCTCAGTGGGGGAAATGATATTTCAGAAGAACAGCAGTCATGTCCCTGTCCACTTGTTTGTTTATTTTATAGCTTTCTGTCTGACGTTTACAGTGAAATACCATGCTGCTTTGGACTTGTTTTTGCTTACCAAATGAAGCCTGTTTATTCACTGCAACTTTCAATATTATTGGCAGTCACTGTAGCTTGTGATGTTGGATGGTATGTAAAACAGTGTAGAGTTTCATGTCTCATTTTACCTTTAAAGTGACAATATAACTGTAATAAAAAAAAAATGTCGAGCCTTTTAAAGTCTGCAGCTTATTTACAGATACTGCTGTATTGTCAGTGCCAGCCAGTTGCTCTCACTCCATAAATGCCAGTAAAACTATTTATACCACTACACTTACTGCCTTATACTAATAAAACATTAATATAAGATCGCATGAATCAACACTTTGCAAAGAATATGACTTGTTTTTAGATTTTATGTTATTGTTTGAAGCAATGCTCTGTGAGGTTCTGAGCTGCACTTGAAGTCTAAAGGTAAATAATTTAGCAAACCAGTGGGTCCATAAAGCTTTGCGTGTGTGAAAGTGACTGTAAATTATGTGCACGCTGACAGGGTGCCTATACATAAGAGAAAGGTGGAAGACAACATTAAGTGTAGCTGAATTCACATTGTCAGGTTAAACTCTTCTAGGAAAAAGAAGCCTGTAATCTGAGAAGAAAAACAAAAGAATCAACCTGTGTCTAAACTCAGGTTAAAATAGTATGTCCTGCCAACACAAGCATCAAATAAATATCTTCATCTTTATCTCATTGCTTTACTGCTTTGTTTTTTTTACTTTTCTACCTTTTTATCCAAAACACCATGGTTTTTCAATCAGAAATCCTAGAAACACACTGTTAAAAACTATAAATGTGCAGATTCTTCCAAAACAGATCAACCCCCACTCACAGTTTCACTTCTGTTTGTTGCCCCCTACTAGTGATGCGCGGTTAGGGGGTTTTACAGAAATCCGCCCCACCCAACCCGCATGATGTCACATATCGATAAACCCAACCCGCCCGCTATCAACCCGCGAGCTTAAATTTGGCTCTAAACTCACATAGTACATTCGCTGCATCTTTACCTTGCGCTTCTAATGTTAAAAGTCATGAAGCATAATTTTTGCCTCCTTTCTAACGTCTCAATATGCACTCCAGCACATAAAATAGACTCCACCCACATCATCACTCTATAAAGCCAACACATACAACGTTTCCGTACAACCTTAGCATCGCCTGTTTTAATCTTCTCCCTGATCAAGTCCGACATTTTCACTCTTACCTCTGAGTGTTCAGGGAGATTTTGGCGCTAATAACAAATAACAAAAAGTTGAGATAAAAAAGCATTCAAAACAGAAACTGACGGGCTTGCACATGCGCGAGCCGAGCACACACACACACACACACACACACACCTCAGCAGGTATTGATCGTCTCTGACCCGCCCCACCCGCATCCGCAATATGTATTAATACTGCGACTCAGCCCGCCCGACTCGCGGGTCACCCGCGGATATCCCGCGGATACCCCCACTCCACCCACCCACACACACACACAAACATACCTGCACTGATTGCTACCAAAATGTAATCATTTGTTCCTTCTGCCAGTATCAACATTTCCTTAAAATTTCAGCCAAATCTATCCATATCTTTTTTAGTTATGTTACTAAAAAAAACAAACAGACAACAGATGACGGAGTAAAAATCCTGTTGTTTTTACGGAAAAAAAACTGGCAGCTGTGGTTGCCAGAAAAATGCAGTAAAAAACACATCCAACCTTAAACATATTTACAGAGTAATATGTAGATTTAACATTTGAAATATATACATTTAACATTGAAATGACTGCACATAGACAGACTTGTATAGTGCCTACATTTAAGGTTCAATGTCTTCAGAGTTTTGTCAGAATACTTGGACATGTAACTAATCAGAGCTGGGATTTGAACTGCCAACCCTTTGGTCATTGGACAATGCACTCTACCCATTGAACCACAGTTACCTGTTCTCACACATGTTTACAATCTGAAATTGTTAAATGTTTACGTCTTTATTACTTTTTTTATATAAAAAAAGGAAATTTTATATTTTTTCAACATTGTGGTCCAATTTAAACAGGACCACATTATTTTCCAAAATGCACTTTTACTTTGTCAAAACAATGCATCATTTCTACATATAAATCAGATTTTGTTCACATACTCTTCCTGTAAAAAAAAATTAAATACATCTACATTTGATTTAATCGTTAACATAAAAATCTTGTCAAATAACCAACTTTGCATTTTATTATCATTTACAGTTTTTCTATGTTGCAATTTCACAACTTTTTCCTGTTAATTCTCATCATTTTTTTACAGTTCAGTTTTGCTATTTATATATCCTGTTTTTTTTTTTTTTGTATTTGTTCTACAGCCATTCGGTTTTTAAAGTGACAAAGTGTTCTGATGGTACTCAGTGTAAATGTTACTGCTATTTATCCCTTTGTTTTGCGTCTCAATATTATTAACCTTTTCAAGAGAGTACCTGAACAGATGACACAATAGCCTGTACTTGGGCCAAGAGCTTTCAACCAGCGGATCAAGCACCTCATGTACTCGAGACAGTTGCTAGGTTATTGTTGCCCCTGGTTATAAGGGTGGTAGGGTGCGGGGCTTTGGGGGGTGAGATACTTCCTGAAACAAGTTACTGTACCAATCAGATGAATGTCACACTTCCAGCACCAGCCTCTCAGGACAGAAAACTTAATTTGTCTCCTGATTATTTGTTTTCTGTCGTTCTCTTTTTCTCTGTATCTCACACAGTCTGTCTCATTCTTTCTCTTTTCTTTCACATAAACGTCTCATGACATTTGCATTGCACATGCTTTCCTGTTAAATGCAAATCAATCGTTCTCAGTGTCTGTGCTCTGGCTCCAACAGGTGGCACAGGACCAGGCAGTAGCTGCACTAAGGTAAGACCTACTCCTGTTCTGCTGCTTAAAATGGTTTATTATTTCTGTCAGTATTAATCTCACATGTTTATTTGTCTTTTTAACCAAACTGGGAAGATGTTTTTTTTTTCCAGGATGTAAAACACTAATGATAATTTTGTTACTGGATAGATTACAAGATGTAATCTCAGGGTGGAATAACATTAGTGTCAATAGTTCAGCAAATGAACTACGATAGAAAATCATCTGACATTTTTTTTTCCTCCAATTGCTCCTTTGGCAACAAATTATCTTCTTCACACAGAGTTTCAGCTCACAAATCAGACTGTGATGCCTTTCATCATCAGCTGTGCTTATTCACAACGTGACTCCTGTTCTCCATTTTCTTCCAAAGGTTATTGAAGTGTTCATTAAGACACGGTACATTGTACACTTTCTATTTGTGGAAACAAGAGTGAAAGTGAAAGTACTAACTTGAGATTTTTTTTTTTTTTTTTTACATTTTCAAAAAAATGTACAGTTTGAAAGCAACATTTTTCCACAGGATTGAAAATGTCCCAGTATTTGAAGAAACTGTATGAAGTAGTTTTACACAAGTATATGACAGTAAAGAGGCAAAAAAAACTTAAAAACTTAAAAAAAATGTTTAAAAAAATAAAAAATAAAAAATACATGCATAAATAATAAAAAAAAGAAAGTAGATGTCTAAGTCACTGAGTGTAAAAATTGAATGAGGAGCTGTTTTGCTTTTGATATGTTTTTTTTTTTTTTTTTTTTTTAATAATTCAAATTCATTTAAATAGGCAGGGAATACACGTTTGATCTTCCTAACTTGAGATTTTTACACAAGTGAGAGTGAAAAAGTCCAGGCTCTGACATATACTCCGTGTTTCTGTGTAGAGATATGGTTATGCTATTTGAAGTCATTAGTTCTAATAATAAATAAAATTTAAAAAGTACACTGAAAACAGCTTTAGCTTCAGTCTTAATGTGCAAATCAGTCTTTAATCTCAAAAACAGAGCTTTAATTATGATGCATTTTCCCCACAGTTCAGTCTCTTTTTCTCACCCATTTCATGTACGCTAAAAAAATATATTTTTTATTCATTATTTTGTATTTGTTTGGGTAGAATTAGTCTTACTTCCTGTGAAGTACTCAGTGACACAAAATAGAAAATAATAATTCAAACCAAGTTTTAGACTAGAAAGTGTAAATATTTTTTGTTAAAAGTGATGTAATAAAAGTAAGAAATGTTCATAACAACTGATCCTCTGATAAAGTTCAGATACCTGAAAACTCTAATTAAGTGCAATGATAAATTACTTGCACTTTGTTGCTTCCCATGTCTGCTTAAGATCTGTAACTCTCACTGCGTAAAAGCAACACACATGACGCAAGGTTTGACAGTTTGGTTTAGCAAACAATCCTCAACTTTAAGAGCTCGGAAGTGGATGCAAGACTGTCTTATACGGCAGCATGAACGTAAATATATGGCACATATTCTCTGTCCCAATCGGTCCATCTCTCACAAACAAACCCCCACACACAATGAGAAGATTAACAAAATAATCCCAGCAGGAAGAAAAACATTCTTTACTAACTTTGTCCAGGTTTCAATTCACTTTGAGGGATGATCAGTGGAGGAGCAGCCTGAGAACACACACACACACACACACACACACGCACACACACACACACACACACACTCACACTCACTCACTCCAAAGAGGCATACAGAGCCCTTCTCCTTAAATGGTCAAAGCTCCCAGGAGTGAAAGAGAGGCTGCTGCTGAAAAAAGACAGGGAACAGAGGGGACGGGAGAAGGAAGGAGAAGCCCCGATTATAGAGGAGTTTTCTGTGGAAAAGGCTGGAACAGACGTTTGACTGTGGGACGTTAGTCTGAGGGGAGAGATCAGCATTAGTGTGTGTGTCCGTCTACACTAGCGGTGGACTCAGGTAATGTGTGTGTGCTCTCTGTGGACAGGTTCATATGATCGGCTGTGTGTGTGTGTGTTTGTGTGTGTGTGTTTGTGTGGAGCTGTGGGGTCTGAGTGGGTGATGATTTTATCCTGCAGTCGAGCAGATGAAAGTGGTGTCAAACTGCTGCAACGGTGCTAATATATATATATATATATATATATATATATACATATATTTTACTTTTTTTTTATTTTTAACAACAGCTGATGCTTAGTCATGTGATTGTTTTGGTGGATTTAGATCTTCTCTTCATAAGTGAGGCACTGTTGTAGCTGAAGTAATAACTTTCTGTGATGAATTCAACTCTAAAGATGTAACTCTTCCTATTCTGTGTGTGATTTATGTGACTTTATGTCATGTTTTGTCACCTGAGTATACAGGTCTCTGTCCATCCATCCTCTCTTTCTCACACTTCCTCTGTCCTGTTATCTCACATTGTAGCCCTGTAGCAACCACTTCCTCTGCTGGCCCTGCACTCTATGCTTCACACAACCAAATTTTAAACAAATCTGGTCTAAGGGAGGTGGCTTATGTAACAGAGAAGAGGAGGAGGGCGCCCTGTGTCTGCACTCATAGCTTGACTACAACAAGAAGTTATTCTCTTTCTGATGGACAGTAAAAGTTTCCTTTTAATAGGAGACCATCAGTGCATGCAAAACAGGACATACGTATTATTGAAGAAGTTGTGATGATGGAGCACTGTGTCCTCAGGCTTGGATGTTCTGTCCTGTTCCCCCACAGGAAATAATCTGACTGATACAATTACTCTGCAATATTTATCTCACAGTCTGCTGGGGAAACACTCTGCACAGTTGAACCTCCTGCAATCTAGTGTAGTTTGCCATGTGTCTTTGGCCTTGTCTCCAAGTAGGAAGAATTTGTTCAGCCTCTGTCAGCTCTGTTTTATTGCTATGGGTCATTAGATTTCATTTGTGGCCTGTCTACTATGAAAAGACTTATTTAAATGGAGTTGCTACTATTAACAGAATATGAAACCGGCTGATGTTGTTCTTCCTTTCATGCAAAATCCATTTATACATTGCTGTTAAATACCACACACCAGTGAATTTTCTATCAGTGTTCCATATATGTTGTAGAAATCACAGTAAAGTACTTTTTATTTGTCATTATACACTGTACAATGAAATTTAACCTTTCCTTGATGCCATTGGGGCACCTGTACGGAGCAGTGGCGAATGATCAGAATCACCTGGCTGGAGGATTTTGGTCGAACAAACATATTTTTGGGTGATGGGGAGAGAAACATGCAAACTCCACACAGAAAGGCCTGCACGGTCCCGGAATCAAACCCGACCCTCCTTGCTGTGAGGCAAGAGCGCTAACCGCTCTTCCACTGTGCTGCCTAAACATGTATATGTTGTAATTGTAACCCAAGCTTTTACTAAATTATTGAACAGCTCACAACATTGAAGCCACTATGTACACTTGGTGCCAATATAACATAATATAAATAACAATATAACATCAACAAAACACTACAACATTAAAAAAAATATCAGAAAGTTCAGATAAGAATATAAAATAGTCAAACATGAGAACATTCATTTAGACCAGGGGTGTCAAACTCATTTTCATTCATTAAACCAAATTTGATCTGAATTGGGCCGAACCACTAAAATAATAACATAATATATAAATAATGTCAACTCCAAATTTTCCTCTATGTCTTAGAGCAAAAAATAAGTTACATTATGTGATGAAAATGTTCACATCTACCAACTATATTTTAAAACAATGTGAATAACATGAAACTAAATCCAATTTTAACAAGATTATGTCTCAATTTATCATTTACACGTCAATTACAATGTACAGATTATTTATTAGTGGATCTACAAATACACAAAACATTTAATAACAGGCAGAACATTGTTAAACCTACACTTCAGACATTTCAAAATGTTCATATATGTTCAGGTTATTCATGTTTTTTGTGAGATAATAGTTTGTTTTACTGTAAATACAGAAAATTAACATGAAAACATTTAAATTAACAAAGAGCAATATAGGTTATTATTATAATAGTATTATACTGATCTGTATGTGGAACCTGAAATTAAATTATCAGAATATTCACTGTCATTTTTGTATTTCACAAAGTTATCCCAGGGGCCGGATTTGGCCCCCGGGCCACATGTTTGACACCCCTGGTTTAGACATTTTGCTGCAAGAGAAAGAAAACATGTATGTATGCAAATAAAAAGTGACTAAATCATAGTCTGTTGTAGGTTGTAAAAAGTGCAGGTCTTTCCAAAGCCATTCTAATTCAAAGGGGAATTAGATAATTATAGTGGGAATATTTGGTCATGAATCATTTCATCTACTTTACAATGTTTATGTATGCGGTTCAACCTCATAGAACCAAAAAAGGCAGAGACTGGAAAGGAATAGATGGACTGAGCAGTTTCAGCTTTGAATATATATTGAAAAGACTATTTCCAGTCACACAGAACAATAATAATGCTGAAAAAAAAACCAACCCTGGTTGGTGGAATATTTAACCAAAGGGGAAATGTTTTCACTCTGTTTACAACTAGAACATCTTGCTCAGATTGATACTTGCTTCAGCAACAACAGGCTGGGAAAGATGGCTAAATCTAATCCAATATGTCAGGAAGTATCCTCGCTGCTCACTGGAAGACAGTTAAACAACCCATTTCCTCCCCAGTGACTGAGGCCATTTCTGTCTCTATATGTCCTCAAGAACTTGTCATGTTTGTAGTGACACTGAACAGCAAGAAGCTATTTTGGCCATGAATTCACAGAGGATTAATCCTGAGTAAAGTACATGCCGTACCTCTGAAATAACTGTTATTTTATCACAGGTTCTACTCATTGCACCCATTAACGTGCTGCCAGAAAATCAGTCACACCTGCAGTGCTGGTCATGCATATGTAAATCCATCTATTTTTGGTCATAGTGGCCTGACAACAGTTTGTGGTGTGGAGTTGAAATGTGCAATGTGTTTTGTTCAGTGAGTTAAATCTGCTCTGCATTTTGATTTGCATACATTTGTTATTAAAAAAAAAGGAAGAACATGAGCTTCAACAATGGTTCAAACAGGTTGGACATGCATAATATTTGACTAAACGAGGTCCTGACATCATTTATAGCAGCTGCAGCACTGATGAAAAACACTTTTTGAAACTACAGTGTGAAATAATCAGCAGAAAATTATTTAATAAAGACTTTGGACCCCTAATCACAAGCAAACACCAGCTTTTACAACAGTGCTAAACAAAACTACAACTGTGATTGTGGACACATTAACAATTAGAAAAGCAAACCTCCGCCAAGGCAGATATACCCCCTTCAAATGAAGAGAGGTCCGCCATGTTTTTGCCAGAGTCTGTCTGTCTGTCTGTCTGTTATTTAGCAAGAAAACTCAAAAGGTTATGGACAGATCTTAATGAAATTTACAAGGTACGTTGGTAATAGGGAGGTCTGGAAGTTATTACATTTTGGTGGTGATCTGGAGGGGGGGCAGACTTTGATGAAACTTTCAGGATGTGTTGGGAGTGTCACCAGGAACAAATGATTACATTTTGGTGGTGAGCCACAAGATTCTGGATTCTGGATTCTGGATTCTGGATCACTTTGAAATTTGGCATTGCGGTAAATGGAGTATAAATTTCAAAGTGATCCAGAATCCAAGATCTCTTCCAGATCACCACCAAAATCTAATCATTTCTAGATCTCCCCATTACCAACATCCCCATAACTTTTTGAGTTATCTTGCTAACTAACAGACAGACAAACTCAGGCAAAAACATAACCACCTTGGCGGAGTTAATAATCAATATAAGCTATGAAGTGAACCTAACTTGTAGCCTCATGGTAAAATGTAAATATTAAAGCTTTGTTTTTATTTGTGGTAGAAATATTTGCATTGACCAGGTGATGGTTTGTGACTTCAGAAAAATAACAGATGATCCAGCGTAACTGATCAAACGTTGTTACTTGCTTCAGTAAATGTAATTGGTCATGAAAATATAACTACATCTACTGTAGGCTTCTCTGCATTGGCATGGACCTGTCATATGTGAGCTTTTTTTTTTTTTTTTTTTTTTTTTTTTACACATTTACATATATTTATTTTCACCATCTCAGTGCTAACTTCAATATATGAAGAGTTCATTTGCAAAAACAGATAACTCCATTTTAAAAAATTTTTTCACAAAATGGCATTTTTTACTCTACATTCCAGGTAATACTCATTGATTTGATATATTATTTATTTCATTTGGTAAGGTCCACTAAATTGAATAAATAATAGATTTTTTAAGTCTTTAGTCCATCTACTAATGCCAAGACATCATGCATTTAACTCAGAACAATAGAACATCAATGAAAACTTGTTCCATACACTGTAAGAATTTGGTTTCACAGTAAAATGACTTCAGAAATGAGAAACAGTTAAGCCATATTAAAAAAATAAATGAATAAAAAAAACTGTTTAATGCCAGTTACTATTTTAGCCTTGTTGTGAGTCTGTGGTGAATTAACCTATTTTGGGATTTTTTTTAATAGTATAACTGTTTTCTTATTTCTTCAGTATATGTTTTTAATAGCTGCACATAATGAGAACATGCTGCAGATAAGGATAAGCATATGTCTGTGTACTCATGCAGCTCAGAGAGGAAGAGAAACTCCAAAGTGTCTGTCCATCCGCAAAGGTCTGTGACGCCCCCAGTGATACTGAGAGACCCTTCATTTTTCCGTCCACTCGCTCTCGGCCCCCCCTGCTCCCCACCATGCCCACACTGCCTGAGGAGGAGGAAGACTCCCCTGAGGATCTGGACAGTTCATCCAGCTCCCCCAGTACAGTAAGTTCAAGCAGCCTTCTCAAAAAAACAAGAAAAAAAAATACACTAAATCTGAGGAAAAAGGTACTCCCACATAATTTCACTTGACAAGATTTCTTAAATTAAGACAGTTAAATTGATAAATAAGCATGTCTACAGATGTATGAACACTTAACCCTTGTGCGGTCCTTCGTAAAAGGCACACTGGCTGTGTCCTACAATCGGGTCTTAAAAACCCAGATTCCAAAGTTCAGTTCCATAGACTCATTACCCCACCCCCCAAGGATATATTACTGTTTTCAGTAGTAAGCAATGGCATCCTACAGTACGTATAAAAAAGGTACATTTGTGAGCCACTGGGTCTCTTTGACCCGAAGGACCGCACAAGGGTTAAAATAAGAAATTAACTCTTAAAACAACATATATTATTATCTAACACTTATAAATCTATGTTTTGGGGGGTTTTTTTAATAATTTGCGGTGCTGGTTTGGACAAAAGCATGTGAGTGTTTTGAAATAGCCCCTGAATAATCCATTTGGATCTGGTGATGCAACAATATTACTGTTTCTCTGTTGGAATATCAGAAAATATCCTACGTTCTACTATTTTTGGTTTTAACATATTGCTTTAATCACCAAAAAGAGTTAGTGAAATGGGTTAATAGAGAACACAATATACTCCTTTTAACTCAAGGCTTGTTTTATTTCTCGGTATTATTGTACTTGTGGTGTCCCTCATAAAATGAAGTTATAATTCTTCCAAGCCTTCAAAGGTTACTTTGCCTTTTTTTACATTAAATTATCCAGGTTAGAGCCCTCTCTAGAGCTATTAAAACAGAGCCCACTGGTTCAGAGTGTAGGACACAACTTATCTGTTGGGGATTTTGACTTTATTTAAGAGATGATACCATAAAAGGACCAGATACTTTCCACAGCTTCTACCAAATGAAAAAGCAAAAAAAACAGCCACAACTAGAAAAGCACTCTGAGAGCACAGACCTCCGCCAAGGTAGACACCCCCCACCCCGATCACCATCAAAATCAAATCATTTCCAGATCTCCCCATTACTAACGTACCCTGAAAATTTCAAATTTCAAATTCAAATTTCAATTTAGTGTTTCAAAATATGTCCATAAGTTGTTGAGTTATCTTGATAAAACAGACAAACAAACAAACAAGCTCTTTTGCGGAGGTAAAAATGTAAATTGAGTGGAGTTGAACTGGGCAGGTGCCATAAAAAAAGGATCATACAGCAGATTAGTTATGATTCAGAGGATAAAGAATATTTGACATTTTCATATCTGTGTCCACCCTACAATAAAGCTGAAGGCAAAAAGGATCACAAACAAACTCCACTGACAGACTATAATTTCTTTGTCCAAAACAGCCACAGTCTCCTTGAATCCACAGGTAATAATTTCGTGGTTTATTTAGAGAATATAAACAACAATATCATTGACATCTTATTGTCAAAACTTAACAAGATGTTTTTTTTTTTTTATATATTCAACTTCCATAAAAGAAATTCCTGTCAAGAGGTAGTAGTAATATCACAGACAATTTTCAGACTTGTCAGAAAATTCAGCTTCAAATATGTACCGTGCAGTTTATTATGGTGGAAATAGTTACACAGCCTCTGATGAAGATACAGGGTTTTCCACAGATGAACAGTGTAGGGAAGAAGCATGTGTTAAATTGTTCAATTCAACCGTAGACAACAATGTCATCTACTGGAGCTGCTCATAAACACAAAGGTTGGATAGGACATTTCTTAGTGAAATGAAAAAGTGTAATTGAATCTTCAGGCCATGTGCCAGCAGTATAGATGTATGTACTTTTATAAGAGCTCAGCCTCAGTTCAGCAACTGCATTAACATCACTGGGAGTCTTTTATTAGGATCCTAGTGATAAGATAAGCATTTAGAGGAGCTCTTAGGAAACCACTGCCTGATGGTTGCACAAAGGTGTGGATGAAACAACTGCCATTATGTTGAATATACATTTAGTTATTACATTATTACTCCATAGGGTTTCCAGTACTAAACATTCCTGGTCCTGAAACTTGGCCAATGATGTTTATGAATGTTCTTTTCCTCAACAGCTGTAAGATATTTAAGCCTGTGTGTCAAACCATGGTTCATCCTCACATTTACAGAAGTAATTATTGGACTAATGACACAAAATATTCTAAGAGGACAGATGTGTTTGAATCAATGGACCATGTTATTTACATGCAAATCATTCTGTTTGCACAAAAAGTGCAGTCAAGCTTGGGTTCAAAGGAGACTAAGGCTCATGGCTGACTTTGCATCACAGTCAAATATTAACTTTGTCAATGATGAAGACATGCCTTCATGATAATCTAGTTTTATCATTTTCATTACTGTTTCATTAGTGGCTGTATGTTTTAATAATTTAATGTTTTTACATTGGATGTGTCATATATGTAGGTGCATTAAATTTGTAGGATGAAGTCACGATTAGCTATTGCCATCGCGTTTTGTCCGTCGTTGTCCGTCATCTACAATTCACTAAAATCACTTTTCTTCCCTCAATTCTCAACAGATTTCTATTCTGATTGAATTAAATCGATCTAAGCATTAAGCACACAACTTATCACTGTTTGTCAAATTTCAAAATTGTAAACAATTTGTTTACAACTTTGTTTATTTTTCCAGTCTGTCACTAAAATCCCTTCTCTTCCCTCAATTCTCAATGGATTTCCATTCTGATTTTTATGATCTATTTAATGCCTCCCTTTTGTTGATAGCCAGACATTACAGCTGTGAGGTCTGGATGAACACAGGGACATTGGCACTAACTTTATAAGTGAAATTCATTGGTGGTGAATTAGTGTTACAGCAGAAACACAACAGGTTATTTTATGATGCATTTAGTGAAACTGCCATAATGGTGTGTAGTCTGCCTTTTGTCTGTATGGATACCCTAGAATTAAAAATATTTACATTAATGTGAATGTATTTATATTTTGTACAGTGTAGTGTTAATCCATTAGTGAGTGAGTGAGTGAGTTAGTGAGAGGTTAAAAGTGATTATTACCATATTAATTAATTTATTTTTGTTAGCTTCCTTCTTTTATAGCTGGGAGAAGGAAATATTGATTGTAAAATAAATTTAAATGGTTTCTTGAATTGTTTCTTGTCATAATATCTTTAAATCATGTAAAGTTGTGAAACAATGAATACAAAACAACCTTTAAATATTGGCTGCTACCGTCTGTCAAATATTTTATTTGTTGATAGCGAATGTCCCATGCATCACATAATGGTGTGTGTGTGTGTGTGTGTGTGTGTGTGTCTTAACAGTCCATGCCTTGTGAAAGTCGAGCTCTGGTCATGACGGCCCCCACTATCGTCTTTCCACAACAGGCCACTGTTGTCCAGCAGGATGGATGTCCTCTTGAACAAACCAGGTAACATGTGACCACAGACTGTGTCTTTTGCTAATCTGTAAACAGGGCCATGGCACATGTCTGAATCTGTGCTGTGTGTTGTCTTAGACCACACAGTCCCAGAGCTCGGCTGGTCAGGAACTCCTCTGGAGGACCCATCACCACAGTCGGTGGGTAAACCCTGCACAAACACAAATAAACTGCTTCTATAATTACCTCCAGATAAGCACAGAACTATTTGATGTTATCATTCCTAACAGGCACCAAAAGGAGGACCCAGGTTTCACTAGAGTTTTCGTCTCTAATGATCTATTAACACTTTTTTCCTTCTTTGCTATGGTTACAGTGCCACTAATTACACTAAAATCAGTTGTTATCCAAAACTTTCTCTTCACAGCAGTGATTTAAAGAAACTTTTCTTTTATGAGATTGACATTTCCTGATGCAAATAAAACAAAATGTTATTTTCGTGTTGTGTAGTATCACAGAAACACTCCACATACTAAGTTTGGTCATTGGTGTCCTGGGAGACGAATCAGAGATGAATGTGTCCTTCCACATGCCTGAAATGCTTCCATTGCTTTGATTACATCTGATGTTTAGTTAGTAGAGCTAAGGATGAGGAAAAAAAATACCCCCATCACCTAAGTTCTTGGCTCACAACAATGTGTGACATGTTTTTGTAAGCATTCTATCTCTATATATGTTTGTCCAAGATTATTTTATTTCTTGTGTTAAAAATATTTCAACCTTTTTCCATAAACTTACATTATTATAATAGGCAACAGGTTGAACACATAACTACTTTTTATTCATTTTTTTCTATTATATCTCTTGCACTCATACGTTGACACATTCTGATGTTGTAATGCTGTGGGTGTGTTGTGTGAATTGGGGTGAGGATGGAATAAGTCATTAGTTGTTGTCTTTCGCAGACAGCACAGGTAATGTTATTGATCTGGTGAAAGATCAGCTGCCAGAGATGCAGCTCTCTGAAGAGGATCGACAGAAAAATCTCGAGCTGCTAGAACAAGCAAAGAAGGTCAGTGACCGATTCTTAACCCGCCGCGGACGCCGCTCCACCAGCAGCCTCACGGATTCACCCACAGGTGATGCAATAGTGACACTTCAAACCATATGACACTTTGACAAATGATATAAAGTGGCCACATGTAATACTACAGAAATTATTTAAAGACCATTTTATCAGACAGATTATTATTTTTGATATTTTCTGAGCATGTGGAATACTTTTATTAGATAATCTGATCATAATTCAGTTACATTTTTAAGTAAACAAGAGTCTACATTTTAGTAGTTTATTTCAGCTGCCATGTCCCGATGCTAATTCTTCTAACGTGTCTATGTTCAGTTTGTCTTTGGATTTCTTGCATGTACATAAATACACAGTAAAAAACATAAACATGTAAAGTTCTTTGGCAGAGATATTTAACATATTCAAAACAGAATAGAATAGAATAGAACAAATTTATTTGTATAGTACATTTCGTGTACAGGACAATTCAAGGTACTTTACATAAAACATATAAGAAAATTAAAATGATTAAAATGCATTAAAAGACAATTAAAATAAGAGACATAAAAGAATAGAATAGCCTTTATTGCCATTGTGCAAAATACATAAATAAATAAAACAATGACATTGGTGTGGTGTTCACTACCCACAGTGCAAAGGATAAAAACAGTGTACGTGTACAAGCATTATAATAGACATTAAAAAAGACAGTATATAAGGAAGAAGAAAATTAATATAAAACAATACATAAGATAAAAGAAATTTAATAAAAATAGTCAGATACATTTGTAGCTTTGAAGAAAATTCACCATGGACAATCAAACAATACATCTGGAATACAAATTAATGATAAATGGACAAATTGTGTTTAATGCAGTTACAAAAAAAAATATTCAGTTTCTTCTTGTATTTCATCTAATGCCAAGAATGTGTGTTTTTCTATAGAGGTGATCACCAAAAGAGTTAAAATATTTTAAGCAGGAACGAAATAATGAAAATATACTTAATAAAACCTGCAAATGGATCAATGATCAGCTACAACAATGAAGTAGAATGTTTATCACCAACAGACTTTAACAATTAGACAGAAAAGATCACTTAAAAATAATTTTTAATTTGCAGGTCTTTCTCCAAATCCAACGCCATCATCCTCCCCCTGTTCATCCAGAAGCAGCTCACTGACTGTGGCTCCTCAAACCCGTATGTTTATTTGCATTACCAAAAGAATAAAATATTTTTTTCCCATTAAACTTTATGAGAATGAACATGTTTTATTTCCTACCCATCTAGCTGTAGGACCCATAGAGTTATCCCAAGCCAGCCCGGTGTTTGTTGGTCAGGTAAAGACTTCATTCCTTTGCACAAAAAAACATGCACAAACATTTGATTATTATTCAATGTTACAGGTATTTAAATTTTTATCTATGATAAATGTCACTAATTAAAACAGGCAGTAAAATGAATGTACTTCAAACCAATACTGACAGTGATAGTGATTACGTTCAACACCAAAAACACTGTTTTCTAAAATGTGTCTGCATTTTCTGTGACTTTTCTTGTAGCATCTGGAGGTTCCTTCACTGAGGGAACAGCCTGACATTTCAAATCAAGAACAGGAGGTCAGATACCACACTGTTTTTATTATATAAACATTGAACACTGCCTCATATACACCAGACAAAAAGGCCTTAAACTCCTGCACACTGTAACGCTACAATTCAGAAATGTTCTCTGATTAGTGACAGTATCATGTGCATCTATGTGACTCTTCTTCACCCTGAGTGTAGCACCTACTGAACCAAAATCAGCCCGCCAATGGGTCCAACCTGGCCCCTGGGTTGAATTTATGAAAGGCAAAAATTACACAGAAAATATAAACAATTAAGTACATTAAATACTTTGACATCAATTCAATCTAAAATAGATCAGACCATAATCCTAATAAACAATAAATGATGAGAAATGCAATTTTCTTTCTTTGTTTTAGTGTATAAAAAAAGGGAATAAATAAAAAAAGACTTGCCTGTTACTAAAAATGGGAATAACCTGAAATATATGTGGATTTTTACCAATATTCTCAATGTGTATTTGTAAATCCACTGTTATCTTTAAGTTGTGATGCGCATGTATAAATGATAAACTAAAGTGCAATATTGTTAATATTCCACTTATTTTTCTTAAGAATTTTCAGGTTGTTAATATTTGTTCATTTTATGTCCAAGTACAGTTCATAGATGTAAACATTTTCATTATGGGATTGTACTATTTTGCTCAAAAACACAGAGGAAATTTAGATTTTGACATTAGTTATATGCTTTTATTATCCTATTATTTCTATTATTTTACTGGTCTGGCCCACTTTATACCATATTAGGCTAAATATGGCCCCTGAACTAAAACCCCTGCTCTAATCTGACAACAGAGACAGGTTCTTCTAGTTTATAACTTCATATTTTATTTTTCCTACTTTAGTTACATTTTGTTTGAATAAAGTTTCGAAGATTTACCTTATTTTCATACTATGTGGAACTTCTACTTAAGTAAAGGACCTGAACACCTCTTCCCCCACTGCTTATTTCTTTCTGCTCACAGGGCAGCAGATTACTGGTGGACTGGAAACCCACTGAGAAAAGGAAAGTGTCCTCTGGGACTTTAACGCCTCGTTTTGCCTCTCAGAAGGAGAACTGTGACCCAGGTGCACCAAAAAGTCCTCCAGCGGTCAATAAGTCAGACGACGGCGCTGGTTCAGGCCGAAACGCCAACCAGACCCCATCCACAGGGGTAGCCAAGCCCGTCCCCCGTCCCCCCACTCAACAAGCCCCCTGTACGGCAGAAATCAAAACCATTGGGGCTTTCCCTCCACTAATGAGAGCTGTTTCCTGGGATGCTGTAGGCAGCCTTAATTCCAGAAATGGACCGCCTAGTTTCCCTCCAACACCAGAGGACACTTTCTCAGACAAACCCCGGGATCCTGTCCTTCATAAATCCTCAGGGTACAAGGACGTGCCAGTCCAGCCGGGCAACGTGCAGAAACTATCTAAACTCAGAGAGGTAAACAGCAAAGCAGTTGGTGTTCCTTTTGTTGTCAGATGTGTGTCAGGGGAAAAAATTACAGAAAATTATTTGTGTGTGTGTGTGTGTGTGTGTGTGTGTGTACAGGAGCACAAACTGATGAGGAACCAAAGTATAGTGGGTTCCAAGTTACCAGACTTAAGTGAAGCTTCTGAACAGGAAAAAGGTAACGGTCCTTGTTTGCCCTTTTGTACCACGTAACACAGAGTACTGTCAACAGTACAGTATGTCGCCAAGGGTGTGCACTTCCTGGACATCAGGGAAAATCTGTTTCAGTTAGAAAATGATAATGATGATGATCTTTTCTTGCTTTTTTTTTGTGTTTGTTTGTTTTATTTTTTTCCCCCCCTTTGGTACAGTACCACCATTTTACTGACAACTTCATAGCAGACACTAAAATGCTGTTTTAATTTTTCAGCAGTAGGTGGCATAATTGTTGAAGTGTGCGAGCCAAGAAACACTGATTGAAAGATATATGAGTAAATAAATGATCATATTGTATAAAAGCAGAGCTAAATGAATATGAAGTCGAGTTAAACTACACAACTGTGTTTATTCTTAAAGTCTGACTTTCAACAAAGCATCAAAGCAAAGTGTAAAAAAAAAAACATTTTATTTGACAAATAAAAATTTTAAGACTTAGATGAGGAGAACTTGAAGCTTTGTCCCTAAAACCTCCACAGTTGTTTTTCTTCCATTAGTCAAGTGTTTACATGACTGTGATCCAAATGGTCTGCCTTGTCCCTACAAACAGAGGGTCTGATATGGATGTGTCTACAGGTTCCCCAGTGTCGCCAACATCATCCAAAATCGAGGAGGTGAAGGAGAAGTCTGATGCCATGCCAAATATTTCTGATGTAATGCTACGGAAACTCAAGCTTCATCGTGGTCTGCCAGGCTGGTGTGTAATAAATAATCTGCTGCTTTGATGAGCTTTTATCTTTTGCCTTTTGTGATGCCCGAATAAACTTCCTGTCCTGACAATTCATTTCTGATTTCATTCCAGTGCTCCCCCACTCACTGAAAAAGAAGTTGAGGTTGGTATCTGATCTGGGTCATTTTTACACGTCTCTAGAAACTATTATTTAAAGTTTATTACTTTGTGTCATTCTGCAGTTGTGAGTTATTTTTCATGTTGCTTCCCTTGTTCTTGCAATTTCTTAATGTTAATCATTTCAGTAATAAAGTTAACATTTTAGACTCAATTAAATTATTTGAACACTTACAATAAATCACTATTAATGGTGGTATATTTTACTTTTAAAATCAAATATAACCAAGTGTTCTTCCATTTAATAATGTAATAGTCTGTGCTTATGAGCCACCATACACTGTAAACCCAAATAAGTTAGCAGAACTCCAAAAATTTTAGGCAATCGATTGCCTCAATTATTTTAAATTGACGAAACTTAAAAAATACGAGTTTCCAGAACTCAAAATTTATATGCTTATTAAAGTATACTTAAATTAAAACATTACTTATTAACTTAGTATTCTATGGTTCTGTCAGTCCTACTATAGATGAAGTCAGGGTTCAGTATCTTTGCCCAAGGACACGTGGACATGTGGACAGACAGAGCCGGGACATGAACCTCTGACCCTTCAGCCACCCTTGGAAAAAAAAGAGGGTTTTTTTTTTTATAGTCATTTTTTTTTTTAATGTAATAGATATTGGTGGTTATTTGGAGTGCTATGAAATTGTATGTCATCATCTACTACATCAGTTAAGTTTGTTTTTTTTTCAATCATCCTTATGTGAACCAATAGAAATAACAGTACAATATCATTCTCAGCATTTAATGACTTAATTCCACTATGTTGTACCTCATATGTTTTTAAGTTATGTTCACTTATATCCACAATAGTTCCCCTCTATAAAAAAAATATTAGTTGGAAGTACTTAAGAAGAAGAACATGTTAAAGCAACTTAATACATTTGAGCTAGTAGACCTATTTCTGAAACTTTGAGTATTCACAACTGAATATATTTAATTATTCTGAACGTTTGGGTTTACAGTGTAACATGGGTCATAAAATCTAATTATCTGTTTGCTTAAGCTACACATTTGGCTCAAGCACTCTCATTGTTCTAGCTACCGCTGAACACATGCCATGTGTTGCCCCGTGTTTATAGTTACCTGTTCTGTGACCAACACAGTTGATTACACAGTGCGTTAGTTTGACCGTGTTTTGTCAACAGGAAAGTGTTTTCTGTCCCTGATCAGACCGAAGAGACTTGGAGTGATTTCCTGTGGAGAAAATGCAAACATTAGTGACGCTGTCAGGCTCAGGCTGCAGCCCCTGGAGCTGTTCCCTCAGGGATATGTCTAGATTAGGACAGTCAGAGGTCATATATTTCCTCTCAGCCATGCCCCATGTACGTTGGAAAGCTGTGCAAACTGGCTTTGATCATCACAGCAAAACATCAGGAGGTCACATGACAGGATCACAGCTTATTCCCCAGGCTCATCTATGCACTGCCTGACTCCCCTTCACACGTTGACTAATGAAAATGAAAATGCATATTCGTAAACAACCTCAGTGACATTCACTATTAGCCTGTGTAAGCATATGCTTTACTGTGGGAGAGTTTTCTTTGGATGCTCTGACCCATTCCACTGAGTTGGGGTGTTGCCATTATCAGCAGTTCATCTGTACCTCACATGTCATTTAATGCCTCATTTTATGAGTTATAATAGAGCAGCTTCCTCTCCACAGAACGCATTTGTTCAGCTGTCACTGGCATTTCGTAATGACAACTACACCCTGGAGATGCGTCTCAAACAGGCGGAGAGGGAGAGGAACCTGACGGAGGAAGACACGGAGAAAGAACTGGAGGAGTTCAAAGGCGCACTGAAGGTCAGTCCTCGAAAACATGAGATCAGCTGATATAAGCTCCATCACAGAATAGGAAGGATGGTGCTTCTTCTTCCCTTTAATGTTTCCTAGAAATTTATAAATATTTATCTTGTAACCGGCCTGTCCCACGCACGAAGGGGCCTGTGATTTACAGTTGGTTTTTTCAGGGGATCAGAGTTAAATTTACCAAAAATGGAAACCGGTGATAAAATTATTTCATTCATGGAATTAAAATTAAACAGTAAATAAAACATTCAATGGATAATGCAGCGAATTTCAGGTAGAAAAGGCTTCATTTGTATTATGCACGATAGTTTCTGTGTTAATTATTGAGCCCTGCTGGTGTTTGAGTCATGATGATTCATGGTACAAGACTAAAATGGCTTTGCACAAAATGGGAGGTTTAATAAAGAATGGTCTGAAAGTGAGAATTGATGTCATGCATGTTTTCATAGTTCCTTTGACAACTTCTTTATAATCCCTGACAAATGTATACCTTGATACCTTGTGTCTAACCTCAGCCCTATCATGACAAAAAATAAATAAAAACTAAACTAAACTAAAGCACGAAACTTATCTAAACTTACAAAAAAACATGAAGATGATTCATGCTGATCTGAAATCAAAAAACAAAACTCAGTAAATAAACAATAAAATATAATGAAAATCAAAGACTATAATAGCTGAGCGAAGGAGTCTTATAACAGTGTTGTGTTGTGTTGTGTTGTGTTGTGTTGTGTTGTAGATGACTGCACCACAGTGGCAGAACCTGGAACAGCGTGAGGCTTACCAGCGTCTGATCGAGACCGTGGCGGTGCTGCATCGTCTGGCCACTCGACTCTCCAGCAGAGCAGAGATAGTCGGAGCAGTTCGACAGGTAGAGTAATAACAGTGACAGCTGGAACACCACAGGGCTGTTTTCTAAGACAAATAGCACATCTTAACCATTATCTATGGTGCTTCTAAATACATGTTTATTGAAATAACAAAAGATAGTGGTCTTCAGGATGTCCAGAGGCATGTGGAATGTCTGTCTGGCAGAACATTCATTAGAAAGTGAAGGATTTTATCCAACTATTTTCATTCTACCCAAAGCACACATCAGAAATCAAAAAGATACTGTTTTTGCAGTAAAGCCTATTTATAACCTTGAAAACTTGTACTTGATTTTTTTTTTTTCCTGTGTTCCTTGTTTGTTTAGTGTTTTGGGTATTTGGGTTATTTCTCTGGTTTTCACATCAGCTCAGTTGTTTCTGTGCTTGATTGACTCTTTCTTTCTTTCTACAACAGGAGAAACGTATGAATAAGGCAACTGAGGTTATGATGCAATATGTGGATAATCTGAAGAGGACATATGAGAAGGACCATGCTGAGCTGATGGAGTTTAAAAAGCTGGCCAACCAGAACTCCAACCGCTGTTACGGTGGCTCTGTCGACACTGGAGGTGAGTCTGCGACACATTACATCTACAACCAAACACAGTCTCTCTGAATATTTTATACCCTTACAGTATGTACGTTATGTATTTTATATGGTAAAATGCCAGCACATGATTACACATGACCTCACAAACCATAGTTATATAATGCATGTTATGTGTTTTTGTATTGTAATAGATGATGGAGTTCCACGGCCATCAAGATCAATGTCGCTAACACTTGGAAAAGTAAGTATTCTATTTGAGTTTATTCTAAACTGAATATCTTTGTGTTTGAACTGTTTGACGGACAAAACAAATGAAGGTGTCATGATGGGCTCTTTAGGTTTCAGTCATGGGAGTAATGACATTAGTGGGGACATTAAATAAATAAATAAAGACTCGGCTAAAATAATAAACATTTTGTTTTTGTCAACAAAAACTAAGAGACATTTTAGGAATGTTTTTATTTCTTAAGCCAAATTTTGTCTGTTTTTTATTGGTCATCTATAACTGCATGATATATTTAATTATAGTTATTGTCACAAGACCCACATTAATATCTAGTTTGGCCTCGTTTTTGTCACATGATAAAGGTCCGTTGATGATAATATTTAGTCACTATAAGGCACACTGTCAATGAGTGGTTTATTTTTTAGATTCTTCATATATAAGGTGCACTGGATTATAAACTTATATATAGCGCATTAAGTGAAGTCAAAATTATTAGATAAAAAGTCAAAATTCCCAGTCACTAAACACAACCAGAATTAATTCATATATAAGTTGCACTGTGGTTTGTGGAGGAAATTTAAGTCTTTTAAGTGTCACCTTATAGTCCAGAAAATACAGTAACCTTTTGTTTCCCAAATCTCATGTAATATCCTATTCAATTATTGTTATGGACGTTTTAGAAACATCCAAATATTGGTATGGACACGTCCATAGTGTCCATACACAATTTTACGCCCATGGTTTCAGTCCTCTTTTGTTACCTTTTTACATTAAAACATAATGTATTAAATGTAAACATATTAACTTAGATACATGCTTATTTAAAAATATGTCTGCCCTATTCTTTATGTCCCTTTGTGTGACATATATATGAAATTCTTTCCTGTTGTGTTATTTTGTAAGATCACCAAGCCTTATCGTGCATTAACATCCCGTTTACTTATCTGCTGACTCTGTTTTTTGCTCGCCCTCCTTCTCACCTGGTCTCTGCAGGCTCTGCCCAGACGCAGAGTGAGTGTTGCAGTTGTGCCGAAGTTTAATCTCCTCAACATCCCGGGTCAGACCCCAGCTTCAGCTGGCCCGGGCCCCAATGTGGGACCCACCGCTGGTGCCGCACTTCCTGTCCTGGTAGGTCTTCCTGTCCTGCGAGGAAGTAGACTGCAAATGACATATCAAGTAATGAATCAGTGACACCCACACTGCCTGAGGTCAGCTGCGGAATGAAGGTCATGTCAGGTTTGGTTCAGAAATGAATGAAGACACAGTGTAGGGAAGGTTATTTTTAAAATGTAATACACCCTGTTAGAATGTAGTAAGGAAAGTAGTTTTACTTCCTTCATTCAAGTGTTCTAACTTATTATATTTACTAAGTTTTTTCATGATAAAGTGAAGCCCTGCAAATTGAAAAGCAATCAGAAATAACTTCCAAAATCCATTGGCATACCCACCAAATGATCAGAGCCACTCGACCATAGTCATTCTATTCTTGATAGTGTACAGATTTGTATTAACAGTTTTTGTGTTCCATGTTGAATACACAGTTCACTGCTCACTTTAATAGATACACCTTGCTACCCTGGGTTAGACCCCTTTTCCCTTCAGAATTGCCTCAATTATTCATGAAACATTCTTCAGGATTTGGTTCATGACAGCATCATGCTGTTGCTACAGATTTATATGCTGCACAACCATGATGTCCAACTCCCTGTAAGATCCCAAAGGTGTTCTGCTGGATCGAGATCTGATTACTTTGGAGGCCATTTGAGTTCAGTGAACTCATTGTCCTGCTCATGAATCCAGTTTGGAATGATGTGAGATTTGTGACATGGTACATTATCTTATCCTGCTGGAAGTGGCATCAGGGGATGGTAATTAAAGGAATGGACAGAGTCAGTGTAACAGTGGGTTTTGGTGTTTAAATAAATCACAGTTGGTAATTAGTCTACCACAGTTACACCATCAGTTGCCTGATCTGTTGATACAAGAAAGGATATATCCATGCTCACAAGTTGTTTGTGTCAAATTCAGTCCCTACCATTTGAATACTACAGTAGAAATTCAGACTCCCCGGAGCAGGTTCATTTTTCCCATCTTATGTTGTCCAATTCTCATGAACCTCTGCAAAAAATAGCCTCAGGAGTTTCACCTGGTGTAGTCTTCTGCTGCTGTAGACCATCTGCTTTAAGATTTGACATGTGGTGCATTCAGAAATGGTCTTTTACAGACAATGGTCATAACCAGAGGTTATTTGAGTTACTGCTGCCTTTCTATCGCCTCCAACCAGTCCTCTGACCTTTTTTCACAGAATTCTGCTCCTTACTAGATATTTTTTAGTTTTTTGTCCATTCTCTGTAAACCCTAGGGATGTTTATGTGTGAAAATCCTAGTAGATCAGCAGTTTCTGAAATACTCAGCACCAACCTGTCTGTTACCAACAACCACACCATGTTACTTAAATTGTCTCTGACTTCCCCATTCTATAGCTCAGCTTGAGCCACATTACACATTGTCTTGGCAATGTCTACATACTTAAATCTACTGAGGTGCTATTAGAGGTGGCCTATTAGATATTTGTATTAACATACAGTTGAACCTAATAAAATGGTAAATGGACTGAGCTTATATAGTGCATTTTATGCACCCATGGTGCCCAAACCGCTATACAATTCCTCACATTCACCCTTTCACTCACACACACACACACACACACCACTAAATGGCTGCCACTGTCCTTACTGGGGGAAACTTAGGGTTCAGCGTCTTGTCCAAGGACACTTTGACACATCGGCAGTTGGAACCAAGATTCAAACCACCAAATCTTTAATCACTGGATGACCCATTCTACCAACTGAGCCAGTCACACCAGTAAATGTTTAAAATATAACACCCTATATATATATATATATATATATATATATATATATATATATATATATATATATATGTGTGTGTGTGTGTGTGTGTGTGTCTCAGAAGAAGACAATCCAGTGTGTAGAAAAGACACATCAATTTAATTTAATTAATATTTTGTCTTCCAAAACAGCAGTACATTCATTTGTAACCCTTTTTCTCTCTAGCAGATTATAACTACTTTAATTTGCTGGCTAGTACCTTGCACAAGTACTAGTACGTTTTGAGGGGGGGGTTGTATTTATAATTTGCTCACTGCTATTAAAATGTTGACTATTAATCCTCACCAACACTGAATAATATTTTCCTTAGTGTGAAGCAAATGATGTGAAAGGCAACTCCACCCCAGAGACATCACAACCGCCACAACCAGCAGCAGAATGGTATGTTTTGTGTACTGGCATTGTTTTTCTTAACTACTTGCAGAAATACACATGTGTATTGTACAATACAATACAAGGTCACCTCACAGTCCTCAAAACAATGGCCCAAACAAACCTCAATCATTCTTATCAAAAGTTGGTGGTTTGGGACCTTTTGTCTTGTTTGTGTTCACTTCAGGATATGTTTCACAGTACAGAGAAATCCCCAGTGAAGTGAAAATACCTCTGAAAGCACACAAAATAATCAAATCCTGCTGCAGTGGATGGGGTATGCTATCCTGGGTCATAATCTAAACATTTGTGCAAGAGTCTGACAAAGTCCAGGCACAAGTCTCCAATCATATCCTGGTTCTAATGTGACCCTGACTCGAGCGCTCAAGTGTCTTAGTAAGATGGTCTGTGCAGAGACAGGAATAGCTATAACAAATGGTACCCTCTACATTTCTTCTGTTTGTAATTTTCATGCTGGTGATGGTTGTCTCCTGTGCACTCAGCCACAGTTTGTCCATTAAGCATCATATGATGGACACTGTCTGTTGATTTTATTTTTTTTTTTACTTTCACATTGCCTGCTGCCATAACAATGTTGTCCAATGCGGATTGTTCTTTCCCATCTGAAACAATACAGTGGAAAGAGTGTGTCGGAGCAGGAAAGTGAGCCAGCCAAACCTTCAGTCAACTTAGAAGAGATTAGAGCTGAGATCAAGGCAAAGATCGAAGAGGAAGCATACAATAAAGGGTGAGGCCTTTTTACTGTGTGTTAACTTAACACAAATATACATGTTTACTCACCACATTTATGCAACCAGTCACTTACTTTGTTGTGAATATAACTTGAAAGTACTCAGAAAATACAATGATAATGATGATGAAAATGCACTGTGTGGCCATTCCATTACTATATACAGGGTGCGATTTATCAAAAAAAAACAGAGGGGGGCGATATTTCTTTTCACAGAAAAAAGCTTGTTCGGGTGTTATGACCCACATTCTCACATTAATAACATAAATGAGGCTCAAATCACTAAACATTTCAAATCAATAGTTTTCGCCGATGGTGCAGTTCACGTGGCCTTCTTTGCTGCCCGCGTGCGAGTGCACGGTACAGTGGGCGCACGGGACCGAGGTTCAGTTCTCTCCGGCCGGCGTCAGGTCAAACTGAGCGCATGAGACTTGTGTCTGGACGGGCCACGTGCGAATCGAATTCCTCTTTCAGGCATTTTGTATTCACACCATCAGAAAGAGCTTGATGGAGTTTTGAGTCCCCAACCAAGCAAAAGCAGTCTGATTCCTATGCTAATTCTCCTCAACAGTAACAAGCTAATTAGCTCATTAGCATACCTGCCTATTCAGCCTATATGACAATTGCAGCATTCACAGTTGCACACAATTTACAACATTTCACAACATGACAAAGGTTACAGCTAAATATCTTTATCAAGGTACAGATGACTCACCTTGGCTGAACTGTACAATAGCTGAGTCCTCCTCAGGGTAAAAATACAACAGTGTACGAGTGCTGATTGGCTAGAGCCGCTGGGGGGTGGGGAGTGCCTTCCAGGCACAGCAACCTTGGAGGCCTGGTTGGGGGTTCAAAACCCCACGAAGCTCAGAAAGACAAATAGACCATATGTGACCCACCACCACGAAACCAGGCATAAGTGTCTGGAAATCAAAACTGAGTTATCTGTGTAGCTTGGTAGAGTGGAAACTAAGGTTTAAGATGGTGAAAAAATTATGTTTCTATCATAAGTAGAACCAAAGTTATGGTCATTTTAATATCCACAGTTGGACCTATTATGCAATTTGCATATTTTTAGATATTGTCCGTTAAAGTTTTGGATTGTTTTGGGGTAGGAAGTCCTTAGCAACGCATAATAATTCGTATCCGATTGACAAAAAATATTCACAGATGTTAAAGGACACTCTGATGGACATGTCACAGAAGTTTTATATATTATAATAATAGGACAGAATTGCAACGTATTATAATCATTTGGCTTACGCCATTGGACAACAACATTCAATATAAGCTTTTACCTCGTACCGAACACTTGGATGTTTACGCACGGAACGGAGACCGGTTTGTTCGGCGAAAAGAGGTGGAAGTCGTCTTTGTCTTTGCTCCGCAATCCTTAAACTTTTGTCACCGCTTAAATAATTGACCCAATAAACACCTTTATTGATTGGATTTCAATGTAATGACCACAGGAACTGAACATAGAGGTGTTACGGTACCGTTTTTTGATATGGTGTAAACAGAAATAAGAAATCACCTTCCAGCCTAAATTTGGCTGTAGCTCTGAACGGCTCAGCGCGACTTATGCCTGGTTTCGTGGTGGCGGGTCACATATGTGATTATGGCAATGTCCAAAACCAGAGAGGTGGGGGTGAACTCGTCGTCTTCCGCTTCATCCGGGTCCAGGTCGTGGGGGCAGCAGCATCAGTAAAGCACCCCAGACTTCCCCCACCCCAGCTACCTCAGCCAGCTCCTCCAGGGGAATCCCAAGGCGTTCCCAGGCCAGCCAAGAGATATAATCCCTCCAGTGTGTCCTGGGTCAGGCCTGAGGTCTTCTCCTGGATGGACATGCTTGGAACACCTCCCCAGGGAGGCGCCCAGGAGCCATCTTCAATAGGTGCCCGAGCCACCTCAGCCTGCTCCTCTCAATATGGAGGAGCAGCGGCTCTACTCCGAGTCCCTCCCATTCTCACCCCATCTCTAGCTGAGCCCAGCCACCCTGCGGAGGAATCTGATTTCGGCTGCTATATACTACTATATATACATAGATTAATATACTGTAGTAACTGTAAACATTTTAAATCCAGATATCAAGAGGGATTAAAGCAAAGTAAAACACTCCAAGAAGAGAAACGTGAAGAAGAAGAAGAAGAAGAAGTTGCTTCAGAGAAACTGCTGGACATAAAAAATAAGGATGAAGAGAGTGGAAAGAAGATAAACACTAACAGGTAAGGATACTTAAAATAACATTCCTCTTTTTATTCCAATTTATACTTATCAGTAATTACATTTGAGCAGGTTTAATGATTACTCAGTTGCACTTTATCTCTCAAGAATATGTCACACTGTCACAGTCATTTCATGAGAAGAGGTAAAAACTAAATTATTCCAATTTTATGGGCAGCAATGTATAACAGAATATAATAAATCACTCATTTCCCTCAAATGTCTTTAAATGATATAGAATATATGTAACCCTTTGTATATCTTAAGTAGTTTAAGTAGTTAAATTCCTTCCCAAAAAACCCCCAAAAACTTAAATGTGGAAAAAACTGATGACAGCTCAGTTCAGTTGTACAGTGGTGGAAAAAATGTTTTTGGCACATCCCATGCATTTGTGATATATTGTATTAAAAATCATTATTAAATATTTTTCTTTTCTCTGAACCCACGTGCTCCCTTCTGGACGTGCTCTGTTCTGTTCAGATCAAAACTGGATGTTTCAGCAGAAAAACATCAAGAAAATGTGGAAATGTGAGAATATGTTGAAAATATCAATAATTTAGTTTAGTTTTTTTTTTTCCTTAAATAAAGAAAAACACAAAAATAATTTGCATCTGTTTGTCTGATGTAGCCAAAAATATTTTTCTGCAAATATTTTATGATAATATTGGGAACTGTGTAAAAAGTTTTTTTCACTGCCGTATTAATATCTTCAAATCGATATAAATAAGCTGTTCATCTATGTTACAAAGTCATTCCTCGTATATTATGAAACATTTGGGTGCGTTATGATGTTTTGTCTCATGTTTTAAAAAAGACAGTCATCAGATATTTTTTAAATTTTCCTAACCATACATCAATCAGCCATAATATTCTGAATATTATAGCTGATCAGTATAAACTTTGTTTTAAAAAAAGATGCTGACTTAGGTCCAGTTTTGTGATATTGTAATAAATCATGCATCTTTTTCTTCTAAAGGAGGATGGAGGATGTCTTGCATCTTCTCAGTCGATTTTCTCCCAAAGTTTCCTGGAGTAAACGTCTTCTCTGGATCATCCTGATGTTTTTCCTGTTAATGTGTCTGGTCATCAGTATTTTTACTTTCTTCAGTGGTTACTACAACAGACGTGATGACACGTAAGCAGCAGAGCAACACAAATCTACCTGGACTGAGTGTAAAAGCACAACCAAAGAACCCACTGTAGAGACCCTCAGCGTCCTCGGTCTCGATCATATTTACCATATCCCCACAATCGGACCCACTTGAATTCGACACACTGGTACTCCAGGGTCAAAGACATTTTTGAGAGGCTGGATTATGTTGCTTTTTCAGGGTTGATGGAGTTTTTTGGGTTTTTTGTATGTTTTTTTGCATGGTTTGGAAAGTTGCAGATTGTTTGCTGCAGTGTTAAAAATCATTATTTCTTAAGGGACCAATGAGTGTGATTTAAATTATATATATATATATATATATATATATATATATATATATATATATATATATATATATATATATATATATATATATGTATATAAACATTTTAATTAGATGCTTATTAAATGATCAATTCTGGTGTGATATGGCAGTCTCCATTAAATGCTGCAATAGACAGAAAACAAAGTGTACATTTATCTACACTTTATTATGATTTATTATGTCTCAGGTCCACTAGTCAATAAAGCCCCTGAGAGTGTTTGAAATATATTTAAAGAAATAACAAAGACAATAAAATAATGTTTAAATGTCTTGTTTGATTTCTATAGTGTATATTTAAGATTTAAAGAGATAAGCACATTCCGAAATAGTTCCTTAAGTGCAATACTTTGCAGTGGATGGTTCTCTTTAAGCCATTTTGGATTGTGTTTTCACAGCAATAACAGATTTCCTTCTTGTATGAGTGCACTCTATAGATGACATCTGACTTTTTTAATCTTCCCTGCACATGTTTGCCTACCTGTGTTATTTTTGTTGTTTTTTGTTTTTTTTTGTGGTTGTATGTTCTGCCACTTCACCTTTAAATAAAGGTGCCTGAAAATATCCTGGAAAAGTTTTTATATTAAGACAATAAGGAATTAAATGCTCTCTATTCACTGTAATGACTGATCTCACATATAGTACCAACATGTCAAAATGCATATATTTCCAAAGGCATGTTATTTTGTGGTCTAAGATGATAACAGTCCTTGTTAAGATAGACAAACCCCATAAAATCCTCTTGGATTATCTACAAATTTGCTATTGGAAAGCTGAAACAAAAGTGCGCTCATGATAAATGGCCTTTTTTTCCCCCATTATGTGGTTCTAGTGTGACAACATATGACATATGTAAGATAATATTATATTATGAGAGTCTTATAATAGTATACACTAATATTAATATGATATATTGATGGAGTTTAAATAGCAATGGCAGCAGTAAAATGTAACATGCGCATTCATATGTTAATATATAGGTGTGAATTAGAATAATACACCATATATAAACGATAAACACTTACGAGGAGTCTTTTAGTTCATCATACAGTGGTGGTAAAAAAAAAGGTTCAAGGAAACCCCATATATTTGTAATGTATTACATTAAGAATCCTTCAGTCTTTGAACTGTACCAAATACTGTTCTATTCTCCAAACCCTCATGCTCTCTTCTGCATGTGTGCTGTTTTATCAAGGTTAAAACTGGATGTTTCAGTAGATAATGAAACATATTATTATTAACCATAGCTGGCCTTTGTTTGTGTCTGTCTGATGTAGCCACGTCCACAAAAAAGATTTTTATCTAAATATTTCATGATAATGTTTGAGATTATGTAAAGTTTTAAGGGTGTTTAAAAAAGTTTTTCCACTACTGTAGATACTTTAATGCTTCATATGTTGCAAATTATGTTGCCATAGTTTTATGTAACACTTACCTTTAGGGGAATATTTTAATATTGTGGTATTTGTTAATTCCATTATTAATTATTCTTCCCCCACTGATTGTAATATATATATATATATATATATATATATATATATATATATATATATATATATATATATTGTGGTGGAAATTAATTGTGCCTTATTGCAGGATGTACTCCGCTGACCCTTCTGTCCGCTGTCATTTCCTATTCATCATGTATTATGCCCACACCTTACTGGCACCTAACATCTGCCAAAAGCACAGCAGTGTTCTTCAGAGCTCTTTGCATCATTTCCTGTCATCATGGTTGGTTCAGAGTTGTTTTTGTCAATGCAGGATGTGGTCGTGTGCCAAAGGCTCATCAGAGGATACAAGTGTGATCATTACTGAACACTTACCCGAGGGAGGAAATCATCTGGACAATGTGCCCAGCATAGATCTTAATAGTGTGAAAAACAGTTTTCATCTTATGTGCATATAATGATCACACCATTATATCATGTACCTGCTTTAAGGAGACACATATTTCTTCTTTTTTTGCTCTTTTTCTTCCTTTCAATCAATCAATGAATCAATCAGAATTTATTTTAATAACACTTACACAACACAAAAAAGACCAAAGTGCTTTACATCTAAAAGCATGATTGAGGTAAATACACACACACACACACACACACACACATTTTTTCTTTTTTTTCATATGTTTTGAAAATGTTCCTGTCAGTAAAACATAATTTGTTGCAAAACAAATGCATGTATCTGATCAATTTATAACAAAATGTTTCTTATTCTTCTTCCTTTTTTTTCCCCATTTTCTTCTTCTTGACATTATAATGTCAAACTTCAGTATTGCGTGTATGATATTGTGCAGTCAATTTGTGTAACTAGAGCTACAAAAATCACAAGAAAAAGAAAAACTACCCGTTCATTCACAATGAAATGACTATGAAAATGATCACACATGTACTTCTTTACAGTTACATTGCATTTTCATGTTTAGATGCAGAAACGTAATATGTTGTACAAGTTTGTTTTGGGGTCAGTCAATAGCTCAGTATATGGTGTGATATTGCGATGACATCATATTTTTGGTTTTCCTCTTTATGCAATAAATCTTGAGACTTGAAGTGGGTGATTAGTAGCAAGAGGAAACATTTTCAGGGTAAACTGAAGTCACTATGAGGCTCAACATATTTACCATAAATGTAGCTATTTTTGTCTTCATTCATTCAAAGCTCAGCTGTTGGCAGAATTTAAGTTATGATCCTCAAGGTGACGGTCTTCATTATGTGACATAATAAACCAGAGTTGACATTTCTGTAGAAATCCAAATGCAGTCTTGATTGATTAAAGTCGCATCTCGTCGTCTGAACCCCCTTTATCCTCACTAGGGCTACGGAGGTCTGGGGTCTGTGGGGGTCTAATCCAGCTACAATGGATGAAGGCGGGGTACACCCTGTATGAGTCTCCAGTTCATCTCAGGGCTGGATATATATGGACAAACAATCACTCTTACATTCACACCTATGGACAATATAGATTAACCAATTAACCTATCAGTGCATGTGTTTGGATGGTAGGAGGAAACCGGAGTACCCGGAGAAAACCCACACAGACACGAGGAGAACGCAACTCCACACAGAAAGGTCTGGTGTGGGAATCAAACCAGGGACCTTCTTACTGTGAGACATGAGTGCTAACCACTGCACCACCGTGCCGCCCTGACTGATTAAAGCATTCATGTCAAAATGGATGTAAAAAAAAATAAGAAAAATTAATAAAGAAATCATTTAAACATAAAACATAAAATAAATATTCAAAAAGGAGTTAGAAGACATAAAACTCTTCTCCTTCAATGCAGTCATGGAAAAAAAAAAGTTTTTGGACACTGAGGCATTTGTAATATATTACATTAACAATCTTTCTTCAGTCATTGAATTCTACCAAGTATTGTTCCATTTTCCAAAGACTTCTTATACTACTGTAATTAATAATAATAATATGCTTCCTATTCTAAGTATATCTATGCTCTAATGCCAGATATTTTGTTTCTGACCTTATATTATTACAAAAATAATAATCTCTCTCTCTCTCTCTCTCTCTCTCTCTCTCTCTCTCTCTCTTTCCCTCTCTCTCTCTCTCTCTCTCTCTCTCTCTCTCTCTCTCTCTCTCTCTCTCTCTCTCTCTCTCTCATACACATTGATGCATATAGCACAGACTACAGACTTGTAAATCCTAATAGCACCCAGTTGTTCCTTCAACATCAAGTAAAGTTGAGTTGCATTTATATAAAGACATTCAGTCAAGTTTCCTTTCCCTTGCAGTTAAAAGGTTGGTGAAATGAGACACCTCATGTGGCTGTTTAATGAACTAAATCCTGGTTCTGGAGGGCTGGTGTCCTGCATATTTTAGTTTTTTCCCTCTTCCATCACACCTGGAGGCCATTACATCATTATCACACTTCTGCAGAGCTGGATGATGAGCTGATTATCAGTTAAATCAGGTGTGATGAAAGGAGGAAAAATCTAAAACATGCAGGATCCTGGCCCTCGAGGACCAGGACCAGGACCAGGACCAGCACTCCCCACCCTTTAACTAAATGAATGTGCTCTGGGGAATGTATGGGGAGATCCACAGTGTTCAACATTTCTGTTTTTTTTGTTTTGTTTTAGTTTTTCTATAGCTTTCAACTTCACTACATTTTAATGTTGTCAGATAGTTAAGGATAGCATTTTTAACTAATGGTGAAGTTATTACATTAGTATTTTCAGTGTGTATCATCATTTTTATTATTCCTGGAACATGATTTCTGCATCTTTGCCTCCTGTTGACATATGTTTTATCTCCAGTCTCCCGGGCTTTGGTCCCAGAACATATGGTCTGACCTCTGATCTGTACTTTCCTTTTCCTTTTCCTGTACTCTCTGACACTGACATACTCTGCCCAGAAACACCTCTATTTAACCCTGAAATTTGGCTCACGGATGCATAAACTGTGTAGCACTTGTCGCCGCCTGTATTCATCTGCACCTATTTGACCAGTCATGAGTGTGGCCAGAGTTTTCATCTGCTCAGTACTGTCTGTTACTATGGGCATCTCTGAACAACATATTGACAAAAAGGACATTAGAGGTAAGTCATTCCAGTTATTCTATAAGTGAATATTTGTAATGTAAAAATGTGTTACATCAGTCTATCTAGAGCAGTAAGCCTAACATATCTCATATGACATCTTCAGTTTTCCCAGCTCTGAACCACAGTATTGCTGGAGTATTTCAGGCCAGCTACATAAATAAACAGAACCAGGTCCACTATGCTTTTAACGCCTCTGAAGCTCGGACTCTCTGCTCATCTCTTGGTGTCGTCATCGCTTCCAAAGATCAAGTACAAAAGGCACTCACTAGAGGTCTAGAAACATGCAGGTGAGATTTCAACCTTTTAGCTGTTTTCACAATCAATAGAAGATTTATTTATGTTACATTGTTTTTTGTGTTTTAGATTCGGATGGACAGATGAACATTTAGCAGTTATTCCCCGTGTGAACCCACAATCTGCCTGCGGTCGGAACCAGACTGGATTGGTGATATGGCGAGCCTCTGTTTCACATAGATTTGATGTTTTTTGCTTCAATGAATCAGGTAAATCTGTTAATATTAGAAGAGACTGTCACTGAAGAGGTTATGCAAAGTGTTTAAGTATCAATTTCTAATGGAATACAGGTTCTTTTTTTATAGTCCCCCTCCCCAAAAAAAGGGATATTGTTTTTGGTTCTGTTTGTTAACATTCTAGCAGGTTCACTTCATAACAAATTGGCTTTATAGATTGTCAGTTACCCAGAATAGATCTGATTACATTTCAGGAACAGTAGGTCAAAGTTGTAATTTTTAATTACTTTTTAATTAAAACTTTTTTCTGTTTAGTACTCATATTTGGTGAAATGTCAAATGTCTGTAGCAGCAAAACTATTGGTTGAATTCATATCAAATTGGGTTTATAGATTTTCAGTGATCCAGAATAGATGTCATAAGTTTTCTTCTGTCATTTACTTATAATGAGTGAAATTTCAAATGTCTATAAAAAAATTTTGATTTCATTTCAATTTACTTCAACACATATGTAGAGGTAGTTGATCTGCTGCATCATATCTATGCACATACATAGATATGATGACATCTGGCTACATGCCAAAATAAACTACAATATATGTGAGAAGCAGGGTTTCTTGTGCCTGTATAATAGCATTATTATTATTATTATTATTATTATTATTATTATTATTATTATTATTATTATTATTATTATTATTATTATTATTATTATTATTATTATTATTATTATTATTTTTATTGTCAAAATTCATTCTTTGTATTGAAATTGTGAAAAAGTTCTAATTTCATGAACACAAAGCACCCAAAAAACAGTGATGTTTAATCTATATCTTCAGGCACCTGTTAAAGTGATATATATATATATATATATATATATATATATATATATATATATATATATATATATATATATATATATGTTTTTTTTTTTTTGGGGGGGGTGTGCCACATTCTAATTTTCTTGCGGCATTTGTGTTATATTTGATGTTTCAGATATGGAAGCACAAATAGAGGATATAACTCAACTCTCCTCCGAGCCAACTCCTACTTCTCCCTCTTCCACTCCCATCCTGACATCATTTATTTTAATAAACATGGACAGTGAAGCAGAAAAGGCTCTGATTGTTGGCAGCGCCCAAGGCTCCAGTAGAAGTATGACAAATGAGTTCACAATGAAAATCACACAAAAAATCATCTAAGGCGTTTGTTTGAATGAAAACTGTATTTGTTGTTACATGACTAACGCCTCTGCTTATTTCAGAAAAGACTGTGCTCATCACTTCAACCTTAGCCATCCTCCTTGTTGCAGTAGTTATTTTTGCATACGTAAGACGGTGAGTTGCTTCTTAAGTGATAATTTAAGAATCATATTAATATATGCACCCAAAAGGTCTTAAAAATAATATCTGACTGAAACAAATGACTTCATTTTCTTTATTAGAAGGAAACGAAGGTGCTCTGATAAGGAACAACAGGAGTACGTGGAGACAGAAGAGTGGATATGTGTGACGAAAACACAAGAACCAAAAAAAGCTGCTTCAGAAGAGGAAAGGATAGAAGTGGATAAAAACACAAGTTAAATCATTTTTGTACATTACTAGGTGTATTTGTTAAAAAGTAATGATCAAGATGTATTCCTTGACCTGAGTGAAAGTAATGTAATATTATGAATGGACAGTTTATATGTATTTTAAGTCATATTGTGACATTGTTACATGCTTTATTTGTTAGAATTTAATTCTACATGCCAATAGTTTAGCCACTAGATGGCAATGTTTACAATACAATCATGCGGAAGACTTGTAATATACTATATTGTAATAATAGTTCCATTTTTTAAGCAGAAATGATTTTATGTTGAGTAATTTCCAAAGCTTCATAAAACTGATTCATGTATAAATAAAATATGGAAAACTCACAAAAACATGTAAAAACAAACAAATGAAAATGTTCAGGACATCATTCATCTCAGTTCAGCTCCCACTGTGCACATCTCTTCAACATGAAAGTGTCCAGTATATGTATATACTTACTTTAAAAACTCAAAAGTGACATACACTGTTAAAAAATGTGTGTCAGCTGCAACTGTTCATACAAAGCAGTTTTTACAATGTGTTTCTAGTCACTAGAAGGTTTTGATGTACACTGTAAATAAATACTGTTTACTTACGGGTTCTGCATGCTTATTTTTTATCTAATGTGTCCGTTTTACTCATACTGAGATGCCATTGCTTCAGATTTCACTGCATCGACTATGAAGCTCAGTTCATTACACAGCGTCTCATGTCTGTAGGCCATGCGGATCTGGGCAACATTAGTCCGACGGATGTCATTGCCCCCAGGTCCATCTTTAGGATAGTTCACCCCTAAGAAGTGCTTTTTTTCCTTTAAATAAAAAATATAAGTAGTTATAGTCTGAATGTCAATTGTGAACAGTTTGTGTAATGATGTCACACATTAATGGAGATTTGAAGTACAATAAACTTTTAAATAAACTATTTTGTTAACTAATTCTTAATTGATGAATTAATGCCTAAATAAATAAAATATTTAATAAATAAATAGCTCTTTCTATATAGACATATTCATATATACATGCATATACACATACTAAAAAGCGGATATGTTTAAGATAAAATATATGCCACTGTGGCATATATTTATGTTTTTTATGTTTTTATGGTAATTATATTTATGTGGCATGTCCACATAAACATGATGATAGTCAGAAGAACAAGAAATTACCTGTGCAAGTATATATACAGTACATACGAACATTACACACCTTAAATTTGAATATATACATACATATACTCAGACATAACTACACCTTCCATTTACCTTCACATACTTTAAAATGTACATATGTACTCATGTATGCATGCTCATGCACACATACATGCACTAATGTGCATGCACATACAGACTGTATACATGTGTACTCACACACACATACTATATCCATCCACACATACACCTGCATACCTAAACAATTGATTTTAAACATTGATTGGTTTGTTTAAATTAAAGTTCTACCTAATTTCAAATGTGGGGAATAAAGAGTTAAGACTAATGGTGTCACCTGATGTGAAAGACCACTTTGAAGGACACTGTTCCTGGCTATTTCACACACATCACAGGTGCTGAGCTTCCATAGCTGAGCCGCTATAGCATACTCCTCCATTAATGGTTCCTAAAATCAGGAAACATAAGCAGTGAGTAAATACATGTATAGAAACTACACTATAGTTATATCTTAAGGATGAATCTTGACCTAGTTTGGGGAAGGCGCAAAACCATTGCTCCATGTTTCTGTTTACCTTGGTGTAGTGAAACTGCATGGGATCATCTGTGGACAGGGACACACACAGACCCTTATGCAGAAATTCCCTCAGAGGGTTTTTGGAATACTCCAGGAAAAGGCTGTTGTTGCTGAGTGGAGACATTGCAATAGGGACCTGAGCCAGGTAGTACAAGTACTGCAGCACTGGACTCTGCAACACAAACAGTTAAAAAAAAACAACCTTATAAAACATAATATCTTTGGTTGCTTGTGTCCCATATGTGCAGAATATTTGTTTCAGTTTTGTCATTGTCACATAAGGAATTTAAAGCACATGCTCGTCCTAAGCTTTTTTCTACATTCACTTAAATGGTCCACATTATAAAGCCTCGAGAGACAACACAATAAACCTTTTACTATGTCACAATGTTTTAGTGTACTTTCAGTGTTGTGTTCTGGACATGACTATATATAGACTCGTTTGATAAACAAGTATGTTGGCTGATGTGTTGACTGCCCCCCCCCCCCCCACACACACACACACACACACACACACACACCACCACCCACACACACACACACAGTTTCTCACCAGACACCTGTAATGGCATTCCACCCTCCTAGTTTGCAGTGTTTGGTGTGTTGCTGGATGTTCACTTAAAGCAGAGGATCCATTTCAGTGTCGACATGTACATTATATACTAATAAAAAAGATTATTTTTCTTCTTCTTCTGCTTATCTACAGGAGTGTCAGTTGCTGCACTCTTACCTACAGCTCTCATATACCTTTTTCAAGTTGAGTCCATGTGAGATATTGTCAGCTGTCAGAAAAGCAGACACCAAATGAGTGATTGATCCTGCTTCTCCACAGTGAGGACGGAACTGGAAGGTGCTCAGACCACGCTCTCTAATGGGACACAAAGGGAGGGTGTGAACACCAAGGTGGAAAGGATGATAAGTGTGTATCTCCTTTCAGTCTGGCAAAATTATTCAGGTATCAACTGTACTGTATGATAATACAGTTCAGCAGTTCACAACACTTTTCTTTTTCTATAACTGAGCTTTTATCTCTTCTGCTGAATATAAGCCATTATGTTCCCTGAACAGAAGTATACATCTGACATGCCTTCATTAGCTTCACAGTAGCAACAGACATCAATTGTTCTTACTTTCTAAGGTTGTTGAGGACCATGATGTTTGCATACATATGGAAGAGGTAGTAGCTGTAAGGTGGGTTGTTATCTCCAGTCCACTGCTCTGGCTTTGGACTCCTGAAGGAGAACATGTGATCGCTGTGTTTGGACTCATCATCTACACTGTCAAAGCCAGAAACCTGATAAGAAAAGACATGTTGCTATTTACGTTAAGGACATGGACACAGTATTTCACACTATATTATTTCAATAATAATAATAAGACATTTCATTTGTATAGTGGTTTACATGAAGTAAAAAAATCTAACAATAAGAGTCCGACTACAAAAGGAAAAAAAACAGAACACAGGTCAATCACACATTAAAACAGACAGAATAAAAGTAATCAAACATTAAAAGGAATCTTGAATAAATTAGTTTTTAAAAGGGATTAAAACTCATTTCAGTACTGCTCCCTGCAAAAATGTATGCACTTAAATAATTGTATACTGAATGAAGATAAGGGAAGGTAATTCTTGACATGCAATATAATATATAATACAGTAAAATTTATTAAATACATACATATTTGAGGAAAACATGAAGTTCTTTGTGATCCTGTGGATTAACAGTAGCCTCAAAGAGAGGTAGAAATACATTCTCCAACATCTTGGCAAAATTTGGGACCAGCTTCCTTGACTTGAAAATATCACTACAACACAAATATTTATTATTATTATTATTATTATTTAGTTCTTTGCATGGTGCAGTTTTAGTTATTTATTTTATTAACTGTAGCTTTAACTTCAATATAGTCCTGTACTCACTATATCCTGGGTACTTGAATGATCCACCTCATGTTTGGTGAGTGCACTTTGTGTTGGATAAACCACTTGGACAGGCTGTCCCACTCATCTGGAGAGCGTCCATAGATGGACAACCGTGGCTCTGCATGCTGGTACTTACTTTCCTCTAAATCATGGGCCACTTCCTTTAAAAAGTGATAAAAAAAAAAGACAATTGGCAAACTAACTGCATCAATTTCTGAAATGAAAGCTGAAGTATAGATGATCACATACCTTTATTATGCGAGCGAAATACTCTCCATCAATCAGGTTGTCTGTTTTGAGGAAGATTTCTCTGAGTTCGCTGGCTCCCACTGGATTATACTTTGAGTTGAACTTATCAAAGCGGTGGAAGGTTTGTCTCCCCTGTTGTGTTTATACAGGCAGAGCATGTCATTTTGGGTTCACATAGTCCAATATAAATGAATACAGAAACTTCAATTGACAATAATCATCCTATTATATGCCACCATTTTTTTCTAATGTATCCCTATATCTACATAACTAACAAATCAACACATAATGCTAACAAACAGACACTGTATTTTTTCTTACTGCATGTACATCCAGAGAGTCCACAGTGAGATCATAGGGGTCTTTATTAAGGTTGTGAAAAACCTGCTGGAGAGTCATCTTTTGTCCTGCTTTTTCCAATACCACACGATCTGCATCTGTCTCGTATGTTTTCTGAATGAAGGTCAGCAGGTGCTTCTGAGACATGCAGGCTGCTGCATGAATGTGTGTGTCCACCTCAGAAAAGAAAATATCAACAGGTTTTATCTTTTTTTTCCCATCTTTTTCATAGGTATTAGCAGGCACTGAGATATTCAATGCAACATAGGGTGATATATTCTTTCCAACAGAATACGTACCTTCCTAACATTATAGAAGTCTCTGTGAGGCACACTTTTCAGTTCCTTTAGCTCAGCCATTTCATTTAGCATCTCATGGAGGTAGAACTTGGAACACAAGAAGTTTAGACGTCTGTGACAATACGTCTTCCTGAAAATAAGACCACTTTATTTGTAACATACCACACATGTGGTATAAACCAGTCTGGCTCTCTGTAAATGGGTATTAGATTTTTTTGCTTTGGCAGCTTACGTGGGCCCATCTGCAATCATTGCCAGCACATGACTGAGATCAATGGCAAAAGTTTCCAAGTCTGGATATGGAAGGTCATGGGGTTTGTTTGCTCTCAGACTCTCAGCATTGTCATATACATGTACTATTCCATCTTTCATCCTCAGTTCATAGTTCATGTTTTCTGGGATGTTTTCCATGCTGTAGGGATCTTCTCCATCTGTCGGAGATGGGCAAATATCTGAGGGTCACAAAGGTGTTATTGTAATATATAGAGAATTGTTTTCTTTTAAGTGATACATAAAGGGCCAATTCCAATTCCTTCCTTAACCCTCAATCTCAAAGTGAAGTGTAAATGCTTTCCCGATTCTAAGAACATTTAAGTGACGGGCAAGTTTGAGGGCTATAGGGTATGGGGCGCTGTTTGTAAAGCAGCTCATGCTGAAAATTTCAGCAACATTTTGTCATATTTAGCTGTAAACAGTGTTTAAGAAACGGGTGTGAATTTTTGGGGCTCACTTTTTTGCACATTTATAACAATATTTGTCGTCTTAGAGATATTTTAAATAGTTCAATCCAAATATTAAATGTTACACCTAAATGTTAAATATAAATCTAAATGTTAAATCTAAATGTTAAATATAAATATAAATGTTAAATCTAAATCTAAATGTTAAATCTAAATATAAATGTTAAATATAAATATAAATGTTAAATCTAAATATAAATGTTAAATATAAATATGAATGTTAAATATAAATGTTAAATATAAATCTAAATGTTAAATCTAAATGTTAAATCTAAATCTAAATGTTAAATCTAAATATAAATGTTAAATCTAAATATAAATGTTAAATATATATATAAATGTTAAATCTAAATCTAAATCTAAATGTTAAATATAAATCTAAATGTTAAATATAAATCTAAATGTTTCGGGTGAAACTAAATATTTAACTAATATGCAAATTCCGCTATGGCCACAACAACCAGCCACTAGGGGGCACACTAGTATACACTTTATTTACCACTTTATTTACCCTGGCGCATGTCACGCACCTACTCCTTCCATATTTTTTCTGTGTTTCCTGCTGTGGCTGTAGCATGAAATGAGGGGGCATTCCCACATTGAGAAGTAGCACTAATTGTTGATACGTTTCCCCCTGTCCACTGAGGTCATGTCGATCACCGTGCTTCCGGTTTGTTCCTCCTAGCACTTTGCTAGCTTTTAGCTAGCTCGCTGCTCCCCCCCAATGCTAGCTTTTAGCTAGCTCGCTGCTCCCCAATGTATTGTGGGTTTGATGATGCAATATTCTATCCGTTTAAATTGAAGTTCTGACTCCTTGAGTATTGTGTGGAGAACGTGGCGTAAGTGGTTAGTGCAAGCACCTCTGAGCATAAGGGCTCGGGTTCGCGAACCGGTGTGAGACCTCATGCGCTGCTCAAAGACGTGTCTGTCCCGGCCCCTGTGAGAGCGTAGTGCGGTGCTTAGCGGCCAAAGGCACTCGGTATGAGTTAGCTGATACACTACGTGCTGCATTTACTTGGGTTATTATTATGAAAACAAGTTAAATGTACAGATATCAGATCTGAAATTAAAGTCTGTTTTTATAATTGTACTGTCTAAACCAATAACTAATATTGTTTTCCTTATAGTTACAGGCATTAATAAACAACCAAGTGCTGCTTTTAGCTAGCTCGCTGCTCCCCCCAATGCTAGCTTTTAGCTAGCTCGCTGCTCCCCAATGTATTGTGGGTTTGATGATGCAATATTCTATCCGTTTAAATTGAAGTTCTGACTCTTTGAGTATTGTGTGGAGAACGTGGCGTGAGTGGTTAGTGCAAGCACCTCTGAGCATAAGGGCTCGGGTTCGCGAACCGGTGTGAGACCTCATGCGCTGCTCAAAGACGTGTCTGTCCCGGCCCCTGTGAGTGCGTAGTGCGGTGCTTAGCGGCCAAAGGCACTCGGTATGAGTTAGCTGATACACTACGTGCTGCATTTACTTGGGTTATTATTATGAAAACAAGTTAAATGTACAGATATCAGATCTGAAATTAAAGTCTGTTTTTATAACTGTACTGTCTAACCCAATAACTAATTTTGTTTTCCTTAGTTACAGGCATTAATAAACAACCAAGTGCTGCTTTTATGTATTCCTAATAAAAGAATGTAATTTATGTTGTTTCTATCTCCTGTTTGTACCAGCGATTTCCGACAGCCTGCTGATTACATTCTACTGCTTTCTGATTAGTAGGAAATATAAGATAAGAGCCAATATTTTGGATCCTTTTGTTCCAAGTCAAATGTGGGTTCTCTGCCAGTTAGGCCATAATACACTTTATTTACCACTTTATTTACCCTGGCGCATGTCACGCACCTACTCCTTCCATATTTTTTCTGTGTTTCCTGCTGTGGCTGTAGCATGAAATGAGGGGGCATTCCCACATTGAGAAGTAGCACTAATTGTTGATACGTTTCCCCCTGTCCACTGAGGTCATGTCGATCACCGTGCTTCCGGTTTGTTCCTCCTAGCACTTTGCTAGCTTTTAGCTAGCTCGCTGCCCCCCCCCCCAATGCTAGCTTTTAGCTAGCTCGCTGCTCCCCAATGTATTGTGGGTTTGATGATGCAATATTCTATCCGTTTAAATTGAAGTTCTGACTCCTTGAGTATTGTGTGGAGAACGTGGCGTAAGTGGTTAGTGCAAGCACCTCTGAGCATAAGGGCTCGGGTTCGCGAACCGGTGTGAGACCTCATGCGCTGCTCAAAGACGTGTCTGTCCCGGCCCCTATGAGAGCGTAGTGCGGTGCTTAGCGGCCAAAGGCACTCGGTATGAGTTAGCTGATACACTACGTGCTGCATTTACTTGGGTTATTATTATGAAAACAAGTTAAATGTACAGATATCAGATCTGAAATTAAAGTCTGTTTTTATAATCGTACTGTCTAAACCAATAACTAATATTGTTTTCCTTATAGTTACAGGCATTAATAAACAACCAAGTGCTGCTTTTAGCTAGCTCGCTGCTCCCCCCAATGCTAGCTTTTAGCTAGCTCGCTGCTCCCCAATGTATTGTGGGTTTGATGATGCAATATTCTATCCGTTTAAATTGAAGTTCTGACTCTTTGAGTAATGTGTGGAGAACGTGGCGTGAGTGGTTAGTGCAAGCACCTCTGAGCATAAGGGCTCGGGTTCGCGAACCGGTGTGAGACCTCATGCGCTGCTCAAAGACGTGTCTGTCCCGGCCCCTGTGAGTGCGTAGTGCGGTGCTTAGCGGCCAAAGGCACTCGGTATGAGTTAGCTGATACACTACGTGCTGCATTTACTTGGGTTATTATTATGAAAACAAGTTAAATGTACAGATATCAGATCTGAAATTAAAGTCTGTTTTTATAACTGTACTGTCTAACCCAATAACTAATTTTGTTTTCCTTAGTTACAGGCATTAATAAACAACCATGTGCTGCTTTTATGTATTCCTAATAAAAGAATGTAATTTATGTTGTTTCTATCTCCTGTTTGTACCAGCGATTTCCGACAGCCTGCTGATTACATTCTACTGCTTTCTGATTAGTAGGAAATATAAGATAAGAGCCAATATTTTGGATCCTTTTGTTCCAAGTCAAATGTGGGTTCTCTGCCAGTTAGGCCATAATACACTTTATTTACCACTTTATTTACCCTGGCGCATGTCACGCACCTACTCCTTCCATATTTTTTCTGTGTTTCCTGCTGTGGCTGTAGCATGAAATGAGGGGGCATTCCCACATTGAGAAGTAGCACTAATTGTTGATACGTTTCCCCCTGTCCACTGAGGTCATGTCGATCACCGTGCTTCCGGTTTGTTCCTCCTAGCACTTTGCTAGCTTTTAGCTAGCTCGCTGCTCCCCCCCCAATGCTAGCTTTTAGCTAGCTCGCTGCTCCCCAATGTATTGTGGGTTTGATGATGCAATATTCTATCCGTTTAAATTGAAGTTCTGACTCCTTGAGTATTGTGTGGAGAACGTGGCGTAAGTGGTTAGCGCAAGCACCTCTGAGCATAAGGGCTCGGGTTCGCGAACCGGTGTGAGACCTCATGCGCTGCTCAAAGACGTGTCTGTCCCGGCCCCTGTGAGAGCGTAGTGCGGTGCTTAGCGGCCAAAGGCACTCGGTATGAGTTAGCTGATACACTACGTGCTGCATTTACTTGGGTTATTATTATGAAAACAAGTTAAATGTACAGATATCAGATCTGAAATTAAAGTCTGTTTTTATAATTGTACTGTCTAAACCAATAACTAATATTGTTTTCCTTATAGTTACAGGCATTAATAAACAACCAAGTGCTGCTTTTATGTATTCCTAATAAAAGAATGTAATTTATGTTGTTTCTATCTCCTGTTTGTACCAGCGATTTCCGACAGCCTGCTGATTACATTCTACTACTTTCTGATTAGTAGGAAATATAAGATAAGAGCCAATATTTTGGATCCTTTTGTTCCAAGTCAAATGTGGGTTCTCTGCCAGTTAGGCCATAATACACTTTATTTACCACTTTATTTACCCTGGCGCATGTCACGCACCTACTCCTTCCATATTTTTTCTGTGTTTCCTGCTGTGGCTGTAGCATGAAATGAGGGGGCATTCCCACATTGAGAAGTAGCACTAATTGTTGATACGTTTCCCCCTGTCCACTGAGGTCATGTCGATCACCGTGCTTCCGGTTTGTTCCTCCTAGCACTTTGCTAGCTTTTAGCTAGCTCGCTGCTCCCCCCAATGCTAGCTTTTAGCTAGCTCGCTGCTCCCCAATGTATTGTGGGTTTGATGATGCAATATTCTATCCGTTTAAATTGAAGTTCTGACTCTTTGAGTATTGTGTGGAGAACGTGGCGTGAGTGGTTAGTGCAAGCACCTCTGAGCATAAGGGCTCGGGTTCGCGAACCGGTGTGAGACCTCATGCGCTGCTCAAAGACGTGTCTGTCCCGGCCCCTGTGAGAGCGTAGTGCGGTGCTTAGCGGCCAAAGGCACTCGGTATGAGTTAGCTGATACACTACGTGCTGCATTTACTTGGGTTATTATTATGAAAACAAGTTAAATGTACAGATATCAGATCTGAAATTAAAGTCTGTTTTTATAATCGTACTGTCTAAACCAATAACTAATATTGTTTTCCTTATAGTTACAGGCATTAATAAACAACCAAGTGCTGCTTTTAGCTAGCTCGCTGCTCCCCCCAATGCTAGCTTTTAGCTAGCTCGCTGCTCCCCAATGTATTGTGGGTTTGATGATGCAATATTCTATCCGTTTAAATTGAAGTTCTGACTCTTTGAGTAATGTGTGGAGAACGTGGCGTGAGTGGTTAGTGCAAGCACCTCTGAGCATAAGGGCTCGGGTTCGCGAACCGGTGTGAGACCTCACGCGCTGCTCAAAGACGTGTCTGTCCCGGCCCCTGTGAGTGCGTAGTGCGGTGCTTAGCGGCCAAAGGCACTCGGTATGAGTTAGCTGATACACTACGTGCTGCATTTACTTGGGTTATTATTATGAAAACAAGTTAAATGTACAGATATCAGATCTGAAATTAAAGTCTGTTTTTATAACTGTACTGTCTAACCCAATAACTAATTTTGTTTTCCTTAGTTACAGGCATTAATAAACAACCATGTGCTGCTTTTATGTATTCCTAATAAAAGAATGTAATTTATGTTGTTTCTATCTCCTGTTTGTACCAGCGATTTCCGACAGCCTGCTGATTACATTCTACTGCTTTCTGATTAGTAGGAAATATAAGATAAGAGCCAATATTTTGGATCCTTTTGTTCCAAGTCAAATGTGGGTTCTCTGCCAGTTAGGCCATAATACACTTTATTTACCACTTTATTTACCCTGGCGCATGTCACGCACCTACTCCTTCCATATTTTTTCTGTGTTTCCTGCTGTGGCTGTAGCATGAAATGAGGGGGCATTCCCACATTGAGAAGTAGCACTAATTGTTGATACGTTTCCCCCTGTCCACTGAGGTCATGTCGATCACCGTGCTTCCGGTTTGTTCCTCCTAGCACTTTGCTAGCTTTTAGCTAGCTCGCTGCTCCCCCCCAATGCTAGCTTTTAGCTAGCTCGCTGCTCCCCAATGTATTGTGGGTTTGATGATGCAATATTCTATCCGTTTAAATTGAAGTTCTGACTCCTTGAGTATTGTGTGGAGAACGTGGCGTAAGTGGTTAGTGCAAGCACCTCTGAGCATAAGGGCTCGGGTTCGCGAACCGGTGTGAGACCTCATGCGCTGCTCAAAGACGTGTCTGTCCCGGCCCCTGTGAGAGCGTAGTGCGGTGCTTAGCGGCCAAAGGCACTCGGTATGAGTTAGCTGATACACTACGTGCTGCATTTACTTGGGTTATTATTATGAAAACAAGTTAAATGTACAGATATCAGATCTGAAATTAAAGTCTGTTTTTATAATTGTACTGTCTAAACCAATAACTAATATTGTTTTCCTTATAGTTACAGGCATTAATAAACAACCAAGTGCTGCTTTTATGTATTCCTAATAAAAGAATGTAATTTATGTTGTTTCTATCTCCTGTTTGTACCAGCGATTTCCGACAGCCTGCTGATTACATTCTACTGCTTTCTGATTAGTAGGAAATATAAGATAAGAGCCAATATTTTGGATCCTTTTGTTCCAAGTCAAATGTGGGTTCTCTGCCAGTTAGGCCATAATACACTTTATTTACCACTTTATTTACCCTGGCGCATGTCACGCACCTACTCCTTCCATATTTTTTCTGTGTTTCCTGCTGTGGCTGTAGCATGAAATGAGGGGGCATTCCCACATTGAGAAGTAGCACTAATTGTTGATACGTTTCCCCCTGTCCACTGAGGTCATGTCGATCACCGTGCTTCCGGTTTGTTCCTCCTAGCACTTTGCTAGCTTTTAGCTAGCTCGCTGCTCCCCCCAATGCTAGCTTTTAGCTAGCTCGCTGCTCCCCAATGTATTGTGGGTTTGATGATGCAATATTCTATCCGTTTAAATTGAAGTTCTGACTCTTTGAGTATTGTGTGGAGAACGTGGCGTGAGTGGTTAGTGCAAGCACCTCTGAGCATAAGGGCTCGGGTTCGCGAACCGGTGTGAGACCTCATGCGCTGCTCAAAGACGTGTCTGTCCCGGCCCCTGTGAGAGCGTAGTGCGGTGCTTAGCGGCCAAAGGCACTCGGTATGAGTTAGCTGATACACTACGTGCTGCATTTACTTGGGTTATTATTATGAAAACAAGTTAAATGTACAGATATCAGATCTGAAATTAAAGTCTGTTTTTATAATTGTACTGTCTAAACCAATAACTAATATTGTTTTCCTTATAGTTACAGGCATTAATAAACAACCAAGTGCTGCTTTTATGTATTCCTAATAAAAGAATGTAATTTATGTTGTTTCTATCTCCTGTTTGTACCAGCGATTTCCGACAGCCTGCTGATTACATTCTACTGCTTTCTGATTAGTAGGAAATATAAGATAAGAGCCAATATTTTGGATCCTTTTGTTCCAAGTCAAATGTGGGTTCTCTGCCAGTTAGGCCATAATACACTTTATTTACCACTTTATTTACCCTGGCGCATGTCACGCACCTACTCCTTCCATATTTTTTCTGTGTTTCCTGCTGTGGCTGTAGCATGAAATGAGGGGGCATTCCCACATTGAGAAGTAGCACTAATTGTTGATACGTTTCCCCCTGTCCACTGAGGTCATGTCGATCACCGTGCTTCCGGTTTGTTCCTCCTAGCACTTTGCTAGCTTTTAGCTAGCTCGCTGCTCCCCCCCCAATGCTAGCTTTTAGCTAGCTCGCTGCTCCCCAATGTATTGTGGGTTTGATGATGCAATATTCTATCCGTTTAAATTGAAGTTCTGACTCCTTGAGTATTGTGTGGAGAACGTGGCGTAAGTGGTTAGTGCAAGCACCTCTGAGCATAAGGGCTCGGGTTCGCGAACCGGTGTGAGACCTCATGCGCTGCTCAAAGACGTGTCTGTCCCGGCCCCTGTGAGAGCGTAGTGCGGTGCTTAGCGGCCAAAGGCACTCGGTATGAGTTAGCTGATACACTACGCGCTGCATTTACTTGGGTTATTATTATGAAAACAAGTTAAATGTACAGATATCAGATCTGAAATTAAAGTCTGTTTTTATAATCGTACTGTCTAAACCAATAACTAATATTGTTTTCCTTATAGTTACAGGCATTAATAAACAACCAAGTGCTGCTTTTAGCTAGCTCGCTGCTCCCCCCAATGCTAGCTTTTAGCTAGCTCGCTGCTCCCCAATGTATTGTGGGTTTGATGATGCAATATTCTATCCGTTTAAATTGAAGTTCTGCCTCTTTGAGTATTGTGTGGAGAACGTGGCGTGAGTGGTTAGTGCAAGCACCTCTGAGCATAAGGGCTCGGGTTCGCGAACCGGTGTGAGACCTCATGCGCTGCTCAAAGACGTGTCTGTCCCGGCCCCTGTGAGTGCGTAGTGCGGTGCTTAGCGGCCAAAGGCACTCGGTATGAGTTAGCTGATACACTACGTGCTGCATTTACTTGGGTTATTATTATGAAAACAAGTTAAATGTACAGATATCAGATCTGAAATTAAAGTCTGTTTTTATAACTGTACTGTCTAACCCAATAACTAATTTTGTTTTCCTTAGTTACAGGCATTAATAAACAACCAAGTGCTGCTTTTATGTATTCCTAATAAAAGAATGTAATTTATGTTGTTTCTATCTCCTGTTTGTACCAGCGATTTCCGACAGCCTGCTGATTACATTCTACTGCTTTCTGATTAGTAGGAAATATAAGATAAGAGCCAATATTTTTGGATCCTTTTGTTCCAAGTCAAATGTGGGTTCTCTGCCAGCTAGGCCATAATACACTTTATTTACCACTTTATTTACCCTGGCGCATGTCACGCACCTACTCCTTCCATATGTTTTCTGTTTCCTGCTGTGGCTGTAGCATGAAATGAGGGGGCATTCCCACATTGAGAAGTAGCACTAATTGTTGATACGTTTCCCCCTGTCCACTGAGGTCATGTCGATCACCGTGCTTCCGGTTTGTTCCTCCTAGCACTTTGCTAGCTTTTAGCTAGCTCGCTGCTCCCCCCCAATGCTAGCTTTTAGCTAGCTCGCTGCTCCCCAATGTATTGTGGGTTTGATGATGCAATATTCTATCCGTTTAAATTGAAGTTCTGACTCTTTGAGTATTGTGTGGAGAACGTGGCGTGAGTGGTTAGTGCAAGCACCTCTGAGCATAAGGGCTCGGGTTCGCGAACCGGTGTGAGACCTCATGCGCTGCTCAAAGACGTGTCTGTCCCGGCCCCTGTGAGAGCGTAGTGCGGTGCTTAGCGGCCAAAGGCACTCGGTATGAGTTAGCTGATACACTACGTGCTGCATTTACTTGGGTTATTATTATGAAAACAAGTTAAATGTACAGATATCAGATCTGAAATTAAAGTCTGTTTTTATAATCGTACTGTCTAAACCAATAACTAATATTGTTTTCCTTATAGTTACAGGCATTAATAAACAACCAAGTGCTGCTTTTAGCTAGCTCGCTGCTCCCCCCAATGCTAGCTTTTAGCTAGCTCGCTGCTCCCCAATGTATTGTGGGTTTGATGATGCAATATTCTATCCGTTTAAATTGAAGTTCTGACTCTTTGAGTAATGTGTGGAGAACGTGGCGTGAGTGGTTAGTGCAAGCACCTCTGAGCATAAGGGCTCGGGTTCGCGAACCGGTGTGAGACCTCATGCGCTGCTCAAAGACGTGTCTGTCCCGGCCCCTGTGAGTGCGTAGTGCGGTGCTTAGCGGCCAAAGGCACTCGGTATGAGTTAGCTGATACACTACGTGCTGCATTTACTTGGGTTATTATTATGAAAACAAGTTAAATGTACAGATATCAGATCTGAAATTAAAGTCTGTTTTTATAACTGTACTGTCTAACCCAATAACTAATTTTGTTTTCCTTAGTTACAGGCATTAATAAACAACCATGTGCTGCTTTTATGTATTCCTAATAAAAGAATGTAATTTATGTTGTTTCTATCTCCTGTTTGTACCAGCGATTTCCGACAGCCTGCTGATTACATTCTACTGCTTTCTGATTAGTAGGAAATATAAGATAAGAGCCAATATTTTGGATCCTTTTGTTCCAAGTCAAATGTGGGTTCTCTGCCAGTTAGGCCATAATACACTTTATTTACCACTTTATTTACCCTGGCGCATGTCACGCACCTACTCCTTCCATATTTTTTCTGTGTTTCCTGCTGTGGCTGTAGCATGAAATGAGGGGGCATTCCCACATTGAGAAGTAGCACTAATTGTTGATACGTTTCCCCCTGTCCACTGAGGTCATGTCGATCACCGTGCTTCCGGTTTGTTCCTCCTAGCACTTTGCTAGCTTTTAGCTAGCTCGCTGCTCCCCCCCCAATGCTAGCTTTTAGCTAGCTCGCTGCTCCCCAATGTATTGTGGGTTTGATGATGCAATATTCTATCCGTTTAAATTGAAGTTCTGACTCCTTGAGTATTGTGTGGAGAACGTGGCGTAAGTGGTTAGTGCAAGCACCTCTGAGCATAAGGGCTCGGGTTCGCGAACCGGTGTGAGACCTCATGCGCTGCTCAAAGACGTGTCTGTCCCGGCCCCTGTGAGAGCGTAGTGCGGTGCTTAGCGGCCAAAGGCACTCGGTATGAGTTAGCTGATACACTACGTGCTGCATTTACTTGGGTTATTATTATGAAAACAAGTTAAATGTACAGATATCAGATCTGAAATTAAAGTCTGTTTTTATAATTGTACTGTCTAAACCAATAACTAATATTGTTTTCCTTATAGTTACAGGCATTAATAAACAACCAAGTGCTGCTTTTATGTATTCCTAATAAAAGAATGTAATTTATGTTGTTTCTATCTCCTGTTTGTACCAGCGATTTCCGACAGCCTGCTGATTACATTCTACTGCTTTCTGATTAGTAGGAAATATAAGATAAGAGCCAATATTTTGGATCCTTTTGTTCCAAGTCAAATGTGGGTTCTCTGCCAGTTAGGCCATAATACACTTTATTTACCACTTTATTTACCCTGGCGCATGTCACGCACCTACTCCTTCCATATTTTTTCTGTTTCCTGCTGTGGCTGTAGCATGAAATGAGGGGGCATTCCCACATTGAGAAGTAGCACTAATTGTTGATACGTTTCCCCCTGTCCACTGAGGTCATGTCGATCACCGTGCTTCCGGTTTGTTCCTCCTAGCACTTTGCTAGCTTTTAGCTAGCTCGCTGCTCCCCCCCCAATGCTAGCTTTTAGCTAGCTCGCTGCTCCCCAATGTATTGTGGGTTTGATGATGCAATATTCTATCCGTTTAAATTGAAGTTCTGACTCCTTGAGTATTGTGTGGAGAACGTGGCGTAAGTGGTTAGTGCAAGCACCTCTGAGCATAAGGGCTCGGGTTCGCGAACCGGTGTGAGACCTCATGCGCTGCTCAAAGACGTGTCTGTCCCGGCCCCTGTGAGAGCGTAGTGCGGTGCTTAGCGGCCAAAGGCACTCGGTATGAGTTAGCTGATACACTACGTGCTGCATTTACTTGGGTTATTATTATGAAAACAAGTTAAATGTACAGATATCAGATCTGAAATTAAAGTCTGTTTTTATAATTGTACTGTCTAAACCAATAACTAATATTGTTTTCCTTATAGTTACAGGCATTAATAAACAACCAAGTGCTGCTTTTATGTATTCCTAATAAAAGAATGTAATTTATGTTGTTTCTATCTCCTGTTTGTACCAGCGATTTCCGACAGCCTGCTGATTACATTCTACTGCTTTCTGATTAGTAGGAAATATAAGATAAGAGCCAATATTTTGGATCCTTTTGTTCCAAGTCAAATGTGGGTTCTCTGCCAGTTAGGCCATAATACACTTTATTTACCCTGGCGCATGTCACGCACCTACTCCTTCCATATTTTTTCTGTGTTTCCTGCTGTGGCTGTAGCATGAAATGAGGGGGCATTCCCACATTGAGAAGTAGCACTAATTGTTGATACGTTTCCCCCTGTCCACTGAGGTCATGTCGATCACCGTGCTTCCGGTTTGTTCCTCCTAGCACTTTGCTAGCTTTTAGCTAGCTCGCTGCTCCCCCCAATGCTAGCTTTTAGCTAGCTCGCTGCTCCCCAATGTATTGTGGGTTTGATGATGCAATATTCTATCCGTTTAAATTGAAGTTCTGACTCCTTGAGTATTGTGTGGAGAACGTGGCGTAAGTGGTTAGTGCAAGCACCTCTGAGCATAAGGGCTCGGGTTCGCGAACCGGTGTGAGACCTCATGCGCTGCTCAAAGACGTGTCTGTCCCGGCCCCTGTGAGAGCGTAGTGCGGTGCTTAGCGGCCAAAGGCACTCGGTATGAGTTAGCTGATACACTACGTGCTGCATTTACTTGGGTTATTATTATGAAAACAAGTTAAATGTACAGATATCAGATCTGAAATTAAAGTCTGTTTTTATAATCGTACTGTCTAAACCAATAACTAATATTGTTTTCCTTATAGTTACAGGCATTAATAAACAACCAAGTGCTGCTTTTAGCTAGCTCGCTGCTCCCCCCAATGCTAGCTTTTAGCTAGCTCGCTGCTCCCCAATGTATTGTGGGTTTGATGATGCAATATTCTATCCGTTTAAATTGAAGTTCTGACTCCTTGAGTATTGTGTGGAGAACGTGGCGTAAGTGGTTAGTGCAAGCACCTCTGAGCATAAGGGCTCGGGTTCGCGAACCGGTGTGAGACCTCATGCGCTGCTCAAAGACGTGTCTGTCCCGGCCCCTGTGAGAGCGTAGTGCGGTGCTTAGCGGCCAAAGGCACTCGGTATGAGTTAGCTGATACACTACGTGCTGCATTTACTTGGGTTATTATTATGAAAACAAGTTAAATGTACAGATATCAGATCTGAAATTAAAGTCTGTTTTTATAACTGTACTGTCTAACCCAATAACTAATATTGTTTTCCTTAGTTACAGGCATTAATAAACCACCAAGTGCTGCTTTTATGTATTCCTAATAAAAGAATGTAATTTATGTTGTTTCTATCTCCTGTTTGTACCAGCGATTTCCGACAGCCTGCTGATTACATTCTACTGCTTTCTGATTAGTAGGAAATATAAGATAAGAGCCAATATTTTTGGATCCTTTTGTTCCAAGTCAAATGTGGGTTCTCTGCCAGCTAGGCCATAATACACTTTATTTACCACTTTATTTACCCTGGCGCATGTCACGCACCTACTCCTTCCATATGTTTTCTGTTTCCTGCTGTGGCTGTAGCATGAAATGAGGGGGCATTCCCACATTGAGAAGTAGCACTAATTGTTGATACGTTTCCCCCTGTCCACTGAGGTCATGTCGATCACCGTGCTTCCGGTTTGTTCCTCCTAGCACTTTGCTAGCTTTTAGCTAGCTCGCTGCTCCCCCCCAATGCTAGCTTTTAGCTAGCTCGCTGCTCCCCAATGTATTGTGGGTTTGATGATGCAATATTCTATCCGTTTAAATTGAAGTTCTGACTCTTTGAGTATTGTGTGGAGAACGTGGCGTGAGTGGTTAGTGCAAGCACCTCTGAGCATAAGGGCTCGGGTTCGCGAACCGGTGTGAGACCTCATGCGCTGCTCAAAGACGTGTCTGTCCCGGCCCCTGTGAGAGCGTAGTGCGGTGCTTAGCGGCCAAAGGCACTCGGTATGAGTTAGCTGATACACTACGTGCTGCATTTACTTGGGTTATTATTATGAAAACAAGTTAAATGTACAGATATCAGATCTGAAATTAAAGTCTGTTTTTATAATCGTACTGTCTAAACCAATAACTAATATTGTTTTCCTTATAGTTACAGGCATTAATAAACAACCAAGTGCTGCTTTTAGCTAGCTCGCTGCTCCCCCCAATGCTAGCTTTTAGCTAGCTCGCTGCTCCCCAATGTATTGTGGGTTTGATGATGCAATATTCTATCCGTTTAAATTGAAGTTCTGACTCTTTGAGTATTGTGTGGAGAACGTGGCGTGAGTGGTTAGTGCAAGCACCTCTGAGCATAAGGGCTCGGGTTCGCGAACCGGTGTGAGACCTCATGCGCTGCTCAAAGACGTGTCTGTCCCGGCCCCTGTGAGTGCGTAGTGCGGTGCTTAGCGGCCAAAGGCACTCGGTATGAGTTAGCTGATACACTACGTGCTGCATTTACTTGGGTTATTATTATGAAAACAAGTTAAATGTACAGATATCAGATCTGAAATTAAAGTCTGTTTTTATAACTGTACTGTCTAACCCAATAACTAATTTTGTTTTCCTTAGTTACAGGCATTAATAAACAACCAAGTGCTGCTTTTATGTATTCCTAATAAAAGAATGTAATTTATGTTGTTTCTATCTCCTGTTTGTACCAGCGATTTCCGACAGCCTGCTGATTACATTCTACTGCTTTCTGATTAGTAGGAAATATAAGATAAGAGCCAATATTTTGGATCCTTTTGTTCCAAGTCAAATGTGGGTTCTCTGCCAGTTAGGCCATAATACACTTTATTTACCACTTTATTTACCCTGGCGCATGTCACGCACCTACTCCTTCCATATTTTTTCTGTGTTTCCTGCTGTGGCTGTAGCATGAAATGAGGGGGCATTCCCACATTGAGAAGTAGCACTAATTGTTGATACGTTTCCCCCTGTCCACTGAGGTCATGTCGATCACCGTGCTTCCGGTTTGTTCCTCCTAGCACTTTGCTAGCTTTTAGCTAGCTCGCTGCTCCCCCCTAATGCTAGCTTTTAGCTAGCTCGCTGCTCCCCAATGTATTGTGGGTTTGATGATGCAATATTCTATCCGTTTAAATTGAAGTTCTGACTCCTTGAGTATTGTGTGGAGAACGTGGCGTAAGTGGTTAGTGCAAGCACCTCTGAGCATAAGGGCTCGGGTTCGCGAACCGGTGTGAGACCTCATGCGCTGCTCAAAGACGTGTCTGTCCCGGCCCCTGTGAGAGCGTACTGCGGTGCTTAGCGGCCAAAGGCACTCGGTATGAGTTAGCTGATACACTACGTGCTGCATTTACTTGGGTTATTATTATGAAAACAAGTTAAATGTACAGATATCAGATCTGAAATTAAAGTCTGTTTTTATAACTGTACTGTCTAACCCAATAACTAATATTGTTTTCCTTAGTTACAGGCATTAATAAACAACCAAGTGCTGCTTTTATGTATTCCTAATAAAAGAATGTAATTTATGTTGTTTCTATCTCCTGTTTGTACCAGCGATTTCCGACAGCCTGCTGATTACATTCTACTGCTTTCTGATTAGTAGGAAATATAAGATAAGAGCCAATATTTTGGATCCTTTTGTTCCAAGTCAAATGTGGGTTCTCTGCCAGCTAGGCCATAATACACTTTATTTACCACTTTATTTACCCTGGCGCATGTCACGCACCTACTCCTTCCATATGTTTTCTGTTTCCTGCTGTGGCTGTAGCATGAAATGAGGGGGCATTCCCACATTGAGAAGTAGCACTAATTGTTGATACGTTTCCCCCTGTCCACTGAGGTCATGTCGATCACCGTGCTTCCGGTTTGTTCCTCCTAGCACTTTGCTAGCTTTTAGCTAGCTCGCTGCTCCCCAATGTATTGTGGGTTTGATGATGCAATATTCTATCCGTTTAAATTGAAGTTCTGACTCCTTGAGTATTGTGTGGAGAACGTGGCGTAAGTGGTTAGTGCAAGCACCTCTGAGCATAAGGGCTCGGGTTCGCGAACCGGTGTGAGACCTCATGCGCTGCTCAAAGACGTGTCTGTCCCGGCCCCTGTGAGAGCGTAGTGCGGTGCTTAGCGGCCAAAGGCACTCGCTATGAGTTGGCTGATACACTACGTGCTGCATTTACTTGGGTTATTATTATGAAAACAAGTTAAATGTACAGATATAAGATCTGAAATTAAAGTCTGTTTTTATAATCGTACTGTCTAAACCAATAACTAATATTATTTTCCTTATAGTTACAGGCATTAATAAACAACCAAGTGCTGCTTTTAGCTAGCTGGCTGCTCCCCCCAATGCTAGCTTTTAGCTAGCTCGCTGCTCCCCAATGTATTGTGGGTTTGATGATGCAATATTCTATCCGTTTAAATTGAAGTTCTGACTCTTTGAGTATTGTGTGGAGAACGTGGCGTGAGTGGTTAGTGCAAGCACCTCTGAGCATAAGGGCTCGGGTTCGCGAACCGGTGTGAGACCTCATACGCTGCTCAAAGACTTGTCTGTCCCGGCCCCTGTGAGAGCGTAGTGCGGTGCTTAGCGGCCAAAGGCACTCGCTATGAGTTAGCTGATACACTACGTGCTGCATTTACTTGGGTTATTATTATGAAAACAAGTTAAATGTACAGATATCAGATCTGAAATTAAAGTCTGTTTTTATAATTGTACTTGTCTAAACCAATAACTAATATTGTTTTCCTTAGTTACAGGCATTAATAAACAACCAAGTGCTGTGTCACATGCCCCGACTTAAAGTGGTTTTCTCCACATTTTATGCTCTTGCCTTCGTCCTGAAAGAATGAGGTGAAGCTCGCCAAAGTCACAGCCATTTTCAAAGAGTTTGATGGTGAAGTTTGGTGGTGACGTCATATTTGTGAGACGAACGTTGTAGTCCATAACTTACTCTCACATAAAACCTAACGTAACTTTTGGATGCCTGTCCAAAGTGAGTGCTTTCTCAATGTGAAAATGTATATTTCAAATTCACAGACATCATATGTGAAAACCGTAGTACATTTCAAACGGGACCAGAAAATTACTTTTATCCCTCCATTGACTCGCGTTAATTTTTTTATGGCACTTAGGCCCCATTGCCCGGAAATCGACCGGAAATAGAAACGCGTCACTTAGGCTCCCTATGGATTATGTACCTCATTGTTGCATAACATGTAGTTTTTTATTTTACGATCTTTTGCTAGCTTGTGCAGACAAGCTACCTATCTTTTCAGTTAGCTAACTTTACAAAACGGGTCATTTTTCGCGGTGGTAATGTAGTTTTGTCAAGATAACAGCCTATATAACATGCTAGTGTATAAGATGACTGGGCTAATGTCATATCCCGTAGCCGCAGAGTTATCTAACGATACCTTTCATTGAGCCGTGGTATGCGGTGGTTGTGTTATTTATACAATTATTTGTTTGATAGCTCTAACTGGAGGAATAATGTACAGATAGTCCTTATGATTAAACAGGCAGGGTTAACAGTGCAAATACTTAAAAAATTAATTAATAAATAATAATAATAAAGTTGTGTTTCATTTCAGGGACTACAGAGACAACGTGGGCCCTGATTAATTTCAGGGCCAACATTTAAGGGGTGTCCCATTAACACTTTGTTTTGAGGTTCTACTGATTGAGGGTTAAGGGAGGAATTGGAATTGACCAAAACTACATATCAGACCTGGTAAGACTTCATCATCTTCACTCCATCTCATATTCTCAGCGTTGCGGAGGAATTGTGCTGTGGTTCTGCAGAATCTGTGATAGGCTAGTCGAGAGTATTTCTCACGAATAAGCAAGGCCTTGAATAGACTCTTGGCTGCCTGTTCATAGTCTTCAACTGTGATCTGCAGGGAACATGAGAACGACATATAAATATATCTGAAGTATGACCTTTTCAAGGCCATGTATTTCAATTTGGTATGGACATTGATTACATTACTATGACACATATGAACTGAATCCATAGTATATCCATCTCTGCTCCAGATATAACTTCACAACCTTGTCTGTTGACATTGCTTGCTTTTGCAACCTGATTCATACCAGTAATTAATCCTCTTCACAGTACTTACTCCAGCACAGTAATCCCCACTTATAGTGACTCTTTGATAATCAGGACAATGTTCTGGAAGTGATGAGCAGGTGGAGCTTGGAGACAAGAATGGTGTAACTGCAACTGAGCAATTTAATTCTGTAGCCACTGGGATTTGTAAAGACATAGACTGGGAACGAATCATCTTCAAGCTTTTCCTCCTGCAAATTGGGAGAACATGACATAAAGCTCTGTAACACAGCTATTACTTTACCAAACCCATAAGCTTGCCCTGAAACACATTAAATTTATGTGAGTTATGATAACATCAAGTGTGATTTGGTGGCGTGCCCACAACAGGATCAGTCTACCTTTTGGTACTCTCTTCAGACTGCTGCTCTGCCAGCTCTTTGAGAAGTTCATAATCTTTGGCTTGCTGCAGACCAATCGGACAATCCTCAGGCACAGTGAACATAGATAAGGCATCCTTGTTGTCTTCCTCTTTCAGTGCTGATGCATAGACTCTCTCTGCAAGTAGCTGTGTCTCTTCCTCTGCCTCGCTCAGAGTTACCTTTGGGAATTGACGAGGCATATCTGAAAGAAAGAAGCTACAATAAAATGACTTGTGACGGGTTGATATAGCCTGATCATCAGATAGAAAAATACGTGTGTGTCGTCTGAATATATAAAGATTGCTTCTGCTCTGACCAGTTTGTGCTATTTTGTATACAAACAGCTCGTATGAGGGCTGAGTGCATGTTTCCTGCAGAGCATTACCACTTGGTCATGTGTAACATGATCATAGGCTCAAATGCATCATTTTCTGCAGTTTCACAGGAACACTTCAGATACAGATACTGGTTTACAATTATTATTATTACTCCACCCCCTCCAAAGGAGAGAAGGGTATTGTTTTTTGAGTCAGTTTGTGTGTTTATTGGTTTGTTTATTGGTCTGATTGTAAGGAGCTTTACACAAAAACTACTGGACCATATTCTATGAAATTTTCAGGAAAGGTCCAGAATAGACCCCATACAATTTTGGTGAATGTAGGTCATAGGTCACAGTCACCAAAAATGTGTTTTCAGAATGATAAGAAATAGGGTAAATCAGGTAAAATGTGTACAAAGGGAGCAGGGTTTGTTGTGCCAAGCATCACTTCTGTGTGTGTGTGTGTGTGTCTGTATGTATATGTATATATGTAAAATAGTTTGTGTCCTTTATTATCTATATCAAGATGCTGCAGATGAAGTCAGTGGTGGCGATTGTGCTGTATAGTGCTACAGTCCACTGAGCAGGCAGTATGACACAAAAGGACACAAGACACCTGGACAAAGAGCTGGATGAGAGATAATATATTGTACATGTCTAATAATCTACTAACATCAGACTATACAATACTTTTGTTAATGGACTAAATATGACATTGAAGATGGCCTGGGTAGGTTCACTTGGTTTAATTTATTTTTCTTTTCTTTTCCTGAACTTGAGGAGACATGAATTTTACTCAGAGATTATAGTAATAGCTATCTCAATCTTAATCTTAAATGACTGCATTCCATATGTTCATCCAGGCTAAGACCATGATAAAAAAAGAGCCATCTGATGATAACCCAGGTGAAATGATAGTGGCTTGATGCCTTTAGTGACAGGTTATAATTTTTTCATCATTGGAATGTTGAGGCAACAAGTAGAGAAGCTGTTTCTTCACTTCAATGATCCTGTATGTTCTGCCCTGCCAGGCTGCTTCCAGTAAAATTATCACTGTGAACACAAAACACTATCCTGATAACAAACATGTGCATCACTGCTGCAAAGTAGCTCTGTGGCTCCTAAAGTTGTATTGATCTGGAGATAATGGCTTTATAAATTATTAACCATCACTTCAAACACCTCTAAATGAAATATAGATTGTGTACACATTTCCTTTTATTCCAAATTTACACAAAATGATTCAGGACAACTACCCTTCATAATCATTCCACAGTAGAAATTCATTCAAAATAGGTAGGATATAACATTTAAAAAACATGCGAGTTAGCATTAAAGTCTAGGCTATATTATTTAAATATATTATCAGAACATAAACCAAAATACCTTGCAGATATGAAATGCCAGGCTCAATATTAGTATGAATATACAACTGAGGCTACAACATATCTGTATGAAGGCAAACATTACAGTTAATTAAGAATCTTTACATTCTAGGATGGTGTTTTTCCTTAAAGGGTTAAAATGCTATAGTAAAATAGTAGCAGGTTGTATTAATTTGACTGTCCATTTTTACTGTTATGGACTAACCTATATATTTTTTAAGATTTTATATTTAAAATGTAAGTATAAATAACTTTCCTCTAAATGTTGGCAGTTAATGATGTTTTTATTCTTGTCATTTGGCATAAAAATGAGGTCCAAGATGTCAAACTAACCCAAAAGTTAACCCTTAGTGCATTTAATATATTTTTTTAATGAATTAAGGTTTTTTGAAAAATCAGATATTTACAATATGTAGTTAAGTCATGTCCTATACTGTCTATATATAACGATACCAAACATCAATCCTGCTGCTGGAAAATATGGTTCTTTGATCATGTTTTTACACCATAATACAGAACAAAATATTTTCTGTCACTATATTATTTAGGTTGTTTCCTCTTATTTATTTTTTTTTATCATTCCTATATCTATTATATTATATATTCTTTCTTACCTTCTGTGTCAGTCAAAGCCATATCTTTTGGGGTTGTCTTTTCAGAGTCAGAAGTGCAGTAAAATGTAGTCTCCATGTATTTGTGTCAGACCCAGTTTATCTTGTCCATGGTAGTACACAACTAGTTTTGTTTTCCTGACTGCCCATGTCCCTCTATTTTAAGGACCCAGCGGTATCATGTTGACAGAGCCACTAATCCAGAGAATATGTCAAAACTGGCTGTCCACAAAGACATGTCTCAGTATTGCTCCTCTATTGTGCTCTGTCTGTACTCCAGAGACACACACACATTCTATTGACTTAGAACAATTTCATCCAAGTTTAACAACAATCGTGATCTGCCTTAAACTATCCCATACTCTAACCTCAACACAATCCTAACCTTAACAACAGTATTCACTCTTATGTTTAATTATTTATAAAGTGGACATCTGTCAGCATAAAGGATATATTTACTGCCTCATAACAGGTTCACATTTAGAAATGCACTTTTACACTTGCATCTTCACACTTGCACTAGATGAGAAGAATTAAACAGTTAAAGCTGGACACAAATGGACAAAACAGACTTTGACAGACACTGTATTTTGATCAATTAACTTCCTAAAGTATAAAATCAATAATTAACATTCAGTTTCATCTTACACTTATATTGTGTCCTCTGCCCATTTACTCTTCAAAGCTTGAGGTGCAGAGAACAAGGTTTAGGAAACATGAGATCGGGTGCCTGGAGATAGTATTATGATCCTATTCTGTAGAAAGCATTAATGTGGGGAGTGTCCTTATGGTGCTCAGTCCACACTGACTAATGTGGGTGTGTACGCTCTCATGTTTGGAAGGCTGCTTAAATGTGCTGTATATGTGGAAAATCCCCACATGTGCTTTACAGACTAAGTATTGTCATTCATCATTTTCCAGTGTCTGTGTGAGTGTGACTCCTATAGGAGATGTCCTGAGGCCATTACTGGACCAGACCACTCAAATATATCTCAAACTCATCATCTACTTTTTTTTTTTTTTTTTTTTTTTTTTATCATGTCCTTTTTGGATTCAAACACTTCCCTGCTCTTGGCATAGACCTCATGTTAGCTCTTTGTCAAAGTCATATCTGAAGGGGAGGACAGCAGCACTGGAGAAAGCCACTAGCACATTACAGAGAGCGATAGTGGGAGAATGACAGAAGAAAAGGAGCTCACTCTTTCCCAAGCAAGGACTTGACATCTGCTTTAAAAGAGGCGTGTCTCCTCTTCTCATCTTTCTCAGTGACCTGGGTCTGAAGGAGAGTAGTGATAAAAGCAAGTCATTAGTGCATCTAGCAACATAGAGCTATCCTGCAGTTCTTACAGTAGCTGTATTTCCACCAACTGGAGATGTGAGATTAGTTATGTAATTAGTAATGATGAATAGGCTAAAACAAAGATGCACTTGAATGCACACCAAAGTCTTTAGCCCTCATTATAACAGTATCAGAGTAGAACATAGTGGTGTGCTCATGCAGATATGACGCAGCCGACACATGTCATGCTTACTCACCTCTTCACGCTCTGCTCTCTCTTGAGTGTGTATGAACTGTGCAGAAGTTCCCTTACATAAACATCTAAATCATGCTGTGCTTTAGTTGTGGCTAGAGGATATGATATCTCACCCACTAGCCTGCAGTGCACATCACAGCATCCTTAACTCTTTCACTGCCACACATCAGCAACGGGACAAAGGATGTGTAAATGATGAGTACAGTCTGAATAGTGTTGCTTCATCCTCAGACAGTGTTTGAGTGATGATAAATACAAGGGACACAACATGTTCACAATGCATATATGTGTATAATATTATTTTTTCTGTTTTCTATTTGCATTTTCAAAGACTGTTCATGTCCTCTTGTGGTTGTTTCAGACCATTGCAGCTGTGCAAATATATATCATGAGCAGAATGTATTTACATTAAAAACATAAGTATTTGTTTCCCTGGTTAAAGATGTTCTTTTCCTGACTTATTTCTTTTTAGCTGCACTTCTTTACCTAGAATAAGACTAAAAGTGTGAAGCTGAACTCGCACGTCATTCTCCAACATAGCAAAAAAAACTTCTTTTTTTTTATCATTTTCTACAGGAACTTAAAGTCTACAGTGTATGACTTCTATCAGTCAGTCAATTAAACTAACTCCTTTATTTAACATTTGATTTAATATTTACAGGAGGGGGCTTTCTCCTACAGCCCAAAGACAAAGGGCTATATGACCTATAAATGTGAATGTGAAGGTGAAGTGTTGTTCATCTGTACAGGTCCTGGGTGTATATGCCATTCTAACAATTCCATCACCCTCTTTGGTTGGAAAATAAATGGATAAAAGAAACTACAATGAATAATAAAACAAAATACATAAAAGTAAATCATTTACTTTAAAAATGAGGAAACACATCTTCAATCCTTTAAGAAATATACATGTTTTGCTTTGCACCTGTTTCCCTCATGCTTCATGGGGACTTCTGAAAAAAAAAGAATGTATATTTATAGGGCCACATCATTTCTATTTTACCAGTGGGGACCTTTTTTTTTTCTTCTGTTAAATAAGTAAACACATCTTCAAACCTTTAATTTTGTACCACTTTCTCTCATGCTTTATGAGGAAACAAATTAATCTATTTATAGAGCCACATCATCTGCATACATTTACATATTTCCCACAGATTTATATTTTACTAGTGGGGCCCTACATTTATATTGAACCCCCTTGGGGACCTGAATTTTGGTCGTTATTGTGTCAGCGGTCTCCATGATGTGACTGTGTAAACATAATGTCCCAATAAAGATAGGAATACACACACACCATGTACATATGCTCGCACGCACACACAAACTGGTAGGGGATTAAAAGATTGCAGAAAATGACTGAATGAATGAATGACTGAATGAATGAATGAATGACTGACTGAATGAATGAATTAAATGAATCAATCTATTTCATCATGTTCAGTCAGATAACTGTGTTAACTCTGTTACATATGTTATAGCAGAACAGAATTAGCTGTTCCATGGTGAACTCCTATAGTAGTCCAGCCTCAGAAAAGCCAAGTTGACTACGATACTAATAAGCACCAGGGGGCCTCGACTGCCCGATTTAGCCTGACATTGGGTAAGATTCTAATTGTAATCCTCTCAGCTTATGTTATCAGGCTTTCCTCTCACCTCCTGTCATCCTGTCTCCTTTGCTCTCTTTAAAATATTAACCTGGAAACACAACAAAACTATAAAGATCATCAGCCTCAACCACTGGTGAAACATTATTAACATCATCATTTGGACATTATGTCATATGTGGGCTAATTTCAATTATGTAGGTGCTGCATTCTTAATCTTTTCAGATGTGTTTGAACACAAGAGCAGAGCTTAGTGGAATCCCTGAAAAGCAGTTATATACAACCAGTTGACCTGCAGTTATCAGTGTGTTGATGTCTTCACCACATCGCTGGCGTCACCAGATGATTGGTTTACTGGAGGAGGGATGCCATCACATATATATTAGTAGTAGATAACTCTGACACTGCCAGGAATAGATCCATTCAGGTTATTCTTTGATTAGTTAGCTGTAATTAAATCAATTCAAGTATTTGTATTAACATGTTTTGATTAAAAAAAGAAAAAATGAGAAAAACTCAATCATAATCAGTATATTTTCAATATAAAAATGCGTTGTCATTCAAACAGCCACTAGATGGCATGTTTGGATTATTTTAGTTTTGCTTTTTTTATGCCCCCCCATGGCCTTTTTTGTTGTATGGAATTCCTAAGCTTCATTTGTTTTAGAAATGTGTTGATTTCTTATTTCCCATTTCTTATATATTCACAACATATTAGAACACTATTTAAGAAAGGTTTAATCTGCACTAAATTGAATCTTTTATTATAATGATGTGTTTTTGTAGGAATCATAGAAAGCCTGTAAATACACTTCTATTAAACACAACAGTAAATTTAAAATTTAGGACAATGATATTTCAGCTCAAAAATATTACTTGTATTTATTTTTGTTATTTTTTTTCAAGCTATAAAATGAAAAAAAAATGTCCAAGTGATATTTCTATTTCTAGTGAGAAAGCTATTCATGCTCTAATCTGAACATTAGGTTACAGTATGGAAATCTATATTATACTTTATATATAGTGTATATTTTATTCCTTAATTTAATCTGTAATTGAATTATTGATGGAACAAAAATAGCCAAAACACAGTGATTAGTTTTTCACCTTCCAGTCTCACTAGGTGGCAATAAAGAACATAGAATTAAAGCATTGACCTATGCTTTGTTTTTGCATAATGTGTATACGTATCACATATTTAACACACATACATCTATTTCAAATCATACTAAAACATTTTGAGAATCTGCATATTTCCTTTTTACATGCAGGTGTGTGATTTTTAAATGTACATTGTGCTTTTAATGCAATAATATTAGCTAATTCCTTTTAGTTAGATTAAAGCATATTTTTCATTTCCTTTAGGATTTCATGGTGAATTGTTTATATTAGCAGGATAAATATCTCATAATTGCTCATAAAATAGGCATGGGTTATAGCATTTATACCTGCTACTAATATTTTAAACCATACAATTGAAAATGTTAATAGTCGTTTGGGTCTTTTTTATTAAAAAAAAAGAAAGATAAAATAGAAATGTGGTATATGTAGGTGTTTGGAGGCGGTGAAAAAAGAGGGTGATAATGTGTTAATAAGTGGGTCTGCAGCTTTTCAGTGTTGTTCAGTCTCAGGGGTCTGCTTGAATGTGGAGGTCATGGTCACTGCATTGTTGGGGCCTTTTTTGCGATGCTCTTGCAGGAATGTCGGCCAGAACCCCCCGCATTGGTCTCCTCATGTCCCGACCATTCACCATTGAATACAGATGGAGCTAAAGCCTCAGCCTCCTCTGATGGCTTTAAGGCTGCTCTGTGGTGAGGGCTGAGCCAACAAATATGAGCTGAACCAAGCAGGAATGTGCCTGGCACTCTGTCTGCCCTTTTTTTTTTTTTTTTTTTGAGGGGAGGGGGGTGTCATAACTAAGGGAATGTAGTGAGAGGAGGGGACACTCTAATGAGACCCTGTAATCACTTAACAGAGACCAGGTGCTCCACAGTTTACTATAGCAGAGTGTTCCAGACAATAGAATGCCATTTTCAATTTACAAGAACCAAGAAGAAAGACGTTTTGAAAAGTTTTAGATTTTGTATGCAAAATGTTTATTGAATGACAATGTTTATTGCTTTGACACAAATAAAATAGAACACATTTACAAATATATAATATACCTTTAAAACAATATCCTATTACCACAGTTTGCAAAAGAATAATGACAAATAGCTACAATGCCCATATATATTTCTTCCTGTACAAAAATAGTTCTATCTGCATAAGTACTTTAATGTAACCTCTATATAATATTTAAATAAAGGGATTCATATATACATATACCTGCAATAAAAAAAACAAATATAGATTGCACGTGTGTTTGTACAAAAAATAAAACAGTTTCAAGTATATTTCAGTCCATTGTGGACTGGCACATATATCACAGAATCTAAGGCATTTCCCTTATACAGTGTCCAAACATGATATAGACTGGGAGCTTTAGAGCTCTGTAGCTTCTCCCTATTTGGCATTGTGAATATGATGTCTTTTTCCTGATAATTCATTTGACTTGAAGTCCAAATGGAAAAGTGCAGACAAGTACTGACAGTTTGATGGAACATGGTGGTGTAATCCTCAGAGGATAGCACTTATCAAAGTCCTGGCCTTGAGGAAAAGTGTGTTTAGTCCCAGAAAGAGAGTTCCCTCCTTAGGCCAGAGGAGATCCACTTGGCCAGGTTTTAGCACTCTTCCTTCCCTTCTGCCAAGCAGAGAGCAGCACCTTTGGTTACTCCACACTGTGCTATCCAGTGTCTTTTAGCCAGCTGCATGTTCAACATCACTGAGCTGCACAACGCAGCTTTTAGAGATGTTCAGTGCAGCCAGTCTTGCTCTGACTCAGCTCTCAAGCCTGGAAAATGTGCTGGAGATTACTTGGCAAGAGTCTGAGGCATTTGGAGAATTTTAGAGGAGAGCAGAGAGGACGCTAAGTCCTATCGCTTTGGTTCCAAACTCTTTCTGCAAAGTCCTGCTCATGTCCTTCTGAGGAGAGCCTCGAGCTTGTGGACTTGTGAGCCAGTCTTGCTCCACATGGGTCTCAGCCTGCCCTGCTCCAGCCGCAGAGAGACTCTGCTGTTGGGAAGAGAGCGACGCCTCCGGCCATATCCCTGTGGGCTGATCTTGTCGACAGGGGCGATCCCATTCTTCATCTTGTTATTGAGCTGGTGCAAGCGGTGTGCCAGATGGTGCACTGTGCAGGTGCCCAGAGAACAACCTTGTCTTCTTGACTGGGTGGCTGAGCCCTTGGACCTCTTGGTTCGGACATGGATATCAGTGCTGGAGAACAAAAATGATAAGAGGACATTAATTAGTTGATTGTTGTATTCACTTGTATTCTTATGTTCTCTGCTAAAATGCTCTATCTATGACAAGAAAATATACATTTACAGAAAATGATATTATTTTCTAATGGATAATACAATGCATTTGTGGCATGTGTTTTTACCTGGAATGTGGCACCAAAGAATCTCTGATGTCTTCTGGTCTGATCAGATGCTCAGACTCTGCTATTGTCTCTATGGACACACTGTTAAGATCCCGTCTCAGTCTGCTCCCAAGCCATATGCTTAGCCTGGACAAGAGAGAAAAATCCATTAGTTTTAATCATTTAATTCACTGGACTGGTCAAAACTTGGACAAAAAACTAGACAGTAACTACTTAACAATGTAAGAAATGATGAATGTGTTTTAAAACTCACCTCTTTTTTGACTCTGGATTCACTTCAAGTTCCACACAGTGAGCTACTGTCGCCAACAGACAGCCATAGAGGAAGGACTGGAAGATGAATTTCATTTTGACTCCTGTGGACAGGAGGAAAAAAAAGTTATTCATTTATACTCCAGATTAATATTTAACTCCTTTAATTTCTGACTTTCTCTTTCTTTCCCTCTGCATCTGAAATTCATTAAATGAGTGTGCCCACATGTGCCACACTGGTGCTTTCTTACACAAGAGTCCAAAAGCCAAGTTATTTGCACTTATCATTCATTTATTTAAAAAGTTAAGCTAAGTTCAGATTTTGCTGGGTTAAGTAAACCAACAACCATGGCTTGGGCCCCTGGCCAACAATGCGAAGGACATTTATCAGTTAGAGGTCCAAAATAGGCTCACTCAAACAAAAGCAAAACGCTGTTCAACTGATTCATCTAAATAAATACACCCTAGTTTAATTGGAAAAAAAAAACAACCCACAAACAAACACTAAGGTCTTTTGGTGCAGCACTTCTGTCAGATGCTTTACAGCATGTGGGCAATTCCTTGACAGACGCACATGTTAAGCGCTGAACTGCTTATATAACCAGAGATAACCTGTCCTTGCCTATACACTTGTGCTCTGACCTCAAAAAGCAAGGATAAAGCCATCAGCTGGGAACAAGGCAAATCACAGCAGTATGTTCTTTAAAACAAAGTGCACCTACCTGTAATTCTCTGATGATTCAGTGAGATGAGAAAGCTCTTCTTGAAGAATCAGGGTACTCCACAGGTTTCTTGAATTTGCAAGTAGTTCTGTAAGGCAGCTGTGTCACTCTGCTAATAGTTCCTACACACCAGACAGGGAGCATTTATACAGGAAGGTGGGAGGGGCTCATTGACTGACACACACACAGTCTCTCATCCTTTCCCCCCACCCCATGCAGTACATGACTGTTGCGCTGCTGCCTATGAACAAGATCATGTATGACATACAGAAATTAAAATATGGGTAAAATATGTGTGTTAAAATAGTAAAGAAAAATGTGGAAGCTTAAAGAATACAAAGCTATCACTTAATAATTATAAGAATTAAAACTCAACTATATCTCTTAGACATGCCTCTTCAGATGAGAGAATTTCAGTGTTTGTATCCATTGTGCTCTAAGAGGTTATTAGACATTTAAATAATCAATGATGAAAAGGTTTGAACAATTTTCTTTATATGTCTGAACATTAAGGCTTGCCATGTACTACATTTTTTCTTATGTCTCAATTGACTTATTACATGTAATGAAAGATAAAGTATGTTTCTCTTTTTCAGGGCACTCCTTGACAATGTGAAGTCTGATGTCAGCTTGAAAGTACATTATGATAAATGTATTTTTTTTCTTCTAGGAGACAAGCATTGTGTAACTGGATTAATATAGTAGGTATGCTCAGCTGTAAACTGAATATACTGAATGTATTTGTTTGTACAGAGCAAATATTGGACTTCAGACTAACCATGCAGTTTGTTTGATTATTTGGATAATTGTGAAATGGAATTTTACAATTATCTAAAAATAAAGCTAGAGTCAGAAAGTGAACTTGAACAACAATCTATGACGTATAAAAAAATATTAGCTTGGACATTTTTCAAATAAGTCTTTGGATTTGTTGCTGTTATAGATTTTAAGTAAATTCACTTCACATTCGTAAGAATCTGCTGATATAAGGAACACTACGGAATACTACGCGTGTTCGTCAGAGAACATCACCCTTCATGTGATGGTCAGTACAGTGAGTCATTTTATGGATGCAAGTTCTGCAGTTTTCACACTTTCATGTCTGTACATGTCCACATATATCCATGTGGTTTAAAGCTTAAAAAAATGAGAGAACGGTACCAGTATTTCAAAAATAGAGAACATACTAAAACACTTTAATCTATTCAACTGAACATAAGGCAGCTGCTTGAAAGGTTCATGAGAGAGGTAAGACCATGTTAAGCAGAGTACAGAAAATTCCACAAGAAATAACTGTTTAATCCAGGTAACAAGGTTTTGGTTTTCACTGTTTGATGACCAGCAATTGTAGATATGGCTTTATATCAGAGATTATTATATTGTATCTACAAGTGTAGATAAGCTGCTTCAGAAAATGTTGAGATACCAAAAAGACTGTGATTATACACACATGTTGAATGAATGAAATTCTGTAAATACCAGTGAAAATTCCAGCTCATGTACAATTTCCAGTAAGGACATTTCCAAAAGGTGTGGTGCAAATTTGAGCAGATGTATGCAATCATTTTACATTTTGGTTTCAGTTTCAATGAAGGGGAAATATGCTGCACTAGTTTCTTACAACATGCTTTTTCGTTACACTTGAAACAAGACTGGAAACTTCCCCACATTTTATATGCTATTGTGGTTTTGCCTCTTACAAAGAACAGCCTTTGGTTTATTTATATCTCATGTGACCTCTATCCACACATGGTGTCATATTTTAAACTCTGAAAAATACATAGATGTCAACCACATGTGCTGTAAACCAGCAAATATTTTGTAAGCACTTTGTAATGATAATTGCCTCCGGCAGACAAGTAATCCCCTTTATACCAGGGTTTATAACAGGAGATTGTGCAATCAGACAACAAAAAACTGCTGTTGATTTTTCGGTGCCTTATATAGAAATCTTTTCCTTATCCCCCATGAAGTTGCTGACAGGATGACTGTCAATGTTATTACTACCTTTCAGTGTTTGTGTGCTCAGGTACATGTAGCAGGAAACCTGAGCAATTCAGTCCCTACGTGCCAGGAAATACATGGTGCCAAATCAAAGCACAAACATTTGAAACATGACTCATTATTAATAGAATGCAATGATGAACCTGGAATGTATTTTATTCCAGGTCTCATGATGTTCCTTATCATTACTGTGTCATAAAAACTACATGCAAACATCTGTATTTCTTAGTGGCCTATTCTGGCCCAGATTCAACTATTTGATTACTTTCTTCATCCTCTTACGAAAATAATAATAAACATAATCCTGAATGCGAGTGATTAAATTGGGGAAACAGAGCAATAAAACATTTAAGGGTCATTAAATGAGGATTCAATGGTGACAAAATGCAGTGGCCCTAACTCCTAACTTTCTTTTTCTGGTGGTGATGTGTGGTTTGTGTGTTATTGCACACACACACACACACACACACATGATTTCTTCTCTCTCTCTCTCTCTCTCATTTTTTTTTACATAGATATCCAATATTCTACAGTAACCACATGACTTTCCTTTGTGTCTTGTGCTTTATTTCAAATCACAACCATGCACAGTTTCATAGAGATACTTTGAACAAAACATGGCTTGTGTCATTAACATTTTTCCCTTTTTAAAGCACTACCCATATGATTGAAATACTACATTAAAATGGATTATAATGCTCAATTATGACACTTACGACTCATTACAACCATCATAAATCTCTCTCTCTCTCTATTGTCTTCTTGGAGCAGGTTTACACATTAACTTTTGACAGGTTGGGCTTGTGACTCCAGTTAAATATAAGACTGCCCATTTCATTTTAGTGATCGTAAAACATAACAGTAAGTGAAAGTAGATTGGAGAGTAGAGTGGATTTTTCCAACATGAATCATCAATGTGTGCCTCATTTTTCATTGTATTTTTTTTTTTTTTTGTTAAATAAACTGTCAGAACAGTGTCATGTTGTGGCTGTGTGAATGTGAATACAAAGCTGCAGCCATGTTTTAGGGCTAAAAACGGAGTTTGGTACACAGTGCATTATTTGTAAACTCAAGGGCCCACGCCCATGGATGTCTCCTGCTCCCGCACGCAAGCGCACTGACACTCCTTCTGTCAAACATGGCTGTGCTTTGGAAGAAGGAAAAATGCTGAATTGTGTTGGTATATATCGGGAAAAGCAGCAGAAATGGCGAGATTGGCTGACTACTTCATTGTCGTTGGATACGACCAGGAAAAAGCCGGTGAGTTTGATAACATGTTGGTGAATATTGAATTCCAAAGCTGAGGTTTGTGTCCGTCAGTCAGTGATGATGTTGATGCTAGGATAGCTCTGCGGTTAGCCTAACGTTAGCCGCATAGCTAACAGGCGAGGCTAGAAACACTTTCCTTTTTCTTATTAAGCGGCCAGATGGTGACTATCCTCAGGCTTGTACGTATTTACAGATCAAACACACGCCTGATGGCATGTCAGCAGGGGTTCCTAACAACAGAACCATGTCGATATTTGACTTGGAACAGGCGAAACTTTTCAGGGATTGAAAATCTGTCACATCCTGTCCCTGTTGATTGTGCTCCTGTCAGCCAGGTCCGGGGCTGGGATCAGTGTCCGCCAGAAGTAAAAACCTGGACTTTAATATGAAAGAGCAGATTCAACTAAATGTTATTGCTTCATCTTGATTGCTCTACTTTAAAAAAAATATATATAAAAAATAACCTGATGCCAATAATGATACTACTAACCAGGGATTGCATCAATGTTTTGTTTGTCATAGTGTCATTTTGGCTCTCCTACTTCTGTCTCGTGCACGCTGCTCTGTTTTCGGTCAGTTTTTATCCACTACGGCCGCACCTGTCAATGATTTGATGATACGTTTTGTTTTTGCCGGAAGAGTGGTCAACTTATTCACAATGGGCGTAACATTACGCAGCTGCAACTAAAGACAGTCCCCCTGTTCTGCCCTCTTCTCCAGTGTCTGCAGGACAGGAAGCTCCTCATACATCCAGGACCAGCCCCACTGTTTCTGTTTCTGCAAGGGTGGGGTGGGGTGGGTGTATGCAGCTCAGACATTTCTACCAAAACAAAACATTTTGGCTTTGTACACTTTTTTTTTTTTTTTTTTTTTTAACTTTGCAAAAATGTTAATATAAATATAGGTCAGGCTTTTGTAATTTATTGCCACTTGACTGGTGATCTATTGGGTTATAGATTCCTGTGGAGCCTGGAGAAAATAAAAATATTCAGTGAATACTCAGCCATAAGGGAAAACGTTCAAGTTCCTAGCCTTTTGCAGTGGCGTCCATCCAGCGCCATGTGTGTCAAAGAAAGGCCAGAGCAGCTGAATCCTCTTAGTCACCATCGCTTGCTATGCACAAAAGGTAAACAGTGTCTTTCATCAGCATTTACGCATCCCAGCGCCAACAAATGAATATTTTGTGCTCTGGGGACAAAATGTTCCTGGCGGCACCAGAAGAGTCTGAATGGATTTGCATTCAGACAGTCTTACCACAAGAAGACGTCCCTAACCCCATGATTTTTTTTTTCTCCACTGGCTGCTAAAATCATGAAGTCAGTGGTGCAGAAACTATAAAAACCAATGAAAAAATGTTGATTTAGATTGTGGTCGTTAGGGCACTGACAAGCTCGTCTCATCTACGTAGGCCCTTATAGAGGACAAAAAAGATCCATGTTTAATTGTATTTGTAGAATTTTAACAAGTTTAGCTAGTATAACAGTTCTTTAAAGTTAAAGTTTTGTAAGTGCCATTTTATAAATATAAAAACTTTAATTTTACAGAAAAACAAAATGATAGCTGTATTGTGTGAGTCAAACTATCCTGAATGAAGTTGGCCTTGTTGGACGTAGTCTCGACAACAGATTTTTTTTCTGTCCACCTTGTTGATTAAATCAAACCAGATATCCCAGTCCTTGTGTCGGTCATCTGCAGGCCTCTTGTGCTACTCTGGCTTTTGCTCTACTGGCCTGACCCAATTCTTATTGTTAGATTACTATGGATGGATCAGTAGTACACATTGCTAAGCATGCAATCTGTTGAGAAGTAGGCTTGGTTCCAATTTGTAGTGATTCAAACTGATGCTATAAAATCCACATCAGGCTGTTTAAAATCTCATTATGTTCTTTTATGTAAACTTTTGTTTAAATTATTGCTATAGTAAATGTTCTTTTGTAAACCTAAAACATCTGCTAAATAATAACATACAGATTAAAGTAAAAACAAACCTGCTGTGTTGCAACATCCAGAATTGCAGCAGTAGAAGCAGCCGTCGTGGGTACAAAATCCAGGTAGACTCCTTAGTTTGTACTTCAAGACTATAAAATTAGCCAAAGCTAGATATATTAAAATAGGGGAACAATAATCAAACTCTGCATTTGTATGATCTAGATGTGTGGAAATGTACAGAAAAACAAGCTTCTTGATGTTAGCTTTCATTTAGGAGCTGAATATAGATCCAGGTTATGTGTAGCCTGCATGAATACTTGTGATATTTTCATTGTAAGACAGGTGACCTATTTAGAAATTGCATTGAAATCATTATTAATATAACTAATGGTCAAGTCATTATGCTTACTTCAGCAGATTGAAGTGATTTAGAAAAAAAAGGGTTACAGTAAAGGGTACAATAAGTAGGGCAAATGCTGTTTCTGGTGACCATGAAACCTACAGTACCTGAGGTATGCCTTTTGTCACTTCAGTGTTATTTGATGTGTGACAAAAGACAGCAGTGGGGAATATGTTCCAAGGGGTAGACTGCTCCATTAGTAATCAGACTTTACTGTATGTCCCTGGGGGCAATGTCAAACATTGGAATTATACATTTTTTTGAATAATGATGGTGTGCAAAAAAACCTGGTTTAGATGGATGCAGTCTGTCCTGAACCTACACCATATTCTGTATTTTCCATTTGCAGTAGGTCACTGTTTTTTCTCTCTTGGCAGGGGGTTATATATGGAATGGCATGCTGTCCACCATAAATTGTAATTTGTCAAATGAAATAGAGGAATTTACCCAGCTGCTTTTGTCAAACAGTTTATTGGATGGATATCATTACTCTTAATTGAATCAAACTGCTTTGGGAATATGTTCCACTGACATCGTGCCCAATATTCACTCCATTGTGTGACTCTATGATCTGGATTTTGGTGTGGATAAGGGGAATAGCTTATACAACGTAGCAGAATCCTGCAAAAATAACCAAATAAAAGAAGAAAAGCTTTTAAATGACCAAGAGAAAAATACTCCCATGTACAGATGGAAGTGTTTTACGTGTTAGTTTCTTTCTCTGTGTAGTATAGTCACAACCTACTGTTATGCTGTTTGAATCAAATACATATCACACGTACAAAATAATTTCAACCATTACTTAAATACATCTACCAGGGATGAGCCTGTGCCAGGTTCTGTCTCTTCAAACTCTTGTGAATTGACTTTCTGTTACAACTTCTCAAAGTGTATTTGTTTTTGTGCTGGCTCACTTGGCACACCAACCAGGAAAGTGCTTTGGCGAAGAACACATCTGTCTTAAACAACAAAACCAGCATTTGAACCTCTGAGAGGATCAAGTGTTTGTCTGCTATTTTTACTTACTTATTACATCTTGTTGGAAATAGCCTATGGTGGTGTTCCTGTGGTTTATCTGGATGCTTGTCTCACTAAACTTGTATGTTTAACCCATCATTAGACTATTTCTTAGCTTTCATTATAGGCTGTAAAATGGTTTTCGAGCCTGTGTTGGTCTGCGCTAGCTGAAGTTCATAGCTTCATGTATCAGATCTTTGAGTTCACTTCATAGTCCTGTGGGATTTTGCCTGGCTGTCTGTGTGTAGTTGTTAGCAGCTGCATGAAACTCTGTGCTTTTTCTTGCAGCATCTTAACAATTGCAACATATAATGAAAATGTGGGATTTCTACTCCTTAACATACCAAACCTTTTAAAATGGTAAAAGAATGTAAATTTTTTTCATTAATTTCCTGTATTTTCTAAAATAAAATCAATTGCAAGCTTGGACAAGCTAGGTAAAACCATAATGTGGACAAACTTCTAAATTCTGTCCATTATGCCCAATGTACATTTTTTTTGGTTTTAATTTAATACATCAAACAGCATAATCCAGCTATTTTTCATACATTATTGTTCTCGATGATTCATATTAGGTGTTATTGTATGCGGAAATCAAAGTTCCTCTATGTATAAAGCAGAGGTTGCATCATTTTGACCGACAGGATTGTAAAAATTCCGTCATGACATCATATTGGCTGTAATTTCCAATGTTATTTTTAGCGATAATGTGACATTTTTAGTAGAATTTAATATTCAGAAACGTCTTGATATATGCAGAAGCTGTAGTTGCTGCCGGGTGATAAATGTTATCACTATTACTTGTTTCTCCTTCATCCTCTACTGCATCAGTCCCTTGTTTTTAGATTCGACTATATTAGATTAGATTAGATTAGATTAGATTAGATGGAAATTTATTGATCCCTGGGTAAAGCCCTTGGGAATTTGAGGAAATTAAATTTTTCACTGAATTCATTAATAACATCACATGTATTGGGGCTTTCAGGAGACTTGGCTGTCTTCAGATGTTGCTCGACCAAAATAGCATGTCATTTTGGCTAAAGTTAGGTAAACACCAACACAAGACTTGGTAATGACTGATTGACATGCATACTTACAATCAGCTGGACAGGGGGTCTAGCACAGGTGAACTAACAGTGAGTCATTTGACACAAGTACCGTCATTAACAGTGTTGCAGAGTCCTGCAGGAGTTCACCTTTCCAAACCTACACCCGTGTACCGACCTGGCCCGTGATTTAAGACATTGTGTACATGGTAACTCTTTTTTAAGGGTTTTATTGTTTGGCCAAAATGCATGCCATCACTAAATCTCTGATATGTTCTACTCAGGGATGTTTTTGGTGTGATGTAAACTGAGGTGAAGCTCAATTCACAATAAAACAAACTGTGGATCACCCATGGTGAAATTAGATGATCACCATTAATACATGTCCTGCAAATTATTTTCATCCATGAATCTTTTATTTTTCCACTTCCTTGATCACTACCTCCCCACCCCCCACCCCCCTGCATGGCATATAATTAAACTGTGTAAAATTTTTCGTTTTTTTTTTTTAGCCCATGCAGTCTGGTGCAGGACTCTGTGGTATTGTATCCAGTTTAATGTAGATGTGAATGGTGGTGCTGCAGGGTTCTGTACAGGAAGGAAGCTTTTATGGACTATTTGGTGCCTTGTTAAGAGAGAGACAGACCAGCGTTCCAGCAAACAGGTTCTGTTCACAGGTTCTTTCAAAAATGTTTTGGTATGTTACCCTCAATAATTTAATCTGTCAAAATGACGGATGATTTTAGGATTTTCTGCCATCTGTGAGGAAAAAAAAAATCCATTAATGACGGAATATTTCCAACGTGCATGAAACGGTACACTTGTTTTCTGACTGGCTGTAGTTAAAGGGTTGAGAACATTGTGTGGATGGATAATTAATTAGGTTTATTAGATGTTTTTACAGGTAACTAACATTGTTGCACTGTAATTATGCTTCAGTTCATTTTCTGTGTTACTTTTACCCCTTTTTGGTGAGACGTGTGTCGCAAGATCCTGCAAGTGTGTTGCCAAAAGTGATCATCCTCACATTGTCATTTTTTTCCTGAAACGTGTATGATGATTGTCATTTTAATTTGACTGTATATTTATTTATGAGGCTCGTGACTATGAGTCCAATTTTTAAGGAGGTGAGTTGGAAAGAATTTGTTAAAATGTGTAAATCACATTTATTTTCTCTCATTGGAAATGAATAATGTTACATTCATTCTGCTGAATAGACAGGACTAGGGCAGAACAATTAATCAAATTTTAATCGAAATCACGATTTTGGCCATGACGATTAAAAAAAGCGAAAATCATGATTTATTTATTTTATTTTATTTATTATTAGGCAACCTCTGTTGCATAGCATCCAAGTATGTTAACCGGGATACTAATTAGGGATGTTAACCGATGACCATTTGACCGATGGTTGACCACATCAACGTTGCCCGGTCAGGACAATCAGGCCAATGCTTACACAGTAAAAGTACTGTTAAGCAAATGGTTTCTATTCGTATGAAATGGTGGAACTCGTTTAATTTAAGGAAGTTTGAAGGAGAAGTGAAGGAGGGGATCGAAAATATTTACACTAAATATGATTATTCCTGTTTATTACACAGGCAATTGCAAATAATAGTCTAATATTAACACTTGCCTCCTTTAAATAAAGGCCTCAGATACACAGTGCAAAAGTAAATAACGCATTACACAGCCTGTAGGACTTTGTAGGGTTTGTTATCATGGTAAAAAAAATTACATGTCAGTAATTATCACAATGAGTGTCAAATTGATATATATATATATATATATATATATATATATATATATATATATATATATTTTTTTTTTTTTTTTAGTGTAAAGGTTAATATTTGTTTCTGAATGACAGTTGAAGAAACCAGATGGTTACTACTGGTTTAAAATTATTCTATCTTGTCGGACTATGTAAAAAACATACCACTTCCAATTGTAATGGGAAGACTTTTTTCACCATGCCATAAACCAAATGCTTTTATCTAACCAGTCAAACTATCATTGTTTTTCCAAAGACGGGAAATAAGTAGAGACACTGTTGAACTGATCATAAAGCTATGACACTGACTTCCCTCTGGAAAGTGAAGTGAGACAAACATGAAAATCAGATAACTGTACAGCAGTCATTTTACCATATGAAGATGGTTCAGTCCAAAGAGTGTTCCACTATAACTGATGATCATTTGGAAGTCTACTTAAGGCTTCTACCAGCAGCTACTGTCCAGATGATATTGATTTCATTCAGTGCAAGTCATCAGAGTAAGGTACTGACAGGAAAGTTATGCTACAAATATTCATGCATTTATGCAAGGTGTGCATAAGTATACTCTGTACATTTATAGTTATGTAAAGAAATATGCATCTGCAAATCATTTTGACCTATTCATTTTAAAAGTAACTCTAAAGCTGAACAAGTGCGGGCATCCCTGGTCTACAACATTCAAAACAATTATAATGATTAGAAAATCTTAATGTTCAACAATCCGTAGAATAAATTACTGGTATTCCAACCCTACTTTTCCACATTATAGTCTGAACCAGCTACAGGCTGAACTATTTGCTATGTGATTGTCTTTTTACTTTTCAGGCTCTGGTGTTTATATTTAGTTTTCATGCATATTGTGTTGTGAAATATTATTAATCCATAGTATGTTCTGTAAACAAAGCAAGCATGACAATTCATAGAAGGATATCCCATATGTATGAATGTAGCCCCCCTTAATTTTCGCTTCCACCAAGGAGGTAATATTTTTGCCAGAGTTTGTCTGTTTGTCTGTCTATCCGTCTGTCTGTTAGTTAGCAAGATAACTCAAAAAGTTATGGACGGGACTTGATGAACTTTACGGGGTAGGTTGGTAATGGGGAGATCTAGAAATTATTAGATTTTGGTGGTGATCCAAAATTCCATGACGTGTTGGGGGTGTCACACGGAATAAATGATTAGATTTCAGTGATGATCCGGGAGAGATCATGGATTCTGGATCACTTTGAAATTTATTCTCCATTTACTGCAATATAAAATTTCAAAGTGATTCAGAATCCATGATCTCCTCCGGATCATCACCAAAATCTAATCATTTGTTCCTTATGACACCCCCACCAGTTATGATATTTTCATCAAGATCTGTCCATAACTTTTTGAGTTATCTTGCTAAATAACAGATAGACAAACTCTGGCAAAAACATAACCCCCTTGGTGGATCTCTCTTCATTCGGAGGTGGAAGGTCTGCCTTAGCGGAGGTTTGCGCTCTCAGAGTGCTTTCCTAGTTTCTAGATCTGTCAGCACCTCTCTGTTGGGAAGAAAAATGCTGTTTTAAAGTATTTTAATTTCAATGTATTGTTCCTGTACAAAGATAAATATGTTTTCATCATTGTAATTTTTTTTTAACCCTATAAATCATTATCTGATAATAAATTTGAATTCAACATATAGTTAAAGGGAAGTGTTTTTTGTTCACCTGCCAACATATCCCTGAACCTATTATCCCCCCAAAAATGCATCGTAAAAGCAAGCTGCTTCTTCAAATTCCTCCATGAAAAGTGAACCGGTTTGGGCATGAAATTCCGGGGCTGAAAAAAATGAAAAAGGAGCCCACTCCGTCCCTGCTCTATGGTATAAATACTTTTGTCCAGATGATGCACACTGTATAAAAGTCCCATCCACCAACCGAAGAAAATTGGAATTTAATATGATTATAGTTCCAGAATTTCTTTAGAGTATCATAATATTTTATAGAAATGCTGTTTACAATTTAGTTAATTTACTCATTCAACTTATGACACATTACATGAAACCAATACCAGTTATTTTACACCACTGTCAGAAGTGGTTGCATTTTTATATCTTCATAAACTCCCATAGCCTCTGTCTAAAAAAAAATAGGTTGTGTACAAAACTAGGTTCAACAAAGTACTAACTTGTGATAATCAATGCAAGTTTATATATTCAGTTGTTTAGTGGTTACAAGGTGAAGGGGGTTTTATCAGCTAAAAGCCATCTGTTGACTCGCTAAGTATTAAATTTGACTAAATAATGCCATGAAGTGGACACAATGACTTGGGTGATGGGGTCTTCCAACAGCTGGTCATGTTGATTCCATGTCCTCAACGCCAGATCTTGAAGTACTGCCATGTGTGGTGGATTTTTTTTTATTTTTTATTTTTTGGCATCGTGTAGTCTGTTTTGTTTTATCAGCAGTAACATAAACACATGTTGAAATTCAGTTGCTGCTAAATTAACATTGCGATAATGGAGAGTTTATGTCAGATTGGGAGTACTGATGTTTTTCTTTCGTTCTATATTTAAGTGATGCTGAACATCTGTTTCTGATGTCAGCCCTTTCTCTGCTCATTTAATAACCAATACTGTGATATTTTCACATAAATATCTAAAATGATTGTCAAGTAATATGAAAACGTTAGCAGTAAAAAAATCTAATATATTTTGTGGTTATTGTTTTCATAATGTTGTGATTTGCAGCGTTTAAGTTATGTGTATATTTGACAGATTACATTAATAAAAACATACCACTTTGAATATGCTACTTTTACAATAGGAAGTACAATTATTACATAATGAAATGCATTATTTTGAGAATAGTTATGATTGTTTAATGTTTAATTAATGTATTCATACATCTCTCTGCAGTCACTACATATGTATTTTACACTAACACTGAGCTAGAGCAATCTTTGCTTTTCAACCAGAAAAACCTTTCAGTGTTCTCTTCCTCTACGTCCTCAGCAGTTGTGGATGGAAAATATCATCCCTGTGTGTGTGTGTGTGTGTGTGTGTGTGTTTAGCACCAGTAGTCTTGTGGAAACCAGAGGTGTCATGTTAATGTTGTTATTCAGAGAAAAATGCCAGATGTGAAAGTGTTTCCCTCTCTTTTATATATATGTGTATATGTTGGATTTACTTTCGTGATTGATTGTTTGCTCTTTGGTCCTACATTTGGCAGCTTCTGGTTTGGATTTTGACTTTGTGGTGAGAGGCACACTGAAACCACAATGGAGGAGTTCCTTCCTTTCTGTTGTAACATTTAAAACTGATAGCAGGGGAAACTCCACAGGCTACTGTTACCACTGTCAGTCCACAGATAAAGGATCGGAACGTTTTGACTTGCGTGGTTATGCAAATTATACACCATCCTTAACAGGAAACCCTTGTCTGAACATTGTAATAATAACATATGAGAATGAAATAACATTTGGGTATAATTGAGTCATCAACAGGCGTTACATTTCCTCTTCCTGACGAAATACGTGGGTAACTAATGAGGGATTTTAGATATAATATTTGACACCATACGCACTCTTACTACTTCATATTAGAAGTAGAGCTGCACAATATATCGTTAAAAAAACCTGATCTTGGTTTTCACCTACACACGATTCGCTTTTAGATGAGAGACGGTTTTCCAGATGGTCTGTCTTCCTCAGGGGCCAATGATCAGGATTAGCACGGCTCGGCGTGTGTCAGGGTGCCGCCATGCATCCAACCCAGTGTTGGGTTGCGCTCCGGCCCTGAGGGCGATGCTGCCGGGGGACCGGAGTCTGGTGGGTGGGTTTTGGATCATCCTCCCGTGGTCCTGAAGTGCTGTATTCATGTAAATATAATAGTCACAAAATCGAAAATCAATAATACTTAACAACTAAAGAGTAAATTAAGTTAGTATTTTCTTTTATCTCAGACATACAGTATGTGTAGGTATTTCTCACCTGACATGTTTCGGCGTGTTACTTCCGCCTTTGTCAGAGGGTCACCTGAATATTGCAGTGACGTGTAACACACCGAAATATAACAAATACCTACACATATGTACATATATATATATATATATATATATATATATATATATATATATATATATATATATATATATATATATATATATATATATGTATGTATACACTGTATATATATATATATATATATATATATATATATGTATGTATACACTGTATATATATATATATATATATATATATATATATGTATGTATACACTGTATATATATAATTTTTTTCCGTTCCTGTATTTTGACCTGGCACGACCTCAGGACAGGCTATCTTTATTAGAGTTTCTCCCCCCTCCTCTGCAGCTGTTTTTGAAGGGTGGAAAGCTTCCTGAATTAGATATTAAAGGTATTAATCATTCATTTGCCAATCTGTGATGCCTTTTTGCCATGCAAAAAAAAAAACACGGATTAGTCCTTTGCATATCATTCCCACAGAACATATAACACAGAGCCTTTGTTTCCTGATAATGGTTATTAAATGAATGGTCAGAGTTCTGGAACGCTTGGCTAAAGTTTACCCTGATATGCTTTGAGGTCATGACTGGATTTTCCTATTGATTAATGATGATGTCAGTGGGGGGTGGAAACTCAGGTACATGACTTAGATTTGCATATTTGTAATATTGTTCAGTGTGATTTGTGAACTGGATCCTGATCTGCCCACAAGATTAACTCTAGTGACAGGTGATGACAAAATCTGGGATGCCGGCACATTTGAAGATTTATAGCTGAAAATTCCACATTGAACTCAAGTAATGTAAATATGTTGCTCATTTTCAGTTGGTTTGATCCAATCTCATCTGTGAGTGAAATGTATGAGTAATTTAGTTTTTATGTGTGTTTCCCCCTCAATCTTTGAATCTGTGGATGTTGAATTAGTGGTACCTGTGAACTTGTTCCAGAGCAGCCCACCTGTGCACACGATTTGGCCGAACTGGGGGTAGTGGATGACGTTAGTGTGACGTAAACTGGCAAAGTCCACTGGTGGCCTTTCCATACATGGTAAAATGCGCATTAGGCCAATAATCAACAGTAACAGCAGTCGGATAAATCAAGACGATGGAGCTGGAGGGATGAAGCTTTCCAAGAGCAGAAACATCTGCTCTAATCAAGAAAGACTAACAACCGTTCCTCGGTGGATTTTCACTTATTGTTGAGACTGTGCTGAATCACGCAAGCAAGTAATAAATTATTAGGATCATTCAATCTTTCTACATTGGCTAAATCACATTTTACTGATGGCTCCAATCCCAGTTGTGTAGTTTAGGAAAGGAATGTCCAATTGTGAATATCTGTACTGATTTTTAGATTTTAATTTCATGAACTCATCCCTTTTTATCAGATTTTATTGCTGACATTCTGATATGAAAAGCTTTGATTTGAGATCATGTAATCGGTTGGTAATAAGATCGGCTTAATATTTAATTTCAAGTCAAATGCAGGAGAAAAGTCTGTATAGTACCGGTCATTCTTTTTGCAGTTCTTGGTTTTTCTGCATGTGGATCCACATAGAGTTCAGTGTTTTTCTATCAGTGCTGGTGGTGACTGTTAAATTTACTACAGTACATTCCTAGAAGTGTGAGACATCATTGTCAGGGTATGGATGCAGGATTCAGTATCTGCAGATTTATTGATTCATATACTGATGTTTTTACTTGCCAAAAACATTGGGTTATTGTTGGCCATTGTATAAAATGAATGCAGATGGTTATTTGAAACACTATTAAAATATGTTGGAAAGAAAAATTATAACATTGAGAAATGAATCAGCAAGAGTGTTACATACGCCTTAACTTGTCAAGGTGTCAATAGCTGGTTTTAGAACATAGTGTGATGCAGTGAATGAGTTTTCAGTATAATAATTAAGATAAAATAGAAATCAATCAAAAATATTAAGCAGTGTAAATGGGATGTTTAATAAAATGACTAGAAAAGCACTCTGAAAGCTCAGACCTCCACCAAGGCACCAATTGTTGCTTCTGGAAATGATACACCGTCTCGTATGGATTCCTCTAAAGCACCAAAGAGCGGAAGATTAGAGTTATGCAAGCTCAGCTCTTTTTTTTTTTTTTGCCATGAAACTTTTGGATGAAGTTGATCTGAGAACTTGCAAATTTTATTTTCAATTTCGTATTTCGGAATTAAGAAAATTAGGATCAAATGTGCACACAAACACATCATAAATGAGGGCCAGTGATTATACAAAGCAGTTTATGTCTTGAACAAGACTTATTAAAGGCTTGGTTAATAGTTTTTTGCTCCCCAATAAAACAATACCTTAAGCACTTTTCATTGGTAATGCTTTAATAGCAGCATATGCCATCACAAAGCATAAAAAAAAAAAAATCAAGATGTTATTTTGTTAAGTCATGTTGTGCAACCTCACCACACACTGGATGTGTTGTATTAAGCTGGAATGGTGCCATGCTCTTAAACATCCAAGCACGCGCCACAGACCTTGACAAGTTTTTTTTTTTTTTTTTTTTTTTTTTTTTTTTGTATAAATAGCGCCTGCCAAAATCTAACTAAATAAATAAATAAATAAACTTGAGGTGGATTTTCATCTCCCTCGTGCTTTGCTAGCGGATGTTAAAATTAGCATGTTCCCTTTCATGCCTGGTTTCGATTATTCTCAGTGATGGGGTTCTTTATAGTTATCAGGGGGGTCGTATATGAGAGCACGGCTTGTTTTAATACAACAGTGCAGCCTCATGGAATGCGAGGAATTCTGTCATTTATTTTCATCTGTGGCTGAAAATTAGAAGTCCAAGCATGTGATTTCAATTAGAGGAGCTGTAAAGACCTGAAGACACGTTACGGTAAGACAGACCAGCGCCCGTCCAGCTCCAGGACGAGGTCTAGATATGCCTCACAGGTGAACAAAGGCCAACATCCAGGCTTTCGTCTTCCAAAGCTCAAATATGTGCAGGCTGCTGCAAAAAACATACGATACCTATCCCCTTACCAGAACAAAAGCTTCATGGAGGTTAATTTGTCACTGGTTGGTGGAGTTTTAAGGAGCTGTTGACAGCAGGCTCGAGGCAATGGGAGCAGGAGGACTGCCCTGTGTCGCCATGATAATGTGCTACAGTTCTGCAACCTTAGTTATGCATCATATGGGACCTGTAGCTAAAGTAGGGCGCAGGGACATCTGTAGGCTGCTGAATCGTGGCATTTTCAGATGGACACACTAAACTGTTAGACCGGTTTGACTAAAACCAGTTAACAAAATTAATCTGGTATATGTGTGGATGACGTGTTAATAATCTTTTAATATGATCCCACTACACTCCAGTTTACCCCGAAGACCCTATGAGGTGTTTTTTTTTTTTTTTGTTATTAAAATTCTGTTACTTCCAGTAGTTCACTGTTTTTCCTACAATTAGAGATGTGATCAGAAAAAAATATGTTCTGACTTTTTGGTTATTTAGTGAGCTAGTAAATTTAATAAGAAATTTAAGGTTAATTTAATCAATTTTATATCATGAATTTCATTGGTGATGTAATTTGAGACAATAAATACACACAAAAATTACAAAAGTACGAATTACTCTGCCAGGGAATGTCAGGATTATGTTTTTCTGTTTGTTAAAAAGATAACTGAAGATGGTACGGACAAATTTGGCTGAAATTTTCTGGAAATGTTGATGCTAGCACAAGGAACAAATGATTACATTTTAGTAAATTTTGGTGGTGATCAGTGGAGCTATATATATATATATATATATATATATATATATATATATGTGTGTGTGTGTGTGTGTGTGTGTGGGGTTACGTGTGTGTTTGATTTATTTGGTGGGGGTAGACCGCTGCTTGCAGTGAAACCTATTGCTCATTGAGGTTATTTAGGGGGGTGGGGGCTGATCTGCCTTGGCAGAGTCTGCGCTCTCTGAGTGCTTTTCTAGTTTGACATGTTTTTGCCAAAGTATTTGTACTTCAAACTATTATATAGTTCACTATATTTCAGAGGTAAATATTTAGATTCCTCTACATTTATGTCAAATGTATACAAACTTTTTACATGAAAAAATCTATGATTTCTGAGTTGACACTAGTACTGTATTCATCTATACATTAGTCTCTACGAATAATGTAAAATGTGTTACAACGATATAATGCTTTGATATAGGGTTGTCACTAATAAAAATGGAAAATGTTTCTGTGCTCTGGTATTTATTCTTTCATTGAAGTAAGGAGTATGAATATTTTTTCCATAGTCTTCTTTTTGCTGCACTGGTTTGTTCATTTTCACAGCATACGAGTCAGTAAAAATGTCTTCTTTTTTTTTTAACTTTTTTATTGAACATAGCACTCACTTTACAGAGACAAGACTTAATACACACTTGACAAAGGAAGAGAGAAAAAAATGTCATTGTTGCAACACTTCGTAATGGATTTTTGTAGGTTTTCGTACAGTCCTCTGGAGATGCAACATGTCTCTTTTGGACCTTGAGCTGAGAAAGCTGGGAACCCCTGCCCTAACACATTGTTTATCATCTACAAACTGTCTTTATCGTTTTGTCATGACACTTTTGTCATACTCTGATTTCTCACAGTTCTTCCTCAGTGCCATTTGCTAATCAATGCCATTTGTTTTAAGACAGTAATATCATCATTTAAAACACTACTGTGGTAGACATAAACCTGTTCTTCCATTCTGATAGGGAAAACACTTTTAAAATGTTGTTAAAAGTATTTCTAAATCAATCAAGATAATAAAAAGGTGTTGATCAAAGGTTTTGAATGGAAGCCGATGTTTGCTTCAAACATGTCAATCCAGGTTTTTTCTCTTTGCCAAATCATATTAATAGATGGTTTGGCTTTTTGCTTAACCATAAATGTCCCTGTCTGTAAATGTCCTTTCATATACAGTTACTTTATAATTTTAGGGCTGATACTACCTGAAACATCCTGTGTGTAATGTTATAGTCACTAGAACAGGTGAAATGTTTAATATTCGGAGTTTGTTAATTGCATAAACAGACTATATATTTCTATTTATCTGTGAGACAAATACATTCTAAGAAACTGGCCACATGTATTTGATTTCTGTATGGCTCTGTTGATAGGAGACTATTTTCCCTTGGCTGATGAATAGAAAGTGTGTCTTTGCTGTCAAAGAGTGACTAAGAGTTTAAAATAACGCCGAGATGAAGTCATGGGGTCAGACAATGTAGTGTGACACAGCGCACATTGAGCAACGCGCATTGAAATGCTGTTTTTGGCACGTGAATGAAGTGAATTTTTCTTTAATTAGATAAAATTTCCATTTATTAGCCCTCCAGATTGCTAAACAAGAATGTTGCAGTAATATATCAACTCTTAAATACATATTGCATTGTGTTTGCACTCATGCTGACATGACTTATTACGTCCAATTTAGGTTTCAGAGTTTTGCAAGACTCGGCCATATGGGGTCCTGAGGGAGATCTATGAGGGAGTTTGTTCACCAATGGAGCGTGCACTGGTCAAACTTGCAAATCTTTGTGGCTGAATGCTTGGTACACCTGCTATAGATCAGTATCCAGCTGTGAACACCCTATACTTTTGTATGAATGACATGCCCCTACTTCACATACATGTTTAAGATCAAATCAAGAATGTTATGACGAAGCATTAAGAGGCTGTTTACTGAAGAGCTGCACATCAAGTATCTACAATTTATTCATTCCACCACTACTAAATATATACAGTATAGTACAGTACAGTAGTTTGAATGAAGAATAACCAGGACAGTGAAATGAAATGAATGAAATGGAGTCACAAAGAATGTGTTTCTGGGTTTAACTTTGACTCATTACCCCCCCCCCCCCCCATCACCACACACACACACACACACACACACGCTTACTTTACTACTACTAACAAAAAAAAAAAAAAAAAGAATGACCTTCTCCCTCTTGTAATCTGCTTTGGGTTAGTGTTGCGGGTTCCATATCTCACTTTGGGCCACATTCCTCCTGAAACATCTTGAATCAGTCAGTCTCAGCAGGATTTCACCAGGATTTTTTTTTTGTGTGTGTGTATTTTGCAATTATTGTAACATGATTGAATGCATTTGCAAAAAAACAAAACAAAACAAAAAACTGTTGGGTCAAAAATATGATCCATCCTTTTTACTAATTGAATTACGTGAGCTCTTTGATTAATTCCACTTTTCACATTTTTTTCACCAATAAGGTTTTTATTGGAGTTTATTAGCAGGTTACAATATACAAGTTCACAGTATTGTTCTTCAGGTTTTTATAATATAACACCAGAATAAGTCAATCACTTTTCATTTAAAGTGGTTCAGACCAACTAAAGTCTGTGAACAATCATATATGTGTTGAAAATGATAAAATCTACCTTTGTAGTTATCTAATGGGAGGCTGTGGCTCATTTGGTAGAGCAGTTGGTCCAATGACTGAAGGGTCAGCGGTTCGCATCCTGGCTCTGGCTGTCCACATACAAAGTGTCATTGGGCAAGACACTGAACCTGACTTAGTCTCCCAGTAGGACTGACAGAACCTCAGAAACCTACTCTGCCCTACAAAGTAAAAAGACAGTAACTGCATTTTTTTTGTGAAAATGAGTTCTTGTGTTTTTTGCAACATTCAAATCATTCTTTGTCAAGGAATAAAATATCTCACCTCAAATGTCTGTCGTTTTGGAGAAAATTGGTGTTTGTACAGTAACTGCAAAAAGTACTAGTAAAAGAAAACAATGAGGCAGTAAAGACCATTACTGTGTTTTTACCAATGTCCATTTAGGACACTGCCCCAATAGTTTACAGTGAATCACTGTATTAGACTGAAACAGCTTATGTAATTAACGTATTTTCCGCACTTGAAGGTGCACTTGTCAATGAATGTTTTTTATGAAGGTTATTCATATACTGTTTAAGTCAAAATCATGAGATAAAAAGTCAAAAGTCAAAAAACTATGACATGAAAAGGCAAAATTACGACATAACTCAAAATTATGACATAAAAAGTCAAAATCATGAGATAAAAAGTCAAAAGTACGAGATAAAAACTCAAAAGTATTCGATATAAAGTCAAAATTACGAGATAAAAAGTCAAAAGTACAAGATAAAAAGTCAAAATTATGAGATAAAAAGTCAAAATCATGAGATAAAAAGCCAAAATTATGATGTAAAAAGCCAAAATTACGAGATAAAAAGTAAAAATTACGAGATAAAAAGTCAAAATTACGACACAAAAAGCCAAAATGATGTGTATATATATAAGCTGCTCTGTAGTTTTTGTAGATCTAGGTAATACGCAGTAACAATCCTGCTTTATGTCCAATAATCTACCTATAACTACTGGGGCTGAACAACAAGAAAACTTTAAGGTCATTTTTCTCAGTTTGGTGTCTGTGCCGTTACTGCCTTTTTACTTTTTAGGACAGAACTAGTGTATTAGTGTGTGTGTGAATGGTTGAATGTGAGGCTAATGTAAAATGCTTTGAGCATCATGAAGGTGAAAAAGCCCTATATAAGTGCAGTACATTTAACATTACCATAATAAAAATATTTTTCCTCATCATTTAGTTTGTGTCACTTTTAACGTTTTTTCCAACTCCTCTTAAGAATTTTTTTTGGACAATTTTTATGTTTCCTGTTCCTGTTTTTATGAAAGTGGCCTTGGGTCATGTGAAATCACTTCAGTGGAAAATCATGTCTTTACCTAAGAAACTGTAAAGTATGTGTAGTACATGAATGTATGCGTCATGAAAGGAGGGAAATTGTTTGGAAGACAAAAGAATTCCTGGAAAGAAAAAAAGTTCAGGAACCCTTTTTTTGGCTTGTAAGAAAACAATGCAACATGACGGGCCAAATTAAAATATCATATGCGATCCATGCATACCTTTTCCTGCTATGATCCTAATTTCGTTGCATCCTCAGTGATGTCGTTGTTGCATTTCACCCACAGGTTCAGGAGAAGGATGTGGAAAGATCATTCAGCGATACCCCAAGACGGACTGGGAGGGAACTGCATTCCCTCAGGGGGTGGAGATGGTGAGTGGTGCTCTACCTCATGACTCTATAAAAAACAAATAAAACATAATGAATTGACCTAAGATCAGCAGAATTCAAGCACTTATCTGTGGGGAAATGTGGAACAGGTGCCAGTATTGGCTTTTTGTGTTTTAGATAAATTCCTTATAAATGCTTATATTCACTACTATGGAAACCTCTCTTCCCAGAATCCTCAGTGATCTTCATTTCCAGCTTAGGTCCCATTGCTTTCTGTCATTTCTGCAGTGATTTAGTTCCCTCTTTATCTGTTTGGTGAATGCAGGGGGTCTGTCACAGGGGACCAGTTATCCTTATATGGTAAAGTAGTTGGTGGACAGATACTTTCTTATCAGGGGAAAACTGTCATTCGGCAGAATACCATAAGCTCTAACAGTATCAAAGTGTGCAAAGCTATGCATGTCTGTGTTGTATCTGTTTTTGTTCATGTATATTAGCTTCTGCAGATATGTTTTTAATGACTAAACATAGTATTTTTTGGCAAAAGGCAAAGAGTGAAAACAGCAAAACGAGTCCCAAAACACCTCTTGAACTTTAGTTGAAAAAGACAAGTTTGAAATAAAATTGAATTGAATTGAATTGCTCAGCACATATTTCTGTAATATTAAATTGTTGGATTCCTTTTTTTTTTTTTTTTTTTTTTTAAATTATGTGTATTTTCTGTTAAAGCAATGTAAAACTCTAGCTGCTAGCGCTAGAACAGGGGTGTCAAACTCATTTTAGTTCAGGGGCCACATTCAGCCTAATATAATCTGAAGTGGGTCAGACCAGGAAAGAAGGACAGACCAGGACAGAATGTATATTACAAAAACAAATACACAAAACATTTAGTAACAGCAGAATATTGTTAAAATTACATTTATTTCTCTTAAGACATTTGAGGTTGTTCATATTTATTGTAAAAGAATATTTTTTTAATTTTAATATTTTATAAACTAATGTCTCTCACATCTGAACTGAGGTATTTTTGAATCTTTAATATTATTTATTGATAATATGCATATATAACATGATTTAAAAAAAATAGTCAGAATCACATTGTGTCTTGTGTTTATTTTGATAGAAGAAAATTGAATAGTATCCAAATCACTCAAAAAAAATTCTATTTATTTCATGGTCTTATTGCTTAGTATTGCATTCTCTACACTTGTTCACTGACTTATTGTACATGAACCAACAGCTGCTTTTGTTGGTCAATGAAGTCTTTCATATGCTTTCTGTTTGGTGCAAAGGGTCAGAGGTTGTACCTAGAGAGGTTTTAAATTAGGACCCAAATGATGTAGATCAGCAAAGCAGGTGTAGAGGCCAGCACATTGCATAATATGGGTCACATATCGAAACCAAGATAAATGGCGAGCTAATCTAAAGGTTAGGAGGTACTCAAAATCCCATGTTTAGATGAAGTAATACTTTTTCACTGTGATTGTACAAATGCATGCATATATATATATATATATATATATATGTATATATATATATATATATATATATATATATATATATATATATATATATATATATATATATATGTATGTCATTCATTACTACATCTTTATGTTTTAATATTACTTTTGAATTAAATAATTTTCAGTTGATATATGATGATGTATCTAATGGCTGTTGCTAAGATCTATTTTATTTTCTGTCTACTCTGTAGACATGATCAGAGTGATACGATTGTGTGATGGCTGTTGTTTATGTAATGGTATTTATAAGGCAGTTGAGGACAAGTGAGGCTGTTATTCCACCACAAATAGACATATTGTGAGTGGGTGGTTAAATGGCATGCAGCCGTCTTCCTGTGTAACTCATTGAGTTTGTTGGTGGCCGTCAACAGTGTCTCGCTGTGAATTACTGCTTAGAGAACCAGGGTGGCGTGTCATACTGCACGATGTAGTGCTAATGAGTGACGACATACAGTTAATATAACAAATATAAGACTGTATGTCTCGTCTAAATGGCCAGTAAAGTGTTGTTAAGTGCAACTTGTTGGGTTGACTTTTAGGTGATAAAGTATGATGTGGTAACCCTACTGGTCTTTGGCCTTTTGTTGACTCTGAGGGATGAAGCAGGGTGGCTCCATTCTATCAGCATCATTTCTCAAAATTCCTGTCATCATATCACAGAGTTTAAATATAGACACACTGCCACGATTTTAGTTAAATCTATTAAGTTAGTGTTTCCAGATGTCAATGAAGACCTGAGTGTGTGTGTGTGTAGGTTTTTTATCACATCTCACTGAAGTTGTCCCCCCCCATATTTCTTCATTATGTGTCAGGCTAGACTGAAATTGAGACATACAACTATCCCCAGTGTGTTAAGAAAACATAAGGCATGATGTTTCTCATTGGAGTAAGTAAGCCTGCGCGAGAGGATGCATTCAATGCTAAGTGAGACCTTTTTGGCAAATGCTGTGCATATTTTCTTAAGCAGATTATGTTTCTATAAACTTACACTATATTAAAATAGAAAAGCGTAAAATATTCAATAACATTCCGAATTGGATTCATATGGTGACATCGTCGGCCTTCTCTATCGCAAAGTCCCCAGAGGAGTAAGCAGGGACAGGAAATCTGCCTGTCTACTATGCTGTGTGTGACAAACTTTGGTCATGAGCCAAATGATTGGAATTCCGACTTTGAAGCTTTAATGAAGACACACCATAGTGTTTAACAGACCCACTAAGCAATTTGCATTTTGGCTCTGTTTTGGCTTGGTATGTAAACCATTATTATCTGCAGATTTTCTCTACTCCATGAAAAAGAAAATGAGTCATTTACAAACACTGAGAAACACATCTGTAGAAAACAGTGGATGAAGCTGAGCACGAAAAGCATTTTGCGGTCACAACAGGCCCCCAGCAAACTAAATAACCACAGATGAGGAATGCACAGAGAAAAAGCGTTTACAACTTGTGCTAGGAAAAATGTGTTTCTAATCTATCCCGGCAAGTGATGATGATAGGAACCAGCTCAATCCTCATCTGTTATGGATGAGCCAGGTTGGTAGATGGAGGTCAATATATTGTGTGTCTAGTACATTTCCATCAGCTCACCGTCCAGTGTCAGCGTCCAGTGTCAACGTCCTCATGGTGAACTGTAAATGCACAGATGTTATAGTACTGAAAGTGACATTTATATTGCAGGCCACTGTGGTCAAACACACTTAAATCAAACATTTTTGGGCAAGGATAACTATGGTCTATGAAGTTTTTTTTTTTTAATTTTTTTGTATTTGTGATGCTACCAGAAACTACAGTACAAGAGTGGGACTATCTGTACAATTTTTTTTTTTAAACTGTAGTACACTGAACTCAATACAGGGTCTGTACAGATGTTTGACATACTTGAAAATCCTTGAATTTCAATGCTGTGTTTTCAAGGTCTGAAAAATTCCTGAATTTTAGTGCTTGAAAGTGTAGTCAATTCTAACTTTGATGTGATTTTTTTTTTTTTTTTTGCATTAACTTTAGTCAGAGCTACTTACAGAGAGGTGATACATTTTGAAAAATAAAATTTTATGTCAGAAAAGAACATTCGCAGATGTTCTCTGGTCGACTTAAGCTACATTTTTATCTCAATCCTTGTCTCGGTGCGAGTGTGTCTGAAGAACAACAAGTGGCGTCCCTTTTTTTGGATAAAACTTTGTGTTATCCTTTAATTTCTAAAGTTTTTATTATTATAACTCTGCCAAGGAAAGGCATTTTGCTGTTGTCTTTGCTGCCGTTTATCTGTCTGGCTGTTTGTCTGTCTGACTGTTGGCAAGATAACTCAAAATGTTATGGATGGATATGGCTGTAATTTTTAGCAAATGTTGATACTGGTACAAGGAACAAATTATTCCAGTTTGGCGCTGATCAGTGGAGGTGTTTGTATATTGGGTGGGGCACAGACGTGTGTTTCGTTGCAAGATAACAAAAAAATGTATGGACGGATTTAGATGACATTTTCAGGAAATGTTGATACTGGGACAAGAAACAAGTGATAAAAGTTTGGTGGTGATCGTTTAGGGGTGGCATGCATGTCTTTCATTCAGAAGGTGGGGGTGGATTGGCACTCGCAGAAGTGAAAGTGAAACCGAGAACTCATTTAGGAGGGGGTGGGAGGGCGAATCTGCCTTGGTGGAGTCTGCGCTCTCTGGGTGCTTTTGTAGTTGAACATAATTTTTGATGTTTATAGCATAATGGAATATACATCATTAGTGATGCACCGATCAGCATTTTTTGTCCCAATCACCGATACCGATCATCAAAAAAATGTATCTGCCAATTGCCGATCATGAAAGGAATTTTAAACGTCCATATCTTTCATCTAGGTATGGATAGTTGCATCTAGGGCTAAAACTATCAAATATTTTTGTAATGGAGTATACTGTAGATTTTTTTTTTTTCATCGATTAATCAAGTAATCAGATTAGTTCAATTTTTTAAAACCCTTTAACTTCTGATGCATCATTGGTGAGTGTTCTATATGTATGAATTATTCTAAATATTAATAATTCTGAACATACAATGGAGCAAAACAAAGTAGTGAGTGATACTAAAAATAAACGGTTTGGGATTTGTTTGATTTTACTATGGTTTACAGTTTTGTTGGGATTTTTCCTCCACAGCAGCTTTTAGAACAAATTCACAGCAGCACATTTACCTGAAATAATGTCTCAGCAGTTAAAGGGTTAAACTAGATCAATCAATAAACATAGATGGGAGAAGACTGAAGTGTTTTAAGTTGTGTGTGTGTGCATCCGCGCACAGACGCACACGCCTGGTTATGTGAAGCAGTTGTAGCCTAATAATTACACTACTTTTGTACATTTGCTAAAAATAATTACAACATGTGAGGCTACATGCTAACAGATGCTATTACTGACCAATGAGGCTACATGCTAACATATACTAGTACTCACCAGTTAGCAAAAGAAGCTCTAAGTCCACTTTGACGAAGTGCCGTTGAAGTGTGAAAGCGTTCAGTTCAGGTGTTGTAGTAAATACGACAGTGCTAGGCTAACCCCAATGCTATTTAGCCGTGCACACACTGTTGCCTGCCTTACACAGCATAAAATGGCCCCTAACTTCTACTATTAATTAACTATATTTTAAAAAGTACAGAAACAGTCAATGATCAGATGTTTGAAAATGGTCGCTAGTAATTTACCTTATGCGATCGGCTTTTTGATTGGCATATTTTCCAGGCTATTTTTAGGCAATATCGGCTGATTATGATCAGCAGCCGATCCATTGGTGCAACGCTATACATCATTGTCATAAGAAGTGAAAAAATATTAGAATTATTCCTGTAAATATGTATTTCACCAAAGCAATAAGGTGCTGTGCTGGAAAAAAATCTAAATGCTCCTTAAAAAGTCCTTAAAGAGTGCTTGAATTTCACCTTGGAAAATGTCAACAGTAAAATCATTATTTCCACATTTCCATGGCAATTATTTGTATCTACCTTTGTACTGAATCTGCTTAATCTACAGTACAATTTTCAGATTTGGAAATCATAACTAACCTATTTGTGTTGTCAGATCCTTTATTTCTAATGGTCCATCACAATGCCTTTCATGCCTAATTTAATAAGGATTTTCAAATTTAAAGTTAATTTACCAAAATTGCAGTTGATCGCAGAGTTGATCATTTCCACTTACCACTAACATCAAAATGAACTCCATAATTACTAAATGAATGCCTGCATTTTGTGGTTTTCAGTAGAATTGAATTACAGGACCATTTATTCAGTGTTTTGAGTGTCAGTGTAACATTGGTTCCTTATGAATAACCAGGCTATCAGATGGTGGTTGGATTTTGTGAACAGCACAAATCATATACTATCTGATCAATTTAAAATCAACATTTGCTACAGCTCCACATGGCATGGAGTCACTCACATAGTTCAGTTGATATCTCTTATGGTAAATCACTGCAGGGACTGTTTTATTACACAGTGAATATTGATAATACTACATATTTTGGCTTAAAACTAAGTTTTTAAATGCAGAACTTTTATTGTACTGGAGTATTTTCACTATGTATTAGTACTTTTATGAAAGCAAATGATTTTCAGTTCTTCCTTTTTATGTAGTGTTACGATCAGTACACAATGGAACTTGATATTGACAAGATTTTCATTCATTCAGTCTGGCAGAAGAAAAAAAAATAACATTGTTTGTGTACAAGGAAGTAATATCAGAATAAATACATCAATAAATAGAGATGATCAACACAAAATAGCAATAGCCACGTACCCTAGTAATAAAAAAAATTCATTATGCACTGCTCAAAAAGGAGTGACATACACATTAGCTTTGACCCCATTAAAAAAATATGTATCAAAAAAATACAATAAAATAAAAGAGCCAAACAAAAACATCTGAGCAGTAAATCAGAGTTTAGCACCATGACTAGCAATATAAATGTAGCCAAGCAGTCCCACACTCTTCTCTTTGTCTTTGATAAATTTTTTTTGTGTGCTCCTGATAAACACTTTTATTGCCATCTTTTTTTAAATGTCTGACAGACTGTTAAATGTTGACAAAGTCGAGATTGTAAAACATCACATTTTCAAAACTGTTTCCAAGTTGATGTGAGTTACTTGGACTCCTCAGACTAAATCCTGTCTTAAATTTTCTTTGTGGCGTGTCTGCCAACTTGGTTATAAATTTTTATTTCTGCATTACACCAAATCATACCTGATTTGTTCAGTTTTGAAACTATAGAACACACAAGAAACAGTAACAGTCACATCATTTAATAATGATTAGATTAGACATGATTTATCCCACAAATTCAAATGAGTTTGAATTTCTGTATGTTGTGGATGTGTATTTGTATTACACATTGATCTGCAATAACTTGATATTATTTGAATAAACGTGTATGTACTGTAGATCAGAGGTCTCAAACATGCGGCCTGCCGACAGTTCCAATGTGACCCGTGGGATGAAGAGCATAATAACCTATTAAGTGACTTCATGTTTTCTTCTCAGTTTTTTCTTTGCCTATAAATGATGACAACTTCCAATTTGTCTCATTGTTTGACTCCAGAAAAGTTTAAAATTATGAAAATATTTACATTTACAAACTATCCCGTAAAAATTAAATTTGAATAACCTGAAATGTCTAAAGAAAATTAGACACAATTTGAACCGTTTTCTGCTTCTGTTACTAAAAGTTTAGTGTCTTTATAGAACTGATCCATATTAAAACACATGGGCTACTGATAAGTTGAGGCAGAATATTGTTAAAATTGCCCTTATTTTCCTCATGGATAATTTATAAAAAATACTTTCTTAATTTAATGGGTGTTTTTTTTTGCACTAAAACAATGACAAAAATGTGGAGTTGTCATTATTTATAGGTTATTATGTTTTCTTTTTCCCGGTCCGGCCCAGTGGACATCAAATCAGGCTGAATGTGGCCCCTGACGAAAATGAGTTTGAGACTCCTGATGTAGATAATTAACTTTAGGCTTAGTTATATTTGGATATATTTCTAATTTACTAAAATATAAAAGGTGAGCTGTTATAAGAGTGGAAAGTTCATATGCACTTGTTTTATGAAATTCATACAGTATTGTAATATCCCCCTAGACAGAAAACCCACTACTAGTAAACCCCCAAATCCTGCTTTATACAAAACAAACTTACCACAGGTATGGAAAAACCGTATTTAGCCAGAAGACTGTTGAATTTTGGAGATGACAGTAGGAACTACAGTGGAATGGAAATAGTTGTTTGTTTCTACTATGGTTGGCCTTCAGTTTGTGGTCTATGTGTGTGCTGAGTGAAGAAGGATGTCTTCAAAACTATGCCCATGAGGTCAAACACATTCCAGAATGCCACAAAGTTCAGTGTTAAAACATGGAGGTCAGTTCATTACATATAGCCTGCAGACATAATTCTGTCAGCAGATTCGTTACCCTTGTCTTTTCTCAGTAGAAAACACAATATATTTATCAATGAATTAACTTACAGATCAGTCAGTGCTCTACTCAATATTTAATACTTGACTTTTGCACAGCTATATTAAACTATTAATACTTCTGCTGCTGTTATAAAAGTTTAGCTCTTATCTGGTCATATTAGTTTGGATCTTTAGCTTAGGCACTTATAAATATACTCTGCGTGCCTGTGCATTCAGGTTGACATTTATCCTTATGAAAACTTTTTTTCATGTGTGTGTCGCCTGTCTTTTCTCCCTGAAGTATTTCCTAGTTTATTTTCATAGCTTGAAAGCGACCTTTTCTCACCTTTTAAAGGCTTGTAGTGTTTAACCTGAGGTGTTTGACATTAAAAACAGTGGGAGCCTCAGCCTATCTTCTGCTCTGTCTCTGTTGTGGCTAAGGGCAAGATTCTGCCACAGCGAACAATAGAAATTCTGTGCTGCCGTGGGTTTTTTTTTTTCTCTTGTTCAGCAAAGCAAGCACTGTTGTTCCTCTCACTGAATACCATGCCGGTCATTTGCTGCAGCCATAATTAGACATTCATACATGTAAAAATGTCAATCGGTCATACTTGAACGGAGACACAGGGACTACTGCTTCATCATCACTTCAGAATTTCATCCAGCGTTCTCTAGTGATTTGCCCAAATTTGGATTGTCTAGTGCTATGAACTGAACTAATATGATGGACAGTCATAAGGACATTCCTTTAGTATGAGAGTGTCGTTTACCATGCATGCTATAAATACATACACTTGAATATAATTGCCTGTAATTGCCAATGTTTGCTCCATCTCAGCAGTTATTATAAAGTATATGTCATGGTAATTTATGTATTATTTATGTCATTTTTGATTGGGACAGACACATGTACATAGATATACTGACAACAGCAGTTTATAAGAAATGCTACTTTGTGTCACTCAACCCTTGGAAGGTTTTTACTTAATCAAAAACAATATGAAATATTACTATTATAACTGTTTAAAACACATTATGCATAAATTAGACATGAGTACTGGGAGGTTGCTCAATAGACCAGGATTTAGTGGCCCTCCTGAAAGTCAGAATGTTTGTAGCAGAGTCCAGATAGTCCAGACATTTGCTCTTTTTCACAGTAAGCGATGTTTGATTCATGACTAAAAGATGTTTCAGATAATGGAAGTTTTCTGCTGCTACATGAAGCTGAACATGAAGATCTGTAGTAAGTTTGCAGTTCATTTATGCAATGCAGATGTATATATTTACACATATAAATATCAGTATTATCTAATAAGGTCAATCAAATTAGTAAAGCATAACCTAAAAATCTAAAAAACTTATATTTGCTTAAATGCGGCATCTTTTTTAATCATAGCCCAAAATTTGACCTGATTTAAAAAGTCTATGGGTCTCCGTAAGAATGGTTGGCCTAAGAACAGATGGCTAAACCAATGACAAATGTCATAAATCCTTGACCGTTGATGTAGTGCGGCACGTCCTAGGCTCAGCAGATTAGATCATTAGATTATTTCTTCCCACCACGACTCTTAAAATGTAACTGAGAATCTAAGGTGATATCCAAATACATAGCCTGGTCTAAAAAAAGGCTTGACACAGATATAATATGACATATTATACAACATGTATAATATATCACCAGTCCACCTTTACCTTTGATTGCAGGATGTATTTACAGTGGCATAAAGTCAAACAAACTAAATGTCATAACATTTAGTTTAGTTTTTTTTTTTTTCATTTGTTAGGAACATAACATTTTTTAGGCCTGACCAACTGAACATGAGCATGATGGGTAATTGCTTCATCCACCCATTATTACTCTGGAAAAGGGTTGATCTGGTCTTATCTGACCACATGGACATTTTTCCACTGAAACAGTCCAACCTATATGCACTTTATCAAATTGATGATCTCATGAATAATATTTATTTTAAGATAATAACAAGCTACTCCCTGCATCATTTCAGGTTAAAGAACATGTTGCAGCTCAAACATATGAATCATTGCATTAATGATTCAGAAGGATCTCAACTTTACTGCTAAATAGTTCACGTTGCTCTTGGATTTACATGTAAATCCTGCTGTTGACGACTTTTCTGCGACCAGGCTGTGCACTGTATGTCCATTTTTTTTTTTTTTATTATTAAATGAGTTCACCTTCAATTCTAATGATTCCTCAAATTCAAGGATTCTGTTGCAGTTTGTTGTTGTTATTGGAGTTTTTAAGAGAATAATATTAGTATTTAGGGTCAGGCAGCAGTTATCTTACCAAGCTGAAACCATTTCTATATTTGTGGTTAGGTTTTCTTCATATTTGTGTTCCATCCCATCTCACCTCACACTTCCAATTTTTTTCCCCCCTTCTGACAGTAATATGCAGACATACAGTAAGTTGCCCGTTGGGGCCCAACTTCCTCGAATGAAGGAATTTGATCTGACTTGAACAGACTGTAAACATTTAGGTCATTTCTCTTGTCTAGATCTTTGACTTTTTGAACTTTTTTCCCTCAAATCTCTGCTGTAATGAGGAACCGGGCTTGAATGTCCGGGAAGGATGCTCGAGTTATTCAGAAAATGTGTAAACGGCTGCTGTTGTGAGGGGGAGTTGTTATGAAAGCCAGGCTATGGTACAAATATTGGAGCCTATTTATTCACATTGTCTTAGAAAACAAGTACTTTATAGTCTGGAGGAAAAAGACTCACCTCTAGTTTGTTGAGAGCAATCATTCATGTGGCATTGAAATTTTAATAAGCAATTCATGACAAACTTAACAACATTGGTCATCATTGTTCTGCTTTGGTTAGTCACCAAGCCACAGACCGATGATAAACTGCAGCTTAATTGCATGACTTGATGGATTGACTCAGTTGTCCATAACATGACATGTCGCACTGCACGTCGAGCTCTTATGATGTTTGTAAAACTATGAGTGAAAAGCTAAACAGTGCATTCCAGATAGCAGGATGCCGTTCCAGGCAGGGGGAGAATAGAATCATGTGTTTGTCAGGAAGATCCACACATGAGTAATCAATGATTCGTGTGCCAGTGAAGCTAAACACATCAGGAAACAAAGCTGGAGCTGTCAAGCATGTAGGACTTTCCACACTGAAAAGCACTATGAGCTCACCAGGAAATGGGAATACACAGGATGCAATGAAGCCACAGAATGCTGCAGAACTCAAATACACAAGCTCTTAGATGAAATTCAGAAGAAGCTTTTGGTCTTTTAGGTTTACTATTTATATACATTGGCTTTTTTGAATTCTGAATCATATTGTGGGTGAATTGGTGCGAGAGGCTAGCCAAATGAGGGTAGTGTTTTGGAATACCTTGTCCAGTATATCCGGGATATTTCCGCTGTTTCCGAAGAGCTGCCTGGCTCCAGAGATCCCAACACTTGGCTACCGATGAATGCAATCATTGCTAGAAAATATGTGCTGATTGCTGCTAATATAAAGACCAGTAGCTGCTGACATAACTTGGAGGATGAAAATGCAATACTGGTCAAAAGTTTCAGAATATCCTTTTTCTCCTACATTACACTACATGTTTAGGGTATAGGAAGTGTAGGAAAGATGAATTGCGATGCAGACAAAATAACTGACTGTTCAATTCTGAACTTGTAATGCACTGCAGAGGGATTTATGTTGTGTTTGTTATGTGTATGTTCTGTGGTGGGACATTTCAAGTGCTGGTACGGAACATCCCCAATTTATTTATAGTATAGAGTAGACAGTTGTAGTTTGACTGGTCAATAAAACGAGGTTCAGATTTATCTGACTGCTTCTATTAACTGAGAAGAAAATACATAGTCTTGTGGTAATGTAGATTTTATGATGCAACAACAGTTATTGTGCATTTGACTGTTAGCTTATGAATCCACATACTCATCATAATTGTCCTGTCTGCTAGAAATCTGTCAAAAATATCAACATAATAGTACTGTGCCAGCCTGTATACCTAGTTTCAGTTGTATTGGTCACCATTAAACTACTTCAGTGGGACTTTTAAGTATTTTTTTGTACTGTAATTGTTCCTTTCTAATTGTCACAGTAGACATAAAATTAATGTGTTACCTCTGCAGAAGTGGAGCTGTTGTCGACTTGGACTGGATGTTTGAAAAGCCAAAGTTAAAATAGCCAGGAACTTTCAGGCACTGACAGCATAATAACACAGTGCAATAATACATTACACTGCTGTCATTCAGCTATAATTTTAGCCCTTATTGTAAGAGCATGAGATGACAATGTTGCTTGATTGTCAACTCTTATTAGTCTCTTAGGTTTGGTCTCTGGAAGCTTGTAATAGTGCTCATACTCTCAGCCCATTTTCTACCGTATTTTTTTTTTTTCCACTTTTCAATCAGTTCCCTTTTTTTTGCCTTTTATTGGAAAATAGTCAAATAAAATGCTCATGTAATCTCCTGCACATGTGTGTATTTTAAAGAAGTAAAGGTTTATTAGGAACCAGTGATGTGTAACGACTACCTTTGTTTTATTTTATCTGGGTCTTGTTATATTTTACTTTTCCACAGTTAATTGAAGATCAGTGATCGCTATTATGCCACTTTGTATATTGAATTAAATGTATGGTAAAAATACAACAAATATGCGTCATTTGAGTTAAAAAACACACATTATATGTTGTAGGGACAGGTAATGTATTGAATGAAGTCAATGGTTTTATGTTCTGACAGTGACAAAATTGCTAAATTGACACCATTCTTCTAGAGATGGTTCTTGCTCAACAAAAATCCAAAATACAATTTGTTTGCTTCTTGTAATATAGTGTGTTTGGTTCACATAGCAAGAACTGGTCAGCTCTAAATATGTTCGCATATGTGCCTGAAAATCTGTACAGAAATATGATTTAACTATTAAATAAAATCCAGTCCAGAAGTTCTCACTGAATTTCAAGTTCTCCATTTACTGTAATAGCTGGTCCAACTGTAGCTACTAAAAAAACCAAAACAATATTTGGACAAAACACAAGCAATAACAACACACTTAATTCAACAAATATAAAAACCAAGCTAACTCTCCTGGACCAGTATATGTCATGGATGATTTCATAAAGCATCTGACAAATGCAACAAACGTTGTAGCGTTAAGCTAACAAAGCAGATCCAACACTGTACAAGTATTACTTCTCTACTGCTAAAACTCAATGAACAAACCTAAGAACAGTAAAAAATAAAAGTTATTCTAAGGTGCAATGATTGTGAATTTTGTCTTATCATGGATGTTTCCTGATCATAACTTGGTTTCATATGAATTCAGCTTCATATGAATTCATATGAATATTTTATATTGCACTGAAATAATTTCAACTAGAAGCAAATAAAACAGGGTTTAATATGGTCTGTGCTGAACATCTTCATCAGACCTCTCCATGTATCAAATTTTGTTGTGTTTTAACCGACCTTACCAAAAGGGACATGAGAGAGACAGTGGTTTACATTGGATCAAACTACCAGGGCCTCCACAAGACGGTGGAGGAAGCACCTGCTTCAGAGCTGGGCCATTATCTAACAGCCCTGTAAAGGCCAGTACTCTAGGACAGCCATTGTTTTTATCTTGTACCTTAGGACAAAGCTGTTTACGCTGCTCTTTCATTTATCACTCCATGTGTGCTCAGAAGACTGTTTTGATGGGTTTTTTTTTCTTTTTTTCTTGGCATATAACAAAGAAAACCTTGTTTACCAAGAGTCAGCTGATGTTGGTAAATGTCAGCTGTAGCAATGAGCTCATATAAAATCAGCAATATTTGATGAATTAGTTCATTTCTCAGTGAAACGCTACAGTACTGGAACTTACAAATAAGTAGAGTGTCTCATATATATATATATATATATATATATATATATATATATATATATATATATATATATATATATATATATATATATATATATATATATATATATATATATATATATATATATATGTATATATATATGTAGGTACCTGAGGTGACAAGTGGGTCAGGCACAAAAATGACCTACTACATGTAGTACAACTATAACATGAATAGACTTGAACATTAAAGTGAAAGGAAAATCGACAAGGACTGACTAATGAGTGGAAACTAACACCTGTCCATGTTTGTGAAGAAATCACTTATGCAATTGTGGAAATTGCGTTATTTTAGTTTTTTTCTTTTTTTTTTTTATAGTAATCCATGGCTCTGGTTCTGTACTGACATCACCGCTTTGAACTGTAATGGAACCTGATCCGTCATCTTACAAATATTTTTGTAAACTTTTGTAAATATTCAGTCGTACTAAAAGTTTGCATCCTTCATTTCCACATCATTTCAGAGGTTGTGGCCAGGTAGAATCCAAGCCTGACAGTTCATGGTATTGTTTTTCACCACATCTGTCACAAATGCAGAGTTGAAGAAGGTTGTTGTGGTCTGTTAGCGTATGGTATGACGCTTCCTGCCATGTGGAGGCTGGGAGGAATCATATGCATCTGTAATTGTTTTACAGCTAGCTGGCTGCTAAGTGGAATTCTTTCTTTTTGTTTCAGATGTACTTTGTTTTGGAGCTTATGGAGGCAGACTTCCCTCAGGCACCACAACATGTCCTGTACTCAGTAGTCATTGTCACTTATCTACTAGATAAATTCATAATGGGTTACTGTGCAACGTACTCTGGAGCATGTTGCTAGATTTCTGTTTAGTATTGTCACATGAAGTGTGAAAGTGCAGTTGTTACTTAGCTTTAACAAAGCTTAATAATGTTTAAAAAGTACAGTGTTAGGACATTCTATGATTAATCCTGTAGTATAAACAGATGTGCTTCCACATGAAAGAGCAGGGAGTTCATTAGCAAATGTCACTGATTGCTTTAGTCATCATACAGTTCAGCTGACTGCTGTTATGACGGGTATCATCACCTCAAAAATGTATTGGCTTATGCTTATGTTGATATTAATCAAGTGGTTTTAATATCAGCTTTTTCTACTGGGATTTAATATTGAACAGTATTGGAAACATCCATGGACTGCCCTTGGATTTGTAAAGGGAATTTCTATCCCCTGGATATTTCCTGTAACTATGATTGAGTATGTTTATGCTTACAGGATATTGCGCTAATTATTTTTGACAAACCCAGAGTCATAATAAAGACCATTGAAATGTTTGGGACCTCGATTGCTTGGGCAGTTCAGTTTCAGTTTAAAGAGGGAGTTCGTCAGAACAAGATGAGTTCATCTGCCCATGGATTGATTTAAGAGGAGGAATGTCTAATTTTATAAAGGGTCTTCTATTGGCCTCTTCATGCATATCTGTTTTTAAGTTACGTGTCGTGAATTGGCCATATGTTTTTAATTTATGCTGTGTTTCGAAATAAACCAAAGCATTTGCCCTGGAATGAACAGATCTTCATGAGATGTTTGGGATATGAGGAGAACAGCAGAAATTAGCTTGTCTCTGGGCTGTGTATTATAAAGAATTGCTCTAAAAATACATGTTTTACATCATTTCCGACACACATGGTAGTTATGAAGCCTGAAATTTTGTGTACAGTACAGTTTGTAACATTTGCTAGATGACTCTGCCTGCAATATTTGACCTGTCTTTTTGCGAATTTCTGCAGTCCATCACAAGGGTCTAAAAATACCTAACTCTAAAATAAACCTTATGTTCTTGGTGTTGCATAACAAGTCCATGATGAGGATCCAGGGTTGTCGTGACAGTGAAGAAGCAGAGTCCCTTCACTGTAGAACTTGTAGACAGTGCGATCGCTGCCACCAAAAAGGATTTGGATGACAGTGTTCTATTGGTCATTTTGTTGGTGTTGTTCCTTGTGTTAATTACACTAACATAGAGACGGACACAAGTATACATTGTGAGTGCCAAACTGCTTGGCTTGAGCTAAACTGCCTCTACTTGTTTTGTCCGCTGTTCATCCTGCGGACCAGATAAAACAGGAGTGCTGTGTCGGCGGCACGCCATTGACCTTCTCACCCCCTGGCCAGTTCCTCTCTGGCCCTTGACACTTCACACTTCACTTTCCATCATTGTTTGCCTTCCTGACATGCGCCTTCTCTGAATGAATGAGAAGAGGACAAGGTATAGAGAAGAGGATAATGGGAACATACAATGTCATGCACATCTGTTGCTAAGCTTTCCTGACCACATTGTCTTGGCTGTTCCTTAACATGTAGGCTCAGTCTACAATACATTACAAATTTGTTTAGTGGTTTGAATTAAATTTTTTCAGTTAACATCATTTCACTACCTGCTTTGCAAAGACTTTGCAGTTTCATGATTTATTAATTTCCATATCTGCGTTTGTTTAGTCACATGGTTATTTTATAGCAATTTCATGTGACTGTTCAGCAAGAGGAGCATTGATGATGATCAAAACACATGACATGGCTTAGTCTGTACGCATTTTATTGTTGTGGAGGGAAAAAAAATTGCAGAAGTTTTTTGTAAGAGTACAAACAAAGATCTTCACTTCAAGGATTTGGGGTATTTGCTAATGTGTGGTTAACAGGAACTCTTTCTAGTCTCTCATTGTTTTATGACTGTACTGAGTCTGTTTGTGTCCTTAAATGAAGGGGTTATAACCAAATCACACTGAACGCGTTTCCAGTCATGTTTCAGCTGAATCCGAGTTTAGGATGATATGGCGTTCCCTTTTTTTTCCTGAGTCATGTTTAGTAATGGCTTCTGCCCCAGTTATATCTGGCCTGTGCCGGGCCTGACCAAGCATAACTGTCTCATTACAGTATGAGAAGGCAGCTCTGTCCTGTTCTGGCAAGTGAGCCTTTGGGTGTTTTTTTTTTTTTTTTTTTTTCCAAATAGCTTTTTTTGTTCCTTGAGCATTAGGCTGTGACGATGCTTAGCAGGTCAGACAGCAGATCTTGTGTCACACTGTGGGAGTGGGTCATGCCAGACTACAGCACATGATGTGAGAGTTTAGCTGTAGGGCAGCACTTTCCTCGGCTTTGACATCAATACAGCAAGTGTGTCCCAGAGTTCCTTTGTCACTTGACTGAGATCTAATTTCGGAATTGGAGGTGCCCTATCTCTCCTGTGTGTGTGTGTGTGTGTGTGTGTGTGTACTGTATAAAGTCTCTCTTTCCAACAAGTCAACCTTTGCACCTGTTGAATTGCAGTGGATTCTTGTATCATTCTATAGCCGAACATATATTATTTCCAGTATCTGATGCAATCAGGCTTTCACAGCTTTCAGTTGCTCGCTCATTTGGACCATTACCCTGAAACCAGTCTTGCATCGGTCATGACAGACACATTGACTTCACAGAAAGACTGAAGACCTTTTCCCCTTTTCTGCGATGTGTCGCCTACTTTTATTTCCTCACTTAAACATCATAGGACTACCTCAGAATGGTGTGATATTGCATCCCATCTACATTAAGCAGTGTTTCCATTTCTAACATTGAAATGAAGCTTAAATTTAAGTTATTCTTGCACCTCAATACTGGGAAGTAGATTAAAATTGGTGTAACTACTTTCCTTCTAAATGTACGTACAGTAATTATATGTACAATTACATGCGATATATTGGCTTACACTGTAGTTTGATGTCACTGATGTTCATCATCATACATTATGAGTTCATACACCACTTCTGTTATTTGCCACAACCAGAAAAACAAGTTTAAACCTCAACTTTTATTGTGTTTACATGCCAAAGCGTAAAGTGTTGAGGGGTGGAAAATGCAGGGTAATGCACATACTGATCTTGTTGAAACACGAAATCATATGGCACGTGGCATTCCACAGTCATCAGTTGCGCAAACGGTGATGTCATCAGACTGTCTTGGTGTAATGTTTGCTGACTATTGAGGATTTTGCTGAACACCCCGAAGTGTCTTTGAAGTTGTTCCAAAATTCAAGTGTGCCTCTGCAGACCTGTGGGCAAGATAACAGCTTAAAGGAAATACTGATTAAATATTAGGGAAGTCAATTACACCTCTCCTCGCTGTTCTTTTTCGTGCTCCGAGCATGTCACCCTCTCTTAGGAATACACTCCCATGTCACATGCAACATATGCACACGTACACGTACACACACACACACACACGCACACACACAGGATGTTATATGTCCTCTGATCTTTGGAGGAATGTAGTCCCAAAGGTGTTTATCTCTTTTTTTCGACAACAATGAATGGCATTGTTGGAATACTTTAGGACAGGATCACAGTTATCTGCACTTGTCCTTGGGTCCTGTCTGGCCTGAGTGTGTATCAGCGAACACACTCACCACAATGCAGCTTTAACAGACTTCCTGCAGGCCTATTGTATCTGCTAGAAGATGGTGGCATCCTGATCCAGGCCAACAAACCCCCTTTTCCTCTCTTTCACTCTTTGCTTTCCTCTCCTCTTCCCCTTCAGTGTCTCGCCTCCATTTTTTTTCCTGCTCCAAAGTCTATACCTTGCAGGTGTATTTGTTTTTTACCATGCACAGATCCATCTATCCATCTGCCCATCTGTTTGACCCTTACCCAGTTCTCCTTTATCCACACTCCCCTCTTCCTCCATATGTCCGGTGAGCCCCTCCCCATGTAACCCCTGAGGAGCAGCCTAAACACTGTTTCACACTCAGCCTAGTGGGGCCCTCCAGCAAAAACAGAGTGCAGACACAAACACTTGACTCTGTGACCAAATGCCCGCCTGCTTCCCAAATTTTGGCCTCTCATCTCTCCCCCCTCCTCACTGTTTTTTTTTTTTTTTTTCTTAGCATGACTTTTGAATTATCCCTATCCCTATCATTAATCCCCTTTATATGTGTGTGTGTATATATACATACATACACACATACATAACATATTTTCATCACTTGCTTTGACACGTCCTTGAGATTTTAACAGCATCTGCCTACGAATATGTTTCCTGATAATAAACGGCATCTGTGTTACCAAACATAGTATCTAAAATAAGCTTGTTTTTTTCCCCCCACATTTACCATATGTTTCGTGTCAGAATTGGTTATGACTCACATTGTTGCTCTGAGACTTAGAATGTGTTTGAGATGCTTTTTATTATGGTGGCTTATTTTGTCAGCCATCGCAAATAGTTGATTTGTGTGAGTCTTTGATAAACAGAGAATTAGGAAATATAAATAATGTGTTATTCCAGGAAGATTTTGTAAGAGCTGCTTTACACACTTGTTTCCCAGATTAGTAACGTTAAGGCTAAATCTTTAAAACAAACATTCAGAATAGAAACATCTATATTTAGGAAGTCTGTTTGAATTGATGGCCTTTTCTACCTTTTCTAACATATGGTGTTTTATGATGATGCAGTATTTACTCTATACTCTTATGTTTGTTACGGGAACTCCATAACCATGTCTTTCTGTATTTTTCCATTGTTTGATGTTTCCTTTTATGATCGGGCAGGTAATGAGCTCTGGCTGTTTGGTCTGGCACCTTTGCTGATGACTTCCAAGGAGAATAAACACTCCATGTGCCATTTCCCGCTCTGATGAGTAGATGTAATGTAATTTGCCTTTAAACGGGACATCCTGTCTCCAGGGTGGCATTTGCAGCGTAATGGCTCAAATGCTATTATTCCCTCTCCCTTTTTTTTTTTTTTTTTTTTTTTTATTAGGTTAGTTTCCATCAGCGAGTTTCAGTGAATATAATGACCGTTGGGCATTTAGGAAATGAAAAAGTAATTGTTATATATCCCTAGGTCTGTAATTAACCAAAAGTAAAATAATCTACTGATCTACAATACATGATAATTAAAGTAAAAGTAAAGTAATTTTTTTGTCAGGTTTTCAGTGTTATCATTTATTTTGTTACAATTTTGTTTTGTTTTTTTTAAATCTTTTTGTGAAATGTAAATTGACCCAATTTAGGTTTGGTTTTACATTTACTCAGTCAAATCTCACATTGTACAGTCTATAGTATATCAAAAAAATTAAAAATAAAATAGTACTGCTAATGTAGAATAATCCAATAACAGATAAATGGTTAATAAAATATACATTCATCCACATTTAAACTCTAATTTAAGTCTCATGTGCTTTAACTATCTCTGATACAGATGATGCAACATACGTTCCTTCTTGCTTCAGTCACAGTTTGTGTACCGTTACATACTTGAAGCTCAGTCCTCATGTTGTGATGTCTTATGCTTACAGTTTTGCCAGCCTGGAGGTTGGAGGTTGTCCAGAGAGAGGAAAGTACCCACTTTCTTCACCGTTGTGCTGACAGATATTGACTCAGACCGACACTACTGTTCCTGCCTCACTTTCTACGAGGCTGAGGTCAATCTACAGGTACCAGCAAACACTCCACCTCATATCTGTCATGTGTTACCTACATATCCCGTCATCTGTATGTAGTTTATGTTGGATAGATTATATTATACATACGATCATAACAGTCACATACATGGCTTTCACTTCTTGAGTCTTATTTTCAGTGTGGTGTTTTGACATCTAAGTAAGGATATATATTCTGCATGTTGTGTGTTTCTTGCAACACGGAGAGAAATTATTATGTCCCTTTTTATGATGCCCTGTGAGACATGATATGTGCAGACTGCGAACAAGTATATCCACACTGGGACAATAAATTCTGTATCTACCTACTGCTTTACTACCTCCTCCCTTCGCGGCAGGAATAAACAGGAGCAACACATGAAAGTCCAGAAACTCAAGGAGATCACATGAACCACAAACTGAATCCATGCAAATATGATGCAGCAGAACTAACCCTGAGCTTTTCATGATTATCAGATTATAGCCTGAGTTTCTGAAGCCTCATGATGAGCATGAGATCACTGCTTAGATGCTATCAGGAATATCTGCTGAACAATGTGATGGTTTTCATTTTGTGCTTAAGCTAATTGTTTGTTTTTGAATCCTCTTTGGAACATTTTTAACACTTGGAATGTCCTAACATGTGAGGCACTTGTAGAAAACAACAGGACAGCTTTGGTCCAGGTTAATACATTCTGTGCTGGCCGCTGGGTGAAGGAGAGGATGGATGTACCCACGGTCACATTCCTACACTGCTTCTGATTTGATTTACTCATGCATACAAAATTGTGTTTGAGTACAGATTAGTGGTCATGGTACAGTTAGTAACCCCCCTCCCCTGATAAACTATTGATTACAACAGATTTTTATAGTTATGAACGATCTTGTGAATGTCTTTCAATGCCAAAAACCCACAAAATACCAAACTAATTGTTTCCCCATGTTTGCCTTTTGTTAGAGGCCTTAAACGACTCTTGTCCCTTTGCCCATTGTGATTTCACATCCTTTCACATGTGGAAGGCAGTCGTCAATCTCATTCCAATTAGATCAGCGCAACATTTGAAATGAAATTGAAAATATAATCACGTACAAAAAATGAACTAATCACTTTCATGGAATCCTCAGAATAAACGTAGTAGTATTGCATCCTTTTCTCATTACTTTACAATTTAAGCTTGTGTGACGCCGACCATAATTACACAAACATTCCTCCATTTGCACAATGGGGCACATTTTTCCGCAATCGTTAAAGAGAGTTAGAATAGGAAGAAATTAAGTCAATTCACCACATCAAAGGGGGAAAAGCCCCAAAATAGCCCACTTGACTGTCATTATGAGGTTTCTTTGTAAGAGCTTACTGACAGACTAACATTCGTTGCTTGTCACTTGTTATATGTCTCTTAGCTGTATGAACAACCCAACAGAGATTCCACTCCAGTGGGTAATTCTCATTCAGTGTTGAAATTAATATCCAGCCTCTTCTGTCATTTCACATCCTGACTCACTGGAAGTAATATGAGTTAGAAGGTCAGTGGTGTGTGACAATAGACAGTACACTGAAATTTCATTCATAATGTGCAACAGTGAGTGTATTTTCTGTTTGACAATTTTTTTTAATGGATTTATTTCGAATATGAATGTCAAAATTAAAAAAAAAAGTTAAATAAAGAAATAAAAAATACAGCAAAAAGAAATTTACTAAAACAAACACACTTAAAATACGACACATAATACATATTCGAAAAGGAGTGAGAAGATGCATAGCTTATGAACTCCCACCCCTTCTCCTTAGAAATTAATCACAATAATAATTTTCCAAGACCATACACATGTAAACACACATTCATACATATACATACATATATACATACATACATACATACATACATACATACATACATACATACATACATTCACACATTCACACATATATACTGTACATACATGCCTACCCACAATATATACGTGTATATATATATATATATATATATATATATATATATATATATAAACACTTACATACACACATACCTACCTACCTACAAATGCACACAGATATACTTACACACACCTTACATACTTATACTGTACATATAAATAAATAATAAATTGTCTATTTTATTCTATTCTGTATAAATTGTTGTGGGATCCTGTATATGTATTGATTTGTGAACAGCAATTATTCCCCTTGTTAGTTTTTTTTAGAGTTGGACAAAAGTCCAGGAGGGATCCAGATGGACCACTGTGTTATAATAAATGCCATCAAGGAATTTCCGCTACTTACTTAAGTGTTAACATATACTCTTGTGTTTAATAGAAGTAATGGTAATGTCATGAAATATATAAACATACTAGTTACGACTTCCCGAGCTGATTGGAAAATTAACTGACAAATAATTTACTGCAGTTCAACATGTATTAATGTTAACATCAGCTACAGCAGCTAAGATACACCAGTTATTGTAAGATATATTTGCATAAAAAACCTTTTTTTGCACCAGGTTACAAACATGTTGATTTCTGCTATGAAATCTCACATGTTTCCATGGGGACTGACTTCTTTTTAGAGCAAGATGGTCCTGACTATGGTGTTTCATGTAGCTTTGGCTTCACTTTCCAGCCCCAGAGGTTCCTGCTTGATTGTAATATCACACATAACACATCTTTTTTATTGTTAATATAGGGATGTAGAAATCAAAATGACACATTACAGTATGAAGATATTACTATAACATTAGCATTTGTTAAATCACAAAACAAAGATCACATTTCCATGTGAATATTAGCTTCACTGAAGTTCATGTTTGTTTGCTTTTAAAAAAAAAGGGAAGATGAGAATTTGGATTTTTTTTTTAAGTCATTGACAATAGTTTTATTGTGATAATGAATCCACATACATGATTATCATTGTTTAAAAAAATGTGTCAAGATAACTCAAAGACTTATGGATAGATTTTGATGAAATTTTCAGGATGTGTTGGGAGTGTCACAAGGAACAAATTATAACATTTTGGTTGTGATCCGGAAGAGATCCTGGATTCTGGATCACTTTAACATTTTACATTGTCGTAAATGGAGAATGCATTTCAAAGTGACCCAGGATCTCTTTCGGATCACCACCAAAATGTTATTTCTTCCTTGTGACACTCCCAACCCCCCCGTCGATCACCACCAAAATCTAATCATTCCCAGATCTCCCCATTACCAACATACCATGTAAATTCCATCAAGATCCGTCCATATTTTTTTGAGTTATCTTGCTAACTAACAGACAGGCAGATAAACAGACAAACAAACAGGCAAAAACATAACTGCCTTGGCGGACCTCTCTTCATTCGGGGGGGGGGGGGGGTCTGCCTTGGCGGTGGTTTGCCCTCTCAGAGTGCTTTTCTAGTTCTTAAATATACAGGAACCAAACTTGGATGTGGTGGCCTTTTCAACCACAACACTGTCTTGCTTTTTTCAACCTGAGGTTAATTTTGAGATTAGGCTATATTTGGACTCGTCTAGACATCCTACTCCTGCAAAACAAACACACATTCCTGCATTCAGCGTATGAAGATGTTCTTGAAACGTGAGGGTGTTTTAACAGACTTTGCTAACTAAACTGACATCCTTATCTATCCAAACTGGAATCCACGGAGAATCCAGACGGGCACTAGAGGAATGTATTTTGTTGAACCAAAGCCTTAGTTTAACCAGGAAGTGTGCCCCCCCACCCCATCTGAATAAGATATTTTGATCCCATACTCCTGAGTCTGGAGATACTGAAGCACTTATGGCATGTTTTCTCTGACTGGAGAAATATACCACATTGTGATAAGAGTTTTAGTGAGGAATGAGCATTGCTGAGATGTTGGTGTATCCTCAATAGAAATAATCTGATTGAGACTTTATTGAGATGGGTTTATTTTGATTTTTGAGGGAGATATGGACAACACACATGAGCAAATAACTTTTTAACGTTCACTTCATTCACTGAACACTATAGTCACTAATCTAAGTTGTTATCTCTGTAGGTATTTGAACAGATTTCTTTAACACACCAGTTGTTAAATTGTCCTGAAGTTGTTTTGCTTTCGGGGCTTACTCTTATATTTATCTTATTGGTCTGTTTAAACTAAAGAATTTTAATCTTTATTTTGTTTTGGGGAGTTTTCTTTTATCTAATTTGGTAATGTATTTTCCATAAAAGTAATAATTATCTTATCATTGATATTGTAGACATTTTTTTTTTTTTTTGCTTTCCTTTACATAAATCAGTTCCTCATTATAAGCAAAATGTTTTATTACACTCTAATTTTATCTGCTGAGCATTCTCCTTGGCTCCAGTGGGATGACCAAATATGCTGAATGGGGTAACAGTTTGAGAAAGGAGATAATTAAAAACCCAAACTTTCATAAATTGATATCCTCACCCTGAAGATAAGGATTTTTTTTTCACTAAATGACTTAGTCTGAAGTAATAGGATATGTTTGTTTTGAAATAATAAACTGTTTTTTGCTCTGAGACAATAGAATATTTTTGTTTTGCAGTCTGAATAAAATTAGATGAAATTTAATGATGCAAACCCTCAAGCAAAAATGGAAAATGTGTGTCACCAGCTGTTGATCCATAAACTTACTTCGAGTTGCATTCCAATCTACTAGACAACGTTAATTAGAATCAGTACACATTACTATTAGATGTATATATCTTACATGTCGACAATTATTTCTCCCAAAAATGTGGGTCATTTATAGATTGAGATGAATTTAAGGTATATGTTGTGCTCAAAGGCTGAACTGGAAGCTCAGCAGATCTGGCATGCTTTACTGTACAGTCTATGGAACTTTGTTGAACTCTTCAACTGAAATAGCATCTTTTTTAATGTTTCAGGGATCAAAGAGTATTGAAGCTGATGGAGACGAAGATGAGGAGGCTGAGGAGGATGGTTTGATCCAGCCAGCTCAAGTGTTTGCACCAAAAAGTCTCATACTTGTGTCCAGGCTGGATTATCCTGAAATATTTCGGGTAATAATAGACCTATGATTATGTCTTGATTAAAGAAGGTTTTTGTGTCTTATTCAATACGAATACTCTGAATTTTTTGACAAATCAGAGCTTTCATCTTGTAGTTTATAGATGATGCTAATCTACTGAGTGTTCTCTGCAATTAGAAGGGTTTGTTTAAGAATTTTAGTGACGTAAATGTGACATAGAGGTATGAACATTTCTGATCCCTCCACTGGATCATAGTTTCTGCAGAGGTCAGCTTTGATATCGTATTTGTTCTGCTGGTTTGTCCAGATGCTACAGACTTTCAGAATAAAAAGGTTTTTTTGTTGTGCATTATACAAATATGGTTTAAGTTCACAAGTTGATTATCTTTATGAAAAACATGTTATACATTGTATGAATAATTGGAAATGTGTCAGAAATGATCTGAATATCATTGTGATCTCTTTTTTTATGATAAACTAAATTCATTTAAGAATACTTAAAGCAATTTTAATGCTACTGCATTAGGATGTACTACATGGTTTGACAACCTTTGCAATCTAAAGAGCTATTTTAGAACAAAGATAGAAATAAAAACTGTCTGGAACCAAAGATAACATTACCTCTTTGTGGAAACTGTTCAAGAAACTCTTTAGGATTAGTCTTTACAGAATATGTGGTGAATATAACCAAGTTTCAGTGGATTTATAAACCACAAAGACATTACAGAACTAAAGAAAATGGTGGATGGTATTTATGTTATGCTGGTGTTTCTCTTTAGGTCTGTTTAATAATTTAGCAAGATAACTCAAAAAGTTGATGGATTTGGATGAAATTTTCAGGAAATGTTGATACTGGCATTTTTCTTTATTAAGACTTGTCTGCTAATATCAATCTCTGCATTTGTCTTTTTCTCTTGTTCTTCAACCAGGGCTGCTTGGGTCTGATCTACACAGTTCATATTGACAGTCTCAGTTTCCCTTTAGAGGGTCTGGTGGCCAATCTTTTTGCATTCCTCGTTCCTATTGCTGGTGGGTCACAGGTAAGGCTTAATTACAGGAAATCATGTCCACAACACCACAGCTTGCTCAGTATGTCTCTCTCCTAATACTAGCCTTATTGTTATTGATCCAGAATGTAGATTTGGGCCCAATCCCTTTACCCTTACCCCTCTATGTGTACATGAAAAGGGGTAGCGTAGTCCTGATTATCAATTAGGCAGAAGGGAAGGGTTAAGGCAGATGGCTGAATAGGCCTCGAAACTGAGATTTTTCAGTACCACACTACAAATGGTGGGGTAGGAGAACTTTCCCATAATTCTGTTCGAATCATCGGTAAGATGGAAGTGAACACAGCCAAAAAGTGAAGCAGTGTGATGAAATAATCACACAAATGTATGTATTTTTTCAGAAACAATGTAATCATTTGAGCATGTGTTAATTGCCATTTCAGTGTGTTATAGACCACATTTCTAGTTTATAGTTGATAGTCGCAAAAAGATGATCAAAGCCCGTACAACAGAGATGGCTACAACAACTGACTGTATAGTGTATATTTTATTTTATTTTATTTTATTTTGTATCTCTTTTTATTAAACACAAAACGGAGTTATAATCCTGGCTCACGATACAGATTTTTGTGTTTTATTATGTTTGTTTTGCATTTCAAGTTGCAACCCACCCCTCAGATCCTCTGTGTATCTTCCCATAAAATCAATTAGCATAAAACATTAGTGAGTCATTTATGTATCTACATCTTACACCAAAAAAGGGGGGACAAAAATAATAGTTTTAATGACAAATAAAAATGCAACCATTAAAGAGTAATAAAAGTATATGCATATATGTTTACATATTCCTACTGTACAGAGAGAGAGAAAAAAGTGGCTTACACCGTTTATGTGCCTGTCTTCTATACGTCTTGGCCATCAGATCTTAATGCTTTACCCTTAGGGACTCTCAGGAAATGTCTTGAGCTTTTAAAAATATTTTATTAATGTGTTTCAAACACTATAAAATCGGTCATTGGACCCTCTAAGTGTGTATTTTATCTTTTCTAATTTAAGGTACAACATTAGATCAGTGATCCATACAGATATTTTTGGTTGGCAGGAAGATTTCCAGTGTAAAAGAATTTGCTACCTGTAGCTATCAACGTTGAAAAGATTATTGCCTTGAACCCAGAAATACCCATACTAACAAGTGGCATTGTTCTGAAAATTGAGGTATACATATTAGGTTGACATTCTGTTGCTATGACAGTACTTCAGATATTATTGTATAGATTCCAAATCTAAATGGGTTGAAGGATGGACATGACCAAAACACATGCATTAAAGTTTCATGGGCACTATGGCCTTTACTACAATGTTCATCCATATTGTCAAACATCTTTGCCAGTCTAGCTTTAGAGTGATCCATCTTGTGTAACATTTTAAACTAGGTTAAGGCGAAATGTGCACAGGATGTACAGTACTCCCATTCACCCTACGCATAGTCTCCTCCCATATACTATCTGGAATTGCCTCTGCCATTTCGGTATCCCACTTTACTTTCAACTTATCATGGATATTATCACCTTTGGGGGGTGATTATGGAGTGAATTCTAGAAATGAGGCCCTTTAGATTAGGAGGAAGTGCAAATGTATAATCCAAATCTGGTTAATTTGGAAAGTTTGATGTATTGGTACAAATAAAGTGGCAAACCTATACAGTAGATACCTAAAGTAGTAAAGTTGGTAAGATTAAATGTTACACAAAGGTCATTGAAACTTGCAAAAATCCCTTTCTTATAAAAATCTTTAAACCTGACAAGGCCTTGTCTTTTCCATCTCAAGAAAGTTGCATCTATGTTAGCTAGAATAAATGCCTAATTACGTCAAATGGGAACCTGTCTGGAAAACTGAGATATATCCATATATTTTCTAAATTGATGCCAAATACTTAAAGTATGAGTGACTACTGGATTTGAAGAATATGATGAAAATGCTAGTGGGACAACGCCTGGAGTGATGTTGACCGACATTAATTATTTTCAGTTTCACACCAGACATAATCTGATGACTGATACCCTTATAGTATTTTCTGTCAATTAGCCTGCCAGTCATATATTAGTAAATTTGGCTGCCCATATACATGATGTAATACTGTATGGTGAATACAAACAGAAACAAAGTTGTCACATCTGTTTATAGTGACATCGATGACTGCTGATGATATAATAGGTCATGAAGGATTGTCTTGTTTTATAGGGGAGTGTTTCAAGCCCTAACTCTTACAACTCCATTTCAAAGGGTAGTGCCATGTGGGAGGGCCAAGGGGTGATTTAGAATTGGGCCTTATATTCCACACAGAGCTACAAAAGGTTCATGTTAAACTCACTGTGCTGTTGTTTGGAAAAGTGATGGCTGAAGCTGATGGTGCAACTCCCAAAATGATTTATGTTTGTTGTGCAGCTGATCAGGAATGTCTTGTATAGATGATGCCAGAGATTGTTGTCCAGCCACAGCAGTAATTTTCTAATACACGGTCATCATTTTTCCTTGGTGTTAGACCAAAATAACTCTGACTAGACTAGGACAAAAGACAGTCCAACTATTAAACTGTGTTTATAGCCGTTTAAAGGAGTGTATATTTTAAATGGCAGCCGTTGTCTTGAGATGCCTCATTGCTTTAGTTACAAAAAGCATTTTGTTTGCTACAGTCCAGTGTCAGAAGGTGAAGCAATAAATGCACTGAACTCGAACACATTATTTACAACACCAAGACTTTATTAACATCAGCAGCCGTATGTCTCCAAAAATTCTGCTCGCTCATTGCAAAATTCTAACCAGACATAAAAATCAGGTTTCATTTTCAACAATGTGTAATGTGCTGTAAAAGGGGAGAATTTAGCCAGCTCCCCACCATGACTACACTAAAATTCCCAAGTTCTGTAATGTGCCTGAAGGCAGAACATCATCAGGAGCAGAGTCATTTGTTAAACCAAATCACAATTAGACAAACATGTGTGTGTGGAATTGGGTGAATGGAAATCATGCTATTCTAGAATTTTGCCTCGACTATTAACATTTGTTTCATGCATTTTGAATGAAAAACAAATGTCATCTCCAAAGTGTTTAATTACAATCAAAGATACATGGATTTCCACTGCACAACTGCAATTCAGGCTGAGTATTAAAAGCTGCACTTAACCTCAGCAAATATATTTGTGTCACATATAATTGAGGTTTTCCTTTCTTTTTTTTTCCTAACATACTAAGTTGTTCAATTGGCTGATTCAGTGAAGAACAGAGCAGTGACTGTCCTACTTGTCAGTTACAGCCTCAGTGCTCTTAACTATGCATCTGATTGAATGAGTGTTGGTTGTATTGCTATTTGGCCCTGTAGACTTCATGGCTAGGGAAGAAAATGCCATGACCTTTTGTTTTTCTTTACAGAAGCTGTTCAGCCTCGGAGCAGGAGACCGGCAGCTCATCCAGACGCCTCTAAATGACACATTACCTGTCACATGCAAGAGTGTTGCTCTGCTCTTCCAGCAGCTAGGTGTGTCCACGCACTTTGATAACTGTCACACAGTAATCAAAAGACTGAAAGGGATCTGAGTCATAATATCAGTTATTATAACTGTATTACTAATTCTGACTATCACATTAGTAAAACATTCAAAGGTTCAGTATGTACTTTTGGAGAGATTTGTATGTGAGCCTGTTTTGTTCTTAGAGCAGCTTTGTAAGAGCTAGAGATCTGGAGAGAAAGGTTCTCTTCATAAAAATCAATCAGTGCAAAGATTATTATCATTTATGAAAGCTGTCATGACAGTTATTTACTTAGAGACGGTTTTAGATCAAGCACAACACCAACTCTAACATAAACTTCACATAATCACACAAGCAGGCACAAATCTTATATGTATCAGACAACTCATTGAAATAATGCTTTACAATAATATACATATTATTTATTTGATAAGCATGTTAATGTGCAGAACATTCTATACATTCTTTCAGAGATCCCTTTTCCATGTTTGTAAATCATATTTTAAGAGCTTTTGTTGTACTTTGTGAATCACATGGCGTTCAACTACCACAGGATTTTGCAATGAGCCATTAAGAACCAGATTAATTCTACACTAAATGTGTCTGAGGCTGATTATGTGGTGTTTGCTTTACCCCATCATTGTTTCTGATCTGGCCTAGAAGGAGCACATGATGCAGATTTGATGCAGTTTACTGGTTTCACATTGCAGTGTTTGCACATTACAGTACGTTAAAGGACCAAACCCTCAATGATCTGGACAGGCAATACGTGCCTGGTGCACTGTGAGTCACTCATGAGCTAGTTCAACTCAGTTCAGCAAGTGTACTTACCACTTTTCTTGGCCTTTGTAAAGTCAGGTGCAGAAAAAAAGGCAGATCTTTTGTACTTTGTATTTTTAGATGTTAAGGTCATTGTAAAATAATCAATCCTGGTTTTCTTTTCATATCTCTAGGCATACAGCTGTGACCTGAGAGCAAAATTAAATATAATTCACCTGAAATTTGATTTGTAATGGAAAATTGGCCCTCATTTAGTCTCATTTGATTAGAAGAATGTGCTTCAAAACAGATCAGATCTAATTTCCTGAGTGCATTAACACTATCCTCTGTTTGTTTGGATATAGTGGTGAATGTGCGCATGGGGGGTACTTACACGTGCATGTGAGCGGGGTCATGCACAAGTCACGCAGTTGTAGCCAATCTGGACACACAAAACACAGCTCATACCAAACTTGAGTCTGCCCTCAGACTGTTTCCATTAATAAATATGTCTGTTCTGTGTAAATTTAGTTGTAAAGATTTTGACTTATATTGTCTTCTTAATGTTAAGTTATAAAGCAGTGTCAGGAACAGTGAAGGTCTCAGTGTTTGGACAACTGAGATTTGTTTGTGTTCAAACTTGGATCCACATGAATGCACCAGCACACAAACGTGTTGAATTTATCAGTTACACATGCTACATAGGTACTGGACATAGTAATCTGTGACCCATGTACATGGTTCTTACCAAGTATAGAAATGTTTGGAATTTGATATTTGTATTTTTCAGATCTATGCAAGTACAGAGAAAAGAAAAGAGTCAGGGAACAGCTAGTTTCCAATCTATTGTCAAAGTCCATGTCGTTTACCATTCAGTACACTGGTTTACTATTGTAGATGGTGAGATATTGTATGTGACTGAAAACACACCTGTTTAGTTAAAGGGAAAAGAAGGCATGTGTGTTTCAGTGTCTCAAACATTGAGATGGTAGCAATATAAAAAGGTAAAAGTGCTATCATGCAGCATCCCATAGACCATCAACATTTTAAAGTGATGTGAGACCAAGAGAAGGAAAAGAAGTAAGGAATCTATCAAATAATCACATGATACATATATATGTTTTAAGTTAAATGGGCTCTTTAAATGCATAATGAGTACATTTTGAAATCCTGCTTGATACTTGGAAGCTGGATTGTGTCACTTTTTCTACGAATATTGCACACCTTGTACACCATTCTTTATAATTGCATTCCACATTTGTATGCAAATTCTGGGATTTTAGTAGTAGGACAAAATATGCACAAACATCAGGGTGCCAGTTATCCACTGACTTGATATGGCAAGTATTGATTGAGTTGGATAAATATTGGCAAACTCTACTTTCCTCCCTGAATCTGTTTAGATGCCAATAGAAAGGTCAATATCTCGAGTCAGCTGATCAGCTACACATATCCACAGAGAACGAGCGTATTAGCTCATCCTCGTGTCCATATATGGATGGGCAAGGATTTATATGCGCGGGCAGGTCGACACATCACTTGTGTGCACAGGTCACCCGAGTCATCACAGAGGAATGTGTGTTAAACATGTCACACTGCACAGGAAGTACATCCCCCTCAAGCCAGATAAAACTGGCCGTCAACAACCACACTGTTTGTTGTTTGTTGCCTTTGTCTCTTCTGTTGTGCTCGCCTGTCGCTGTCATTTTTTATTTAGAGCTCGGAAATGTGTCGGAGCAGATAAGTAAACACCTGAATCTGAGGTGTGATTATGAAACTATAATCACAACAGTTTGATCACATAAGAACCACTACTTTGTATCCAAAAATAGTCTTTCATCGCATTTGGACCAGTTGTGTCTGAATACAATACAGTTCATTTAATTTGACAGACATGTTCACTTTTGTATTTTGTTAAGGCTCATGTTCAGCTTCCTGTTTATCACTGAAGTCTTCCACTCAGGCAGCCAACCCTCCAGACCCAGCGCCCCCAGTGGCGCGGACATGTCTGCCACTGTTCCTTCTCTTTATCACTCCAACGTGTGATGAATTGGTCTGTCTGTCGCTTGATAGGAAACAATAACAGGAACTGTAAACTTAGAATTCTTCCTGATTATCATACTGGTATTTGAAATAGTATTTATACTCTATGAGAGTGTCATTTCCTTTGTTTTGCAGAAGTGAAGTTTATACAAAAAAAAGAGTGTTTGATATCAACTGTCCTGTTTAGTGATGGAAAAGTGGATGGAAAATTTTAATGAGCTGTCAAACTCGATTACTTAAAATAAAAACAGACAGATTTCAAATTACCTGTGAAATTTACACCAAGTATACCAAAGTAATTTAGAAATAGACATCAGTAATAGATCAGAAAGGTTAATATATTTGCAATAGAAAAAAATACTTTTGCTAAATCTGAACTAGACATTCCTGCTTAAATGTACATTATATCCTCCCGAAACCCAGGAAAGTACAGGTGTCTGGGCTTTTTTGTTTTTTTCAGGCACATTTATTTATTTATTTTACAAAAACCTTTGTTCCTTTTTTTTTTTTTTTTTTTTTTTTTTTTTTTTTTTATAAATAAGGCTGTGAAACACTTGTCTACAAACGTGGACAAAAAACTCATAGCTGACTCTCAGGAGGATAACCTCCACATAATGTTGTACTCAGCTCCCAAAGCCAAGCCAAACTTGATAAAGATGCGGCAGCTTTTGCAGAAAAACAATTCAATTCTCTACACTGAAGTAAAATTAGACTAGTTTCCACACCAAAAATAGATCAAACTCTCTGGCTTTTGAATGTTGTTTGAGCAGCAGTTTCCCATATTATGCTTCAGTCTGACAATTACAATCAGATTTGAAACCACATATTGTGGAGTCATGCAGCATCTTCTGTAGCACTGTAGACCACTTTCTAAAACAAGACCACATACACCAGTACACAAACGTTTCTGTAATAGTTGTAAAACCTGCATGGCACACATGCCTGCTATGTGTACGATTTAAGCTTTGGTAATCAATCTTGAAGCTGCTCTGGATCTTTATAGAATTCCTAAATGAGTATTGTTTGTGCTAATCTGTATTTGATGTTAGACGTCCCCCACAAATAACCCTGAATGTGTGATTAATGATCTTGAACAATGTGGCAGTCACATTCTGACAAATACCTCATTAATTTCATTCTCTTTTGTTTTCCCATTCCAGGAATCCACAATGTTTTAAGTCTGTTTTGTGCGGTTCTGACAGAACACAAGGTTTTGTTCCACTCTACCAGTTACCAAAGGCTTGGAGAGGCCTGTCGGGCCCTGGAAGCCCTCATGTTTCCTCTTAAATACAGGTAAGTGTTGCTTTTGACCCCACAGGCTGGACAGCTTGTCATGTGACCTTCCTCCAACACCTACTGTACCATGAATATTGTTGTGACATGACTGATGCTTAACTTTTTTTTTATTGTACTTTCAAAAGCAACATTTGTAAATTCCCATCCATTTTTATTTTTCTTTAAAACACCTTTCACTTGTATTGTGAAAAGCTTCCTTCCCGTTTAAAAGAATATGTATGAATCACTCTCTTTTGCAAAGTAAAAGTTTTTGCAGAACTTGTAGATGACAACATTTTTGTCACGCACTATTACTACATAATACTTTTAAATAGAGGGACTTTTTTTTTTATCCTGACCTGTATTTTTTCTAATTTTTTTTATCATTTAACAACAGAGGATAATAAACTAAATAAATGAACAACATGTTGTTTTTCAATCTGTATCTATTTGGATGTGCTGCAATGATGAAATGAAGTGAATATTGAGACTATAGGTTAAATTGTATATGAATGTAGGTATAGTAAATTGACGGACACAGAAATCTCTTAAATAAATATTCTATAATAGTGTGTGACCCATGGGGGACCATAGGTTGTGGATGTGGATGTGGTAGTTTTTATGCTGGGGAGAGCAGACCTTTGGGAAAACATGTGAGTCTATATTATATTATAAGCAGTGGTATATCATTCTTCAAAATATAAAAAACAATTAATTTGCAGTATAAGTACCACCTGCTAAAATATACACACACACACACACACACACACACACACATATATATATATATATATATATATATATATATATATATATATATATGTGTGTGTGTGTGTGTGTGTACTGTATACACACCTCAATTTTAGGAACCAAATTTATCCCAAATTAAAAACAAGCTCAGAAAAATATAGATGCTTAATGTAACTGTCAACATGTCATATTGAAATCCACTGATGAAAATAAATGGGAAGAAAAACGTTCAGTTTGATTTAATTAATGTGATTCAGTTTCTCTAGCCAGCGATAAAAGTATTAAATATCAGATTTTCATGTAACATTAATGTCATTGCTGACCTACTTCTCACATGAGTAATTTTTTTCCACTCGACCTTCCAGTTACACAGATTTACTACGATAAAGGGAACTATTTCTTCATTTTTGAGTGAGTAATGGTATTGTTATATCTCCTTGTTCTCTCAGTTATCCATATATCCCTATTCTGCCTTCTCGGCTACTGGAGGTGTTGAGCTCGCCCACTCCCTTCATCATCGGAGTGCACTCCATGTTTCAGACTGAAATCCAGGATCTGGTGAGTGCAGATGTGTAACAGACATCAAGTAACCTCCCTTACTTGCATGCAAAACTCCATCATAAATAGTTGAATACTTGTGAACACATGCAAATCATTAACCCCTATTAGAATCTTTTGGAGGTTATTGTGGTGTCCTGAAAATGAAGACGCATGGATTTATTGTTTCTGCTGACCTGCATAATTTTAATTTCCACAAAAGTTTGTAGACATGCAGATTAAGTCATCTGTCGCTTCACAAAATGTTTAGTTATGTATTTTCAGCTTAACTTGGTCAAGCAAATGTCTTTTTCCTCACTGTACTGCCTTCAGCTGCAATCAAACCAGCTGACATGTTTGTGTTTAATGTGTGCTCACCAGTTGGATGTTATTATTGCTGACCTGGATGGTGGAACAATAAAGATTCCTGAGTGTATCCACTTGTCCCTGCTCCCTGAACCTTTGTTGCACCAAACGCAGAGTGCCCTGTCTCTGGTAAACAAACACTCACAAACATATTTACAAAAATGATTTATGATTGATCTTATTTAAGGTGAGCTTGTGAAAATGAAGTGGAAACATTTCTTAAGCATCAGCAAATCACATTATAGCATACTTGTACATCCGCATAGACATATTTGTAACAACATTTTCAATAGCAATCCCTTTTTTTCCCCTCTAAATTTATAGTCATTCATTGTTTTTATCTTATTCTGTGCTATTTTTTCTTTCTTTAATGGAAATGATGAATAATGTTGTTGTATTATATGTTATTCTACATAGAAGCATGCATTGAGAAGATATTAAAAGTAATAAATTATCTGGTAATGATCATGTTCTGTCATATTCTCTCAGGTTTTACACCCTGATCTGGAGATAGCAGACAATGCATTCCCTCCTCCTCGAACTGCACCTTCCAACCTGAAACTGTTGGTAAGTCTGTATATCTATCCGTAGTGTGTGTTGTAGTCGGTCACTATGTTTACATTCATATTAATATGCCAATATTTCTCCAAATATGACAATAAACTGAATTTGATGCAGGTTCATAAATTGCATTTCTGTTTTTAGTTTCCACATGTCCATCCAGTCATCTGTCCATCCACACACTTTAATTCTGAATTTCTGATTTTCCTGATTAGACTTGGACAAGTATATTTATATGGTAGGAGCTGTATTTTAACATTTAGGATGTGTTTGAGTTGGATTTTGTCTTATATCTGTCTTACAGTCAGGTATATGCAAGCAGCCAACTGTTTCTAAGATGGGGATGAAGGACAAACTGTTATGCAACAAGTATTCAGAGAATGCCTAATCTCGCCCCTAATTTGTGCCAATCTCAAGTTTCTATCACAACCCGTTCTTGAATTAGAGCCAATAATATGATTTTGACTTGTGTGCTAAATGCAACCTTGACCTTTGGCCTTTTGTAATTTTGTTATATGTATATACGCATCAGTGCATGTAATATTACGGTAATATATCCAGTATTGATTAAGTTATAGTGTGATATGTCTATGCTTGACACACACAAACAGTGTTACATATGTTAATTTTGCAACATGTCACCTTTGACCTCCAGACATCTCAAAAACTATTGGTCATAGGTGACTCTAACCCTAACACCAATTAGGAGAATTGTAGAAATCGTTTGGTACCAATCTGAAAGCTCTCTGACCCTCTGTTATTGAGTTATAACCAATAATGTGATTTTTAACTTTTAGTTAATTGTGACCTTGACCTTTGAACTTTACTCAAATGGATAATTGCATCTGATGCACATTAGCTATATGTATATGCCCATGTTATTTCATGCTGATATCTCAAGTATTCATTGAGTTATAGCATGTTATGTCTCTGCAGACACACACACACAAGGTGATTACAATAATGTCACCCAATCAATGATGGGTGCCATTAATAACTATATCATACTATATTAAACTGTTCTCTATCATAATGGGGACCTTTTCATGAAGATGACTGAAGGAATGAATATGGGAGATTGTAAAAATGGGTCTGCCAACAGTGGAAGAGTAAAATGACTTTAATGGGAGTATACATGGTTTAGTGTAAAATGGGACTATTATGTTCATTTATCATTTAAAGAGCTTATTATGTGTATGTTATTTAAAAATGGCATTTGGCACTTGTAAACTTTGTTGTAATGCTGTTCTTCCCTGAGGAGATTACTGCAACCAAAATGTACTTTTAATTCCTAAAATGGACATAAAGGGTGGGGGCACTAAGAGACAGCAACCCATTACCGTAAAGACAAATAAAACCTGGGGGTTGTGCAATTAACTTATCAGACTGTGAGTCTGGTGCATGGCATACCTGTTTGATGAGTTGTGTTTGTTTTCCAGGATAAGGAGGTGAGGGCTGTCTTTCTCAGGCTGTTTGCACAACTCTTCCAGGGCTACAGGTCATGCCTGCAGCTCATCCGCATCCATTCTGAACCTGTTATTCACTTTCACAAGGTAACGACATAATGGAAGTTTTGCAAAACCCTTTTTTCATGTTGAGTGTGTGATCTTAATTTTAGCAATTTCTGCTCAGAAAACAAAAAGTTCTTTCGATTTGCCAAGAATATTTAGCCTTGGTCCAGCAGAGAGGGTGGAATTACATGCAAAGGCTTGACAGATAAACCTGTCAGGAGTGTATCGAGTGCATGTGTGTGTATGCGTGTTGTTTTAAAATGTGTTGTAGCAGCTCCATGACTCTTCCGTGATGCTATCCTTTTGTTTATGCAAGCCTCAGTCCATAGTCCTCTAACCTTGGGCAAAGCCCGGCTATGAGCCATATGAAACGTATTAGGTTTACATTTTTGTTTTGTGCCGGAGTTTTTGTTTGTTCGTGTCTGTGGTGTCTCCGTGGTAACCCCTCTGCACATCATCCTCAAAGTACCCCACATGGATCAGATTATAAACAAACGCTCGGCTTATTCGCCTGGAAATGCTGAGTAGGGAAGGCTTGAGTGAACTGTGTTTTATCTCTTCTACCCACAAGCACAAATAATTATGCGTAAAGTAAATTAAATTCATTTGCATGTAGTCATTTATAACTAGATTTATTTGCCCTTTGTACATACTGTAGAAGTTAAACGATGTCAGGGCCTCTTGCAGAGATTTTTTTTTTTAATCATATTCTAAAAATGGCTGTGATTACCATGTTTGCTTTCAGTCTACAGTATATCCACATGAACAAGATTACACGAATATATTGCTTCCATCTGTGTGGGTTTGTAACTATTCTAATTTTGACATTACCCAGACTGCCTTCCTGGGCCAGCGAGGCCTCATTGAGAATGATTTCCTGACCAAGGTTTTGGATGGCATGGCCTTTGCTGGCTTTGTCTCAGAGAGAGGTCCGCCTTACCGAGCCTGTGATCTGTTTGATGAGGTACTGTACCATGACACTCTACTTACAGCAGGACTTGATAGCCTTCACTTCTTATTTTCTTCACTTCATAAATTACTATTAGTATTCTCTAACTGTTGATTTGGTCTGCAAAGAGCAAAACTGCGTATTTAATGGTGCTTCTGTTTGCTACTGGATCTGTTTAATATCAAGTTATTCAAATACTATTTGGTCAAAGCATCCAGACCCTCCCAAATGACCTTCTCAGAAAATTCATAAAGGTTCCTCTTATGGACTTCTGAAATAAATACCAAGTTTTAGACTGATATCCCTAATAGTTTTGAAGTAAAGGCCTTAGAATTTATTATTTTAACAAAGGTATGTTTCATCCAAATTTGAGCTTCCTCTGCTCTTCTATCATTTGACCTACATATTAGATTTGTTGGTCTCCTTGTCTAATTTTTGCCCTAGAATCAGAATCTATGCTCATGCTCAATATCTACATATTTATAATGTGGAGTCTCTTGTACTATCTTCAATTCTCAAATAAAATTGTGATTTTGTTGTTTCCAAGAGAATAAATGTGGTAGATGTGCTGTCTTTGACAACTGATGTTGTGCGATGCTGAATTGGCATCAATGTCAGCTCCAAATAAATTACATAATTAAAAAAAAATTTCAGTAAAAAAAAAAAAGGCTGAACACCATTCCATTTTTTTTCTGACAAAGTTGACATTGATATCAGTCTATGATAAAGAATAAAAATATTGGAAGAATGGGATCATTTGTGCATGTAGTGAACTGTGGCCTTCAAAATTGCTATTTATTTTTAGAAAAATGAAAAACCAAACAAAGGAAAATGTGTCTTATTTCCCATTCCTACCAAGATACAAATGAAACTGAAGTGGAATGTCAAAATAGAGGTATCAGAAATAGTCACAAAAAAGTTCAAACCTTCCTCAAACTTTGTGATCTGTGACATTTTAAAGCTACCACTATTTTTGTGATTTTTGGCTTTTTGGCTAAATTTGGAACCATATTGTGAAGCAACCAAGATAAATATACCTAATCTAAGCATAGATTCTGATTCTAGGGGAAAAGTTAGGAGTCCAACAATATAATATGTAGGTCAAATGATAGAGGAGCAGTGGAAGCTCAAGGTTGGATGAAATGCAACTTTGTCAAAATCATTTCTAAAATCACATTTCTGAAGTCTTTTACGTCAATACAATTAGGGATATCGGTTTAAAACGTGGTATTATTTCATAATTCGATAAAAGGAACCTATATATTTCTTTTGAGAATTTTCTAAGAGGGTAACCTAGAAAATGTCTGTTTCTCTGGATGCTTTGACATGAAATGACCCTATGAATGTTGTCCTGTCCTTTCTCCACTAGTTATGATTTATTTTTTTGTGTGCTGTTTTACTTTACAGCTGGTGGCCTTAGACATTGACACCTTTAAAGAAGAGGACATCAATCCTGCCAGGCTACAGAAGCACATCAGAGAACTCTCTGAGCAACTGTACAAAAATGTAAGAGTTGCACATTCCAGCTCCCCTCGTCTGTTGGACAAATAAACTCATTTTCACATTTCATGTGTTTAGCTGCTTCCTAAACCACTGCCCTCACAACACAGCTAATGTATGTACATACAGTATTAGTAAGATTTTAGCTATTTATTAGCCATTAAAATGTGTAATCATAACCACATGCTGTTTTCTGTATAATCATAATTACCACGCCTCACAAAATTTTACCTTCAATAATCTTGTAGTTACTATTTATTGATCGTAAGGAAAGACGTTGTGAGTGAATTTTGACTTTACTATGTTTTGCTCTGGTAATTAATATAGAAACTGAAAATCATGTTATGCCCAAATAACTGAAATAGCAAATTAAGGTTTTTTTCTGTCAGTGTAAAGTTCATTACTTAAGTGTTGTAGTTCATCCTAATTGTTTCATTTGCCCTTTGTGTACCACAGGAGATTCCAAACCCCCACATGGCTTTTCAGAAAGTGCCTCGGCCGTCAGAGGGATCACACCTGCGAGTACACCAGGTACCTTTCCCTCTGTTGGAAGATGCAAAGGTGGAGAAGCTGCTGCAGGAGGGTGTGGCCAAGCACAGCAGCGCACCTACTGTCACACGGCCTGAGAAGAAGTGTGTCGTACCTGCCGGACCCCCTGTTGGTATGTACTACTTTAAACTCTTGAATCTTTACATAGTAGTCTGATTGACCAGCTGTAGGTTTTCTGTGCGGATGTCATTTTCTTAATCCATTTTTTGTTGTTGTTTTTTTTTTTTTTTTAATTATTACAGTGTCTATTATGGGCAAAGGAGGTTCTGTGTTTAATAGCGCTCGTAGGCTGGAGGTGGTGAGGAGTTGCATTTCCTTCATCTTTGACAACAAGACCCTGGAGACAGAAAAGGTATTGCATGTTGTCATCCATCGTGTCTATCATGGCTGTTTCATTAGCTGGACGCAACTATCATTTGTGCAACACATCCAACAGATCTGCTGGATTCTGCATCTCTCCAGACGGTCCCATCCTAATACCTCCCTGCTGACAAGTAGCCAGGATGAGAGTGGACTGATTATTAAATCTCTGAGTTGATGTTGAAGTCTTGCTAACTTTTAGAATGAATGACTTGAGGTGTTCAGTTCTTTCACTTTGCCTCTAAAAATCCATTCACTGTGTAACCCTTCAAAAGATGTTATATTTGAGCATCCAGTCCAATTGGGATCCAATGGGTTTTAAATGATACTTTTACCAGGTACTTTATACATCCCACTAGCTTTATTTTTTAGTTATATAACCCAGGCCTGCCTTTCTGTGCAAATGAAAGAAAGTATGGCATACATCCTCTCAACCCCCCATGAGGCTGTAAATCCTGCACTGCTGAATGGTTTCTGTGAATAGCATTAACCATATGAAGGTGCTGGAAGAACTTATACATGCCTGCAGCATTCGTATTTCATATATTGTACTAAAAACTGTAGGTTAAATGATCCAGTAATTTTTATGCTGTTGCAATGAAGGTCTGTTTTCTCTGTCAAAAATGCATTGAATACTTTATACAATTAAAAAAAGAGTTTAGTCTAGACTCAGTGCTATCATGGGGCAGATTAGACAACAGCAGAATTGGATCCGATTTTCAATATGTTGTTTTCGGAACCTGTGAAGGTGCTGAAAAACAGTAGATATTAACAATTTTCACTTTAGTAAAATCAAAACCCATGTGAAGACTGTGATCACTTCCACATTTAAGACCAAGTCACAGTGATAGAATGTGTAATATATTCCTCTTTATTAACATTTCCATTAACAGACCTTGCCGGCCGCACTTCGTGCCCTTAAAGGCAAAGCAGCCCGACAGTGTCTGACTGACGAGCTGAGTCTTCATGTCCAGCAGAACCGCGCAATACTGGACCACCAACAATTTGACTACATCATTCGGATGATGAACTGTGCTATTCAGGTGAGTAAAATCACTGAAATACAAGTCACATAATCCCTCCCCGTCTTTCTTCCTCTGACAAGCATGTTGCAAGTCTTAGTCCCATCATTGTCGGTCATGGTTTGTCAGATAATGTGTTGTCTCTTCTCGGTGCCCTAATTTTTCAGCTGCTTGTCAGTGCGAATAAGTAATGTGTTTTTGTGCAGCTCATAAAGTGTCACTGAGGCTTCACTGGACGAGAGCAGCCGGGTCTTTATTGGTAATTCCTCCAGCTTTTACTATGTTGAATGTGCTCTAACCAGGGCATTTTTTAATACTTTCAAGCAGTCCTCACAAAGTGCAGCTTTTATGGAGTGACATTGGATTCCACTCATTCTTCTTTTCCCACCTAATGATAGAATTAATCCCACATCTGCCAGAGACTGGGACACAGAAGGCCATTTGACATGTCATTTGTTCCATAATTATCAAACGGGCCAAACTGGAGCCGAGTGTGAATGTCTGCGTCACATGGCTGTAGATCTACATGCTTTGTATTTCCTTGAATTCAGGAAGGTCTGAAAAGAAAAACTTGGAGCTCTATAACGTCTGTCAGTCTGAGTTTGCCTTCACAGGGGTTTGATGAACGTTGTCAAAGATTTCTGTTTAAGTGTCAGTTTCATATCAGTGCAGGGTCACCTTTTAGAGCAATGTTATCTTACAAATAGTGTTGGTTTCTTTGCTGAAATGAAATACTAGTTTGACAGCTTTTATTGGCGCAATGCAATGCAATTAAATGACTAAGTTTTTTTTTTTTTTCCAAGGACTTTGAAAAACAGGTGAGTCAGAAGATTGTTTTGTAATAAAAACACACTCAAAGTTGGATGTTAAATTAACTTTTAACATAAAATGATGAACATTGCAGCCAAGCCCCCTAAAGGCGGCCACAAGGGGATAAATGTGAAATGGATGTTCTGGTCAGTTCTTATTTTGGCAAGGACAGTCTTTGAGTAAAACCTGTAATTATCATGCACATCTGGAGAAGTGCAGATGCTTTCTGTGTCTTCTCTGCTTTATGTTTTAGTCTGTTTGGAATTAGAGTGTAGACATTAAGGGCCAATTCCTAAAGTGCAAAAATTGACAAGTCTAAACGATGCATGTTGTACAGAAATTGTAACACATATATAATGTACACTGTAATTATGCAGTAAAATATTACTGATAACTAGCTTTTTTAAATTATTATTAATTAATTAATTAATTTTTTCTCCTTTTGTTCATATTAACATCCTGGTAGTTTTTCCTGGCTTTCATTTCTTTTGCTCAGTGTGACAGATTTATCTCCAATGAGCTGTGAAGCAAATATAAATAGTAAATTGCTGGATCAGTAATTAGTTTCATATTGTGCTCTCTGCCCTTTGTTTCAATGCTGAGACACATAAGAACCCCCGGTATGACATTAGTGAGCAACGTTGCCAGCATCTGTGTATTATTGGGTGTGTGTGTGTAAGAGATCGTTCAGTGTTAAACAGAGCCAAAGTGACCTATGCTGTAAAAAATGTTGCTTGCTCTTTGTGCAATGACAACATGATGCCTCATTAAGAGTTCTGCCCAGTGTGTTGATGTGACACATTGCTTCCCAGCGACATCATTATTATTCTCACAGCTACAACATCTATCGTTTAACTGTCAACTTCAGGCTAAATGACAGGTTTGTTGCCTGGTTGCATGACCACATCGGTGATTTCTTTTTAAATGTTCATAGGGAAGCACAGCTGCAGGAAGAAGAATGTTATATAAAAATGTATAATAGGCCAAAGGTTAGGACATTAGGATCAGATGGTACTGTAACATGTCAGGACTTGTTAATATGTTTTTCTTTTGCACATTTTTTGGAGCGCAGAATGCCTGTAAATATGTTAATGTGTTGTATGTATAGGTGGTTTACAGTGACGCACTTTTCCTGTTTAAACGTCTGTTGTAATGCTTATCTGTGCAACGTGTCTGCCATGAATCACTCAAAATAATCACCCTCATTAAGCTTTTGACTTAATTGCACATTTATTTGCGTGTATTTGTGTGTGTGCGTGGTCCTTAGCACTCCAGCTTTTGGAAGTAAACGTTGCGCAAGCCATGTGGGGGAATGCGTCCTGCTGTGGATGTATCCTGGCATCCCAACCATTTCCTGTCAGATAGGATTATGAGCCCTCTGTGCTCTGCTCTCTCATGGCCGAGGGCCTCATGATGGTGCTCAAAAGCACACTCTGAGTGGCAGTTTACTGTGAGAGGGGATTAGGGCGGGAGGTTCATGGAAAGCTGCTGCAAAGGCATGGAGCCCATGAGTTCTGCATGATCTTGAGCTGATGTGTAACACTATGCTAGAACACACGTTAGATGCAGATGTTCCTATCTGAACTGCAGAGGGCTGGACTGCAGAGGGCCACTTGCTGGATTTGTGCCCTGTATGCCCTCAAGAGTCCACAGGCTAGTATACAGCAAATAGTTTTATTCCTAGTTGCTATTTCCTCTGCTGCCTCTGCCTTTTAATCATGTTAAACATCTACTTTAATAGTGAATGAATGACTTCATTACTTCATTTTTTTTTTTAATTTTTCAACCCATAAATTAGCTTCTTGCTGTGAGAACATGCCCTCTGTCCACCACAGTGTCCTTGATGTACTGCCTTATGTAATGTGGACACTGGGAATCTGCACTCAGTATCATTCCCATGTTCGGATATCTTTCTCTACGATGTCCACAAGTATGGCCAGGTGAACATTTGCATTAATTAAATGTTATGTTCTTGTCATATAATTTTTGGTTATTGTTTGTCCTGACAGCACATAAGTCAACCATGAATCTCCTTCATCTGTCTGTTACTGTAGAATCTATTGACATTATTGGCCTTTATGATACCAATTTCCTGCACGTACATTACAGTAAGACTCTAAAAAATGTGAAGCAGTTCATCTCCCAGCTTTCCTGGAAGTGTGAACATCTCCACACAGGAAGCTGCCATTTGTTCACACCCTCTAACGTTTCTGTCATGTGAATGTGCTTCTTGTTTTCTTTTGCTGTATACGTGTCGCCCACAGAATAGCCATGTTAGTCATCATAACAATCAGAACTCGTTCATTCTCAAGAATGAGAGTAACACGGTGAGACTTACACTAAATAATGGGAGGAAAAGAAGGCAGTGGGGTGTCTTCTTAAACAGAAATGTTCATTCAGTCTCATCTCAGATCACACTGCAGATTAGTTGGGCTTATTTGTTTGCTCTGATAGCGGACATTCAAAAACAGCCTCACAGTAAGTGTACAGGAAAAAAAGTAGAGGATTTGAGGTGATAAAAATGTCTATTTTATGTAACATAGAACTGTGTTGAATCATCCTCCCTTTTCCACTGATTGCTCGGACCTTCATCTGAGTTATGACTTTTAACTGGAAGAACTTATACATTTCTATTTTAAAATTATTAACAGACTTGACGAACTTTACTCTTTTTGTCAGAATAATAGCAGTTGGTGAAATATTAACACTTTCTGCCCGTGTGTTTCCACTTGTTGTTCGATTTACACTGGGGTCCATGAACTCCTGTGACCTGTTGCATTGTTAAGGATGCTGGTAAACAATACTTTGGTGCTGCTCCAAACTGGAACATTTTACCACAGCCCAAATAACTGCAAAGAAAAACACAAGTGACAAGAAAAATAAAACAGAAAGTATGTTGCTCAGTCCACGGGGGGCCAGGCTTTCATGTGTAGCTGTGGAACTTGTGTTTTGCATTTTCTCCCCTCTGTACATTCTTGTGTTTTTTTTCCAAGGAATAGCGGTAACAGAGGCCCCAATACAGACCACTATCAGAAAGTGAAACATTCCTCTCCGTATCTCTACCGCCCAAAATTAAAGACTTTTAATCAGATGCTGCATTCTTTAAGAAAATACTGAGTCATGACTTTAAGATTTCTGTGTGTGTGTGTGTGTGTTGCATTTTTGCATGACATAAAAAGACATATGATGCTGAAAATATAAGTGATGCACATGTTTTCTAGCTCTTAGGTCCTCTGAGGGTTATGAGGTACTCCACTGGGTCAGAATCAGTGCTGTTGTTTCTGCATGGTCTTAAATCAAGTTTCCTCTGGCCATTCTCATTTACAAACTTAAACAAACAAATCCCAACAAAGCTCACCCAGCATAAGTACCAATTTCCTGTGAATGAAGTACTTTTGAGTCCAACTTTGCTCCCTTTTCTTGCATTTTCTTGTTTTCATCATTCTCTGTAAGCTCTATAAGTAAGTTTTAGTAGGGCCCCCAAATCCTATGCTCTAAGCCTCTTAATGTATTCATCTTCTTTATACCATTCTCTTGCCATTCATCATTAAGAACTGCCTCTTTGACCTGAAACAATTCCAAACACAAAGACACTTTTCCAACGTGAGTAAAGGTCAAAAAGCAAATATTTCCAAATATACTCTTAGTTAATAAATCAAACACAACAATTCAATTTGCTTTCTGAGTAGTCATAGCTGCTTAATAAACGGACACAGTATTTTATAGCCAACATAATTGGATTATTTTCTTCTAGTAGATTTATGTGGAAATACAGTTCAACAATTCAAATCATAAAATTACCAATAAATTGATAACAGGATCACTTCAACATTTGTATCAAAGCAGCGATTATATAAGACTATTGAAAGCATATGTACAAAAGAATGACTGGTTTGGCAGACCTTTTTCTGACGTTAATGCTGACAGTGTTTCTTTATGTAACAGGAAGTTGTTGAAGATAAATTATTTGACCCCTCATTACTATGTAGTACACCACAGTTTTCACACATTGCTTTAACAAAGTGGATCTTCTTCAGAACTAACACACGAGTGTTGAGGCTGAGGTTTCCCCATAACCCCATAGTGTATGCCCTCTCCGTCGGGAACCTGTCCTGATTGTTTTGGACCTCTGGTCAAGAAAGGTGTTCACAGAGCTGCATAACCAGTGTCCCGCTGTGTCCTGCCCTGCACTCACTTCTCTCCTGTTGTTTGACCCACAGGACTGTTCCAGCTCAGAGGAGTACACTGTGGCTTCTGCACTGCTGCCCCTGTCAACAGCTTTTTACAGGGTAAGAAAATTCACAGAAGGATGTGTATGAGATCAGTTTAATGCTTGTGCTCCTCTCATTTTGGTATGGTTACATTGCATTGTCCAGTGGATCAGCTCAAATCAACAAGCCACATGTCTTGCTGAAAACTGTGTCCTCAATTCTTGCGTCCCACATACCCACAGACCTCGTTATGGATAGTTCATGCCACAGCTTCTATGGTCCTTAAAAATTCTAAAACAAACAAAAACAACAAACCAGGAACAGTAGGCACTTTCCCACAGAGTAATTCTTGGAACTTAGTTCTAGGAACTAAATAATTCTTAGAACTATATAGTTCCTAGGGAACCTTCGGATTTGCTTTTCTGACAGAGCAGTAGGAACCATGGGAGGGGCCAATGTGACGCTAACATCCACCACAGTGATGTATTCTTTAAGCACTAAATTCAACTATCACGCAAGGAAGTAGAAGACAGCGCTACTATAAACTATAATAGAGAATGAGGAGACCATAGCATTTATGTTCTGTATCGCGGGAATGTTAATTGTGGTCAAATACAGCATCTAATGTCAAGAATGGAGTTTATAGACAGGAGACAAAGAATCCAGCACCAGGTGATACTATGACATAGGTTCATTTCATAGCAAGCAACATCCCTATTAACCCAAAAACAAAAATGCGTCGTCAGTCCGTTTATATATTACATTCTCCATACTTTTTCCAACACACAGCTGACACTACACAGATGGTTTTAAAGATAGCTGTACTGCAAGATGCGGAAATAGGCATGGTCTTAGCTCTACCAATCACCAAACATCTATGTCATATAGCTCCTAGAGAACTAAATTACCTTTTCTACTGCACATTTTAGTAACGGTACAGCATGGCTGTACTCGCTTTATGGCCCTTTTCCACTGGGGGCTGGACCTGGGACGCGTTACAATCCATTACTATTTTTCGTAACCATTTCAGAGGTGGGCCTAGCCGTGCTGAAGGAAATGTTGTCATGCGATGAAGCTTGAGGATCGTTACATAAGGTACATGCTAGATTGGATTAGCCGGACGGACGGAGGGCAGGACGGGGCAGTGCTCAGGGCGTTCAATGCGATTTCAACACTCTGAGATAGTTCAAAGAGGATTATAACATTTTAAATTGTTAAAGTAATTTCACACTTTTGAAAGATGACAGCACTGTTGAAATAAGATATCGGAAAATATATACAGACCACTAGGACGACTCTGCGTCTAAGTTTATTTTTTCAGTAGACGTCACTTCAGTCACAAAGGTAAAGATGAATGGAATGTACAAAAACGGTGTGTGCAACGCTCATGGAATCAAAAGCATTCATTTATTAGTGTATAAATGACTGTATAATATAATTCAACAGAGGTTCTTAAATATAACTGACTGAACATTGTGAAACATCTGACTTGTTAAAAATAAACCTGCTGCAATTCATTGAAGCCTTATTAATCTCGTCCAACATTGGGCACTTTAATAGTCGCCTGAAATTTATGTCAGGGCAGTGGCGACCTCGCCAACTCCACCCACTTCAAAAGTCCTGACTAATAAATGCTGGCAGTGGAAAAGGAACAGGCGTGTAGAGTAGTGCCATGCTAAAGCGTGCCGTGCTGATTTTGCAATAGAAAAGCACCATAATAAAAAGACCCTGCCGACAAGCAGGAACGAAAAAAGGTTTGAGGAACTATGTAATTCTTATGCTGTAGGAAATGGGGAAAAAAGGTTCCAGGAACTAAAAAGGTTATAGGAAGTACAAAAGGTTCCTACAGTGGGAAAGTGTCTAGTGACTTGATTATGGTGTTTTCTCCCCAAAAAAAAGAAGGTATTTTTCACATTGATATAGTAAAAAACGAACCAACAATCATACAACCTGTATCAGCCTAGTACAGAAAAACTAATGACTTTTAGAAGAAGATTAACATCACTTGCATGCTCTGATATGGGTAAGTGAAAGTTCAACCAAAATCTGGTTTGACATCACTACTACTTAATTTGCTGAGGCCTGCTAACTTTGCACCTTGTTCATAAAATACTTCTTCATACTTTTTTGACATTTTGGTTTTCAAATAGGTCTTAAATTGCCTTCGTAATGATTTCCAAAATTGTTAAATTACTCTTAAATTACTTGCTGAAATTACGAGAAACCACCAGTCCAGTAAATCTAGATTCTCACTTAAGCAAGTGGTAACAAATAATTAAACACATTGCTTTTTTTCCTGTGATTGATGATTGCTGAGGATTAAGCTGCCCTAATAATACTGGGACACACCACATCTACAGATTATACTACATTTGAAGAAACCATACTGTTACATGTGGTTTAAAATCATTATTTATGGTCAGAATATGATATGTATTTCAGAAATTTAGAGTTAGAGCACTTAACATAATAATAATAATAATGGGTAAAAATTAAAATATTGAGTTAAATAAATCAAATCAAAGTGTAACTTTCTTTGGAAGTGTAGAGAACAAAGTAAATAAGGTTAACCCTAAAGAAAAATGGAAATGTTTATTGTAATATTTGTCACAATATAAAACTACATTATGCCATTTGATGTTATTGTTTTTAGCTGAACCCCCCACCCATACAGATGGACTATAGTATGAATTTATTCATCTCTTCTTTATTTTTTTTAATCTGATTTAGACAAGTGTATTTATGTCCCACTTGCCTGAACAGACAAAAAAGAACCTTAACATTGAAGCCTAGTAAGATGCTACACATTGCACTGCAGCAGAAGTATAACCCAGAAAATAATTTTCACAGCTTTTGACCTTTGCTTATCCTAGAGCATGTGAATAATAGGGTGTCCTCCAAAATTTGAAAGAGCATCTGTAGCATGGGATTTGCAAACTCACAGTGGATGGCTACAGCATTCACAGTTTGCTTGTTACTATGGGGATAGACACAACTGGATGCATTGGCTTGTTGTCAGGTACCAGTTCCATGGCCTGATTGACTGAACTGGGATCTGTCTCAGTCGTGTCCACCAAATGACTCATCTAGTTCACATGCCCCAGACTGATGTAACATTGTTTTTCTTGTCTCTCCTTACTGCCACCAGCTTTGAAAATGAAGTAATTGTGTCACCATGTCACAGCAGGTTACATGCTTTTTAAACCATAAAATCAAAATACACCACCATAAACATTTCATAACTGTTTTGATTTATTGTTAATCCTTAATATTACACAATGGAATGATTTCCTGCTATTTTAGCAGACTGTTAGGCTCTGACACTAATTAGAAATGGGGATATTTTTGAGAGATTTTGCTTTGTGATTTACACATGAATGGAACTTGTGACAAGCTTGGGCTTTACCTCATCCAAAGGGTGAAAAGCAAAGTGAGGTCAGGAGGGAATTTGCCAAAATTATTCTGTAATCTTTGGTTTACTGGTACAAGGATCATGCAGTGGAAATGTGAGAAAAACAAAGCTCGATAATGGCACATCTCAACTGCTCCCAGCAGCTGTCATCATGGGCGTGGACCGAGAGACAAAACATGATCCTCACTTCACACCACTGATATCCTTTTTAGAATTCTCCCGGATGCGGTAAATTAGACTTTTATGATTTATAGTATTTTCTATAGGTGTCTGAGTATGTACAGTGTATCTTTACGTGACATGAACTGAGTGTCTGGTTTCTTATAGTACAGCTTGTGCAAGGACGGTATGTACAATAATTTGGTACAGAAAACACACAGTTCTTTTTACAACCATCTAAAATATCCAAAATGTGGTATATCATCTTTCAGAAGCCCCCAAAACCCCCCATCTCTATGATAACATAAGTCTTATGTAACTACCTCAGAGTGACTTCGCTAGCATGATCTTGTAACCATGACTTGTGCATCTCTGCAGCTATGCCGATTACTGACTGTTATGTAGCCTTAACAAATGATCAGACAGTCCTTGAATTTGACCAGACAATATAGCCTACATACAAAATCTGTGGTTACTGCAGCAGAAAATGACTTTAAAAGTGGTATGAGTGTGCTGCAGTGGAGTACAGTATGGTGTTGCACTGTTTTGTTCCATTGTTCAAGAAAAAGCTTTCCTCATTGTATATACCACAAGGAAAATGATTTGAAAGTTTTTCCAACTCAGCAGTCTGTTTGTGCTGTGGATTGAATCATTGACCTTCTCAAAAGTGTTTTTCTGTGCTAACCCACTTCTCTGAATCTGCAGGTTAATATTGAACCAGTTTTGCAGCCATGAGCAAGGTTACTGTGCTTCTTTTCATTCTCATCACGTTTACTTTTATTTTCTGGACATTTCACAACCTCTATTTTCATATATAAATTCGCTGATGATTTTGTGTCAGTAGTACGAGTGTCCACGTGGTGTTTTCTAACTGCCACTGCCTGCCAAACGTCAGACAAGAAACTTTTCCTTGTTGAGTTTCCCCACATTACAGATTGTTAGTTTAAGTTCAGGAGTCAGACATTGGTCAATTCTCTGTTTGGTATTCTTGGCCAGACTTCCACCCTGTTCATACTTATAGTGGTTTGGTCCCCATGGCCCTGAAGTCTTTGGGTCAGAGAACATGGGAACCCCCTCACTGCAGCCGTCTTCTCCCAGAATCTAGAATATGTGCTTCTGAACAGACACAGTGTTAGTTTTAATCCTCGCTTTACATTAACGTTGAACCATTTATGTTGTTGACCCACATTCTGTGGTCCAGTTGTTTTGCATTCCCAAATTCCCCCCAGTGTGACCCCCTTGGATGTTTGTCATATTCTAATGCACTCATCATGACAACACACTTAGTGGTTTTTTCAGACTTTGAATCACAAAAAAGTTAGAATTGATGTGCAAAAATATCTTGCTGCCTGCGTCATATGAGATACAGCTCATTGAAAAGCTACACAACCTCTATACAACATCTTTTATTAGAGGTGACATTTCCATTTTGCTGTGATTGCCTAATCTATGGACAGTTCCACTGGCATTTGTTATCATGAGGAGGAGGTTTATCAGAAGATTAACAGGTGTCATTGACGTCGAGGGCAGCTGTTATTCTGCCCTTTGCGCTCCCAGGTGATATTTCTTGAATTTGAATGTGTCGCCAGTGCAAATGTCTCTGCGGGGGGAAAACAACAGCACCTAAAAACCCAAACACAATTCAGGATGACTTACACTGCAAGAACACTTGACTGTTAGCATTCTTTCAGCCATAGTTTATGCAGGGGGGATTTGGCAGCTCACTTTGTCGAATTGCTCTCCAACATGTCTCACTGAGGAAATGACGTACTGTATGACCCTTGTATAGCCTAGAAATGTCCAGCACTTGACTTACCGTATCTGTGTTTACTTTGTTGTGGAACATTTATGTTACTCGCATGTCGTGTTTTTACACAGTTGTGGCCTATGAGCCCCCATCATCGCTTTGTTTTTTCACGTCCTGACTCTCAACATTATGTTCTCTGTTTGCTTTACGTGACTGAGTTTTGTAAATACATTGTTCGAACGCAGGGTTTTTCCAGGTTTCGGAATACTGGTAGTTTTCCTCATGTAGAATTGTAAAAATGAGATGGATTGTGTACAAGTTAGGAATGCATTCCCACAGAGAACATGACCGAAAATAATGACTGTTTTTCTATCTACGTCTTTGGAATGCTACAAATGCTTCCAAAACACTTGTAAATAATGTCTCTGCCCCAAGGCTGGTGACATATCAGATACAGGACTTTTACTCAATGTCTGCATACAAGCCAATAAGCAGAGATTTAAGAGTACATATGCTCTCCTCAGTGACGACATGTACCGCCATCTCTCAGTCTGAGAGAGACGCAGTTGACACATGGGATGCTGTATGAACATCCAGCTGATGTTTGAGGCCACAGTCAATCACACTTGTCAACGTTGGAATCATGTCCCAAAGTTCAACGCAAGATCCCAAATCCTGATAACTGTCTTTCCTCTGACCTGTACATAACATTTTCTATTTTCTGTCTCCCCTTGTGTTTTTTTTTTTCAGTGAATTCTTTTTACCCCTTCTCAGTCAATCCTGCATTCCTGCTCTTCACGAGTTATCACACAGACAAATACGACTGATACTGTTCTACTCCCTCCATCCCCTTCATCTTCACTTCCCTTCTTTCTTTTCCTCCTCCCTTCTCTTTTCCTTTATCCTCTACTGTCTCATCCTCCTCCTTTTCCATCTGTCCCTGAATTATAAAATCCTGACCTCGGTCAAAATGACCTGCACATATCTAACGTGTCAACAGAGAACAGCCAGGCAGAGTATAGACAGACAGATCACTCACCCAAATCACCCCCTACCCAAACACACACACCCACGCGAAATCTGCTGCAAGATGCATAAAACACTCCTGTGACAGAGAACTCTTACACCACTTCTTATCTTATTTGTCACTTTTATTTATGCTCACGGCTCATTCATCTTAATACTGGGTTTGGCCTCTGTGTGCGGTCTGTGGACCAGTATACATCTACTCTGTATGTACCTTGTACCTCAAGCAGTGCTAGGTTTGGTCACAGTGCAGCTTTTTTTCAGCCACAGAACATTCATGTTCACCATTTTAGTCTGTGCTTTTTGGTCTAATTCTCAGGGTCATCTAAGGGCGTATTCTGTTCCCCCGATGATGGCAAAACTGTTGTAATCATCTCTACCTCCTCGAAGAAAACAACCCATCAAAAAAAAAAAAGGCTCTCACAGTCATGTCTTCCTATTATTGTCAGATGATCTACTGCAAGGCTGGGTTAGCTCTGTTATGTTGAAACCTGTGCTCAGTCAGTAGTTTTACGATAGAAGAGTAAGAGATAGAGTTAAAGTGTAGCTGTAAGGCATAATGTATGATTGACCTTTAAACCTGCCTGAAACTATTTGTTACTGAATAGAAAATCTATGGGAGCTAAACATTTGTTTACTACCAGCGGAACCTGATAAAAGGATTAGCATACATATGCAATAAAAGATTAAATGAATGCAGTTTACTGTGAAAAGTCAAATATGCACAACCCTAGGCTATGAAGAACTGCTGACTGGAATTTAAGTTCACACTATTACTGTATACTGTGAAGCATGCTGTATTTTCACCTACTGCATGAATGATGACCATCAGGTTTGATAATATAAGGTTATACCCAGGTCATACCTCTCATTATTATGCATAACTGTGCTCTTGTGTGTGTCTGTAGGTTTGTTAGTTTGTTAAATTGTTTCTGTTGTAGAGTTATTTTAATATGAGGAAATTTTGAAAATGCCAACTATACTTCGGTATTAACTTCATATTTCAGTCTCTGGTCTCATCACTTACATTGAAATAGTTCACAGTGTGTATTTAAATCAATATTTCTTTAATTTAATGTTACTAAAAGAAGTCACAGGGGTGTTTTTGATGTGTCATCATCAGGATATCTGACATTCTTCATTGAAACACCTTGAACAGTTGAAAACCTGCTAACCTCAGCAATGATACATTTCCTGAAAAAGCATTTCTGATTTTGAAATCTAACGTTACAAGACAACGAGCAGGAAACTGCTTCTGCAGTTGTGTAAGAAGAACATGTTTGAGCAGGTTTCATTCTGTAGTCTACATTTATTATGAACATCTTCACACATTATTCAGTTATAATTCAATAGTTGTTCTAATTTCCTTGTATTTCTTAAAAAATGTGTCAAATCACAGATACTTTTCCGGCACATGTAATAAGACTGTGCTACTCGCAAAGTGCTGTATGGGTAGTGGCTGTCTTTTGGCACCCATCCTCCCAGCTTTCTTCTCTTTTGGCTTCTGGCCCATCACTCTGGGAGTAGATCTGTTATAGTTCTGTCTATTATAATTACAGTAACCACACCAATTCTCATCCTGCTAAGGAAAACTCAATTTGATGATAGAAACCACTATATTGTGTCAGACTCTGGGGAAAGAAATCAGAAGCTAATCGAATAACAGCCTTCAGCCGCGCACGTGTCCTTCAGCATCTGCAGGGAGATGGACTGATGGTGAACGGAGATTTGTGGCTGGTCATTTGTTGGCACGCTGTTATTCTGGTTGAAACCATGTGATTTGTGGTGTGATGTTGTTTCCCAGGGTTGCACTGCGGTATTTTCTATGTGTTGCACTGTATGGATCAGCTTCAATGCCTTTGGCTGAGCACTGTGTGTTCTCTTCAGGAGCTGTTTTCGCAGGCAGCAGGTGCTTTACTCTTCAGTGCAAACTAATGCAAAACAACCAGCACTGCTTCCAAATACATCCAGACGCAGTGCGAAAGGAGGGGTGGTCTGTTACTCCATTAGGAATGTTATCTGTTACGACTTACAGAGGATGATTAATACCACTTGAAATCCCATGGCTCACTTGTTTTTGGTTTTCCTCCGCTTTCCCAGCAATTTGCCAAATTTTTCAAGCCACACTTCCTGCAGCCCAGACCCTACTTCATGCAAATACCCAGTTGTGAATAAGTGTGAAACCCTATAAGGAGGGTAGCAGTGAGATCAGGAATCAGCACAAATATTTCAGAAAGGAGGTATAATTGTTTTCAGACAAAACATAACAGGCTTCTGTTCTACGGCGGCCATGGTATAAGACTATACTGGTTCATATCTACTTTACCCCTTTAAGAATTATATATAAATATTTGCATTGTTTAACAGAAATAGTGAAGCGACAGTAGGTTTGAGTAATAATGCACAAGCACATATTTTTACTGTTGCAAATCAAATGAAAAAATTCAGTTGAAGTTTCATTAACACTAGTGCAGAGCCCGTCGAAAATGTGAGATTGTTTGCTACTAATGTGTTGTAGAAGGAGCAGAAAGGAAGACTATAATAATTCGTTGGGGCAAACCCCCCTCACCCACATACACACACACCCATTAAGCTATTATCATGATCATCATCATCATCATCATCAATATTATTATTATTATTATTATTATTATTATTAAGCTAGCACCAGATTTCATGTCACCAGTTGAAGAATTCACATACATGGTCGTGGACCAGTATCTGCACAGTAACTGGTCTGAAGATTTATCTCTTGGGTAAATGGCACATTTCCAAGTGTGCTATTAGCACAGTGCTAGGCTAGTGTTATTAGCACACTGCTAGGTTACTTAGCTTTTCACAGAGGCTTGAGTAAACACTGTGTGTCCCCAAGTGCTTCAGTCATATTCCAGCCTTTACATGTAAATGTATTGAACAGCTGTAGCATATGGAAGCATCTGAAACTTCCTGTGAACTGTAACCATATGTTTCACTTTTGTCTTTGACATGTTGTCTGCATCGCTGCTTGTGTGCACTACCACGTGGGTGCACTTCCATTTAATAGTGGAGAGAGGGTGTAATTAAACAACAGCTGCATGTGTGATACCGAAATTCATGTTAGATTCCGGTCTGGTTACTACAGTTAATGTTTGCTCTGGTCCCATACCTAAACCGACTTTCAGTACTAAACTCTTTCGCTCACTTTCTGTGTGTGAGCGAGAATGACAGAATCATGTTTGGGGGGGGGGTGCTCCTCCACAAATTATTCTATGTATGGTAAACACGGCATAGCTGTAGTCAAATCAGGGGACGAGACTTGGCAATGCTCAGAGAGGCAAAATTAGAAAGAGCAATAAAATTTGTTGAATATCTTTGTTGTTGTATGTCCTAATGGCGTGAAACTTTGCACTGGAATCCATCATAGTACTGGAAAATCACCCTACAAATTTCTGATCATTTGGTGGAGTTGTGCAGGAACACTACAGACAGAGATTTGCTGAATTATATAGGTAGCTAGCTAGCTAGGTAGGTAGCTAGGTATTTAGATGTCAATAATAATATTAATAATAATAGATTGGATTTATATCGCACTTTTCTAATCACCCAAACATCTTTACATTAGTGACCCATTATTCATTCACATTCTCTGTTGCCTGTGATTTGTCAAAACCTGCCTCAAGTGTAAGATTTTCTATAGCCTGAAAACACAGTGGATTTAAATGTCTTGTGTCTTGTTGGACCTGTTGAATTAAAATATCCTCAACAGCAATCATAGACTTTTTCCCCAGTGATATTAAATATCAAGCTCTGTAGGTTTATTACATAATATAATAAAGCAAATGACTTTGTTATTATTAATCTACAAATCCTACACAGATGGAAAAAGTCAACGTGTCATAAATGTGACTTCTGCAGCCATCTGCGTTTTCTTGTGTGCAAATGTGTGGTAAAAATCTGATGTGTCTTTTTAACAAATAACATGCAATTGGATGTTAAAAAAAGAACAGAATGTACTGTTTTTGTGCTGAATATTGAATTCAGAGGTAATGTAATAATGATTTCCACAGTTGGATCAAATTCTATGAAGATTTAAATGCTGATTACAGACATGAGATGAATGCGAAATCAGTGCCCGTCTGTGCTTGTGGGCAGGACACTGTTTAATAACACCAGCACTGTCACTATGACATTTCACAGTCGAGCATCTGGTTTGTATCTGTTGCTATGAAAAACAACATAAAGTCTGAAAAACATTTACAGGCTGTTAATGAGGCTCATTTTTGGTTTGTATCTTCAAAAGGCTGTGTCTCTAGATTGAATAGTGTGTTAGGGATACATTTGATAGATCATGTCATGTCTTCCATCTTACAGAAACTGGCCGCTGGGGTGAACCAGTTTGCCTACACATGCATACAGGATCATCCCATCTGGACCAACCAGCAGTTTTGGGAAGCCACTTTCTACAGCGAAGTCCAGAGTCAGATCCGATCCCTGTATCTTAACACACCAGAGAAGGGGGGCATCACTGCCAGGCTAAAGGTAAGACTGGAAGTGAGAGATATGAGACTAAATTTATTCTCCTGTAAGAGGAATTAAATAGATATGTACCAGAGGATTTTTTTTATATACTTAATCTGAGTATGGCTAAATACAAAGTGAATGTTGTGTTGCATGTTATGTGATTTGTAACTTGAGTTTGATTAGATGAGACTTTATTGATCCCACAATGGGGAAAGTCACTGGTCAAGGCACTAACAAAATCAAAAGCATGAAAAAATATGCATGCATGTAGATACAACAGAAGGCAAACAGTATAAAATTAATAGTAAATAATAAAATTGTATATACAGTACATATTTACATAACAGTAGACAGATGTGACACAAACACAACAGAGCTATGATATTATATTGCAAGTTGGGCCAGAGTGTTCAATTACAGAAGTATTTTACCTGTAGAAAATAATGTGTAGCTCCTGTGATAGGGAGTTTCCAATTATAGTTTCATTTTATTATTACTATAAGTGTACAGTCATAGGTTTTCTATCGTTGCAATCTTTTTTTACATCAGTTGCTCATTGTTTATGAATCATAAACTAGTTTTCAGATTTTTTTTTAAGTTTTGAATATAAATGAACAGGAATTGAAATGAAATTTCTAAAACTCTATGTCCATATCACTACCATTTTAAAAACTTTCAACTCTCCAGTGAAGAGAATGGATCAGTCTAATTCCGTCGTCTCACTGTGCTCTAACTTGTCTGGTCTTGTCTTGTCTAACTTGCCAGGATTCGGTCTCTGCTCCTGCTCCGGTCAAGGATGACGACCAGACGGCCATGGACCTGGCGGCAGAGCAGCTGCGCTCTTGGCCCAGTTTGAGCAAAGAGAAGCAGCAGGAGCTGGTGAAGAACGAGGAGAGCACCGTATTCAGCCAGGCCATCCACTACGCCAGCCTCATGGTTTACCTGCTGGTTCCCCTGGACACCAGCAAGAACAAGCTGCTCCGTAACACTCCCGTGGCTGACTGGGAGAGTGGAAGCAACAGCATCGTCACAAACAGGTCTGGAGTATACCACAGATAGGTCGGCTTAGCTTGACCTCAGTTGTGTTTGACATCTTTAATAGAAACATAGGTCAGCCCAGAACAAAAGTTTGGCTTGTTCAGGATTTGTAAGGTAGAACAATCATTGTCAAAGGAGCCTGAGGGTAAGGTTTCATGAATTGGGAGTATATGTACCTCTCTTAATAAGGTGATGATAAGCATGTGGGTGGATGTAGCATAACTTGCAGTCTACATGATACCTTTCTATTCAGCCAAATGGAACACAGTACCTCTTCTGTATCCGGCCCACATCATCCTTTGGGCTTATATCGCTACTGCACAAAACAGAACAACTCATCTATAGTTGTTGGGAAGTTGACTGGGGATACAGTGTCCTCACCCAAACTAAACAACATATCAGTGGGAGTGATTTCCTGTGCTTTGCACTAACTGTAAAGTGAAAAAAATCTGGGAACAGCCCTCATGTCCTTCTTTTCCTAGAATTGGAGAATTCAAGGTTCGTTACTGTGCTGTATACTAATAGAAACTCAACGAAATCAGATATTTAAGGAGAACATTACAACAGCTTTTGTCCTGAATTTCACATTTTATTCCTAAATAACTCAAAAGAACACAAGATGAATATTTTTTCGGAAAGAATATTAGTGGAATTATAAAAGACAAAATAAATTCTTGGCCATCAGAGAAATGTTGAAGCCAAGAATTTGTTTTTTTCCCTTTGATTCCATTTTTGCTCCAGACTTGTTTGTTTCTCAAAGGATATTTGGATGTCATCACTCATTATTTGTGGATCCAGAAGGATGGTTGCATCACCGTCTCATGTGAAACATTCTTGTTTGCTAATGGAGTCTCAATGATTGATCCAGGCATCAACACTTGTATCAGGCTACAAATTAGTTCTACTTCCATTGCCCTTTACTGCAGAGCTGCTTTAAACCCTCTTGTGTCAACACACATACCTCAGATCTCAGATCAGATCTCCTGGGAGACATGTTGATTTGGCCTTCCACTTACATTCTCCATCTGTGTCACTGTCTGTGTTTGCAGCATTGCCGGCAGTGTGGCAGAGAGCTTTGACACCGAAAGTGGGTTTGAGGACTCGGAGAACAGCGATGTGGCGAACTCTGTCGTCCGGTTCATTGCACGCTTCATTGACAAAGTGTGCACAGAGAGTGGAGTAACCCAGGAGCACATCAAGAGTCTGCACAGCATGATCCCAGGTACCCGTGCTGTCCTCATTCACTAACGTCACATCCTGACACTGTCCCTGTTCCCTCACTGTTTTATAGAGAAAACACTTAAGTGTGCACCTGCAGCTCAGGCCGACAGCAGGAGACATCTTAGCTCATTAACTCATTACACTTAAAATCTGCAAATACACTCTGGCTATAAGAACATGTGTGTTCATGTATGTGTGTGTGTGCATGCAAGTCTTGGTACTAACATTGTGTACACTCTTGTACTTGTATGTACATATGGTGATTGACCCCGGGTTCTGACCCACAGGCATCGTAGCTATGCAGATGGAGGCTCTCGAGGCAGTTCACAGAGAGAGCAGGAGGTTGCCTCCCATTCAGAAGGTTAGTGTCGTTCCACTGTGTGCATTCAACTATTTGTGAGAATGTGTTTTTCAATCTGAAGCCTATTATTTCTGAATCTAAAATAACAAAATGCAATTAAAAATAACATCAATATATTACTGAAATTCACCCTGAAACATTAAAACTCTTAACTCTAGTTTAGCGTCAGTATATAATATTTAGTAACTTCTAGTCATTAAGTTGTGCATTACAAGTAACACAATACCACTCGCTTCACCCTCCTCTATGGCAACTACTAAAAAAGCAAAAGGGCCCCTGTTTTTATCTATTATAGTCTCTGCAGTTTAGAGGATATTAACATAAAAAAATTGAAAGTTATGCTAATTAACGTAGATGATCAACACCATTTAGTGTATAATGGAAAAAACATGGAATTCATGGATGTTGCCCACTCTCCATGTTTATGTTAATGACTCATTCTAAGGTATCAAAAACAATGAATCTTATTTTTGGGTGATAATACACTAAACCACACATTATATTTAATATATCCCCAAAATTGAGTTTTGGAACATAATGTTTTACTCTGAATGCCACCACAGGGTACCCCTCATGTGAATAACTAAGTCAGATTTGATTTACTTTGTTCTCCCTTGAAGAACCCTATCAATTTCAGCTTGTTTATGAGTATTATAATCCAAATGGAGGCGCTTTAGTTGAAAATCAGTTTTTTTGGACATAAATCAAGTAATATCTGGTCTACAAATGTCTATTTTCTGGCTACCATCCACAGTTCATATAGTGTCATTTTCATTCACTAGGTGGTTTTCTAACCCTTATTCTGTTACTATCAGTTCAATGTAGCTCAAATTGAGTTCATATTGAGTGTCTAACAATTAGCATGGATAGATTTATATACAGTGCATCAGAGGACTATCGTCCCTCGACAGCATAAGCCTCATTCATCTCTGCAGATCCTTATAAATCTTACTGACTGAACTTGTAAGGTAATCTTGTGCTGACATACTGTTGGAAAAAATGTGAAATGAACTAACACTTGTAAAAGATTGAAATGAGAACCTGTTAATAAATCTGTATTTATTTATGTACTATATCTAAATCCACCTTTTTCCTGATGAAGGTGTTTATTCACACATCATAACTCTTTGTTAGGGCTAAGTTTTGTATCATTGGCTGCTGTTCTCCAGAGTGCCGACCTCCTTCAGTATTTTCCAGTCATCATCATGCTTTTATATTTTACCATTTGGTGTTTTGGATTGTGCTGTGCTTTTTGTCTGCCAGCTCTAGGTAATTCCTCTCACACACACACTCATACACACAGACAAACATCATGCCAGTTCTGCTTTGGGAGAAACCTGGAAACCACGGTGAGCAGTCTGGGCAGATTGTCTGCTGTGCTAACTCGTCACATGTTTATGTATTGGAAAACACTTCCTATCCTGGACTGCTAGCCACAAGTAGCATGCCAAATACTAAAACCTGTGTGTACGGAACTCACTTTGGATTTAGTACTTAAGTAATGGTAGCAGTAGAGCTGGAAAGAGAAAAAATGAATGTGTTTAATGTGCAGCCTTATTAAGAAGCTGAACTCGCTGCAGTAATGAGGTGCAGAGGGACTCTTCTTGAGTCCTGATCGGCATTTAAGGACTGAATCAAGAAGTTCTTACTATCTACTGTCCAGACCTCAACTCCCTCTGGTTGGCTTTAGCCTTTATGGGAAATGCTGTGAATGATCTAATGTCCTTCCTCCTTATTTGTGACAGTGGAACAACTGAGTGTTTCTGTACTAGTTTTGAAGGCCAGAAGGAGTTGAAATAACACAGGCAGCAGATTACATGGTCATCGGTTCCATATCAGACACTGAACTGTAGTTGTTTCTAGGCACCTTGGAAAACAAAAGCTATTGAGTTATACATTTACCTTTCTTCTTTGTAAGGAGAGACCCAGTTGATTTGATTTGATTTGAATGATTTATTTCGAACATGTGCAAAGTGCAACAATAATCAATACAACAACAATAATAATAATAATAATAATAATAATACACAATGACATGTCCGAAAAGGAGTAGGATGAAGCATAAGCTCACCTTTTATATGAAAATGAATTTAACCCATAAAGACCCAAACATCCAGCAGTGACCAAGAATATCTACTACTGTAAACTGTGCATGTAATGTTTACTAATCAACTAATCCTATCAACACATGCAAATAATTGGTGTTAAATGCAGTTACACCAATGGTATATGGTATAATGATATATAAAGTGATCATATCTGATGGTTTCATGGTCGTTAGATATGATCCCTTTGGGATGTTCCGCAGTTCCACAGTGACCGTGTAAACACCATCATCTTCTATAACATTGATTCACCAGTAAAACCCATGGAGTTTGATAAATGACAATTCATGGATACACAGCTCCTGGTATCTTTGCTGAAAAAGAGTTACTCATTCCTCTTTTTTTTCTGTTTCTAACGGAATAACCTTTGAATTTATTCTGAGCTATAATGTGCATCTACATGATCAGTGATTTAAATATAGGAAAGGACACTACGTGATTTGTACTGAAATTGCAAAATATAGAGGATAATGTAATAAATGGTGGTAACTCAAAAAGATTCAATATAGAGGAAAAAATGCATTTGGGAATTACCACAAAAGTAGCAATGAGTCTTTATGGGCTAAAACTAAAGTCATTCTTAACCCAAACATAGAAAACACACTCCCTAGTCAAGACTGTGAAGTAAAATATTTTACATGTGATTTTTTCTGAAGAATAGGGAAGCACATTTTGACTTTGCTTGGAACCAAATATAAGTGATGATTATTGGAATCAAGAAGCTGATGAAGCTAATTGTGGAAGTGATTTTGCACGTATGCACAACAGATGTAAAACAATGGCCAGTAATTTTAATTTCTTGTGAGAAACATAATATATAAATTAAATTAAATTAGCACTAATGACTACACAGTACATTAAAGTGATAAACAGGCGCAAATAATAGTTTTACATGGAAAACAAATCATAAGATTCCTTCAGGGCTGCGACGGTGACTTGGTCTGTATAGACTATTTTTGTTGGCAAGTTTAATTTTGATGTCTTTCTAAATGCTTTGTAATGCGTCGTACAAGATGTAGCAAGATGTTTATTTTAATAATGGTGTGCATGTGATGCTGTGATCTGGAATACCATTCATTAATACATTTCCTGGCATTTTGGATTTGATTCACTGACAAAGATGTTTATATGAATCTCTCACTTTGACAAACATCCGTTGTCGTAGACAGTACAGTTTGTTCATATGCAACAATCTCTAGGTATGAGATTGTGATTAATGTTTCCACCCCCCCCCCCCCCCCCCACCACCACCACTAGCCTAAGATCCTGCGTCCAGCATTGCTTCCCGGGGAGGAATTGGTGTCAGAGGGGTTGCGGGTGCTTTTGGATCCTGATGGCCGGGAGGAAGCCACAGGGGGCCTGTTGGGGGGTCCACACATCCTGCCAGCAGAGGGAGCACTTTTTCTCACTACATACCGCATCATCTTCAAAGGCATCCCCCATGATCCTCTTGGTAAAAACCCTACTGATTTTGTTCTGTCTCCCAATCTCAGTCAAAAAGAACCACCATTTATTGCTTGTTAATCACTTTTTTAAATTAAATCACAGAATTTCTTTGTTCTTTGTTGAATGAAACATTTCTCACACTGTCTGTTGTACAATCATTCAGTTAATAATTAAGAATTCTATATTTTAAGTTGGTTTCCCGGTGTGTTTAGTCTGTAAAACACTGCTGCATACACCCAGAGATATAACACTAGCTTTTGTGTTTGTGTTCAGTGGGCGAGCAGGCAGTGATCAGAGCTTTTCCAGTGTCTACGTTGACTAAAGAGAAGAAGATCAGCATCCAAAACCAGCTTCAACAAAACATGCAGGAAGGCCTGCAGCTCCGCTCTGCATCCTTCCAGGTAAATGATGAACCACAGAATAGTGGATATTTACCCATGTTACCATTTAGACCCAAAGGAATTTATTTCATTTCACGTTCTCTTTAAGAAAATGAACTTCCACTAGTGTTCCCTTCTGGCTCATGCTTAGGAGTAACCCATCATGAACCACAATATTCTGGCTTTGAGGCTGTGGAAATAAAAATAAAATTCCTAAAAAATATTATTGAAAGAATGTGTTTCCCAGAAACAAGTTTAATAGAAAGTTATAAATATTATAGTGATGGAGGTAGTGATGTTGGTTGTATTTTTCATTAAATTAATTCACATTATTATATTATATGTTCCTCAGTTACTTCATTGGCCAAAGAATTTGAGACCTAATTTGAGTGATGTATTACAATTACCCTCCAACGTGGCATCTGTTTTCGAAAATATGCCATTTCATAACATGAATTTGATTCATAGATTCACAGAGCAAAATTTTCAGCCAAACATGTGCTTTTAGGCTTTAGATTTATTGGCGTAAAAGTTTTTATGACTATCTTTTCACCAAAACAGATGAACAAAGGGGTCATGTTTTTGGAGCGTAGGTAGCTTTGCCTGTATGGGCTTTTTTATGTTTTGTACTTCCACAAATACTAACTGTGTGGGTGGATGTTGGAAAGAGTGTGTGGAGTGTTTTTTCAATCTACCATTTAGAAGTTGAAGTTGTCAGTGTAAAACTTTTGTGATTTGACAAAACAATTGTTGCTGTAGTAATAGTACCATTCTTTAACCCTCCATTATAAACACAATTAATGAAAACAAATTTCAGTTGAATAAACTTTCCTTTCCTGAAATGTCATAATAATTGGTTAAAATATATTTCACAGTTGATAAAGGTTGCATTTGATGAGGAGGTGAGCTCAGAGATGGTGGAACTCTTCAGGAAGCACCTCCAGAGGATCAGATACCCACAATCCATTTTCAGCTCTTTTGCATTTGCTGCTGGACAAACCACACCTCAGCTAATCCTTCCAAAGCAAAAAGAAAGAAACACTGGTTTCAGGTATGTGCTACAAACTTTCCATCACAAAGCCCTGAGTTCAGTGAGTAGAAAATAAAACTGCCATCACCTCTTTTAGATCTTGATTTATTTATATCTAACATAATGGGGGGGGGGAACTAGAGAATTTACACTTGGTAAATGTGTCTCTGACCATATTAACGAACATTAAGATTTAAGTAAAGTTAGTAACTGTGCTTACATTTACTTAAACAATCTTAATCGACCGTAATCTAACCTTTCATAGTTTATTATTTCCAAAACATGATTATTACTTATTTATGGTTGGACATAAGATTCCAAGTTTTGAACAAGGGTTTTTGTTGTGTATCTAATGTCTGCTCTGTACTCTTGAACAGAACACTATCCAAAACTATTGTCAAAGGAGCCAAAAAGGCTGGAAAGATCACTATGGGCCGAGGTAGCCAGAGCACACTGAAGAAAAATGATCGAGGCAACAGAATGACCTGGCATGAAGATGATGACATTTCAAGTGAGAGAAATTTCGCACATAATCTAGAAATCTAGAATGTTGTTGTTTTGGTTTTTTTTTGTATAGCTAGTTACCGGTGAAGTAGACCAAAAAAATTGGACTGAAAAAAACATAAAAGATGTTAAAATATAGTTCTGATTCACACATGTGTTTTCCAGTATCCGATGATGGCGAGCCTCCTCCCAGCAGCACTTTGCGAGCATCAGAGAAATCCACAATGGAGCAGCTGGTAGAGCAGTCCTGTTTCCGTGACTACCAGCGTCTGGGCTTAGGCACCATCACTGCCAGCTCATCTCGCTCCAAGAGTGGAGAACAGTTCAGGATCACAGCCGTGAATAGACTTTATTCTCTCTGTCGCAGGTACATTGATTCGCAAATTTGAATGAATGGATCGTTTTAGTTGCAGCCTCCAGACACAAGATGCCAAAAATATCTGTCCAGAAACCCCATTTAAAGTCTTAATTTAGCTTTTTTTCTGAATATACACAAATAATGTAAACATTTCTGTAACTCATATTAACATTAGTCTATGATCATTTATGTGCCACTATATGTGCCTGTGTCGTTTTTTTTCCCAGTTATCCGGGGTTACTGGTGGTTCCCCAGGCTGTACAGGACAGCAGTTTACACAAAGTAGCACGCTGTTACAGACACAACCGCCTCCCAGCGGTGTGTTGGAAGCATCCACGTACCAGAGCTGTGCTGCTTCGCTCAGGAGGCTTCCACGGCAAGAGTGTGGTGGGCCTATTCAAGTCACCGAACCCCTCTTCAACAGGTGCAGATCACAAATATTACACAAGCTAATTTAACAACATCCTCAGTGTCTGCTTCTATTAAAGTCACATCCTTTCTTTGTTTTTCTTTGGTAGCGCCTGCCTCATCGTCAGAGTCTTCAAGTAGTCTTGAGCAGGAGAAGTACCTGCAAGCCATCATCAACTCCATCCCTGTCTACTTCAAAATGAACGGCAATAATACACTGTCCAACCGCTCCCTCATAGGCCTCTCACCAGGTACTGCACATGTCAACAAACTCTGACTGCTGTCTGTATGACACTTAAGCTATAATGATGAGTGATTAGACTGGAGGTGCAGAGACTTAGCTCGCTCTTAAATGTATAATAGAAAAAGCAGGTGTAACAAGTTCCTTTAGTAGCATTGGGCTGGAACAGATGAACAGTGTGACCTCTGTAATTGTGACTCTCTCCCTACGTTCTTAAGCAGACTCAAAGCTCACCTCTTCCAAAAAGCATACGCTCCTTAATCAAACTTTTCTTTTTCTTCGCTCTTTGCATTTATTTAAAAAAGATTTTCATCTGCCACAGCCACCTGTTTTTATCCATTTAGTTTTTATTTTTAGACCTGTTTTTATTGTGTTTGTTAAGTGCCTTGAGATTGTTGAAAGGCGCTGATGAATACAATTTATAATTATTATTATTATTTGTGTATTTTGCTTTAATGCTATTAGTTCCACCTGTGTTTTGGGGGTTGAAGAGCACTGCTGGTGTCACAAACCTCTGATAAAACTACAAACAGCTGCAGACTGTGCCTAATTTAAAACTTTCTATCAGCAACAAGTCCAATGGACTCGCCCTAATCTGCATACACATTATTCTAATGTTACCACATCTGCCATTTTCTGTTGCGAAATACTTGTATCGAACATGCACCATAAAAAGAAAAAAACAAGAATTTGGTCATCAAGTTTTAATTTATTTAATTTAATTCACGCATACAGGCTCACAAATAAATATCTATACATATCTAGATTATTAATTCAGTGGTGCAGAAAGTTTCAACATGTCTTTTAACTTGCCAAAGCCTCTTAAGGTTCTGTTACTGATCCTGATTGACTACAGCTGGTAGTGTCACTGTGCCAACATAAAAAGGCTTTGTTTGACAGCCCTCATTGCACTGAACAACACACAATACAATGGAAAAGTCCAGTGAGCTCACTGCAGATCTGATATAGAGGATCTTAGATTTGCACAAGTCAAGAATGTCTCTTGGAGCTATTTCTAAACAACTGGAGATTCCAAGATCATCATTTCAAACAATTGTATGTAAATACAAGCTGCTGGGAGGTGGAGCCACTTGGCCAAAGTCTGGATGAAGACCCAGTCTGGGGGTAATCTGGTTCAGATTCTAAGCACCTAACAGGAAGCACCAAAAGACAGGCCATATCATGAACTGCAGCACCAATGTCACAGTCAACCTTTTTTTCTGCCTTGTAGACTCAGAGGCCACTGTGCAAAAAAGCTAAATCCCTGCTCCAAAATCAATACCATTAAGGACAAGACAAGGACAAGCCTTAGTTCCACCAACTAAGTCAGCCCTTTGAGTCAGTGGATCACAATTAAAAAACTGCATGTAAATGACAAAATGTAAAACATTCAACCTCAAAAACCTCAAAAATCCACATTAAATGTACTCCAGATTATTAAAATATTGTGTGTGTGTGTGTGTGTGTATGTATGTATGTATCTATCTATATATATATATATATATATATATATATATATATATATATATATATATATATATATATATATATATATATATATATATATATATATATATAAAATTAAAAACGTGATATAGCCTGATATAGCTGTGGCATCTGTGTCCATAATGAATTTGGACTATACCTGTAAATATATTTATGACATATCAATGACAGATTCATGAGACTACTGGTATTGGATTTGGACTTTAATATTAACACATAAAAAACAGTAAATCAGGGATGAAAGGGACAATGACTTGACTTATTATTACCCCCATATAACTCTTATTTACTGTTCTAAGCAGCCTGTTGGTCCTAGTTTACACACAGTCTTAATAGGATGTATTTTATTTATGGTAGGCAATTCATAAAATATCAGTACACTGCATTACCTAAATATAACTTTATACTTTGTGAGGGAAATTAAATGTATCTGTGAAACAAAACTCTGACGCCGGACTGCCTGGGCTCATACCTGACCTGAATTACTGTGAAATGGCCTTGGTTGTTCCGTGGGAAAAAACTTGGTTTTGTTTGCAGGGGACCAGAGGCCATGTGGAGTGCAAGTCTTGTGATAAAGGCAAAAACTGCAGGCTTGCACTTTGCAGATTTATTTTTGTTCACTACATTGCCATCAGACAATCATTCCCTTCCCCTCCATGTTTGCCCCTGGTCAGCGGGTATTATTCACCTCATGAATTGTGTGTGTTTGTGTGTACATGTGAGAGGTCCAGACACTGTGTTGGGAAAAGATCTCATATTTGGCAACATCTGGAAGGAACTCTGTACAATAAAAAGGTTATATAAAAATTGCAGGACAACCTGGGGTCAGTGCCCAGCCCATCCATCTCCTTTTGCTTGTATCCTAAAAACACACTCTGGTTACTGGACTGAAATTCTCATGCACCTTTTGCTTGTTGGGGCTGCTCGTGAATTGTAAATAATGCCATTAGTTTTTGGATTTAAAGAACTGGATTTAAAACTGGGTGTACAAGCCAAGAGATCTAATGAAGGTTTGAAATCAGCTGCATTTTCATCAGCTTTTCTCATTAGTATATGAACATTGAACATCAATTACTAGCTAAAAAGGTTCTTCCTGAATGAGCAGAGGTGGCAAGTATAGTTACCTGTGTGAAAATATTTTACTCTTGTAAAAGTAGAAGTACTGATTCAACTCCTTTACGTAATTAAAAGTAATAAAGTACAACTTCTCAATTGTAATAAACTACAAAAGTAAAAAGTTAAGCTGCTTTTGTTTTTTGCCATGAATCAAAAAATCCTTACTGAACCAAATAAAATCATTAATGTTTCAAAATTTGCCAAAACTAAAGCCCTCAGAAGTGGGTTACTCTGTAGGTCAGTGCGTTTCCCAACTAGTGTGCCACAGCACATAAGTGTGATGTGAGAAATCATCAGGTGTGCTGCGGAAAATTATCCAACTTCACTTTCTTGGTCCTGTAAGAGACCAGCGTGATTATAAATGCATACAATAGTTGTTGAGGAAAATTTGTGTGTCTTTCTTCAATTCTTGCAAGAATATCAGCTTTGTGTTTCACTAAACAGGCCCAGGTTTCACACTGAATAAGTACATTGATATTAGATTTGGATTGTATTTAAATAAATATCGTTTTTGTGACATTTTTGTTTGGTGGTGTGATTTGTCACATTTCTAATGTAAAATATTTGCCATTGTTCAAAAAAGCTGGGAAACACTGGTGTAGATAATGTGTTTGTTTGTAACTCCAACCCTCCTCTGCACTGATTTTCCCTCGAAAGTGACTTACAGTATGTCACGTACTGTCACATCAGTTTAGTTTGAAAACGTTACAAGCCTCTTCTGCGAATGCAAGGATTGTAATGTACAGATATTTCTGCGAAAATGTAGGGAGTAAAAGTAAAAAATTGTTAGTTACATACTTAGTTACTTCCCACCTCTGTGAACAAGTCACCCATGTCTAACATCCTGTGTGTTGTCACTGTGTCGTCTGTAGGGAGTGAAAGGAGGACGTCCAGGATACCAAAGATGACTCCAGTCCATTTAGACATCCCGTTCTCAAACAGTTTTACCAGAGGAGGTTAGTGTTTTAAGTTAACACCTTGTGTTTCAGTTTTTCAGTCAAGTGTAAAAATCCTGCTGAAAAAAAGTCTTACCTTGTTTTCAACCAAATACTAGTGTGTTGACATGTGAGGAACCACATGTCATATTAATACTGATATTTAAGGTCATAAGTTAGTAAGTGCATCATTCCTGTATTTTATTTAATTTCCCATCATGCAGCAGGTCAACCATCATGGGCAACACAACATAATTATAAGGCAATTTAAAAAAAATAAAAATTACGGATATCTCCCAAAATAGTTGTCCTATCAACTTGCTGAGGTATTTAATGTAAAGATGGGACTATTCTT